>CM060571.1:6917500-8117500 GCA_030625065.1 Alectoris magna | reverse complement strand
TGCTATGAAAGCCGTTAAAAATATGGAGTTAAATGAGGTTATTTTAAATGACTGTGCTGACAAAGCATTTAATACTGAATATTACTATTTGCATTATTTTTATCTCAAAATGCCAGACTTTGCTACTGAAGTAGAAACCTTGCACCTGTTGTATTACTTTCTACTTTTCTTACTCTTAAGTACTCCAGTGATCAGATGCCTTTGGAAGAAAGAACACTTGGGACTTACATTATACATAATGTATAAGCTACGTTCTTGTTTCTGGAGTGGTGGATATTGGGTGACCAGTCTGTGGGCAGAAAGAAGAATGTTCGGATCCCGAGTGTAAGGTGGAAGTACCACTCAGTCCTAAGAAAATTATTCAGTAACCTGCAGTATATTAGCCATGCTTTTTTCTTATGTTCCTTAGGTCTTGCAGCTGGTCAGACACATTGTTTTTAATTCCATTGCAGATTAAAACAGACTCCCCAGAGGCAGTGGTCATGGCACCAAGCCTGCTGGAGTTCAGGAAGTGTTTGGGCACTCTCAGAGATAGGACTTGTTTTTTTGGGTGGTACTTTGCAGAGCCAGGAGTTGGATTTGGTGATCCTTTTGGATCCCTTCCAACTCAGAATATTCTGTGAAGAGACTTAATGGAACTGCAAGTTTCCCCAGTCTGGGTATTCCAGGTTCAGTGTTTACAGCGTGTAGCAATCTACTGCAAATAAGATAACAGATGAAGAATTGAATATTTTAGGGAAGATTAATAAAAAACTATAGAGGACATGCAAAGCAGCAGAGTAAAATGACTTGTGATCTGCTTCCTTGCCCCTTCACCTTGCCTGCCACCAGTCGAGCTCATTAATGTTTCTTCTCTAATTTATTTTTTTCCTTTATCTTTCTTTATCTCATACCTTGGCTAAACTTAGTTTTCTCTTGGCTCAGCTCGGCCTTCTGTAGCCTGTTGCTAATTGCTGTTCCTTCCTTCACACTGTCAGCTCTTATTGAGATTCTGATCCCACCCTCCCACTGCAAGATCTGCCTGACATGGCAGACTATCACTTGTAAACATACAAAATTTAATTGTTTTTCTTGTTTGCTGTGCTGCCTTTGGAGCACTGCTGCTGTCTATCTTTTAAGCCTAATGCTATGGTGTGTGTCTGACAACATAAATGCAAAGCAATGGTTTGCAATCTGAGAAATTTGTTCAAAGGATAATATGGATTTGTAAAACTTTGAAGTGAGAGAGGTTTCTTTAAACTATATAAGAAATTAGTAATATTCTGTTTCCCTGTTTGATTTTGTTGTTTTTTAAAAGTGAAAGTCAGGAAGAGATCTACAGCATAGAGAGTAGCTCAACATTTATTCATTAAAAATTCATCAGCACTATCTTGAGGAATTGGTAAACTGTTTATTTCATGTTTCCCACTTTTTTTTTTCTTTTTTTTCTTTTTTTAACAGAAAGCATGGGGAATGTAGAAAGCAGTGCTATCTTACCAGGTGATTTCAGTGGGAGCTGAAGTATTATAACCATCAGCAGTCAGATCGGAGGACTATCTAGTTCCTGAAGAGTGGGCCTTGAACTTGATGCTGACACTTTTGTCTGTTCTTTACTGCTGCTTCAATTTTTGATCTCAGATCTCTCTCTTCCCCCCTCCTTTGTTTACCCCCACTGGAATGGAAGTGGGTGCCGTGCTCCTGCCCTGCCCTGCCGTGCTTTATGCGTGCTGCTGTGCTGCTGCTTCCATGAGGGCAAAGCTGCCTCCAGTGGGAGCCCAGCACGGCCATTTCAGCTTCAAAAGAGAGCAGTTCAGAGCCCATCTGTCAGGATGAGCATTTATTTCACACAGCATATGTAAGATCTTAGTAACCCATACTATAATTTTCTAAAAAAAAACCCCTAACGTGTCACTGAGCAGTTGCCTTTGTCAGATGATCAGTCAACACTGGGGTGATCAAGGAATCTGCAGTAGCTGCAATTCAAGCATATCTAAAGATCTTACAATTTTTGTTATGCAATGGATGCTGGTCCATTTTAATTATTCAGTTGTTCATCGGTTTGTTTTAACCTTATTAAATGTCAGTGCGCGTAACCTAGCCCTGTAAAAGAAAAAAAACATCTTCTGACATGCGTGGTTTTTGTGCGTCTTTCTAGTACAGGAGATAATGATAACATAGTCACCTATGCAATTCAAAGCAAGTTTTTCTCATAGCAGTTATTTGTGCTGTGGTGATTTCTGTTGCTGTGTTCTCTCAAGTTTAGCAAGATCTAATGATGTCCTTTGCAGAAATCTGGAACTTCTTGCAACATCTTATGGAGAGTAATGTACCCATCATTTAATGGTTCTAGAGATCATTTTCTGTCAGCACACCCGTATCCAGGTGTCCAGCAGAATGACAAACAAAACATAAGGATGTGGTGGTTTCTGGAATTTGCAGATGGGTTCGGTAGCAAGTTCAGTATTAGGATAAATTTATGGAATCCAAGAGGTATTAGAGACAGTGTGCAGTCTGAAATGAGTGGAATATTTTCTGGATCTTCCTTATCGTTCTTACCTTTAGTTAATATTTGTGCAAAGCTGCACATAATAGCAAACTGCAAGAGGCGGTGACGAGCCTTTAACACTGTTGCTGTGTCCTTAACTTAGACACACCTAAATCTGAGACTATTACATTGCAGAAGTTGTTTCTCTTTGAGGAAAATAGTCTTTTATATATATTGTTGAAAAATAAGTTCTAGATATGCTCCATTGCCTCTAATCCTAGTGACTTAAATGAGATCACATTTTTACCTTCAGTGTACGGACACAGTGCCGTGGAGAAAATTGTAGGACAGTCAGGCAATTGGAGGCTGATATGAGCCTATGTGATGAATTTAAAGAAGAGGAGGTTATTGAAGGTCTAGGAAGATTGCAGAATCAGGCTGTACTTGACTTTTCGTATCAATTATAGCACCCTGTTTAAATAATGGGCTCGATAATTATATTATTTTTATCATTTGCTCGTTACTTAATAAAATTTGTTTTCATTCTGATAGCATTGTGTCTGTTAAACAGACTAAAGACTGAGTGGTTTTTAAATTACCTTTTCCTTTTCATTCTCCTTAATAACTATGTGATGTTTGTTTCTTTGGTTATATTTGTAATGCTGCTGCTTCTTTTATTTTGTGTAAAACTCCGGAGTCCTTGTTTGGTTGAGCACTCTGAGTCCCGTAAGATGCTCCTCTGCATGGAGTCCATGAGATTAAACTCTAGAGAAAGAAATGATAAGAGTGAAGCCATTGTCATATAAAATTGACAAATTGAGCTAAGTCAGACATTTACTCAAAGTGCATGGAAAGTAAATTGATTGAAGTTCAAAGGATGAAAACTTTTCTTTCTCAACATAAAACTCCTTAGAAATGCATATCTGACACTGACTTAACACTAAGCTTTTTTTTCATGTATCATAGAAGTTATAAATTGTATCACCAGTTTGGCACAGGATGCCGATTAGGGAGGAAGTAGCCAGGGAGCAGTGGAAAATTTTAGAGCTAAAAATGGTTTGGAGGATGATACGACTTCTGCTATTTACAGCCTGTACTGAACCTTTTAGGACAAGTTCAATGGAAGGGGAAAGATACGGATGGACAACTGCCTCTGTAGCTAGAGCTTGAACGTTCTATAGGCAACGTTAAGAGATTTTCTCATGTACCTTTTGAATTTCCTGCTAAATGTACAGATTTAAAAAAAAAAAAATGTTGTTGCTTTAAAGAAAAGAAAAAATAATAGTGAAAACCTGGAAAGGATCAAAAAAAGTAAGCAGTCATTCCCCATTGCCATCTGTTTGAGGTCAGTTTAATGCCTACTCTTCACAGTTCCTGACCAATCTCTGCATTAGCTTCTGGTATTAGAAAGTGTTTTCCTTGGAGACTTGGTGCACATATCAGAAGGTTTTTCCTTGTCCATGATGATGTTTATATAAAATATGGTTTTACAGGCAATTTAGAGGTTTTAACATTTAAGGGATGTCTTTGAGGATATTTAAATCTTGTTTTTTCTCAGCAGGACAGCAGAGTTCCTATCCTCTTTGTGATGTGGCATGTGACACTAGAGAAATAGATGTCTCTTTAGAGGAAGATGTGGTGGAAGAGGCAACAACTAAAAATGAAGTTCACCATTAGAAAACTAGCTTCAGTGTTAAATTATGGAACAGATAATGGTATTTGATAATAAATATATCTCAGTAGTTGTGCTTCTGGGGGTTTTACTGATGCTAATAGCCGGTTTCATGATAGAACACAAATAGTAGATTTATGAGCTTCCCTGCCTCATTTTCATTTACACACAGTGTTTGTATTACATAGCAGATTCATGAGATGGTGCTCCAAACTGAAATATGTGACATTAGAAAGATCCACATTTGCATTTGCACTCTACATATGCTCTAAAACTATGCTTAGTGTTGTTATAAGTTGTGCTCTGCTTTCAAGAAACCCTTTAACGTAGCCTGGAAACTTTATATTACTTGTCACTAATGTTCAGAGGACAATGTACAAAGGGGAGAAGCTTTTTGCCACGGAACAATACATGGGTTTGATTTTGCAAACAGCCTTCGTGCACATGTATTTCTTGTTCTTTAACCTTATTTCTGCTACTTCTCTGAGTTAGTGGACCTTTTATTTATTTTCCAGTAAGAATTTGGCAACGTCTGTGTGTAGGTTACACGTATATAAATACACATGCATAGTTTTGCTTGGACGAATACTGTAAGAAAAAAGAATTGTCATTGCTTTTGGGCGAAATTTGAAAATGGTTTTTCAAGCAGTCCTGCCTCAGTAGAAAGGTGAATGAATTTACTTCTCTGTGTTTGCATAGAAAAAGCTAATATTAAAAAATACATAGATAATGAATAACATTTATACCATCCTGTCAGCATCTAATGTAGTGAAAACTAGGTAGCTGGAAAGCAAGATGTCCACTATGTTCTAAATTGCTTTTATTCTACATCAAGAAAAAATAAGCCTTTAATTTTATTTGTCTATCAGTGAAAAAGCAGATAGCAAAAGCCACAGAAAGTCAATAAGCCTGTGGATTGAGACATACGTTTCAAATGTTAGACATGCTGATTCTCATTCCTGCTGGGAAGCACGGTGATATCATAACCTAACTGCTGGGTTGCTGGCTATTTTCAGCTTTGACTTTTCACTAGAAATTCCCTTTGAGCCTGAAGAATTTTACAGATAAAAGTGGTGTCCATAAATACATTTTTGTGATAGTTTCTTTTTCCAAAATTGATTTTTTCTTTTTTAAAAAATTTTTCCCTGTGGAAAAATGGTTTATCAAAGTGCTTAAGCAGTTTTATTATATGAGACTTTTTAAAGGTCATGGAGTAGATAGGTGTAGGGGAGGCAACAGGTGTTTGAGTGAGGGGGAAAAAAAGGTTTTGCTCCAGTTAATTCGTTATTACTGTACAGCATGGGATAGTAACATCCTGTCTGATGCACCAAAGATGTACTTTAGTGGATGAGTAAGTAAAATAATTCTGGGTGAGAGCTGAGCATTTGAAGGTGTTAGGAGCCAGAATAGTGAGCACTGAATGTCTTCTCCGTATGTAATGCGCTTCACTGTCTGTCGTGGTCTGTTAACCTACATACTTTAAATGCTGGATATGAGACCTGCAAGACAGTACAAGATCTTAATGTTTCTGCTTCTTAATTAGAAGCGTTGCATGTTTATATACATAGTCATAACTGTATCTGCTTTTTGTGTTGAGGTCCTTTAAAAAAAAAAAAAATCATGGAGACAAAATAGAAGAGGTATCAATAATTGCTGTTCAGGTGAAAGTAAAAGAAAAAAAAATGCTTTTTAAGCTATTTTAATGTATTTTATGTTTGAGTAAATACATCTGGAGTTACATGAGGAAGAGCAATCCTCTTAAAATCAGAAAAACATCCTGTACCAGAAAAACCTGGGGGTTACCAACTCAGTCACTTCTATGAACATTGTCCCAAATCTGCCAAAATTCACCTTTCATGCAGGAGGATAATTGACAACAGATGGAAAACTAAAATAATTTGTGACTCTGAAAGTATTTGAGTCATAAGGACATAGATTGTGCCTCCTGATCAGGTGTGGCATAAGTCAGGGCAAGATGAGATCCCCAAAAGGGGATGGGAGAAAGAAGCTGTCTCAGCTGACTTGGCTGTGGGCCCCTATGCAGTTACCAGCCTCCAGCTGTGCTAGTTGTTCTGTAATAGACTTTTAGGACTATGGTCTGATAACACGTAGGCAACAGCAGCCTATTTTTATTCACTTTTGGTCTGCTTTAATTAGACATTGCTTTTAAAAAGTGGGTGGTGCCAGCAGCGCAATAGAACCATATTCTCCTTGCTTTCCACTGAAATGTTGTCAGGCAAGAGGCTTCAAACTGTAGGATAAATAAAATGCTTCCTCGATCAGAAGCAAGTTGTTGTGACTGTGATGCTATAATAGTTCATGGAAAACTTGAGTATTTATGCTTGTTTATCCATTATCTGAGTTTACTTAGAGTCTGACGTCTAATTAATACTGCACTTCCTAAGAGTTTGCATTGTTCATCATGAGCATTCAATAAATTTTTAAAGTCTTTCCCAATTGGCAGTAATGAACCACTAAAACTTGTATTGGATTAAGAAAAGACAGAAACCCAGAAGAGTGCCCTATGCAGCTTAAATCATAGAATCATAGAATCAGGTTGGAAGGGACCTCAAAGATCATCAAGTCCAACCGCAGCCTAACCATAGTACCCTAACTCTAACAACCCTCTGCTAAATCACATCTCTGAGCACCACATCCAAACGGCTCTTAAACACATCCAGGGACGGAGCTTAATCAGTAAAATTCTAATCACAAAGCTCCATTGTCTTAGTTCAGATAACTGGCACTGCCTTGCTGATGGCCTTGGGTGGTAAATCTGATTGATTTTGTTTCCTTCATGTCATGCCCAGCAGTTAGATGCTCTGTAGCACTTTAACTAGTGGTGTACCACAGTGAAAGTAATACACGCTTCTAAAACAGCACCTGACGTAATCTTTCAGGTAACTCTAGCAGTTATCGCTTCTTTTTCTCTTTCTTTTCCTTTTATTTATTTATTTATTTTTAAACCAAAATTAACTGTGAATCTACTTATGCTTGGAAAATTGTTGGAAAAGCACAGACATCTAAGCTTGTGGAAGGAAGAAGAAAGCTTAACAGCTAAACAGGTTTTAAAGTAGGTACCTCTGGGTAAATTCTGCTTTCTGTTGTCACAAAACATCCCAAATGACATGGCTTTATTGACATGGATGAAGAAATGAGGATTTGCATTTGTGTTTCTTGGTAAAAACACTACATCTACCTTATCTGTCCACTTCACCAGAAAGAGGGCATGGCATTGTCATATCATACATCTGTAGTAAATAAAGATTTGAGATTTCACTCTAACTGTAGTGCAAATTTATGTAGAAAGTAGATTTTAGCAACATAATGTATTTCCCTTGGTTTTGCAGAACTACTTGGTTGGGTTTGGGTTCCTGAGCAGGAAACTTGTTCTTTGTCACTGTGGGCAGGGCAGCCATGGAGAGGGGTGTGAGCACTGTCTGAGCTCCTCAGCTGATGTGAATCTGTCCTTCGTTGTATTGTATTGGGCAATATCTGTCTGCCTGGGTAGCAAGGGGAAGTGCCTGAAGCATCCCGCTGCCCTGTCCTACAGACTGAAAACAGTGAAGTGGATTTTGGTGGAAGCTGTTCAGTGGTGTACAGTAACACCGTACATTAGTTCTCATTGGGAAATCAAGGTTAACTAAGTGAAGTAAAATCAATACTAACTCAGCTTCATGATATCTCTTGATATTTGAAATGTTCATAACATTTACTCTTAAGGCTCCACAAGTCTGACTGTGATCAACTCTAGAGTTAACTTGACTTTATTAAAGGATTTAGACTTGTGATAAGAAGCTTCACTCAATATTGACTCAGAGAAAGGTGCTACATAGGGGCAATATTTACCTTTTTACTTGCATGTTTAAAATACCTAAATTAGAAGTTCTTTCTGTTGTAGTTACAGGGTTTTAAGTTGCACTGCGTGACTATTCTGTGTCTATCACCAACACTTACTTAGTAATTTGGAGTAGGTATTTTCTCTTTGCTACTCCAGTTCTTCCTATTGTGTGACTGATGGTTTTACACCAATAGGTAGCTCAGCTCCACCACGCCTCACTCGCGCTCCCTCTAATCAAAAGATCAAGGGGAGAAAATCTGAGGAAAAGAAAGCTTATGGACGTAGATAAGGATGGGGACATCACTCATCCATTACTGTCTCTGACAGAACACTCAGCATAGGCAAGAAATCTCATGAACCTCTCTACTGCCAACAGACTAGAGCAGTGTGAGAACTCAAAGTACGTAAGAAATACCTTTCCCCCGTGCACTCTCTTTTTTCTTTTCCCCCTAAGTGGTGCAGGGGAACAGGCCTGTGGTCAGCCTATAGTACTTTGTCTCTGCCACTCTTCTGTGGTCTCTACACTCCCCTGCTACCCAAACCTTGCTATGTAAGTCTAATGCAATGATACATGGCAGAACCAGCATGTAAGCAATATATCTAGTTTTCTGATAAATTTTGGGTACGGTAGGGATAAAAGAGGAAATGATGGCAGCAGTGGACATTGGAAGGGCTGCAGTGATGACCCAGTCCCTCAGCAGCAAATCCTTCCAGTCCCTGCCCCCCACTGTCTGCCCCAGGGCCGTGTCCCCACATCACTCACCTCTGCTGCTGTGAATGCACACTGTGCAGGCTCAGCTGCCTGAGCAAGGCAGGTTTGGGGAAACACTGGTGATGTTGTGGGATGGGTACCAAGAAGTGCTCCCAGCAACCCCACAGCACAACCCAACCAAGTCCTCATTCAGTATTCCAAGTCTTGCAGCTCTGCTCAACTGGAGTCCAGGCATGAGTCCACTCTGATCTCTGCCAGTGCCTGAATTTATACAGCGAGGGTTAGCGATGTCACTGTCATTTCTAGCTGATAGCACAACCCTTTGGATGGCAACCTCACAGTCCACTGCTGCATGTTTTTGGGCTCCAGCCTGGGCATCTGTCACCCTCCATCCTTTGATGATTTTCCTTTGTAATGGTGATATATTTGGGGTAATAGAAATTGCTTGTTTCCTGTCTTCACAGTAATCCATTTTTCGTGAACCATACGTACTCTGAAACTTAGAGTTTTTGCCTTTTTGTGTTTGGATGCAATGCACATTGGTGGCAATCTCTACATCAGGCTTGTTCTTATACCAAGTGCTCTTATCACAACAGGTTGTTTGCTCGCTCCTTCCCATGCAACCTACTCCTACTCTGTGGGACCTACTTTAGCAGGGGGTTGGGCTAGATGATCTCCAAAGGTCCCTTCCAACCCTTATGCTTCTGTGATTCTATTGTATGTGGAATGCAGGCAAAGAAGTGTCAGTTTTGTCCTTGTCTTGTAGATCAAGCAGTATTGGCAAGGTATTTCTTTTTGTAGTCTATAAATACTCCCTAATCTATATGTCCTGTTTGTATCATTACACTTGTGTCACCTTAACTTTCCAACGTGAGTTTGTGCACACTATATATAGTGCTTGCAATACAAGGAATAAAAATGCTAGATGTGGTAAGTGCAAAGTTATTTTTAAATGTTGTGAACATAGCATTGATTTCTGAATATTGTGGAAACAAGGGTTTTCTAAGAAAGGAACAGCATTCAGCTTCTAGCATATGAGAGGCAAAAACAGGTTATTGCCATTTCAAAGTCAACTTTTAATTCTCTAAATGTATGCTTCTGCTACTGCTGCTTAATACTTTTAGAGATTATTGCAAGGACAGTATCAAACTGGTAGAAGATATCTCTGACAGAGGTATTCCACCAGTGGTGCATGATATCTTGGGTTGCATGTCTTGTCTCCTCATGGATCTGTTCAGTTTATTCATGGCTCTTGACTGTACAACATAATAAAGCTGAAATAGATCTTATGCAAAAGAATGCCCCAAAAAGGTATGTGGCTCAGCACAGTAAAAAAAATAAATGAAGAAAAAATGTTAAGTAACAGAGACACAATATATTTTGTCACTGGAATTTTTAATTACAGTTATTCTAGGAAAAATTTCTGCAGGGTTTTCGGGAATTAAGCTAATAATTATTGTAGCTTTAAGTGTGGTCAAGATTTTGGGGTATGTAAATTTCCTCTTTCTGTTATGACTAAATAAGGAATATCATTAAATTAAAGATGGTGCTATCTAGACTTTTAGCAGGCCATAGAAGTGTCTCGCTTTGGCACGTTGTCTGTGCATCCTAGATGCACGTGTCACATGTCCAAAATGCTTGTTTTCCATGCTGCTTTATAGGATACACAATCAGATATAATGAATGTAACTCCTCAAAAAGTAGTACCTGAAGCTCATTTGTCGGATGGTTCATTGTGTTTGTGTGTGTTGTGACAATGGATGCTGTGTTTGGTTGCTAGACACTCACTCCTTGTCATGTGAATAAGCAGTCCGGGGTACTCATAGGGGCTATAAGAGAAAAAAGTAATGGAAACTGACTGGTCTGAACACATGGTTTGTGAGTCCTACCATTGCAACCCATGGTAGTTATGGAGATTATTTATTTATTTTCAGCATTTCACTTTAGAATGAGGAAGTAAAGAGCGAAAACTTTTCCTAAGTCCTTAAGTTTTACCAAATTAAAAAGTTCTTTATGTTATTGCGAGAGGAATGTAGTCACTGTCCTCAAACTCTGGTAATTATTGTAGAAATGCCATAGCTTTTTATTTCTTTTCCATTAGCATGGAGTTGTGTGTAGCTTGACGTGGTCCAAACTTGGAGCTCCTGTTATGCAAAAATTCTGGTGTTTGGCTTGTTTTGTATAATTCTGTATTGGAGCAAAACCATAAATATTCCTTATATGAGAATTTCTAAACTTTTTTTTTTTCTGTAAAAATTGAACAGATTTTTGTGTTAACATTACTGGCATATTTATTTTTGATAAGGTTGAAATATCCTGTTTCAATCTTCTAAATGTTGACTGCTTTCATAATAGATATCATTATAGCACATAATCTGCCTGACCCCTCAGAGGAGGGGACAAGCCAACTGGGCAGGGGACTCACAGGGCAGCAGCCTGCCTGCCTCCCTGCCAGCCTGGCTGTGGCAGGCTGCCTTCCAAGCTGAGCTGCCAGCCCTCCAGCTAGGCTGCCTGGTTTCCATCAAAAGTTTTAGTGGAATAAACACATTCCCATAGAATGTTTTGATCCAGAAAATCAGTGGTTTCTGATGGAAAACGGTTCATCAGAAGAGTTTTAGTCTGCTCTATTAAGAACATAAGTCTCTGAAATTGTTAGTCTCGAATAGAAGTGTTGCCAAACAATTGAATGTAATAGCCTTTGCTGCCTGGAAGGCTCATTCACTTTGTCTCTGTAATAGCTCTTGGTTTTCCTTTAACACCCCCTGGAAAGGAGTAAAAGTTAATTAAAGTGGGTGTTTTTCTGTGTTTGAAGTCTGTTGCCATTGCAACAAGCATGGAAAGAGATCAACAAAATGGAGTTCAGTTGTAGCTGAACTTAAAGGTGTCAAGAAAACAGCTGTATTTCCTAGTCCTAACCGTCATCCTAATTAGTTGGGAGGATGAAAAAATACTGTTATTTCTTAAAATACTGGAGAATAGTTTCATTGACAGCCCTAATGTTGTAGTTGTTTTTCATACAGAGCTATCAGACTAAATAAAATTTCTACCAATTTGGGTATAGTTCTCTTTTGTAATCCTGCTTTTTGTTTGCATGTATAATAGCCTGGTTCAAAAAGGACCACAATGATCATCTCGTTTCAACCCCCCTGCTATGTGCAGGGTTGCCAACCACCAGACCAGGTTGCCCAGAGCCGCAGCCAGCCTGGCCTTGAATGCCTCCAGGGATGGGGCATCCACAACCTCCTTGGACAACCTGTTCCAGCGTGACACCAGTGTCTGTGTGAAAAACTTCCTCCTGATATCCAACCTAAACCTCCCCTGTGAATTTGCATGGGTGTGCTTTATGCAGCTCCTTGGTTCAGCAAAGTGTTGATGGGATTCAGGAGATTTCACTTTTTAGGGTACATCCAAAGAAATGGATCAGATGATATAAAACTCAGTTGCGAGGACTTATCTTTACAGGGATAGTATTTTTGCAGTATCAACCTTTCTGCCCAGTCCAGGGTCTGTTGAAGTTTGAAGTTCTTCCTGAATGAGAGCACTGGCACTGTGGTTCCTTGCAGTCTTGCTGGAAGCCTTTAAGTACAGGAAAATTAAATGTGTGATAAATGATGAACTAAATATGGTTGAAGATGTGAAAAATGTATGTGCAGGCATCTGTAAGCCAGTATTCTGTCATCTCAATTCTGGGGTGGTGATGCAGCACAAACTCAGTGTTTTACTAATACTTAGCATCAAGGAACAAGCTCAGATATGTTTTTGTTTACTAATTATTTCTGTCTGTCATTAAATCAGCAATTTTCTATCAAAATCTGTGCCCTCACTCCTTCCCCCAATTTCTTTTGTGTATTGGGATATTTCCTGGGTAGGAAAGATCAATTTCTGACCACTTTAATTAATAATAATAGTAAATTTATGTTAATTGGGAATTCACGCAGAGGAAACACGCATAAGGGTAACTTAAATCAGATTTTTGTCTTCTTGATAGAACTGATGTACCAGACCTTGAGACTTTTATCAAAACAGGATGCTGGGCTATGAGAGATCCTTTTGTCACCTTTCATGTTCTGAATCACATTCAGACAGTATGTCTGTGATATGCCGGTACAATACTGGCAGGGGAGACAGGGAAATATATACTTTGTACTGTCTAAGTTGCACAAACAATAAGATTTTATACTCTATCCAAGGGTCTCTGAAGGAATATCTGCTAATGTTAAGATAACGTGTATCAGTAAAATAGCTAGAGACACCACCACTACTAAAAAGCTCTTATTCTTGCCCAGAGTGTCAGCTTCCAAACAGAAGATCTCGTTATATAACTGAAACTCTTAATAAGTATACATTTCTACATAATAAAAGCCTCTTTTACAACACAACATAATAGAATGGGTACTTCACGATTTCTTCTTGTGCTGCTGGAGCAGCTTAGTTTTATCAGCCTTCAACAGTTTAATAAGTTTGCCGTGTTTGTTTCCCTCTCTTTCTGGGTTTCAGTTGATCCCAAATGAGAAAGATAACAAAAATAAGCAGTGTGTGTGTATTTTTTCTTTAAGATGCTGTGCTTACAGAAACAATTTCAGGAAGCGTACTGTATTTCTTGTATATGGCTTTATTTAATTTGGAGGGACAGTTGCGTAGGAGTAGTGAGCAGCATTTTGGGCCACAGTTCAAACGCTGAGGCAGAAGGAGATGGAAATGGTACATTCTTCCTGCGGTAAGACAGATGCCAGCTTTTAGAAGGAGAAACTTTCACAAGGAGCATATGCTGACATTTCAGTTATTACACAGTTGCGCTCTCTTAATGTACCAAACAGCAGATATTATTTATAAACCTTCTAATGGAAATTACTGTAGCCACTTTATTATTTCAATGAGCTCTTAAAATGCTGTTGATGAGTAGTGTGATGCTTCTACATAATAATGCCATTGAAAATGACTACTTTTGTGTGTATTTTCTGAGGATGCTTTTACTTGACATTGTTACAATCTTTTAGCATTTTTTTCAAAAGTTTAGAGTAGGAACACTAGTGAATGGGAAAGTTTTAAGCCTTATTGACAATCTTTAACAACTAAAGGGTGTAACTATTAACGCAAACGCACTTTGCTCAGCTGCCATTCAATTGAAATAAAATTCATAATTAGAATAATTAAAATTCCTGTGATATGAAGTGTTCCACTGAAAGGTTTCTAACTGAAAGGAATATTGAATGAATCAAAAAAGCTGAGGCTTCTCGAAGTGTATCTCTGCTTGGGGTATTTATATTAGAGTCTGTAATTAATGTTCTGCATCTAGGGGAGAAAAGGGATAAGAGTTTAGTGACGTGGGTTTGGGAAAGATATTCTTTAAGTGCTATTCATATGCAGATTTCAGACAGTTTGATAAATGCCAATCAATTTATTTTTCATATAGTGATTGCAGAGCTCTGACATCATTGAGGTTATGTGAGCAGGTTTATCTGTGTTAAGAGGAGTTACAAAAATATATTAGCGTGATTCTGTTGGAAATGTTTTGAAAGGAAGAGGCCAGGAAAGCATACTTCTGTCTCACTGCTTGTTCCCCCCTTCCCCCAAGCCCCTTTCCTCCCTGTTGGTTGGCACAAGAAGAGTTCTTCTCCGCACCGTAACAAGACCTCTGGACATCTTGCAAAGGAATCACATTAAATAACAGACAAATTCCTTTGTAACACCCTGTTAGCATGTAGGTAACGAACACCATCTAGGATCTGACACAGCAGTGGCTTCACCATTCCCTAGTCAGTGTGAGACAAGGAATAACTGTCCCCTTATTCTTAAAATTGTACAGATTTATAGTCTAGGTTAGGAAAACCTTGAAAGAAGAAATGATCCAATTTTGGATATGTTTTCAGGAGAGAATAATGTGGATACTTACTGGTTTCATACTGTGTTTATTATTCATTACTAATAAAAGAGAAAGTAAACACAATGTTAATATATATCCTTGAAGCTATAACAACCTGTTTTGACACAGTTACGTATATAGACTCACTCTTTCTGTTCCTATACATACTGCTTGCTTGCTTCTTTCAGCATGTCATAGTTGGAAGTCTCAGACTGCTTCTTCCCTTCTTTTTTTATTGTACTTAATTTTTTTTGGTGCAACGTGTAATTCTATTTTAGTAAGGGATGGCATATTATCTGCTTATTAAATGGCTGGCCTGCATTTATGGAAGTGCAGGATAATGCATTAATTCATTGTGGGGTATCACAGCCAAAGCAGTCATGTAGTCACATCTCAGTGCACTAAAACACAGAAGAGGGGAAAGGTTTGCAAACCCAAAAACAAACAAACAAAAAAACCAACCTAGAGTGCTGTTTCAATAATACACAGTGGAAAAATCCAGGGATTTGCTTTTTAACAAGACATTTAACAAATGTCTTGGTACTCCAGTAATATGCTACAGTACATGGTGCTTGAGAAAGCTCAACAAAGATACATTGGCATCAAATCAAGCACTCTCAGTCTTTTGGACTGTAACAGAGGATTAATAAAATTAGGAAACTTTGTAAAGGTAGCTATTCCTGCTCCGTAGACCATTAGTTGTAAGACTGCTCGGAGCATGGAAAAAGTCAAGGTGAGAGACGTTAAAAATAAGGCTGGCTTATATTTTATTCTCAGATTGTCACGCTAAGAAGTTTCTCTAGAAAAGTGAACTTCAATCAAATCTCTGGAGATAATCCCCAAGGCTACAGTTTTACACCAACCTGTGTCACTTGATATTATAAATTTGGAATGGATCCCAAACAAAGGATTATCCAGTAATATCCTCTTCTGTTAAGGTGCATGCAGCGTAATGGGAATGCATGCAGAAGACTGCCAGTTTCCAAAATAGCCCTTAACCCTTCATCAAAGTTTTTTAACTTACCTTCCTTACAATTTCCACGTTCCTGAGTATCTAAACCACTCAAAGCATTCTTCAGCTTGTTTTTCCAGGCATGGACACAAACATCCTGATAAGCTTTCATTAGGAAATTTTAGAAATGAAACTAATTTTTGGAAAAAAATTCAGGTGCAAAGTATCTTTCTTATCATTTTGTGATCTAGCTCTCAGATAAGCATAGTCTTCAATGGAAGCTGTCCAAGTCAGAGACTAATGAAAACTGCCTGAGAAAATGGTGACATACTGGCCTGCTTGTTTTACTGTGGCTACTGTGAAAATGGCAACTGGAAGTTGGCTCCATGTTACTCAAATTAAAGTAGAATAGAGAGTTGCGTAGAGACAAAGTGGTAGGGAGAGAAACATGCCAAAGAAACGAACGCCTCTTTGCTTTAGCATTGTTGTGCAAATGTAGAATTTGGTTTAGCTATATTTGAGTAACACTCCTTGCAGGGTTGTACAGAAATGAATGTAAAATGTACTCAGTGAACAGTTGTTCAAATACTTTGCTTCTTCAACATCTTCAGCTGGGTGAGGGATAGGGCCTGTGTTTTAGCCTAATTGTTGTGCACTCACTGAGCAGTGAATAGGCTGCTGTTTTTCTGAATTATTAAACTGCTTTTATTGTGTGATTTCCCAATCTGTCTTAAAATTTCCTGTGTGAAAGTATAACTTCACAATAAGTAAACTGCTGCTGTCCAGTCAGTATAGAAAAAGAACTTATCTTTTCTGTCCAAATCCCTCTCAAATGCTGCTTTGATAAAGTATATAAAGCCTGATTATATTAAGCATTAGTCTGAAAAAACCCCTCAAAATTACTTAGCTAATGAGTAGATACTTTAATACTACTTACTATGCATGTTTCTTATTGTGTATATGCAGATAAAAGTTGCTTATCAAAGCAACAGTGAGCTTGGCACAGCTCTACAGGAAGCAGTGAGATGTTTATTTCTAGTTTTTGGTTAAGATTAAAAACTTGCAGACAAAAGGTACTGGTTGATTTATTCTCATGCATTGTGTTTCTTGCGAAACTAGACTTTGGCAAATCCAGAGGACAACACAGCTACATGCTAGATACTATCTATTATGGAGAGAAACATGGAAATGAAAGATTCTCAAGTCTGAGCTGAAATATTTTGTACCGCAAGTTCCACACTGCCTTCAATCTGGTTGTAAAACATGATGTCTTGCTAAACTTGAGTTTGCAGCTTATCTAAGAAACAGCATCCTTCACACAGTGAAGCACACCTTGATCAAATTTTCTCTCACCCTTGCATCATTTCTGCCTGTGGATTTTCTCTATTTACACTTCATGACGACTTCTTCCTTTTCTTTCTTCTCAATTGCATTTCTTATTTGGTAACTGCTACACTGAGCTGGCACCGCCAGACTTTATCAAGTCAAGGCATTTAATTAAAAAAGAAAAGTTACCACCTAAAGTCCTCCCTCCATCACCAACAAACTGGCTCTAAACAAAAGCTTGGTTTGACTTGTCAAAAGAAAAGGAAAGATTGCAAGGAATAAATAACTGAGATTGCCTGCTTGGTGGAACTTGGTTAATTAACCTAATTGAAATTACACATGTTGCTAATGAGACAAAAACAGGCAAACAAATTACTTCTGCTAAATGTTATTTGGTAATTATTAAGAAAATATAAACTTTTAGTTCAGTGACTGCAGTTGACCTCTAGCTAGCTGTGATGTTCCTCAGCATATGCGACTTCTTGGTATGCAAATGAAATCAGGCAGTGCAGGTTTGCAGCAATGTCACACGGTCACTTATATATCATTTGTAAGCTCTGATGGGTAAAGAATGAAGAAGTTTTGAGTTCTGTGTGTCAACCTGTTGAATAAAAGGATTCTGCAGTACAGCAACGGGATCTCAAGGATATGTTTAGCATGGAAATAGAAAGAGCAGGAGGAGGAAAAAAAATTATCAGAGGAAAAAATAAGACAAATATGTACATTATTTTGCAAAGACTCCTTTGATCTCTACAGCAAAAAACATCATATGCATGCATATGTGAATTTGTCTGCTGAAGAAAATAAGTCTATATTGAAATCAGTGGAATCCAAAAACATCAGTTGAAAACAGCTGTGTCAGAACAGGTGCTCTGTATTTGGAGTTTTTCTGTCAAATTTCGATACTACTAAATCATACATATTTAGTTCTGAAAGTTTTGGATCATCACACTGAATTTGGAATCATTAGGCAAATTCTGCAGACAAGATCTATAGGATTCAGCTTGTTTTTCTTTCATTCATTTTGTAGTAGAGGGCAAATATAGGCACTGCTAGGAATAGAGTTATCAAAACAGTGCCTGTTTTTCCATTCTCATTGAAATGTATCTTCCAAATTGAAAATGAGTTCTTTAGGGAGGCAAGAATTACCTGTGTGGAAACTGATTTCCTAAAACCTTTCGATGACGTTTTTTAGGAGACTCAGAAAGCACCATGTTACCGAACACTGCTGCAGTGTGATTGCAGATAGTTTTTTCGTGTTTGCGAAACCAGCAGTGGAAGCAGAAGCTTGTATCACTGCTCACTGGTAGGTGAAATGTTCCTAACTGTCTCTTGTATCTCAAGGCAAATGGAATTTGACACTGGAGCAGGATCAAAATATGTTGAAATTAATGGTTGTGTTAAGAATTACAAAGGAAAAGGACGTGGCCTTTAATGCTATTCTTCAAGCACAAAGAAGCAAGTGGAAGGTTGTACAGATGTCACAGTTTCCCATTCATTTCCTCTCACAAACCAAGAAGGTGGAAGTCTATTTTGTGGCTGGTTTTATTTATTTATTCAAATAAGCAATTTCTACAGCTCTGTGATGAATTAGCATCCTTTTGAAAGCTTAGATTTCCAATGTGAGATGCCTACATGTAGCCACCTGTAGAAAAAGTCATCGTATTTTTAATTTGTTGCTGCTCTGCTGTATAGCAGGCTTTAGTGCATCCTGCTGAGGGCATCATTTGCTCAATCTGTATTTGCGATCAAGCTATTTCTTCTGTTAGGGCTATTTTTCTTTATTAGGAAATAGACCATAATCCTTTAACACAAGCAGGTTTTGCTGTTCACACAGAAATTAATGGAACTGTTCCTGAAAAACTTACTGAGATGCAATTTGCTGTAGGGCCCATCTGTGGATGTTTGCTCTTTGTTTTTATGGCAAGGCTCCCTTTGTTTTGAACAGGGACAGGTTCTGATGATTAAAATCCTCTCTCATGTGAAGAATCTCAGGGAAGTCTTCTGCTACCTGGAAAGGAACCCAGAGCCTTGTTACTGCTTGAAAGGAAAGCTCAGCTCTTAATCTTCTCTTTCAATCAAAGACATTGTCACAACAGAAAACTAAATTTCTCCTTTCTGATTAGAACCTGATATTTCAGCACTGGGAAACAACACATTTCTTGGACTACTTTGCCAACAAGTTAAATGACTTACAGGAAGACAAACCAATCATTTATTCAAGAGAATTGATCCCTCACCGCATAAAGCTTGCTGTGTGACTTACCATCAGTAAAACTGTTTTCAAAAATTTGATGAATTTCTGAAAATGGTTTACAAATATGTCTGTCAGGGAGATGGCATTTTTGCAGTTCTCATAATCTTGAAGCTGATATCGCTTGCGGCAGGCTGGTCAAGCAGTTGGAAATCAGTGCGTGCCTCTTCATTTTCAACCCAGTGTCGAGACCCTTTCCCAGGGAAGAGGAGGTGCTGAAATCATTTCTGGCTTTTCATTTTTCCCCAAAAAGTGCCAGTGAAATGGTTCACTCGAGTGTTACTCTGCATACCAATTAGAGTTTCTTTTGGGATCACCCCTATTAGATAAACAAGCTTTTCAAAGCTAATAGGTCATAAATATTTAGCAAATAAATTCATTACTTATCACAGGGTTTAATTTGTTCCTGCGGTAGGCCTCAGAAAGTGGAGGTTTTTCAAACAGTCAAGCCATAGAAGGGCAGATACACATTCTATCATGCCAGAGGGCTCATTTGAGCATGGCACTGAAGTGAGGTGCTGGACTGAAGGTAGTGGTTGGAAGGGGATTGCTGCCATGATGTCAGAAATGCGGTTCTTCCGGTGCTGCCTGGCGTGAGGTCTGCCTGGGGAGGCAGCTCAGCAATGGGAAGATCATGAACTGAGCACTAAAACAATGGGTAGACACTTCTCCACCTGAAGAACACAGAAGCAAAGAGCTGAGTGAGTGAGTGAATGTTAACAAAACAAAGCCCTTAAAAATAATTGCATTTTACATATTGTGATTCATTTCAATTTCATGAGTCTCAAAACACCACTTCTCAAGTGATTAATGTTTTCTCCATTGATTGCAACTGTGCTTGAGTGAAGGTCTTTCTTCATAGTTTTAAACAAAAAAAAAATATAAAAATTAAGGGTCACAGGATTAATGGCCTGATGCAGAGGAGCCTTTCTATTGATACAGAGGGAAGCAGGCAGGTTGTAAAAGAAAGCTCTCTCTTGAAGTGATGCAAAATCCAGAATTAGAATCTGCCTTTGGACATAAATATTAGCTCCTTGACTTTTCCCATCTAAACCCTTTCATATTTGTGATCTGTCTGGGTTTTTTTTTTGGCTCATCACTCTGTTTGAGTAAACAGAGTATAAGGAAATAATAAGGATGTCAGCTTCAAAAATAAGGAAAGATTGAATGTCTCTTCTAATTAACACTGGGAGTTAGTAATGGAATTTGACCCATGTTGTCTAAATGTAAGGAAACTGTGGTTTATCTTGGTGTACCTGCATAAAGATGTAATGGAATTAAAGGGAGTCTGGAGTAATTAACAGCCCAGTGCTAGCATCTGTTCTTACTTTTCCTTCTGTAATTTTTGTGTCTGCTTGCTACTCAGAAGTGTGGTAGGACTCTGGGCTGCATTGATGAACTGCAGCTTGAGAGAGTGTCTGTACATCCTTGCTCAGGCGTTTTGATCAGCCATAAGTCAAGGCATTTTGTACTTTGATTTCTCTACTTTGTCTACTCACATGAAATTTCTGAGAAAAATAACAATTGTTCTCAGTTGTGCTGATAGAAAATCTTAAATATTAAAATATATGATATGATGGAAGTGTTATTTTTCTATGAGAATGGGTGATTTTACAAGTTTGGACAGTGCTTGTGCACATTTTTAATACGTAAGTGTATATTGTACACATTTGCTCATTGTGAAACTTCAAGTAAGATCTTGGTTCTGACATGAACGTAAGTGAAACTTGCACATGTTCTTAACTTTATTCTCAGTTTCAAATAATTTTCATAGTGTTTTCAAGAGGATGAGTGGGAGTGGGAATGACATGAGTAGCAATTTGGAATCCTTGTTGGCTAAACATGAAAGGTGGAATAGGTAGCTATCCTGTAAGCATTCTTTTGAAGCACCGAGGAAGTGGATTGCCAAGTGAGATTATACATATAATCCAGTTTCTTTTACATAGTCATTAAGGGCTATACTCACTCTTCAAAATTCAAAGTGAAGTATATTCTGAAATACTCTTGATCAGTTGGATGCTAGTTAATTCACATTTTACAGTGAATTATAATTTTAAGCATATTATTTGTATACAAGGCTCAGATACTCAACTTTAACATATTTCCACGTGCATTTTGAATGTTCTTTGTGCATGTTACTGAAGAGCATACAGGATGTCAGCTCTTGAAGTCTTCCGCTTACATTAAAAAAAGTCACCGAGTCTGAAAAATATGGGATAAAAATAATCAAGGATAACAAGTTTGCTTTGTTTAACCCGTCAGTATTTGAAGTACCTGAAAACTCAGATTGACATTTCCATTTTGACTTCATGCAATAATTGTTATCTAGGCTTCAGTACTCGTGAGCCTATTAGATCTCTGGCAGTGTCTTGAATTCAACACAGAAATTCAAACAGTGAAAGCTATTGTTTTATTGCAATTAGCAACTGCGCTCAGTGGAGATGGCAACACGCTGAAAAATTAATTGAGAATTTAACCTTCAAATGAAAAATGTATAGGACCGATACTTTATTATAATCAGCTTATAGTCATACATGACCTCAGAGATAATTTGAGCTTTTTACTGTTTCAATTCTGTTCAATAAAAAAAAGCCTTTTTTTTCTTTTTTTTTTTCTTCCATGGCCCACTAGCACATAGCATTCATTCAGTGTCTATTATCTTGTTTGAATAGCAGGGTTTTTAAGGATCCTTGTTTCTGTTTGCTAAGTGGAAATGTAACAAGATTAACAGCAAAGTCTGTTCTTTGCAGCTTTTAGAACAAAAGCTAATCAGCACTCCCATAAAAGTTTAAAATTTTTATATTCTTTAATTTTGCATATTGTTAGCTGCAAGCTGATCCCTAATGTTTGTTTTATTTTCATCTGTCAGAAGCAATGCCAAAATATATTTTTGTCTGAGTTAAGTTGGCACAATTAATCCTTAGCTGGAACAGTCTCTGACGTTTTCTGTTTGATTAAAGGATCTGATCTGGTCGTTCATATACCAGTCATTTCCCACCAAAAACACATTAGCTGCTATCTACATATTTTAATAAATCTGTTCAAGTAAAATTCATTGACACAATTTTTTTTTGGATTTATGTTGTATGTGAAAGAGTAGAGTGAATAATAGAATACCAAAATGTGAAAATATCATTATGGTGTATTGGCATTTCCTTTTACATTTTTGTTCATGTTTCTTGACTTGAATAACAACAAAAACAACAAACCAACCTCCCACCAAAACAAACTATATTTATTTTAAAAGTGTTTTATTTTCTTTAATATTAATAGATGAGTAACATTTTAATCTACAGAATTAAATTACTAAATGATATACATTGGTCTATCTTGGCCACTGCATTAGGCTGTCATGAATATCCTTCTACAGCTTTAAAAAGCCTTTTAGAAACTGACTTTTCTCATGGATATATTTTTTAATGTATATCCATTTGTGTATAGAGATAGAGCTGTCTTTAAAGTAGCAAACCACAGCTTCTGAAGAACTTCCCCCACTTTTATTATCTGTTAAAACTTGACTTTTTTTCTCACAGGTGTAAAATTTGCATTCTTCATTAGGGTCTGCTTTTGATCTGAAGTGTTGAAATGCTCATGAAGAAGAAGAAAAATTACACAAAGCAATTATTGGTGTTCTCATACTTTCTTTTCAATAACAGGTAGCCTTTTGCAAAACCGTTATCTCGGAAGTTTTCTGTCAAGGCTGACTCAAAACCAGCATTTCCATCCATGTCTATTTAAGTCCTATCTGCACACTGAAGCTGCCCGTGGAGCACTGGGGACAATGCACTGATGAGCACAGCTTCCATCCCCAGTGAGACAGCAGAGTTCTTCTAAGGAATTAAAAAACAAAGCAGATGAATAAAATGTGGTCCTTAAGGGAAATGCCCACTTCTCTTGGGTGAAATCCTGTTCTGTCTGCTGGAGTTGTATAATGATGTCAATAAACTACAGGAATAAAAGGGATCCAGGCAGTAGAATTGCTTTTTCAAAAAAGTTCTTGAGAAGATTAACAAACAGTGGTTAAAAATTCAATCATCCTTGAATTGGAGGAAACAGATCTGAATGTTCACTTCCTGGTTCAGAAAGTCACCTTTCCAAAGCCTTTGTTCTCACTGGAAGCACATTGAGGCATGCTGCTGTAACTTTCTGTATGTGTCCTTTGCATAACTTGACACTTCTGTTCTTCTGAGCATTGGTTCCCTTCCATGGGGCACTGCTATGTGCACTTTTCTCCTTTCATATCCTAGTGGATCCACGTTCCTGTGTGCCTGTAAGCTTTGAATGTTGTACAAGCAGAAGCAGCAGCATTTGTACGTGATGCCTATACTTACTTGCAGGTATTCTGCCCAATTTGTTTCAGAGTTATGAACAAGAAAGTCTTATGTTCTTACAGTGAATACAACCCTTACAGTGAATATATCCCATATATTTTTCTAAATCTCCAACGCTAAAATGACTTTTGCAATTAATTTCAAATTACACAGTTCTCTACCCAGGCAGCCACAGGCCTAGGGCTAAATGTTCAAAATGTCAGGGTGTTGGGAGAATCTCACTCCTAATTTGAAATAATGCTATTAGCCACAGTGAGGTTGCACAGAATTTATCCCATACCGTGGATATTTCTTATTTTTGTACTATACTCTTTATATATGCAGAAAAGATGGGCAATATTGGCTTGCATTGATTTCATTTGCCTTTCTCTTCAAATGAAAGAGAGCTGTCTTTTTCATCTCTTGTAAGAGTGATTGTTAACTATAGGGAAATTGTCTCAAACAGTAGGTCAATTAATTACTGCATTTTTAAGCTCCCCCTTGTAAAACAGCAATTAATTTAACTACGTTTTGGTGGATTTCTTCCTCTGGTCTTATCCATTAGAAATCACAGTAACTCTGGGCAGATAACACTGCTTTATTACATGTGACAGCTTTTCAGAAGATCATATTTTCCTTTTTAATGAATTCTGGGACTGAGTTTGTTTTTAATTATCTGTGGCACCTTTTTATTACTAACAGAATGAGAAAACAGTAAACGTGGAGATACTGAAGTGAATGGGGACTATCAACCTCCTACCAATGGATATTAAATGGAGTGGATCTCAAAGTCCAAGTTTTATAAAATGAGATAAAAATTGTAAATATTTGCAATTCAGCAAGAGTGATTTGCATTCTATTATTCCCTTTTCCTTTAAGGTTCCATTTTTTGTTTTTATTTGAAATGAATAAGAGTTGTGAGTTATTCATGCAGTCTCTGTGTACAATGCGTACTTGTTGAGCACGGCAGAACTTAGGGCAATGTGGGCAGGAAGATTAAAAAAAAAAAAGTCATCGTTAATCTTTCAAAGTTCAGTGTTTTTTGTCCTTAAATGACATTATTTCGAACAACATTTGTTAGTCCAGTACATGTAGAGCTAGACAATGCGAGCTGGCTGTCATTTACTTCACAGGTACTTCATGGTAGGAGGATAATGATCTTTCAAACGATGCTGTTGAATGGAAAGGGATATTCCAGCCACTCGGACTCAGTATAGATTAAAATAAGCTGCATGAGATTTTTCCATTCGGATAGCCTAAGTAGCACATCACATCCAAAGTATTTACTCAAATGCTTGAAAGATTTGTCCGGAGTATGAAGAATAAGGAGACAGTTTGAGTGGTGTGGGATGTTTTGAGTATTTACTCTTGTAAATGGCTGTTTGTCTCATTAGCATCTCAAATGGTCTATCAAAGTATGGTCTTCAGTCTACCAACTGAATAAATACGACATTATCCTTTTGTGTCCCTGAATATAGGACACCAAATGTTTGCTTATGTGGTCCAGTATGATCAGTGGTGTAGCTCTTTTGACTACAGTGGAATTATACCAGCCTGGCCCTGTGACCCTAATCAAACTGAATAAGATGAAAGGTTTGGGAAAAAAGAGCTCAATCTCTACATAATAAGATCTTTATAAAGTATTATGGGATTAGGCCTCTAAGGAAAGGAGAAAATATACATAGTGCCATTTTAATCAGGCACATCATAATAAAGGAGGCATACAGCATGATATTAGAAAAATGTTTTCTGTAGATCAGTGATAAGACCAAGAGAAATTAAATATGTCACATAAAGGTAAAATACAATGTGATTTGCCATACAAGATAATTTGGTACCATGACTTTAAGTAACAATTGTATTTTTCTGCATTCCCAGCAATTCACACATTTTAAGCTATGAAATCTGTGCAATAGACCAGTCCTTTCAAGCAACTTTGTTTTTTTGAAGGCTGTGGTAAACGCAAGTACAGTTTGGCTTTCAATTTATTAGAAGTCTATGTCTGTTAATTAAATGACTTCTGCATTCCCTCAGTTGCTTAATACAGTGGCTGCTTTGTTTCCACCATAGATTAGTGATGTCATGCTGTATGTCCATCATGGTGAGATTAGCAGTGAATACCCTGCTTGACACTTCAGAGACTCTTACTGATGATTCTTACACGTCAGAGGGCAGTGGTATTTTTCTGAGTATGGAGCAGTAGGGGAATAACCCAAGGGCAGTGGATTGTTTATTCTCCAAATTTGTACGCTTCCATTTTTCCCCCCGGTATTCAGTATTTATTCTTAGAGGTCCCCACAGTAGTGTCTGTTTTCTGTTTCTTGAACGTGCGGGGCTGACACACTAGATTTTTTTCCCTTGTTTTGTTCATAGCTATGTTAAGAAATAACATCAGGAATGAGTGACAATTCATTTTGATAAGCCTCACATATAATTAAATCAGGAATTCAGTTTTAGTGCCAGTCAGTCTTTTCTTGATGTCATTGTTCTTTTGTGATGTTGGCCTTTTATTCTTATTTTCACTTGTATATACCAAAATAACGATGAATGATTTCCTGATAGAGGATCATGACAGGAGAATGCAGAACAAGCAGTGTTTATGCTGCTGTTCCGTCAAAGGCTGGTGGTGATGTAGCAGGTTGAGTTGTTAGAAGCAACAATTATTTTTTCTGTTAGAGAATTTGTAAAGAGAGACCTACAGATCTCCCACTGTCCCTGCAGGGACTTTGAATAAGACAAGGGGAGGGCATGGCAGCCAATGCCTCATTTATGCTACTGGTTATCATAGATAAATGTTTCCTAGATAGCTTTTAGTAAGGATGTCCCAGAACATAGGAAACAATGCATTTCTGGTCCCTCCATTCCTTGAAGGTTTTTATTATACTGTGCAAGGGTAGCAGAAGGCAAAAAGTCAATTTACAATGCATATTTAACTGTCATTCAGTGCTCTGTGTACAATGTGGCTTGATGGAGGGTTTTGCTGTCCTTCAGCTTCTGTGCAGTAACTCCCTTGGCTTGTTATCTGCTTGCTGAGAGTGATGCCTGGGAATTAAAATAAATTAGGCTCAGACCAAACTTTTGGGAATTTAGGATATGGAAAAGAAGGTGGCAGTGCATACTGATATGCTGCAGGGAGGGAGGGAGGGAGGAAAGAAAAGGAATAAGCACAGATAAAGGAAAGCTAATGTAGTAAGATAGTTTTTACTCCTGGGCAATGGGAATTGCTTTTACTTTAGAATATAGAAAGAAGGAACAGCATTTCCAATAGCAGCAATACTGACAGGTCTCCTCTATACTATATGCATCATTTTGTGTCATTTATTATTATAATCAGCACCTGCCTGCGGGGTTTATTATTAACCTTGCTAGCAAACACAGTTTTGAAAAGGAATCTCCTGTTTCTCTCACATATCAGAAAGGGCTCTAGGGGGAGTAAAGCAGCCACTGAAGGTATTTTATCATCATTTCATTTCATTCATTTTCAGGCAGACACATACGTAAGCTCTCATGGAGTTCTTGTATCTTGTGCCTTACTATTCTGTTTCCTAATGGAAACTAAAGATTTTTATCTTTCTTGTAAGTATTTAGCTGTCAAGACTCAATAGTCAGCACAAGTGATACACCCCCAGAATGCTCTGCCTTTCAAGTCATGGTGATGCGCACAGCTACAGCCCACTTTGGGTAGTCTTTAAGAAATCAGGATTTGGTCTGAATTCCAAACAGTAGTGTTGGTTTAAGGCAAAAACACAGTAATGGGATCATCAGAAGAGAAACTACAGGCATGCACACTAGGTTCATCCTAGTTGCAACAGGGAGTGAAATAGCAGAAGATGTGGGGAGTAGAACTGGGTATCTGTCCTTCTATGATTGTGATGATGTTGGGTTTTAGACTGTGTGGCAGGCAGGCACCCGGCAGGAATCGGGTGCTCTCACTTGGATGGGCTGTGCCTTTCCTGAGGTCAACATGTCAACAAAGACCACATCCTTCACTGCTGCTGCAAGTGAGTGGGCAGAGGCCAGGAGAGTTTCAGAATACTCCAGAGGTCATGGCTAGAAGAGGCTGCTGCACCTCCCAGGTGCTTCAGGAACTCACCAAGGCTGGAAAAGTCAGTGAGGATTCTGTGGCACCTGGAGGCCTCAAAGCTGAAAGTCCAGATGGACACGTACAGGGACTTGCTGGAGCTGTCAGGAGCCGAAACGAACGTTGGTTATAATAGCTGATTGCCTCTGGCACAGCCCTGACCTCTATCAGTGTTTACTGCCTTTAGATACTCTTGCCTTTCCTTAAGATCCGGATTGCTATTTACAACGATGGTCACCATGTGCATCTTCTGATGACTTGGAGAAGATGGTTTCCACTCACGTGGCCATTAAAGATCAGCAGACCAGTTAGGAAAAAGTGTCAGTCAGTCTTACTGACAGCAAATAGGATAGTTTTCTAAGTGTCATTTTAAAGGGACTGATGTATCGATAGAGGTACGGGACGTGAGGTAGAGTAGAAAGGTTGCACCATATCTGGGTACTGGGCACAGGGCAATGACTGAATGGCTGGGTTAATTTAAGAGCAAGACAGTAAGAGGATAAGAGTTGGATCACTGAAAATACCTGTCCAAATGCTTTATCATTAGACATACTCCCATTGTTCTTGTTTTGCAGTTCTGAGAAATTGAAAAAAGGATTTCGTTCAGCGTTGAATCAAGCAGATTAAATGAAAATCTTTCTTTTCTCTTTGTTGCAATATAAACAGTAAAAAACAACAAAAAATATTTAAATATGTACTTGAATTTCATTTTGAATTAAATGCTAGTTTCAAGGCATTGCAAAGGTTTGGTTTTTTAAATTTTAAATTTTTTGAGAATATTGAATTGACCAAGTAGTTATTGTTGAAAAAAAATTATCTACTCCGTCCATCATAATAATCCTAGTATTTTGAGACTATTTGTTCACATTAGTAAGCTTTTATCTTTATAAAATATGTTAAAATACTGCATAGTAATTTTAAATAATATAGATACTGGTTTCCCTGTAGTAACTTCAGTAAGAGCTCAGTAAATAGCCTGGCACGGTTGCAGTTGAGGATAGAGAGAAAAGAGATGTAATGTGGGATCTTTGCAAAGAGAAAAGTTTATAGAGGATGTTGGCTTTTGAATCTTGTTCCTCGTTGAAGCATAAGTGTTGAAAGGCAGCCATGTGTTCAGATATCTGTTATATGAATTGTTCTTAAGGCTAGTAATTTTTTCCATGGGTAAGGCTTCCCAGATTTCTTTTAAGCCATCTGTCGAGAAAAGAGAGCATTAGATCATCAGACATTGTTTTCAAAGCTCAGTAAAATATTAGCTGTTTAACCCTTACATTGCTTAACTACTCAGAGTACTTTAAATGAAGGCATTATATTTTATTTATTTTATTTCTCAAGTTGAGAAACAGAGGAGAAATCTTGAGTAGCTCAAATATAACAGAGTTAAAACAAGAATATGGCAATTCAGGACTTCTGGTCTTGTAATGGTAAGAGTGAAAAGTCCTTTCATATATAAGGATAGCATGCTATTGCAGTAATCTCAGTTAAGATAAATTCTAGAGGATCATCCATGATCAAGCGCTGATCTTTGTTTCCCTGAGCTGAGGAAGACAAGGAATACAAAGAATTTTTGCCTCACTCTATGAAGAGGAGAGAGTGATCTAACTCCTGGGGCGTGACTGCAACTTCTCTGTTACTGTGCCTGCCACTGTCCCCGTACATGGAAGGCTTGTCTGCAGAGTGTTTCTTTTGCATTATTTTGTTTGCTGAAAATTCAACCATCTTGAGATCATGTGGTAAATTGAGTTCTCGAGGCACACGCTTGCCATTGGCTTTTGCTATCAGTTAGTTGTAATGATTTTGTGGATTGAGTAAAACTTCTTAAAAGAATAAGAAATAGCTACTTAGGGAAAAGGATAGGGCCCTGAAAACATTGTGGAGGGGAAAAGAAGAATTTTAGAAATGGTGATGTTACAAATGTCAGCTGGTTCTGCGGGGCCCAGATCTAACGTAAGTATGGTGAGTAGGTAGTGTATGTAGTAAACAGTGAAAGATGGCTTACCTTAATGTATGACTGATTGCTCCTCCAGATGTTATGGGGACACATAGCCGGGAGGAGTGGCTGACCCATCAACAGTCTGTGCTGCTATTTAGCAAGACCTGGACAGGCTGAGAGTTGGGTAGAGAGGAGTGGTATCCTGGGGTGCATTCAAAAGAATGTGGCTAGCAGGTTGAGGGAGGTGATCCTTCCACTCTACTCTGCCCCAGGGAGGACACATCTGGACTACTGTGTCCAGATCAGGGCTCCTTGGCTCAAGAAAGACAGAAAACTTCTAGAGAGTGTCCAAGCAAGAGGCCACAAAGATGTTTAGGGGTCTGGAGCATTTCCCTTATGAAAAAAGGCTCAGAGACCTGGGACTGTTCAGCCTGGAGAAGACTGAGAGGGGTTCCTATCGATGCTAATAAATATCTGAAGGGTGGGAGTCAACTGGATGGGGCCAGGCTATATTCAACGGTGCCCAGTGACAGAACAAGGGGCAATGGGCATAAACTGGAACATGGGAAGTTCCAAATGAACATTAGGAAAAGCTTCTTTATTTTGAGGGTTGTAGAGCACTGGAACAGGTTGCCCAGTGATGCAGTGCTGCCTCCATTTTGGGGAATATTTAAAAGCTGCCTTGATGCTTTCCAGTGTAAGCTACTGTATAGTTGTAACTATGCAAGGCGTAATAGATGGATAGCCACAAGTTATATAGGAATAACTCACCAATGCTGAGGCTCACAGTTAAGATGGATGCTTGCCACAAGGAACTCCACACAGGAGCAATCTCCAAAGGAGATGCAGCCTTAGTGGTGGTCAGTCCTTAAATGGGATCTAGAAGAGGTGGAGTCAAGCTCCACCCCTTCCGGGAGCACAGCTGAATTACCTTCACCTGTGCTCCCACAGCTGACCCGTCACTTGCCTCAGATGGTTAATCAGAGGTTCAGGCTGTGATTAACAGTTTCCCATGCACCTACTATAGGAAACTGCTTTAGCAGGGGTTGGGCCCTTCCAGCCCCTACAATTTTGTGATTCTGTGACACAGAATATGGTGTCTGGTTGGATTAGTTCTCCCAACTATGTGGAATAAGGTGGAGAAATGTCAGGAAGCCAGTACCTATGATATGCATAGCTCTGGAGGTGGTATCGTAGAAAACACAAAAGAGAGTTTATTCTCCCAATCATATAAATAATGTGATCATGACCTATTATGACAGTTTGGATCTAATAAAACATAAATAATTGCTGTTCATTGGTCTGTGTGCCCTCATACAAATGATTTTCTCAGTAAAATAGTAGACACTTCATTCTAATGTCAGGGAAGAAATACAGTTTTGAAAAGGCAGTAGATGTAATAATTTTAAAATCCCTTGTGATATGTCTGGGAGTATACTGGACTATTAAGCAGTTCCTTCTCCTAATAGGGTCTCTTTCCTTGAACCTGGCAGTGAATCTGAGTTCAGCATTGACAGTGTGACAACAATACTCAGGTTCTCAATTGTTTCTTGGGCAATCTCGGGCAAAGCTTGTAGCTGTAGTTGCAACTTTAGCCAAGCTGTGGTAGTATTTAAAAGCACAAAGTGAGCAGGAGGTAAATATTTGACTTGTGAAGAATGTGCTAGTTCTTAGGCTGTGAGATGCAGGAAAACTAATAGCTGCTGAGATTAAAACCCATCTCCTCCTCCCAGGAACAGCTCCCACAGCCATGGGGATGCTGGGGTGGCTCAATTCCTTTCCTGGGAGGACCAGAAATGTAGGATAGTAAATGATGACTTGCAGCATTTTTTATGGCCTATTGTACAAGAACAGTGTGTTGAGAATGTCCTTGGTTGTCATCGGTTCCTGCAGAATGCTGTAAATCATCATTATTTTACTTTATGAATTGTAGAACTATCATACATTTCATAGGTATCTCAAGACAAGATAGTAAATTACAGGTGTTGGTTTTTTTTCCCCCCATGAATTTATGGCAAAGTCTAGAAAATAGCTTCTTATGCAGTTGGAAAAAATAACTGTAGGTATGAAGAGCCATACATTGTCTTCAGTTTGTGCACAAAACTCCCTCTGACATCAAGGGCAATAGGTGGTCCATAAAGTAATTATTCAGTGGAAAATGGAGGGAAATATAAAGAAGAGTGCACAGACTAAGGCGGAATACTGAAGAGATGGAAGTGAATAAGACTGTTTTCCGGTAAATTTTTTCCAGTTTGGTCTTGACTCATTATTTATACAATTGCACAGATCACGACTGCCATAGTCTTTCCTGGTTAATATACTCTCTTGTTTTGTTGATGGTTTCTTTTTCTTTTGCTGCTTCTTTATAATGGCACACCAGTGCCCAATGACAAATAGAATTTCTTGTTTGGCATGTAAAAAGGAGAAACCTCCAAAGCAGATTTTATATGTGTAGGTTGCTATGAAATTAATGCATCATATTTGTTTCCGTGGAAACTACAACAGATACAAAGAGCACAATAACACTATAGATAGAGGAAATTCTCAGCTACAAAGCAATTTTTCAACATAACTACCACCATTAGTTAGGCATTTTTGTGATGAACAAGAGCCTGCATGCCCTGCTCATAAAAATCTGCATCAGTGGAGGTGACCCACTGTTGCCCCTGCAGAAACTCACCACCCATCGCTTCACTGTGCTCACATCCATGGTTTGGTCTCCAGAAATGTTCAGTATGTATTGGTGAATGTCAGTGGGTGCTATTTTTTCTGCACAGAGGAATTCAATTCCATCTCTTTTTCTTTATACACACTTCCACGTCAGATGCCATTCTGTCAGACTTCCCCTCTGCTGCCATCTGTCACATGGTAACAAAATATAATGGAGTACTGGAGGAAAGGTTCAACTTCTACTGCCATACCACTGACACCTACCTCTGATGTTGTGGGCCAACATAATGAAATAGGAGGCATTACTTTTGGAGCAGCCCTCACGTTGGGTATTTTGAGAAGAACAAATGCCTAAATCATCATTTTTCTCAAAATAGCTGCCAAATTCTTCTAGAGACATTTCTGGTGTATATCGAAAGAGCAGATAATTTATGTGTGGAGAAGCTTGATGTTAATTCCTAAGGCTGTACGCATCTTTATATAAAATTCATTTAGATATTTCTCATGTCTGGGGATATAATCTAGCCATAATGTTGGAAGAAAGTAGCCAGTAAGATATAATACTGTGAGCGTGTTAGAACAGTTGAAAATCTGCTTATTGCCTTGCATTCAAAATCTGATCCTACTTAATTGTTAAAACTCCTGGATAGAATTCTGTGGAATTTGTGTTTCTGCATAGGACCAGATGGACCATCAAACGCTCACCGACCCTAATGTGTTCGAACTCTCTTTTTAGCCCTTTTTATACAACTGCTTGTTCGTAGGTTTTTCCTGTTACAATGCCTTTCTAGGAAACATCTGTTATTTCTGAGAGTGGTTGGACAAAGGGAAATAACTGCAAAGGTTAAAGATAACTTTGCATTCTACCTCACTGTAGAGAGGGGAACAAACGGATTGGAGAAGGCAACTGTTAGCAGTATATTTTGTGGCAACTCAAATAATTTGTATATGCTTTTCCTACCTTTTTCCTCTTATAACAGCCATGATCTGTACATTTCATGCACAGTCATAGAATATAATAGCATAATTTTTATGCAAGGACATAGCGTTGCCAGCTGAAAGTAGTTAGCAGTTTGTATTACAAATATATCTTCTAATTTTCTTCGCTATAATTGTGATGACATTGAGCTAAAATATCCACATTCTGCTAATAGTTACTTACAAAAAATGGACGTTTTGTTTAGCTCTGAAGTACTATTCAGATGGTCTGCAGATAGTAATGAAAAAGATCCCTACACTGCAGTGCTTCTGCGGCCTTTAAAAACTTCATTGCATAAAATTGCTCAATTTGGAGGAGTACTTCATTATGAAAGAACCAATTTAAAAAAAGAAAACCAGAAAGTTAATAGGTTTTAAAGAGTCTAATGTACCTTCAGTACCTTCCTGTTATTAGATAATTTTAGTTAGCAGGTGAACACTCGAAGTCAACACTTAATTTAAAAATAATACTGTAATAGGATAGGAAAAAAATCAGACCTTATAAGACGGCTTCTCATCAAGTTGTGTTTTATCTACCGGGCCAATGGTTCTATTCATCAGAGGGAACTATAATGTTTTATCTTACGTTTTTTTTCAGAATTGAAAGCTTATGTTCCCTTGCATCTAAAGACATAAAAGACACCACAGCAAAAGGTATGTTGGTTTTGTAGTTGTACAACTCAATTAGAGAAGATTAATCTATGAAAACATTGAGATCAGCATATGTTAACAGAGAACCCAGAACCACATTGTCTGGTGAGGCTTTCTGAAACATGCCGCTGTGTTTTCAAATGGTTTTCGGTTAAAATGTGGCTGAGAGGAGTAGGGGGAGAAGAAGGGAAAGAAAGCATTCAGTGAAGAATGCTTTTCTTCTTTGAAGTGCCCAAGTGCTAACATAATTACAAAAGGGAACAATAGGATTCTTAATATGCAGTGACAACGTGGAAGGAAAAATGCAGAAGAGAACAGCAGCTGAGGCAGTCTTTAATCAGGGTCCCTTAGAAAGTCCCAGAAAAAGACACAAGAGGTCTGATGAGACACAGCTGCACTAATCCTTGTATTAAAAAAAAAAAAATCAGAAAGAAGGGGGTATGTTAATGAAAGATTGATAATGCAAGACACAGTTGGCTGGAGAAGATTAATGTATTAAAACAACCACAATAAAGGATCCAGCAAGCCTCCTCCAATTGTGCAACCACATCCTGCGGGGCGTTGTGTGTGCGGCGTTGCACAAGCCCACAGCTCCCCGTGCAGTTTGCAGTAAAAATGTGGAGGTGTCACACTTACAGGCAGTGACCTGTGCTCACGGCGAGCTGGCCGGGAGACCTGTCCTCTGCCTGAGCCCCGTGATGCCTGTGGCAATGGGGTGTTCTATTTATTTATGCATTTAGCCAGCCAGTTTGCAGCAGAAAACTGGTTTTGGTAGAAATGTAATTGAAACCAGAATGTTTCTCTGAAACATTTTATCTGAAGCAATGAGGATTGATAGAATTGATAGAACTCCTTTTCTAGAGAGTTCTCAGCTGACTTTACCCAATATATTCTTCTTTGGGCTGTGTGTAAAACCCACCAAGCAGCTGAAATACTCAGGAGGAAAATTCACATTCCTTCACTTTACACTTCTTTTTTTTTCATGACACCGAGCGATGCGGGGAGATATATAGCATATCACACACAAGCTGAACTGCCCCATTCTTCTGTCAAGTCTTTAAATAGCTTGGATGATGTCCCAGAGGGAAGTGTGAGAGACGCCCTGGTGGCTCGGCGTGCCCAGCGCGCTGCTGTCTCCCTGCGCTGCTTTGCGCTGCGGCTGGCACTGTGCCTGCAGGTTGTTCCTGAGCAATAGCGGGGTCCTGCCCTGTGCTGAGTGAGAATTCCCCACGTGTTGGCTCAGCAGTCTGGGTGTGATGGATAGCGCTGCAGCGTATTTTTTTTACGGGGATCATTAGGACCACAGACTTCTCTTCCACCTATTCATCTAACTGCCTCCTTTAACCTGAGAGCGCTCTAAGGCTGATCTGCAAAACCTGGGCAAACCTGGAACCTGACCAAAATAACAGACTTATAAATAATTTTTTTTTTCTTATATTTAATGTGATCTATCTTGCGTGTTGTGAACACCTGCTTGCTTCTGCATTGCTGACCTTGCCCTATTTGACTTTAATTTGCAGCTTAATTTACCATTGACATTTTCCTTTTCTAACTCTGTGTTTTCATTCAGCGAATAGCCAGTGCCTCTGGCAGTGTTTCACTGGCTCCATGGCTTAGTGTAGTTTCCTGTAATGTTTCCTTCATCTGCAGGACACAAATCAAAGACAATTGCAAATAGTTGGAATCTTTTTTTTTTTTCTTAAAAGGGAAAATCAATAACTGAGTTACTATTTGGCTAGTCTTATAAATAAAGCAGAGTTTTCAAATTCCCATATGTTTCATGAGACATTTTCCATGTTCGTCAAAAAATAGCTTAATGGAAAACAGAGGTGTTTTTAGGCACCAGATTGATGCACCATAACTGACCTAAGATTTTCTGGCAAATATCAGATGGTGACGTTTGTTTAAAGCACGCATCAAGAGAGCATGTGATGTTGGCACTTGATGTGCTTCTAACACTCTTCCCGTTTCCAGAGCAGTTAGAAACTGCCTAGAGAGTTTCTGGCAAACTTTACTTGAAAACTACCCGTCTGGAGCAGCGGTAATTGATGGTCATAAGAACCCCCTGATTACCTTCTTAGGAACACACAAAATGAGTACGCTATAGGATGTCTTGAAGAAAGGCTTGCAGGGATATCACTGGAGTGCATTAACCTTCCCTCACAATTCTTTAATATAGAGTATCTAATCTAAAAATATTTGGAATTCTTTGTACCCTTTTCAATTATCTTACTGTAAAAACAATGTTATTTATATCGCTATCCTAAATAAATTTATTTCACAAAATGTGCTTATAAATTCACTTTGACATGTACATTAGGATGTTTGATTATATTGCCTGTTGGGTGTTCATAATTTCTTCAGGGAAGAAAAGGGTTTTACATATTGTTTTCAGATGCTCTGCTTTGTGATATTTAGTATTTGGAACTTCACAGTGGTAGTGAATTAAGTTTATGTTCATGCTGCAGTCGATTACCAATTTCCAACAGGAAGTATTTATTGTAATGCTGGTTTACTTCTAACCCAGCACAAGTAATTTCCAAACTTCCATGATGGTTAGCACTGTTTTTGCCAAAAATGTCTTATGCTATCTCTATTGCATTTATCTCTGTAGTGATGTATTGAAATTACAGTCACCTCTACAAAGTTGACCTCTCTGATAAATAATTGGTTATATAAGTCTTTTTCGAAGCATGCTATGGGCATCCCCTGGGTGAATTTCCTTCATTATGCTCTTACATCTTTTCCTGTCTGAAGTTCCTCTGTAGGTTTCTGGTCCATCCTCTGGCTTGGAAGGGAACTGTTGCAACCACCAGCTCAAGACAAGCACAGCTTCGTCCTGTCTTTGGTTCTTCAAGTTTCATTGATAGATGTTCGGCTGCTGAATGAAACCTTGTGGTTCTGATGTCTGTCAGGATCCTTCAGTATAGGAGATAGTGTGGTTCATCCCAGAATGAGGAGGTTGCTCATGCTATCACTCAGGTTTTGTACACAAAGATTAGGGATCCACTGAAAAAAAAAAAGCATGCTTTGCTAGATCTGAATTTCCTTCCTCTGGAGCTGGAAGTGTTATTCCTGAAGTCCTGATTATGAACACAGTATTGGAATTTTAGAAGTCTGATAAATACTTGATCACAAAATATTATGCGTGAGCATGCCTCTTTGGGGATGCACACTTACTGCATACGTTATTGTGGTAAGGCTATTTTGAAGCATTCAGTGTTTATCTCTCGTTAATCAGAAGTCTGTTACTAGACTTGTATTTATGGTGAGTTTTAACAAACAGAAGTGGAAACTTTATGGGAACTTTTTTTCAGAGAGAGAAGTATTTGAATCCAGAATGAGGTTTTGCGTAAACTTATGAATCCAGTTCCAAGAACCTTCCAGCATTGCAGGAACTTTCATGATCAGTTTTCTGACTTAAGTTATACGTGAAGGTCTATATAGACACAGATGTGTTGAACCCCAGTGCTAACCTTAAAACAATGTAGCCACAAGGAAATAATGTGATGATGGCCATTCTACCAACAAACTGATCTGGAGCTAAATGAAAGCCCCTACTTTATTAATGAACGCAGCTTCATTTAATGGCACTATGGTGGACAACAGTGGTGTTTAAAAGGCAATAAAATCAACTAATGCTTTCATTATAATAATGATAACTGCATCAAAGGGACATCCATACTCAGCAGAATGTCTCCTGTAGTGCATAAACATCACCACCACAGGAGATGCTTATTGCTTTAGACATGCTCCCTTTGATGTATTTATCAGTCAAATGTATTAGTTCTGCTTCACAGTTGTGTGCAGAAATAGCGCTAAGGAAGACTGTATTTTACATGAGCTGTACATAGCGTCATAACCTTTGGATACCAGGATCAATAAATAAAATTAAGTCAAAACCATTTAGTCAGTAGAATGGATGTTGACTGTTCATGGCAGCATTGAAACTCCAGCTGCCTTCATATTTGTGTCAGCTAGAAGAAATACAAATTCTAACAACATCTAATTATGCAAAGATGGTTTTTCTTATAGGAAATATTTTCTGTCATTAAAACTGAATTAATTAGGTCATGCCCTCAGATGAAAGAATAATGAGCTACACTGTGTGTGGTGTGTGCATATTTATTTTGTCTAAAAGTTACTATTCCTTCTGCGTTGATTTTGATAATGTGATTTAGATAATTATGTGTCATACAGATTATTTTGTATCAGATACAGCGGAAATAACTTCAGTTATGTTGTAGTTTATTAGTACATAGTGTCCATTAATGTGCATGTATAATTACGGTTGATGTTCTGCATTCACTTCAACTACTGAAAGAAAAGAATCTCCAGCTTCCCAAAAATAACTGAGATTGTTTACATGGAAATAGTATTAACATTCAAGTCACGTGCACGTAGACTATATAGCACAAGGCTGATGCTTCTATCTTTTCTTAAGCCATGCATTTTAGATGTGGAACGTGGCAGGCCACCTGCAAAATTATCAGAACGCTTGACTCTGTGTGTGGTATTTTTGCATTTCCTAACAACTGCACAACTTCAGGCTATAATTTCTTTCTTTCTTTATTTTAACTTTGGCTGTAGAGGTATGGAAGGATAGAGAGTGATAACCGTGTGTGTGTTTGTTGGGAGGGGGAAGGAGGGGAATTTTGTATCAGTATAGCATAAGCAGGTTCAAACAGTCTTGTTTGGTTTAAGATTCCTTAAAGTAAGATATGTAATAGTAAAAGTTACAGGTGCATTTTTGAAGAAGCTGTTTTGTATGTTAAAAAAAAGTGTATTACACAAGTACTTAATTTGTTGTTTCATTAGTTTTCTTTCAGTACAAAATGCGCACGTTGGTATATTTGTTTTCACCCAACACCTTGTAGATGTCTGTGCTCTCAGCTGGCAGATGCTGGAACTCCCTTTCCAGACCGACAGCACGCAAGTTGGCTGCTTGTGTGTGATACAATACATTACCTGTCATGTGTGCACTCACTGGTGAAGATTTATCCATGTGCTCTGCCCCACTGAAGTAAACCTTAGGTACTGCACTTTGCTAGTGTGAATTCCTAGAAACACATCCTAAGCGGTGGCTTGCAGCTCTTTTATGGGAAACGCCTTTTGTGACCAACAGTGAGGGAGTATTTAAACTATCCCCAGACTGTCTGTAAAGGAGTGTTTACTCAGGAAACCTGTCGGTGCTGTTGGTATTATTGTGACAGGGACAATTAATAAGAAATGAGCCACTTGCATTATTGAAAAACGTTTTTGCGTACTGAAATGTTGACTAAAGAGCATTCTTTGAGTGGGGATTTTAGAGATGGTAATAACTTGACACATTATGTCATTCCTAAAGTGCAGCATGTTATCATTTTATTCAAGTAACAAATGCTTATATAGAAATGAACTATATGAGGTACAATACACAGATTGCACAAGGTAGAAGAAATTTCTTAATCGTACCCTTTCCAAAGAGATCTTTCTTCTCCTTACCCTTCTGGTTTAATTTCTTAACATCCTAAGTTTTCAGTTTTCATATTGACAACTGATTGAGCGTGGTTCTTACAGTGTTATATTGTTGATTTTTTATTTATAACTAATCAGGGGCTTAATTATTTATTGGTTACATTTCATGTCACGTTTAATAGGGTGATGTCTGGGCATAGGAGATTGTTAATTATACAGGGAAATCTTGTTTAAAGGCATATAGCTTGACTAGTCTATTTCTTGCAAGCTATTATTCTAGTCATACTAAAAATAAGAATTGGAGAGCAAGATTGTCTTCTGAGATGCGTTTTTTATAAGAGCAGGAAAAGGAAGGTCTCATTATTTACTTGTCATTATTATAAACCAACAAGTATGATCATTTGCATACAAATGCTTGTTGTCTTGCCCTTCCTTAATGCTAGAATACATGGTGTATTATGCATATCAGCTGCTGATTCCCATCAAGTCTGTCAAAAAACCCTCTTGTTTTATGTGAATTTAATCTTCCCGCTTGCCTGCTGCTACTTAGCTGTGATGATTTTAATATTTTGAAAACCTTTACCTCTGAAGTCAATTAGAAGTTGTTCTTCTGGAAATACATACTTTGAAGGGATAGCAGAATTCCAGAGTTACGTCTTGCACCCACTGAAGGCAGCACCGAATCTCCTGCTCAGCCAGAGCTTCAGGAGCATCAGGGTTTGTTACGGCTGTTTGAATTCAGTGCAGCAGAGGCTAACGGGATGGGGATGTCTCATTAGGAGTTGTGTCTAAACTTTCTAGGAGTTTTGCACCTCTTTCTGTCTTGTTGCTTAGTCTTGTAGAACTTCGTGCTATATAACTTATGATATAAGTGACATAACTGTTCTTTCTGATGTTCTTTCTAATGCTCCTTGCTAATGCTGTCTTGCATTTATGCACTATGTAGGTAGAGAGGGGGACAATGCTGGGTTTTTCATACGTATACCCCCAGTTAATTTCTGCTTTGAGATCCGTTTCTTCAAATATGAGTGCCGTTTGTACTGGGGCATTACCTTCTGCAAAGTTCACAGATCAAATACTGTTGGATTCTATGAAAATGTGAGAAAATAGATGTGTGGCTTTGTGATGGAGACAAATTTTCCACTCTTTCTTTGACATCAGAACAAAAAAATCTTCTAAAATTTTCAGCTACCTCAAGGTATCCAATTTTTGTTTGACCTGAGCTGAACTGAGGAACTTAATGGTTCAGTTTTTCACTGTGTTGCCTTTAGTCTCAGGACACCAAAACATATACTGCTGTAGCTTCCAAACACGTTATTTAGATGACTGCTGGCACTGCAGCAGCTCTGCGTGCTGGTGTGAGTGTGGCTGAGTTTTGTCTTCCAGCAGTTAAGCAGAGCTGGCTTTCTGTGGTCAGCTCATCTGTGTTTTCAAGGGTAGGATCTTCTAATGCATAGCTGTTAAGTGAAAGCAGTATTCCAGCCAGATAGTCGGCTCCATCTTCAGGGGCTTGAACTTTGATGAGTTTCCAGATGCTTAAAGCAAGGTGATGTTTTCACAGGAGAATGTTTTATTTCTCTGGAGCAAAGACATAAAGATAGCTTTCTCCTGCCATCATCCCGAACCTGAGCAAGGTGCCTGGCAAAGCGCTTGTGGCAGGATGGTGGGGACAGTGGGAAGGGACAGTCTGTTTGAAGAATGGGGAGGTGTGGGGTGAAGGGAGGACTTGGAGGGAATGAATTGAAAAAAACAGATCTGTACGGAGGTTTCTACTTAAAAGCTTAACATGGAGGGTCAGGACCTGTGCCTATCTTCCAGTTCTCTGGAAAAGGAAAAAACAGTCTGTTACCTTGCATTAATTGGCAGTGACCCAAGCTTTGAATTGGAAGTGAGATCCAATCCAGCTAGGTACCAGAGCATGATTAAGCTGCATGAGAGCTCAAATCTCATTTAGAGATTGCCTTCATTTTCTCCCCAAAATGTCATATCACTCAATTGTTATGTTTTTTTCCCAGGTGCTGGAGACTATAAAACAAACGAGATGTCTTTTCAGTAATGTGAGCAGTGATTTTTTTTTTCCTCCCAAGATTATACTGCAGAGGGAAAACATTGGAGTTGAAAAGAATTTTTAGTAGGAGTACATGAGTCTGTCACAAATAGGATGAAGTAAAATAAAAGAAAATGGACTTATAAAGCCATAAAAGCACTGTCAGGTTTTTAAAATGCTAGTACTCTGTGTTGTCTTTAAAGCTGTGCTGGCTTTTTCTTAGTCCTTGCTCTGTCTGGCACTCTACATTTCTCACAATGTCTTAAGCAGGAGTGAGTGCTGGTGCTCAGTTTGACGGCCCTGCGAGAACTTTGGGCCTCCTTGCTTCTTCATGGTTGCTCCGCATTGGTGGATGAAGCATGGTTGGCTGCTAAATGCGTGCTGGTGGCACCAGAGCATCCTGAGACCTCGCGGTGGGAACTGGAGCTGATTAAGGTCAGTTAGTGCCATGGCAGTGCAGGCCAATTTGGTTTAATACCACTTGTTAGGTCTGAAATATAAAGAGAGATGCAGTGAGTTATAGTACAGCTGCACTGCTCACCAGAATGGTAGATCCATATCAGACAGTGGATACATTAGTCACTGTGTTATGTCCTAACACTCAGGCTGAACCCTGGGGTCAGCCCTTAGCCAAGCTGCTATAGCTCTGCTGTGTTACCTACTAACATGTGAAGCTGTTAGGAAGGCTTTCCCTCACACAGCAGCAGAAGCCCTGCTTTCTGTCCCTGCACAGCCCTATACCTGTACCACTTACTGCTGCTATGGGCTCAGCTGCTGTCGGGTTTGGTGCAGCCAGTGTAGAAGAGTTGGCTGAGAAAGGGATTTTCTCTGGGTTCCTTTCACTTTAGTGAGCAACTTTCTTCCCTTTATTTTATAATGTGACCTCTACTTTCCCTGCATATTTTTACTTGGGAGCTCTCAATTCACCGTACTGGTGACAGCTGAAGTGCTTAGCAACATATGGAAATTAAGAACAATCCTGAATTGCAACATTTTCTACCTTGCAGTCCCCTAAGGCTGCTGGAAGCCACATAGCTCATTGCTTCAGCTGAGAGCAGGTAGTGTGTGCAGGAATTCAAACTGCTAATCAAAAGTGATCGGTGTAGACAAGGATGGATTAAAACTGGTTTAATAAATAACATTATGTTGTCCTCCTTAGCAGAGCAACAGTCATCACATTAATCTTTTGGGGCCGGGGGGGCAGCGCCATCCATTAGAAGTACAACTTTGGCTTTTTGCTTTGCTGTTTTCTTCCAACCTAAACAGAAAACTAAATGCTTCTAAACCAAGTTGATGCTAACACAGATTCCACCGAGCAGATGCACTAGTTTGCAGTAGTGATATATTTCAGAGCTTATAAGATGTACTATCTCCTGAAAATCCTCTTGCTGCTTTCCAGACTGTCAGTAAGGTCTATGTCATATCCGTTTCTATTAAACGTGTGCCTGGAGAAAATGCTTTTCCATTTTATTGCACATTTAAATTTCAGAAGCTCTCTGGAATTTACCATCTTGATGTGTATTTTATTAATGCATTATGTAGTCCCGCACTAAGACTGCCTGCTTTTGGGTTGCATAGGTTCATGCTGTGCTTTATCCGGGGTAAGTTCTCCTGAGCGTGCCACTTCATAACAAAGCGGGAGGCTAATCACACCCTCATTAGCTTAAAAGAGAACTACAGATAGACTTCTTTTTTTCCTGCACTGGCTGGAGATTTAGCTTAGCTTAAAGGAAACTGAGCTGATGCTAATGAGAATACATTGTCTTAATTTGCATATTAGATGAGATAAATATTGAGCTAATTTACACCTAAGATGGTTTTTATTTCAATCTACATGTTCCAAGTTTGTGTTGAGTATATTTTGCACACCAACTGTGTATAGTTTGGAGGCATAATGTGAAAATATATTATTTTGATGAGGAAAACAACGCGGAGACGGTTCCTTTTATCTCGATCGGTTTGCATTTGTATTTGAAAATCTTCTGAATTATTTTTAGTTATCTTTCCTTTCACCCTCTCAGTCTGCCATTAGATACATATGAAAACGTTTGTGGGAGCCAAGTAAGTGCATGCCGGCACCCACTGTGAAAGCTGGGGGTGCAGGTCTTCCATCTTCAGTACATGTGTGAAGGCTACGGCGAGATCTGCTCACCTTTGCTACCAGGAGTGCTAGAAAGTTCAGGGATTACGTGGTGCCCTGTGTTTTTCTGTTTTATGGAAGGGGTTGCAGGGGCAAAATGTGGACATGGGAAAAAAAAACCCAACACATAAATTTAATTGTTTGAACCGTGTACCCTTGAAAGATAATTCAGAGGAACGCTCAACATCTCAGCCGCCAAAACTATGCTTTGTTGGTTGCACTTCATGACTGATCATGGCAGCTATACTTAAATTATTTGAATTAATGTAGACGAAGGTGGCTTGAAAGAACCCAGAGAGTTTACAAAATGAACAAAAGGAGCTTTGGATGCTTTATAATTTCTGCATCCTGTTTTCTTTCTCCAGCTGTTTCTCCTCATTGTAGATGTGAGAGGCATCTTTGGAAATCTTACTAATATAGTCTCATTTTCTGATTATCTTTTGATTATAATCCTTTCTGTGGGGGGAAGAGAAGTAAGTTTTTGTTTAGCATGGAGAGCATTATTCTAACTTTGCATTGCATTGCGCTACCTGTGTTTGCATACATGGGTTGTACTGAGAAACAACTTTTTGGTGAAACCACTAAATTTTTTCAGTGTTTCTCAAAGAACTGGGCATTCTGTTACAGTCTCTGACTTTTTCACTTGCACACTGCATTAAAAGTCTGAAATGCCAATTGTGTTGTCAGAAGCCTATCATTTTAAAAAACTGCTGTGTTCTGAAGTGTAGCAGTAATGGGCTTTGCTTTCTTTTCCACATTTCACAGCAGCAGTTCACTCTACTGGGAGAAATAGCCTTACCACTAATTTGTGATTAGAATAGTAATAAATACTTGCATCACTTTTTTTTTTTTTTTCAAATTCTGTAGATGATCCTCACTGTATTTCTTGTGTTTGGTTGGTGAAGCCCCAAACTGATCATTGCAAGCACTGGGCAGGAACAATGCTGGGATTACATCTGCTTCTGCTTCTTAGGCCTGGACAGTAGCGTCACCATCCTGTTCATGTGTGTCTGGAGATGTGCTGTAACTGCGTGCTGTGCTGAAGCACTGCTGTGCAACTGCCTGTTCCTTGTTGTGGGTTTGTGCAGCTGCCAAAGTGCAATATTTTGCGCTGCTGAACTGTGTGGCAGCCTTTCACACTGTTCCTCTTTATTTCTGGGGGGAGGTACTACTGCCGTGTGGGCTTGTGCCACTCAGATCTTGTCGTCAGGTGTGCAGACGTGAACCAAACTGTTACTGCTCTGAGACATCCTGAGGGCTGCTTGTTCATTTGGGAACAGCGTTTCTACATTCTGTAATGTTCACCAATCAGTTTAAACATAGATAAAGCCAATAAGTAATTTGGACAAGGTAATTGATGAACTAACATATTATGGACTAATTTGAACTTTTGTCTTATTTCAGGCAGCTTATTCTGAGAAGGTTATCCTTCTTAAGACTGATTATTGTTATACTAGTGCTTAATACTGATACTGATTGTTAGCACTGTGTTAGGGCTGGTTTTGTAATCACATGATTAAATTGATGTCAGATTTTTTTAGCCTATGCGAAGATAGAACTTGGTAATTTTTATCTTGAACACAATAAAAGATAAAAAAAATGTGGGTCTGATTAATGTTCTGTCCATCTTACTTACAGGTATTGTTTGCTGAGAACTGATGCAATCATGCCAGAACCTTGCACGAGAAAATGAGGTAATTCTGTATGTTTCTATAGAGTATAAGAAGAATGAAAATTTGAAGGTGAAGTGTCAGTCAAGAGAGGATGGGCAGTTTCAGTCTTTGTTTCACAAAGCCTCTCTCTTTTTTTTTCTTTTTTAATGGTCTCTGACAAAGGGAAAACAGTTATCCATAAACATCTACTTACCTGGGCTTTGGGAGGGTTGTTTCTGAAGTACAGTGCAAACATGTTGGAACAACATGTAACATTCTTCCAAGTCAGGTGTAAATATGTCTACTATCACATTGTCTACAGAGACGCTTCTGCCCTTGGTTTTATCTCCAAGTTTGATTTTCCAGCCTTGATCCACTGGACTGAAATAGTTTGTATGTCCCCACAGTTTTCTTAAATGAGAGAAAAGAAGATGCTTTGTGCTTCTCCTACTAGAACATGGACAGATAAAAATTAACCTGTCTGAATTCCATAATAGCACAAGTTGTCATTGTATGCTTCTGCAAATATAATTCAAGAGGTGGCTTACGTACAAAAAATCTTTAAAAATAAATACATCTGCATTTGGGATGATTCAGAGGATAGTATGCAAAATAAATCAGGTGTAAAGGCTATAACAGGCATCATAAAAGATTCAGAATGGTATTGAATTGTTCTGGATGAAAAGAAAACGAACATAAATCACTAGGCTTCAATTAATATTGTGTCAGGTTTGTTTCTGGACTTTTTTCCTACTTAATAATGTTCATTGAAAAAAACCCCATCAAGTTAAAAAGGGGCATGGGGAATTTTTCCAGGCTACATCACAGATGTCACAGACTATCAGAGACAGCTGAGAGTGATGATAGAAAGTGTGGTAATAGCTTTATGCTGCTTTTATGTAGCTCCCTGTTCCCTAATGCACTTTCTGTTCTAGAACAAAAAGTGCCCAATGCTTTAAAATTAGATTTGCATCCCTTCATTAATGATGTACTACTTTGGCAATTAGTAACATAAAGTCTTGAAAAATAGGTGTGTATGTATACACTCATGCATGTATAATGATTTTAGAATTTTTTGAAGCAATTCAGATGTATTTGTAAAAGCAGTGGTTGGAGTTTTCTTTGCCGGATGTGAGCTCCTGGAATTTCCCTTTGCTCCATCACAGCCAATGAAAGAACAGTAATTCCAGGTTTATGGTTTATGGAACTTTGAGATTATCAATGAAATCTCTGAAATTTGTGAGAGCACTCTCTTAAAAATCTACTCTGATTTTAACTGGAAATCAAAACAATTGATGAGGTAGATGAAAAAAGTTGTTTTAGATAAGGACGAGTAATCTGGATGCTTCTGGATTTCCACACCGAAGGCTGCATCTGTAGTATTAGCGAATGGTGTAGGCCTCTGAAATCTTTAAAATTAAAAAGGAACAGCCTTTAAATTTGATAAAAATCTCTTTGGAAAAATAAGAGAGATAGAAATTGATTGCAGAAAGTGAAGTGGCAGAGGTTAGAGCCTATGAAGCGAAATGGTCATCGGCCAAGGCTCGTCTTAAAGTCTTGCATTAAAATTTAAAGAAATTAAATGATCATGTATTAATTATCCACATAAATTGAAAATACGAGCTAAGAACATGGAAAAGGGCAATAGAATACTGATTACTTTTTCTCTCTGTCTTAATAAGCAAAGCTTTAAAAATGTTTTGTAGTTTTTCATTTAAAAATTAATTCCTGAAAGATTAAAGAATGTCTCGATGATGAAGACCAAAATGTTTCCACATAATTCTCCGTAAGCCGCTGCGCTTGGCCTTGTGAAGAAAGACTGGATCTGGCCATTTAGCATGCAGATATATAACATCTTAGTTTATTGCCTATTTCTTGTGAAGGTTAATAATTGCAGTATTTACACTGAATTTTTAATTAAGGTGTCTTTGATTCTCTAGATTACCATTTAATTAAGAGTCAATATCTCTATGCCTCACGAACCATGCCTATTATAGAAATAGTTCTTATGCTTTGTTATTGCTCTCTTGAAACTTAATATTTTCAGTTTTGATTCTTTCTTTATAAATATCTCAGTGCCTGAAGCAACAGATGGGGGGAAAAAATGGCACGGTAATCTGTCTCAAAGTTTTTGCATTGCTGCGTCTCTTTCACATTTTAAAACTTCTGAGATAAGAAGACCCCCCTCAGCCATGAGCAGTATAAGAAAAGTCTGTCCTTCTTTATTAACCTCTCAACTTAAAATGAGGGAGAACATTTTAGGAAACACAAGGTAAACAAATGTGTGTATCGCTTTCAGATACACATTTTAACAGAGAATATCACAGTGGGTGTAGCCTTTTGATTCTAGGAAGGTGTTTATAAGTCATTTCTTTATCACTATAAGAAACTGAATCCTAAAATGTATTTTCTGCCAGCTGCAATCAGGTATGGATTTACTTTAGCAAGAGGCAGGCAAAGGAAAACAAACTGAGTTTTCTGGGTTTTCAGAAGGGAGGCTAATAGATAGTATAGGAGAGGAAATAAGGGATTCAGCAGTGATATGTACGAAGATAAGGATATTGCCATATGTGATATAAAATAAGCCGGGGAATTTAATATGCCATCTCAGAGAGATTGGCCAACTATATATTGTTAAAGAGCAAACACCGAAGAAACTGTAATTAGTGGAAAACTGGAGATAAAGGAGAGTGGTATAAAAAGCAATAAAACCCAATTTAGGCTAGACATCTGATCTCTTAGTTAAGGTGTCTGTTTTGTAGATGTAAACTTTGGATCCGGCTCATTTGGTATGCACTACACAAAAGTGGGGCTTAAGCTAATGAATTGGGAAATTGTGAACTGAGAAGAGATAGCTGGGGGGGTAAGCCACGGAGATCCATCTGCATGAAGAGAGTGCAGGTCGCAGAGCTCTTGGAAGAAAGGTTTGGGCATCACGTGCATATCTTCTTCAATGACATTGATATGAAGAGGGGAATCAGAAAATCATTAAAGTTGGGAAGACCACTAAGATCATGTAGTCCAACCATCAACCCCTCCCCACCATGCTCGCTAAACCACGTCCCTCAGTGTCACATCTCCACATTTCTTGAACACCTCTGGGGACGGTGACTTTACCACCTGCAGCCTGTGCCAATGCCTGACCACTGAGAATTTTTTCCTCATACCTAACCTAAGGAAAAATAAAAATCATGTGACAAAGAATATTGGTGAGAACAAAATAGATGATTGAGGATGGGTTCTTACTGGTGTTCCACAGAGGTCGGCTCAGCTCCTTGAGCTGGTTGCTCTACATAAACATGGCTGGCTGGTCTGTGCCTCGTGGAAGCTGCCTGTGACGTTAGGGCTTGGTGGGTGAAATCTGAGTGAATGGAGTAAGGAAAATAATTACAGTAATAAATATCAGAGTTATGCCATACATTTAGAATTGAAGGGATGGATATTTACAATTCAAGGCAAATGTATTGTGCCTGGTTACTGCAGTCTCTGTAAATCCAGTGGCAGAAGGCATCTGAACATATTCCACTCTGTGCAGGTATGGCTTAGGCAGAAAGAAAACCTGAAAGGTTTCCTATGCTGTTGCCATTCTCTGGAACTTTTATCCCCACAAAGGGATCAAAGTTAATAGAGTTACCTGACAACTAAGTACAGCTGTGAATTTAAATGGGGTCTCTGTTTTTTTTTTTTATTCCTATAGCAGAGGAATTGGTGTGTTTTTAAAGATTCTGGCTCCCCTAATTGGCACTGAATTTGTCACACTGGCAGTTACAACCTCAGAAAAAAAAGATATCTGGATGATGGAAAATGTGAAATATAGTCAAAAGAGTCAATGTGCACATTGAAAGCAATTAAACAGAAGTTTTATCCAAAAGCAAAATATTTCTTTTGTCTGCCAGCTTTACTAAGATTTATGAAATTTTACCTAGATTTTCATTTTTTATTATTATAAACAATCCCAGGGTCCTGTATTGAAACTCAAAGTTTCTTGCCACAGGCCAGTTCTGGTTATAAAACATACTTGTTTTTGTGTGCTCCCAAATGCCTCGCTCCATGGCTTTTCTAATGCAGTGAAGTCGGAGAGTAGCCTAGGGATTTACTCATCATGTTTAATGTCAAGAGAAGTATTTCCTTTAGGTCTCCTGTCACTGTCAGCAACAAAGCGGCAAATAAGAAGCTCTGTAGCTCCTCTCCTCTCAGTGACATCTGCAGCCGGCAAGATTCTAAACCCCTCAATTCCCAGTCATGAATGAACTATAAAAACAATGTGTCAGAAATGAAAATTGTTCCATCATAATTTTTCACAGTTCCTTTTTGACAAAAGCCAAACAAGTCTCATGAATACACATTTTCTATAACCTTATACATTATGTATCAGGCTATAGTAGGAGTGTTGGGAATTACTTGTCCCCAGTAAGGGCCTTTGAAAATGCGTATTTGGTAAACAAGCCTAACCCTATGAGTTGTATGCCCTTTTTCTTTTTTTTTTTTAATTAAATAGTATATAATCAGCTGCTTTGTAAGCAAAAGACTACCTCTTCAACACTATACATGCTGGTAAATCTTCTGATATTAGAGTATATGGTAGATCACTTTTAAGACCTGTAATTTGATGCTGCCCAAAACTATCCTGAGAAGTCTGAACAAATTCCCACCAGAGACTTTACCACCGAATGTTGCTAAAAATGCACTAAGAGCTGGTGTTAAGCTGTGTTAAATCTGGTTAGTTGTTCTTCTTATCACATGCTGTGTGTTTTTCGAATGGCAGGCAACTGAACCTGGATTTAGTAGTGTTTTACCGTCTTACTGTAACATATTAGAACATTGCTTTTCAGTCTCTGTGGATAAGCTATATTGATCAGCACTCCAAAGGCGTTAGGCATTAGTTGGAAAGAATTACTATTAATCTTTTGCAAATACTTTGGGTTTTATCTGGATGTAAACATTAAAAGAGGTACCAACAGGGTGATGGATTTCCAAAGAGTAGCAAGGAGGCAAGCACAGGATGTGCATCGCAGCTGTTGCAGTGCTGTGCTTCCTGTCACAAGGGTATGCAAAGTCCAAGGCAAGGATCAATTAGGGGTAGTCAAAGGAAATTCCTCGTCATCATTAGTCAATGAAGATTTATGGTGTTTGCCTCTGTAATAATTTACTGATTGGTACCGCTTGACTAATGCAGACATAAACCAGCTGAGTTTTCATTCTAATTGCAATGATAAGGCAGTTTGCAACTGCTTTTAGGTGTCACTGATAATTTACTCATGTGATTATGATTTAACTTTTCCCCTGCTGCTCCTACCCCAATGGGAACCAAGGACATTACAGAAGTGAAAGCATAAATTAGCTGCAGACAAACAACATATGTTTGTATCTGCTATGTTGTGAGACAAGTATTTTCAGTGCAACCCCATCCAACTTGTGGATCCCTGTTTGGCTGAGGAAAATACTTTAGCTGTTTAAATCGGGAACTACTCTTGCCTATCCATGTCTTTGATACGAAGTGCACTGTGGCTGTAAAGTGTTTTGTAGTCCCACGTCATTTCTGTAACTGCTAATAATGGCTCATGAAACACATGTACAGTGCCTTAAATACGGAAAAGCATTACTTGTATTAGTATGGATAGCACTTTCCAATTTGAGTACTGCCCAAAGCAGGTAAGTGATCTCCAGTTTTGCCCCGTGTAGCAGTGGTGGCTACCCCTAGCAGTGAATTCAGTATTCACAGCACACCCTACCAACTTTGAAATGGTGAAGAAACTGTGTTTCTTCCTTCAAGTTCATATGATCTTAAAGCAAAAGTGTAAGCTGTGCATCAAAGAAAAATGTAGCCAAGATGTTACTTGTGAGACAGTAGTGTAGCTTTCCAAAGGCTTGCCGTGCTGACTGTTGACCACAAAACTATCAAAAGCTTCAGGAAAAAAGAAAAAAAAAACACAACAAAGAATAACTATTTAACTTTTTGTAGCTGCCGATATTTCGGAGATGAGGAAGGGCGCCGAGGGAAACTACAGAGATCTAACGAAAAGGTGTGAAACACATAGAAGTGATGTCTTTTGCAGCAACTCTCAGACGTGGCAGGAGCATAACCAACTCTTTTATTTATCCTTGGCAAAGGTATTTGGCCTGCCACTGCAAATTTTTCATTCTGGCAGAGCATGTGTGTGTCAGATATAGAAAGTTCATCCTTTTCTACATTGAGGACAAGAAAGCAAGAAGTGCAGCAAACTGATGTTCTCTAGGCATAGTACAATAAGCAATAAATAGGGCATCTGAGTACAGCCGTATTCATTCACTTGCCCACAGGTACAGGTAGTGCTTATAAAAATTATTGTTGAAGACAAGACGATCTGAGCTTCTGTCAAGGAATGCCTTTGGTTGATTTATGTGGAGTGAGTAGCAGTGTCACAGCAGGGTGTAACTGTGTACTGAAACAGTGCAGAAATTGGACAGTTTTCAAGGCCTTGCAGTGACCGAAGTCATGAAAGCAGGTCAGGTAGCCAAGGAGAACGAGGGAGATCATAGATCTGAGCATGTGCCAACCTGAGATGGAGAACTATGGTTTTCTGCTTTGTTCTTTTGTTTTTTTAACGGAATCTGATAATCCCTAGTGTTATCACTTTGTTTTTAAATGGCAGTCTTTTAACTTATATGTGTATGTGGTTTGAGTCAGAACACTTCAAAGGGGTTTTTATGACTAGTTTATGAGAACATGCCTCTTGCAGAATGATAAATCACTGAATACTAAAATGTCTCATAAAAAGCTGATTCATGCATGGCATGATGTCATTTCTTTCTTCTTTAAAATTGTGGTTTTAGGCTTCAGCAAAATTATAACTTTAGCTGGCAGTAACAGCAATGGTAACTTCAGCCAGTCCCGATCGCTTATAGTGGGATATAGTAGTTTATATTAGTGCAGGAAGCTAGTATTTGTGTATGATTACCATTTTACATTATTTTCATTAGAATGATTATATGTGAAGCAGAAAGGTTGCAGCACCTCAAATTCATCTCTAAGATTTCATGTCGTTTTCCTTTTGTAATTAATAATGAGAATATGATAGTCTTCAAAACTGCCCCGGAAATGGGACAGCAGAAATTAAAGTTTAAACAGAGAACCTTTGTAAATCACAAATGGCAGCTGAAGAAGAATACGTATTTAAAGCCTACATACTCTGTCAATTGTGAGAAGTTGCTTTAAAGTGTTTTATATACAGCCTTTAACAGAGTTTTCGTGTCCTTTAGGGAGTGAACATGAGGAGTTGGAGTCCTGGGATGAGGATAATAGCACTGTGCTGTTAGGTATCACAGAAGAAGAGAGGATGCACAGAATACTATGTAGAGTCATCAGGAAACAGAAATATGATGAGGAGGGTCTAGCTTGGAGGGCATCTTCATTGCTAGCTATGTTTATCTTCTTAATTTTCAACTGAAAGGGTTATGTGGTGCTGTAATTGAGTTTCTTAAGAAAGAAGGGGTTTGGGGATAGGAAAATGCTGAATCTTTGGAGAAATCTCTGAATAAAATTGGGGCTTTTTGTAATGCTTTTTTTTCCCCTCACTGATCCTATATATGAAGGCGTAGGACTGGTGAAGCTGATTCTTTCATAATATTACAAGGAGATTACAACATTACAATAAGATTACAAAAAGGCAGAAGGATAATAATGATTAAAGTGAAAAAATAAAATTGCGTGTACCGACGACTGAGGTCCTTTATCATACACATCTTAAATGTTTATAGAAGTTACATCTGAAAGTAAACCAGAGCAGCCATTATTGTTTCCCTTGTATATGAGATACAGGAATTTCACTCACCGGTTAATGTGGTAAAAACTGTTGCTCAGCTTGGATAAAGTTACCAGTCTCTGAAAATAAAAACTTCTGAAAAAGTGAAAAGTATCTGCACATTCCACGTCTCCACTTGGTTACTGCTTTTGCCAATTTTATCTACACTGCAAATACAAAAAATATTGCTAAGAAAGCCTCTTTGGACGCAACAAGCTGATTGAAGCTTCCCAACACATAAAATTGATTGTAACATCAAACGTCCAGCAATCATGAAAATAGCTTTGTAATCATGTGGTGGGTTTTTTGTTGTTGTTTTTTCCAAGTTAAAAAAACTGTTGTTTGGAGGTCGTCTGACTGAGGAATTAAGTGTAACAATCAATATCCCGAGTCCACGCAGGTCTAATTCTGATTGCAGTATTTGAAATTCAGTATGTAGTCCGATGTCCCAGTTGCAACCTTGGTAGTTAAAAAGAGTTCCGAAAATTTATTTAAACTATTTACTAGTAAACAAATATTTTGCTTATTAGCTCATCATCATACTGTTTAGAAGGACGTGAAATGGAATGTCACTCCTCAAATACAACTGTTTCTGTGAAAGAAGCACTGTATTTTATGCAAGCTTAGCTTCTTTATTTTGGAAGTGGTGTCTTATTAGAGATCTCAGAATTGCCTCTTACTGTTTTATTTCAATAAGATTTTCAGATGGAGGGAGAGTTGTCACATTTATGGCTTAATTCTCTAGAAAACTGCTAGTTTCATTTACAGGCTACTGAAGTCAACCATTTTCTTTAAAGCTGTAAGAGAGACGTTATGATGGCAACAACAACTTAATCACTTTTCAGTTAAGCCAGACTGGGGGAAAAGATGTAGAATTTATGTATGCACTGCCCAGCTAATGAGCATCTGGCTTGTTTTTTTTAAACTCTGACCTTTTAAAAATATTTCCATTTCGATTGCCAGCAAAGCAAAATCAAGTAATTCTGATTATGAAACTAGTCTTTCTCATAGTGTGTATTTGCATTTGTGTTGAGGAAATCACATGGTAGAAGCACATATGCATGTATACAAATAGATCTTATTGCAGTTACTTGTGCTCTGGCAGAAGCTTCCCGAAGCAGCGGTCATGGCATCAAGGCTGCTGGAGTCCAGGAAGGGTTCAGACAATGCTCTCAGATAGAAGGTTTGAATTTTGGATGATCCTGTGTGGAGCCAGCAGTAAAGCTCGGTGATCCACGTGGATCTCTTCCAACTTAGGATATTCTATGACTCTAGGATTGCAGTCAGATAATCTCTCGAGGTTCTGAATTCTTCCTGAGTTTACAGCAATAGCTGTAGTCAGTGTTACTATTGTTTCCCTGATTACTCTTGGCTTGTATCTCTGCTGTTTCTTTGAAGATTGCTATTTATTCTCAGCAAAATTCAGACTCTTGAGACAAGCCTAAACTACATTTGAGAACTTGCAATTGAAGTCAGGATTATGGGTAAAGTCGTCAGGATCTGAAGGAAGTGGATAGAAATGAGACCGCTGGCTTGGGCAATCCTGGGAGGCAAAGGGTGATGAGTGCTGGGAGTCCACCCAAAAAATCCATGTAGTGTTGGAGCAGGGTGGGAGGTGAAGACTTGTGTCAGGGAAGTGGTAGCTCGGAAAACAGTACATTCCTTTCTCTGTGTCCAAAAATACCATCTCCTAAGAAGAGAGCTGCCTTTGCTTTATGGCCCCAGGAAGTAGGCATAGATGAGATACAGGTAAAGCCTATTCAGCTGCTTAAACTTCAGGACAAATTCATCAAGAGAACGAAACATTGGTTGGGGAGTTCTTGTTGATGTAATCTAAACAGCTGCTCCATCACTGTTTCTGTCTGAAACTATTTTATTTTAGAATAGGTGTAAAATTTTCCTTATAGGAGTAACCAGACAGTTCCACAGTGTGACTAGTTACATTTAGTTCGTTACGTTTGCAGTGAAATTGTAAGCGGCCATCACTTTGTAATCTGGTAACATACAGGATAGGGTGTTTGTTCTGTCCCTTTCCTATTGCGTGTTCTCTGAAAGCTCAGTTGGTAGCAGAGTGGCATTGAATGCATGGACATGGATTAACAAAAACTGTCTTTTTTTCTGTAAAGGGTCTAAAGCAGTCTGGAATCTGCATTCCCAGTCTCTGCTCACTGCTGAGTAGCAGTACTGTCTTCAACACACTCAATTCAATTTTTCATCAGCTCTCAGTTCAGGAGTGTTTGAAAGCATTGACGTGCTGATGTGGCAGCTGTCACATGTGCAAGACACGCTATCTGTGCAAGACACGCTATCTGTGCTGGCGTAGATGGAACATTACTCATTATGCACTAGAGGAGGCTCTCAAATTTCTGCCTAGGCTTACTAGAAAACCTACGTGCACCACGTAAGGATGACATATTCCCATCCGTATGATCTGGTGCTTTCAGGATGTGTCACTCTTTCCTATGCCTTTTTTGGAGAGTTTTTCTGGGGTGATTTTCCATTTGGGAATCCCGGGCAAATGGCCTAAATCCTGATATTCTAGTAGGACAAAAACTCCAGCCGGATAAAAAGTGGTCTTAGGTGTGTGTTAGACTACGGCTGAAGCTAGCAGTAGGCAGCAGTTTATTTTTATATGCATTAGCTACATCACTGAGTGTAACTAATGAAAAAAAAAGATAGGGAATTGTCTGATTATTAGACAGATTTAACAGCAGTGCATATGATGGAACAATAAGAGATAAGATTGCCCGCCAGATGCTACACACACCACTCATACCATTATAATTTGTCTGTGTTACTATTAGCTGATGGAGATGATAGATCATAGAGTAGGTATCAGTGAAGTGTTGCAGTACAAATCTGCCCCATTAATTGCAGCTCTTATCTAGACACCTTAGCATTTGGAACACACACTTGGTAACTGCTGAAGCAACTGAGAAGCAAATCTGAGAAGCAAATCTGTGTCTACAGATCATGTAGAATAGCTAATGATCAGCCTAATTAACCCCCAAAACTTTGTGCATGACTAATATTCTGGCAGGCTTTTGAAACTAGGTAGGGACCTATTAAAAGCAATTTGGATGATATAAATATTTTAAGCAGTTTACTCCTCAGAAGATGTTCACGAAGATGTTAAGGTGAGTTGCTTTGAATGCTTGCAGGAATGCTAGTGTACCTGATACACGTTTGATATGTGAGCTAGGATTACTGTTAGCTCTTCTCCCAGCTGCTGTAAACAGTGCTGCTTCACTGTTTACAGTGATATGCCTTACCCAAACTGCACTCAATGTCAAGACAGATATTTTTAAGGGTGCTGAAGTGGTGTTCTGTAGCTTCAGAGTGATTAAACTGATAGTGATTTCTTGACAAAGAAGAGCACTTGTGCATTCTGATCATAATAATGTGGAACAATTGCATTATAAAACATACCTGAAGTACTGTCTCACTTTATACTATATATTACTAATTAGAATTGTGATGACTTTTTATTATAAAAGATCATGAACAGAAAGTATGACTGATTAATTAATAGTTTAATGAGGATATAAAACGGTACAAAATTAATCTATTCTCACTATACTGTTAATATTGCGATCATTTCAATAACTTTTAGACTATTCTTAATTGGCTAATCTATGCTGTAATGGTCCAGTGCTCTTGATGGTACAGTCACAGCATTACTGTAACTGTATATATATATATATATATATATATATATTTATATATATATGCATGCACACATTAAAAAAAAAAAAATCATTCCTTTGCCCTATGCTTTAGTATCTGTACAATTGGTACTAAGATCTTGATAAGATGCGGATTTTATGTTGAGTTCTTCTTTTACTTTTGTTATCGGAGGGAGTAGCGTTGTCTCACTCCTGGAAGATTCTCTTGTATAACTGTGCTGCTCATCTTTTTGGTTGGTGCTGAAAGGGGATAATAAATTACTACTGGTGCTTCAGCTTGAGCCACAGTGACAGCGTTTGGGGTGAAAGCCCCATGTGCAGCCTTTACTTTGTAATTCCCCTCTTGGTAACGAGTAGGCCTGCTGTACTTCTTCCTGCCTCTTGTGTGACCCAGGTTCGTACAGCATGCACAATAATTGACTACTTTACAGTGCGTGTTTAAGAGTAGTTACATACTGCTGCAAATGGAAAAGACTGTACTGCTTTAGCTGCAATTCTGAAACAGGAGGAGACTATACCTTACACTTGGCTGGCTTAAAAGTTGTTTCTTTTTAAGGGGCAGTGTTAAGGACATACAGTTTGTCTCTGGACTGCTTTATTTGATTTGGAGACATTTTTTTCTTTCTCCTTTATCAGACAGTCATCTTTATTGCCTGCAGACACTGCCTTTTTAATTTTTCTTCTTACCTGCTTAGTTTAGTGAGAGGCTGTCAGTCAAACTGCTCTTTGATTTTCAGCAACAAAATCATGCATAAAATGTCCTTGGTATATTCAACTAGATTAACTAATGAAAACATCTGTCATTAGTATCCTCTTAAACTGTTATGTTGATGTCAGATTGTTCACAAGTGGTTTTGACTCCATGCTTACCATCTCTATAGTAACATTTAAGACTGCAAAATATGCTGGTCTATTTATTAATGCACTTTGATACCTGGTTATCAGTCACATTTTTGCCTATTTGCAAACTTCATTGAGAAGATATGCTGCAAAAGACAATTAGCTCAATTTCAGCCAGAGATGTTTAATATGTCTGTATAAGGAAGGCAGAATTGTGCCCACTGACTGAAGATAACCCCATGTTTTATTTGCTTCTAGAGAAATTTTAAGGTAAAGAAAAATTACTGTTCATTTAACTGTGTTGGTATAGTCTTAATTGCTTGACCACATAGGAGATATTTCATTAAATAAAGTATATCTGACGTCAGATACAGTCTTCTGGAATACATCCAAACACACCTCAGGAGAGTTCTCTGCAAGCCTTCCCTTGACTTGAGCTACGTGATGTCAGTGTTCCCTAGCAGTGCTGTTGGCAGACATGGCTTATTAAATTAGCCATGTAACAACATTAATATCCTTTGATTGCATTGTGTTGGCTCAAATAATACAATGTATGAAACATCAGTAGCTGGGCAGGAAGGTGGATTTTGAATTTATTGCAACATGGTGTTTGATAGTGTTCCTCCTATGAAAATGAAAATCATTTGTTATACAGTACGTGGCTGTGCTTGACATTGACTCTCTTTAGTCCATTGAAAACCTTCCTATGTGAACCCAAAAGAGCTACTTGGGTGCTGGTGGAACATTAAGTTTACAACCCCAGTTCTGTGGTGAAGATAAATGGGAATGTCTGTAAAATATTCTTAGATTTGCATTTCTGAAAGACTTCTGCTGTTGCAGTTATTATAACCAGTACATATTCGTTGTTTATTCATATTTAATTTACAAATTTTGCTGAAAAGAAATTGTGGTAATCTTTCACAAGAATGACATTCTTCATCCTTCGTGAGTGTGCTGGGATTTCCCGTTTTCTCTTAGTAGGCTGTTCTTAAAACTGGTTTGGAGTTAACAACGGGAAGTGCTTGATACTTCAGGGTGATAATCCCTAATCTTAAAGGGTGTGGGGCAGGTGTGGTTTTTTTTTTAATCATAAATTACTTAACAGTAGTTGTAACAAGGACAGAAACCGAAAATGGGTGGTCATCGTAAAACTCTAAGGGAAAAATACAACCCTTTCCCAGGATGATTCAATAAACAGTGCATTAATCCTCTGTGAAAACAGGCTTCTTTTTCCCTAACAAACGTAAGAACAATTTTAAGAAGTGCAAGCAAAATGAAATATTTCTCCCTATATTTCCATGTACCTTAAACTGGCTTTACTCTTTTTTTTTTTTTTTTCTTCCTGATGAACATCCTAATTCTATCTTTATTAAGCTCTGTCTTTTCAATGTTTAAGTTAGCTGTAAAGGCTAACATTTTGAGTCCATTTTTTTAAAACCCTTTTAAGTCTTTACTGAAATGTGGGTAGGCCTTTGCAGCATAGCAAGAGCTGGTTTCAAAGAGTTCCAGACAGTCCTTAGAAGTTCTTCTGTGACTTGGCTTTGAAATAGCACACAAAATTAAATGCCAGTAAATATAACGTGATTAAAAAGAGTAAAACTTGCACATATGAAGGGATGAATGGATAACATTGACTGAGTATACCACACAGTAACAGGTTAGTTCCAGGAAAACTAAGCTACGAATTAAATCTGTGCAATAGTGTTACCTCAGTTTACAATAATAGATAAAAAGGACATCAGATATTAGGAAGTAGTAAGAAAGGAACAGAGAGCAATACATGGAAGCCTCACGATACAGCTGTGCAAGTCTGTGACACATCTTGAATACTGCATGTGTTTCTTCCACATCAAAAAAAAAGATAGCACAGGATCGGGAAAAGGCAACAAGGATGATCAAAAGCATGAGATGGCTTATGGGCTGTGAACAATTAAGTAGGCTTGTGAAAAGAGATGACTGGGAGCTGGGGAGGCAAATGTGAATGTGACCCGTGGGTTGCATGGCATGGAGACTCGTTGTGCAGTGTTTTTTATGAACAGCAAATAGGAAAAAAAGTAATGAAGTTAGAAAAGAATTAGAGCAACGTGTTCACACCACATGTAGTTAAGATCCACGGAGCTTTTTACCAGAGGATGTTTGGGATGCTAAAAACTTAACTAGCTTTAAGACAGGAGTACTGTAGACAAATCCATTGCAGCTTAAGAAATACAGAGAAAACACCTCCTTTTTTTTTTTTCTTCTTTTTTTTTTTCCCCCCCCAGGTATTTCCTAAAACATAAATTTTTGGATACTGGGAAGGTAGCATAGGGTGCTCATTTTGACCCTATGTAATTCTCTAGGTATTTGCTCTTGAGAATTCTACAGACAGTGGCAGACGAACCTTTGAATTGAGTTTGTATGTAGGTTCTTGCATCCTGTGTGCTTTACAATTCAACTCTTAGACTAGTAACTTAAGAATTTGAGATATTTAGACCCTTTTTACTGAGAATTTGTATGTTGAAAGCATTTACATTCTTGTTTTTTCCCTTTATGCAGTTATCACTTCTATAGTTGTTTCTGTAGATTTAATCAGCATATTCATGCTGCTTCTTTTTGTGTATTACTCTAGCGAAAAGACAGTTTTCCCTCCTGTCAGTACTGATGAAGGAGTGTGATGCCATCAGAAAGGTGCTTCTGACCACCCAGTATATGCTTCAAAACTGAATTTAGGACATATACTCTTCGCAGCATCATTACTAAAAAAATAAAAATAAATCAATAAAAATATGACCTGTATTTTCCCCCTTACTATGACATCCCATGTTGGTTTCAACTCCAGTACTCAAACAGAGCTAGGTCTCAATCAGCTGATTTAACTGTGCATCTCGGAATTAGTTATGTGTTGGTTAAATACCTGAGACCGGAAGGAAATGTTACCAAAAATTATAAAGAAATGTATTTTTGAAACATAAAGGAGTATTGGAGGCTTTAGGAAGTGCAGTGCGAAGTATTTCTGAATGAAACATATGTCTCTTTATCCATATTCAATAGAATAACAAACTAATATTTGTAGTAATGGTGAGATACTCAGTTTTGAGAGCGTTTCCCTTCCTGGTTGGTTGTCTCTAATATGTGTTACAGCAGGTACTGCTGGACACAATCAGACTTATGAAAGTGCTTTTTTGGGATGCAGGTCCATGCTCAGAGCTGGAACTCTGCCATCTCCAATTTATCTCTTTCAGTTTCTCACTAGAAGTGTTTTAAGTACAGGAAATTGGAGTAACTATCTCTTATTTTGGCAAAAGTTCTTGAAAATTCTTCTCCGTGGAAATTTTTATTGCAACCAGTACGTTTCTATGGAAAAATTTTCTTTTGATGAATTAATGCTTTCCTACAATTCCCAGAGTAGTCCTGTGTAGTAGGAAGAACTTAGTAGTTCATAACTGACTTTTCTCCCTTTTGTTGAGAAATTATGTACAATCTGTACACTTACCAAATCATTTTGTTTTCTCCTTGCTCTTTGTCTAAGATCTTGTTAGCTTTCTATGCTGAATCATAGCCATGAAAATCAGAAATGACAATGGCAAGGACTAACAGAACCCTAATGCAACCATTTACAGGCCTCTCAGAGTTCAGCGCAGTCTCTGGCCCCCTTCAGAAGTCATTAGGATATATAGGTTTGTACAGTTACATGTATTATAAGTTTTGAGATTGTTGATTGACTGATTTGTTTTAATAGTGCTTCTGAATATGGAACACTCTGTATTTTCTTTTATATGTAAGATCAAAAGTGGATTATCGTCAAATGACTGCAATTATTGTCATAGTTCCGGCTGATTCTGGAGCAGGCTGGGTATTTTCTTTGTGTCTGATCTTACTCTAATGCTGAAAGAATCTGGTATTAAAACACAATTTAAGAAAAAAAATAAACCACAAGCATTGTAGCCTTTCTCTCCAAATGTTGTTTTAGAACACACACAAAAAAGTATTTAGAAAAAAAGGAAACCAAACATTCATATTGCTGACAAACTTTGCTGTTCCTTTTGGAAGCCTTCAAGGCCTGGACTTTGTAGGTTATTTAGAAACCAACACAAACATCTCTGAAATATTTTGTTCTGGGAAAAGAAAACTGCAAAACAAACATATTTTTGAGTGTCTGTAGAAGAGAATGTCTGTACTGAGCGTCTCGTTTTTGAAGGCTCAGTTTTATGTTATCCCACCCATCAGCAACTATCGCTTTATGTAGCGTTGGATATTTTTTTTACATGCATGTTTTACCTTTCTGCCCTAAGAAAAATGCATAAGCATTTGTTGTAGCTTTCTTAGCTAAATCTAGATCTTGAGGCACAATGTCATATACCATATGGGTCACCGTCTCACACAGATTCAGCATTGTGCCAGAGAAAACATTTCTTTGCTATTTGGAATTGTCAAACTGTTGAATACAGTTTATTTCTAAACACGGAGCTACGTTTTGGTTTGTTTCTTTTGTGAATGTGAAAAGTACTTTCTCAATCTGATCCTTGTGAAAATGCAGTAAATTCTTTACTTTTTAGGGAGTAAAGCAGTAAGTGACTTTACTTCTCTCATTTGATTATTTTTTTTCCCCGCATACATAGAACCTTGAGCTTTCTCTCTCAGGAATAATCTTACTTGCAGCAGAAACTGAGATGCTTTGAATGCTGTATCCTGTCTCCTTTAACTACGGTGTAGATTTTACACAGATTTACTCTGGATTTTAAGGTCAAAATGTTTTCAGCATCATAAAAACATGCAGCCTCCCATAGCTCACAAAACTCTTGCTTTTGAAGTTAGTATTCCTGGACTGGAGCAGAGGTCTCTGCACTGTTTGTCTCAGCCGTTGGAGCCAGCCTTAAGCCTACTGATTCATTTCAACCTTTTGGTACTTTTATGTCATCTCAGTTTGAAAGGAAGCATTTCATCTGCATAATTCCATTTTAATTTGGAGGTGTGTTGTCATGGGTTCTTTGTAGCTTGGCTGGATAAGTAGGGATCTGAATAGGATTCTTTCTTCATTCAGCTCAGTGAGAGTAGATGTCTTTTTGTGACCTCTTACAGAAAACAGAGGTGATGGAGGTGCATTCATAAAGGAATTTGAGTCTTCGTAAGAAGTCAAATCTTCTTGTTATCATAATGCCACTAACCTGGTTTTGTTTTATTCACACAATATAGAACTTTTGCAACATTCTATTTAAAGTGATGCCAAATTTAGTTTCCTCTTTCATATGCTTGCTATCTTGGGAAATTCATTATGTTAAAATAATTTTTCTACAGTTTCTCTGTATTGCAATCTTTTTGTTGTTCCTTTTACTTTTTTTGTTTTGTTTTGTTTGTTTGTTTTTTCTTTTTCTTTTAATCTGCTTGTTCTTGTCCTCTCAGAGATGTTCAGAACTATGGTGTTGTATGGTATGTTGGAGTATCACAATGTTTGTACCAGGTGAGCTCCGTGAATGCTCACACAGGAGCAGACAGAACATCATGTGCAAGCTTGTCAGGACCTGCTGAATTAATACAAGGCTGAAGGTGGCAGTTTCCTGGATCGTGTCATTAATGGAGATGAGATGTGCTGTCACCACTACAAGCTGGAGTCAAAACAGTAGTCCATGGAGTGGTGACATGAATTTCCCACTGAAGGATAAGTTCAAGAGGCAGCTCTCAGTGGGGAAAGTGATGTGTCCTGTCTTTTGGGATAGGAAAGGGGTGATCCTCTTGGATCTCCTGGAACCTGGACAAACCATCAACTCTGACAGCTGTCAGCTTTCTGTACTCAAACGTAGACCACGACTGCCAAAGTATATGTGAGGACTTTTTTCGTAAAACCCTCATGTGCAAACGATGGCAAAAATTGGACAGCTGATTATGAAATATTTTGGATTTTTTTGTGAAAATTTGGGATTCATATGAGGCTTTTCCAGCATTTTTCCTTCTTTCCATTTTCTCACTTCCCTAAAATTTCCTAGCAGCCAATTAGTAAGTCTTAAAAGCCCATGTGAACTTTGCAATGAAATGAGCATTTACATAGCAACTGTGCTGTTAAAAAACTTTTGCTAAAATAAGTTTTTATAAATGATTTACTGAACAATATGAATTATACAAGCTATCTTGATATTAAAATCTCTTTGTGAATAGTTAGTTTGAGGGAAAAGAGTAAAATTCAATGAATAAATTGTTCAGTCGCTCCCGGTTCCATAATGAATTTTGGCTTTCAGTTTATTTGCAGAATGCACCTAGTTCTCTTTCAAGTTTTACCTTGACAATAGAATAATAAAATAACAAAAGTAATAAAATATACAGCTTCTGTATAATATTGGTATGCCATGTAGATTCTCAAAAGTGACCTGCTTTAAGCATTCTAAGGGAAGCATCCTGGATAACACGGTAATGGTATAAGCCTTAAGTCATCTCTAACACTTCTTGGCTGCTAATGTAAATTTGCATCCTTGCATTGGAGATTTGCATAAAGGAACGTTTGCACGGAACACAGAATAGCTGAGGCTTTGGCAATTGTCCAAATTGCCATTTTAATACAAGTCTATTACTCTCTGAAGAACAGTAGTTTGAAAATTGGCTTCTAAAACCTGATCCCTGATATAGCCAGTTTGATTTTGCAGTCACTCACTGAAGTCAATGGGCCTACTAATCAACTTTGAAGTTAAACACGCTTTCAAGTTCTTAAGTACCTAAATGAGAATTTCAAATTCTATCTCCTTTGATTATTGCCATTGTGAAAAATCTGACCATATGTTTTAGGTAGTGTCTGACTATTGAAGTGAAAATTAACACAAGTGATATTACCCTGGTGCTGTAGTGCTTTTGAGATGAGATTAGGATTCCCAGAATGTGACAGTAGGTTATAATAAGAGGAGCTCAGCACACAATGAGGGATGGGTAAAACTATCATCAAGCAGAGAAAGTAAAAAAGTAGAGGACCAAACTCTGTCAAATCCCGTATGCTCTTATATTTGAATCACACATTACTTTGCCTTCTTCAAGACTTCTCCTAAGGATTTTCCTAAAGAAAAACACATTCTAACGTTAGTGATCTTAACTTAGTTTGCATTGTTCAGGAAGTACTAAAAAGAGAAAAGAAACAGCAGTGAAATGATCCATTTTGTTGCTGTTAGTACTTGGGCAAGCAGTTCCAGGGTGACGTCAGCAAAGTGTAAAAGATACTCATCATGCAACGGTATGATGTGACCAGGTGTAAATATACAGCTGAAAATATAACTCTGTGTGTTCAGAATTATTTACAAAACTGTTTCATGTTACTTCTTGAGGTTAAATAGGGTTTTATGTGTGAGAGCTAGGTATGATTTATTGCCACAGTATATGTGGTAATAATAATTCCTCAATTTCTGTAGCACTTTAATTAGAGGTCTTCAGTTTATCAGTGTTCTATCTGTCCATGACAGACTTCTTTGTTCACTGTTGTCTGACAAAAAGCACATATGTTCATAACGTTATTGCATGCCCCCTGGCATTACTTAGTTTTACAGTTCAGATGGAGTTGTGTTGCATCACAAGATGACCAGCAGTGGTGCATGGTGGATAGCATGCAGCTAGGCTACTTTCCTTTCGCCGATTTGAAAATGCCAACAAATGAAAAGGAGCCCAGGATGAAATACAGAGTGCTTTAAAATACAGAAAAGTGATATGGTATAAAATTGGACAAGAAATGAAATATCTTTTGTATATTTGATTTAATATCTCTTTTTGTGCTGGAATTCTGCTTTCCTCGCATAGGCTCATCTAAATTCTTTGGACTGAGTATAGGGCCACTACCATGAATACATCAAAAATGCAAAATGAACAGCATTACTGATCCCTACATTTGTTTGTAATATTTTCAAGCCTTTAAAACTTTCACCTTCCATTCTCAGATGGATTCAGTCCTCTCGCTAACTCCAGTGGGGTGTCCAACAACCTGTTCTTAGTCATGGCTCCCAGCTGCTGGGGGCTGCTTGTGCTTGCTAACCTGCTGGTCACTGTGAGGTCGTTTTGTGTGCATGGGCTGCCGTGTTAAACTGTTGAAATACAAAGTCTCTTCCATATTATATCAGATTGCTGCTCCAGCCCTAATGAACTCTCATGTTTTCAGGAACATAGGAGGCCTTTTGTTTCTGTTTATACGCATATGTCTGCCATCCTTTTAAAGTGTTGTTTTTACAATGTGTGCAGTGAGTGCCCTAGTGTCCTTGTCTGTCTTAAAAGTAACAAAAACCAGGTGTCAGCAGTTAGGAGAGGAAACTTGAAGGATCCTATTGCGAATGATATGCAGCAATAAATTAAAAATAACTTTGTCCAGACAAAATAAAAGTTAAAAAATTTATAATACCGGGTGGGTTTGGTACTAAATTACAGTGGAAGCAACTGATAAAGAGTTTTCTTGGCGTGAATTCCACAACAAAGCAATTAATGAAAGGAATTATAGTGCGTAGTCTGCAACTGACTCCCAACAGAACGCTCTAGACTTTGCATCCTTTGACATTCATATGTGAGAAAAGACACTACTGATTTCATATTTCCACCGGCAGTGAGATTTGTGAAAGCGGACTGTGCAAAAAGTCATTTCCTTTGCTTTTATCAGTTTATCTTCTACAGAAATTTAACCATATATCAGTATCTTAAGCCTATGAAAGAAATTTCTGTGATTGTGGATGTCAAAGTTAATAAAAATTATTTTCAAAGTAGAGAAAGCCTCCCCAAATGCTAATGGAAGATCATTTTAAATGCACAGAGGCAAGTTAGTAAAATGTGTGTCTCTCTGACCTACTTGTAATATAAACACAAGAGATTTTCCTGCTGAAGTGCTACCTTTGTCAATGGGACGTGCTGCAGAGCTGCAGGGATTCTCTTTGTGCCGACTTCCCGGGGGAAGCGCTTGAAGTCTGCATCCAAAATTACTGTTAGGTCTTTGAAGATGCCTGTTGCTTTATTTTATTTTTATTTCATTTTTTAATGTTGTGCTATTTTTATTTTTGTAAAAAAGTTTGTTCTGAAGCCATGCTTATTTATACATACGGTGGAAGCACTGCCTTTGGTTCTGATTTGGAAAAAAAAAAAGGAAAAATAAAAGCCTTCCATAGTCGTGTATGCTCATGTTAAAAGAAGAGTGGGCACTCTAAGTACATATCTGTCAATGCTGCTGTTCTGTATTTAAAAATACTGCAGGGCAAACTTGTGTTTTGTTTTTTTTTTTTGCCTTTTGTTGGTTAATTTTATCACTAGTTTTGAAATCATTTGCAAGAATGTACCTGATGTACGCATTTTCCGAGTTGGAAGCACATTCATTCCCATCCGGCTCTGTGTTTTTCATTAAAGAGGCAGCAAATCCACAACAGGGATTCAGAAGGTTGCTGTGTGTAGAGAGTGAAAGTACTGTTAAAGCTCTGATCCAGGAGAAACTTACAACGTTAGTTCTGATTTTACCAGTGATGTCTTTTCGTGAATGGCTGTGATAGCACAGCGTGCAGGTGAGGTTCTCAGGCTAGCAGTGACATAGACCTCCTCAGCCAGACCTGCTGCTGGCACCATAAGAACAGGCAGAATTCATGGCTGTTAATTTTTCAGAGGGATATTCTTGGAGCACTGATGGCGCCATCCTTTCAGTGCCAGCAGCAGGACTGCTAATGGCCTCTCCCAAGTGGGGACATTTGCAGAGTAGACAATTTCCATTTCCAGAGTAATACATTGGAAATCCTGCTTACTCTGTGCCATACTTCATAATGGAAAACAATATAAATTGGAACAGGCTTATTTAAATCCTTCAGACATGTATCATGTTCCTCAGGAACTGGCCAGAAATAGCCAAATAAATTACACCAGAATCTTCAAAGGAGAAGTGTTTTTGTTCCCTTTGAATCCAGTTGGTATCTTCCATAGCTAAACAAATAGCAGGTGTGAGTTTCGATGAGAAACACTCAGTTCAAAAGTTTGCTGTGCTTCACACAACCCCGCTCAGGCCAAGCTCCAGCCTTGAACTCATTAGGGCTGTGTAAGGAGCTTCCTGGCCCCAGCTGCGCAGACGGGACACCAGGAGCAGGGTGAGGAATGCACAGGGCTTGAAGGCGCGTGGTAATGGAAACCAGATCTCTGAATGCCTGGGGGATGGAGCTTTACAGGAACTGTAGCATTATTGCTTCAGTATCCAGCAGTGCTGCAGTGAGTTGAGAAATGCTGAGCCTCCGTGGCTCTTGGAATTGTGCTTCCCAGGAACCAGTCTAGAGGGACCCAGGGAGTCCGTCAGTGCAGCCCCGTGCAGTTCAGAGGGCAGCAAGGAGTCCATAAAACAGCCACAAAGCTTCACTTCATTCTGGCATTCCCACCTCCCACTTGTGGCCCAAAAGCCACCGACCATACCCAGCACCTAATTTCCCTGCTGAAAGCAGAACAAAGAAAAGGCTGCGATCCAGTAGGGAGATTTCTGCCTGTATTCTCACAGACAGGGGCTGCTGCTGATGAGCCTGGAGTCATTTGCGTGGAAGAGAAATACATGTGCTTTTAGTGCCTATTTACTTAACTTTTTGATGAACACCTTCAGTGTTATGTTAGCATCAGTCTGATTTTAGGAGATGGAATTTTTCACCACTAAGGGCTTTGTGTTACTGTCAGCTGTAGTTTTGGAATATGTTCCCTATATGATGGATTGGCAGATTTTTGTGGAGTTCCCGACTCTGTTTTCCAGCAGTGAACTCTCAGAGAGTAAATTTGGAATTCATGGCGATGTCTGTCATACGCAGAACTCGACTCTGTAAGCTATATTTCTTCAGATCTTAATAGGGGAGATAAAAGGTTTGTAGGAATAAATATGCTTAGATTATATTCAATTAATAACTGAAAATGAATGATACAGTTAAACTGCAAGCTGCTCACATACAGGTTACCACAACATGAATAGATTATTTATTGTTGTTTTGATGAAAATGTATCTAGTTAAGTTGTTGATATGATTATCTGAATTATCCAGCTTGTCCGGATGAGATCCAATGAAATCCTAACTACGCACTGCATTACCATTCGTTTCCTGTACTGTAGATTTTTTACCATAAAACTATCTAAATATTTGAAAAAGTCAAAAAGAAAAGAAAATGAAATTTTCAATTGAGAACATGCAGCCATAATGCCTTACCCTGCAAACATTCGTTCATTTTGTGTCTCACAAGAAAATCTATGGATTTCAAGTCACCTTGGTAAGTGCTGAAAACAGAGCAGATTTGTGCAGTCCATTAGCAAGCTTGTTCCTGAAGAGTCCAGTAAAGAAGCAGAGAATTTTGCATTTAGTAATGAACTTCAGAATTCTCTAAAATAATTTGAGATCACGTTTGTTCACGAAATGAAAAATTTCCAGTGTTATATTTTAGTTTATTACAATAGGAGGATTATATAATGCAGAGGTAGATTTTAGAATTAAGAAATTGCAAAAAGCAACAGAAAAATACATCCAGATCTTCTCAGGCATGATAAATTGTAGAATGCCTCTGAAATATTTAAAATGTAATGGATGCTCCAGCTTCTTTCCAGGCTCCCACTCTCACTGCTGCATAGAGCTCAATGAATAATCTGATCAGGTGTCCTATTAAATTTCAGTTCCTTGCTTTGTTGGCTCGAGAGAATGGGCAGCAGGGGAGTAGTGGTCATGCTAAGTCAGGCTATGGGCAAAGAAATGCCATAGAATTTAAGTGTGGGATCTTGCTTAGCATGATCAAAACTGTTAGAACAAATTTGTAAGGTACTGACTGATAAAATGTCAGTGTAAAACTCTAGGCCAGAATTTAAGGTGCTCCTCAGTACAAAAGTTAGCTGGAGATCAGAACATGTAAAGAACTGCACAGATTAGCAGCTCAAGAGTCTGAAATTACCTTCTCTGCAATAGCAAACATGATTATGGCTTTTGAATGTATTAGATTCTCTGGGAGCACTTTTCTGAATATGGTATGGTATATAAAATATTTTCTTTGTTTATATGCCCATTATTATAGTTAATGAGATTTAATATATGCATACCAAGTGCGCATTATATGTGTAGGTACAGTAAGAAGCACAAAACTTTGCAAACTGTTCCCAAGCATTACCCATCTTTCTTTGGAATCTGCAAGGCCAAACTATGCAGCATTGACTGCAAGTGAAAGAAGAGAAGCGTGCCTTTGTTCTTCCTTTCAGTCTGTATATACATTTTAATCTACCACCCAAATGCTTGTAAAGCAAAAATGAAATATATTTACATTTTTAAAAAGTTTTCTTTATGAACAAGGAGGGGCAGAGCTGTTTTAATTCATGGCTATATGGCATTGTGTGAATTTGGGGCTGTTTACTACCCTGGATTCTACCTCCAGATTGCACAAGTTCTGGCCCTTCTGGCCCAGTGTTATAGCTTAGTCACGGTGGGCTGGGGAACGTGTCCTTTAAATACATCAGATCTACTCTGAATGTGACTCTGCTGAAGTTACAGACCAGAACTTCTTTACGGTGAGGGTGACGGAGCACTGGAACAGGCTGCCCAGGGGGGTTGTGGAGTCTCCTTCTCTGGACATATTCAAGACCCGCCTGGACACCTACCTGTGCGACCTGCTGTAGGGAACCTGCTTTGGCAGGGGGGCTGGACTGGATGATCTCTGGAGGTCCCTTCCAACCCCTACGATTCTGTGATTCTGTGAGTTCTACCAAGACTTCAACCAAAATTGTAGGCATCGGCATCATTATTCAGCTCTGTATTTCCTTTTAAGAAATAGATGTTAGACATCCCATTGCCACAAATGAGCCAACAATGGGATGAATTCAGTTGATTTTCAAATGTAGGAGACTTTTTATACTTCCCAAATACATACCTGTGGGTAGGTAGCTACCCTGATATTTCATACAAATGGGCTTTTTACAGCTAGCCAGGAAGAGCTGTTGAATTCTTGCTGCACCCAGAATACAGAGATCGAACTGAACAGCAACTGAGTCTAAAGGAGATTAAACACCAGAGGGTATGGTAAAAACAGATATCTACTGATGCTGTTTAAAGTCTTTAAAAAGTGTCACAGTCACAGAAAATTCTGCTGCTGCTTCCACATTTTATGTAAATTCCTACTGGTTGTACTCTTAATTCTGCGAAATAGGACATTTGCATTGAATTCTCTTTCTTATGGCAGCAATGAAGAGTATCTCTGTGTGGAGAGCTCTTGAAGCTTTGTTACTGGGCAGAAATGAATGCAAAGTGCAGGTGTGAGGAGGAGGGTAAAGCTGACTGCAGCTGAAGAGTGTTTTACTGGGAGGAGGGGCTTTGCAGGGTTCTGCTTCACCTTACTCCCGTAAAGCCCTAGATGCATTTTGTGACAGATGCTTACTACAAGGCTACTGAGCCGTACTTCTTTTAGTCTCTCTCTTTTTACTTTCTTCTTATTATTATTTTTTATTTTCTGTCTTTCCTGAAATGAGGATTAGTTTTGATAGGCACTGGAATAGCAGTCCCCTTCTCCCAGCACGTATAGCAGCAAGCTCATTGGTTGTGATGAGCAGATAGAGAAAGCATATGTGGTGCTGGTGTGTGCAGTCTCAAGTCTTACATGAACTAGGAAGTTACTTGCACAATCTGGGCTTGTAAGAGCCTTAGAGCAAATTTTCAGATTGAGTTTTGAAAGGCTGCTGAGTCGGAATGTTTTGACGTGATATTTTGAACTTAGATTTTTGAGTTTAATCCCATTGAAGTCAGCAAGGATTGGTATCTGTCCTCTTTTTGCCACCCCCTTACACGTGGGGGGAGGGTGAGAGAAGCTGCTGCTGTGATGAGTTTCACCTGGGTGGGGAGGGGGAGTGACATGTAGGTGTATCCTTTAAATAGATGAGGGAGCAAAGAGCACCTGATCTTGTGAAGGTTTGCTCATGAATAGAGAGGTCTGGTCAGCAACTCCTCTTGGTAGGTTGCTCTAGAAAATTCTTGCTTAAAAGATGAAAATGCATTTCCTTGCTTTCTGCTGTGGTGATGTTCTTATATACGTGCGTATCTTTTAAGATATCTAATATGCTGTTATACATACATAAGGGGGTAATGCAGGGCAGATTGTGATGCTATGTGATGGAAGGTAACTTGAGGAAATGTTTCTCAGCTGTAGGGCTGAGGTACTTTACCTCACTGCTTTGGGCTCCTGAAGAGGGCTGAACACAGTGGAACTTGAGCTTGCTTTTCTTGATAAATCCAGACCCAAAACAGAAAAAGAAGTCAGAATGGTTCTTTTCTGAAGTAAGGTTGCTATTTGTGCTGTTGATAGCAATTACGGTGGAAATATGCCTGTTCTTTTATATGAAAATTTTCAGGTTATTCCTATAATGAGTTGTGTGACTACTTGCACAATTCTTGCTTTCTTCCTCAAAACTGTGCCCTTAAAAGCTGTGGTTGAAATTGGGCCATTGGGAATGGTGTAAATGAGGCTTTTTATTTTTAAAGCAGAAGGGAAAAATTACTTAACGTAGTTACAGTAAACAAGCTTGCAGTGTTCTGTAATGAACCGGTTTAATTGTACCTGAGTCTCACTACTCACATATGCCATTATTTGTAAAATACTATTAACTTAAGTCCAGTTGTTAAATGGCAGCTAACTGTTGAGCTTTCTGCATCTTAAAATAGTTAAATAAGCTAGTGTGAAATGTGAAAAGGATGTGATTAAAAATGTGAATGGTGCAATTAGGTGGCTGTTTCATTAAGGATATATCTATTGTTGGATGGAGTCAAAGACTTTAAGTCAGAATTCATAGGATAAGGTAACCTAGAGTATGTAGGTTGAGCTCTCTCTGTTTCCTTTGCACCACGTAGCATGGTGGGGTGGAATGAGGCAGCTACTGGCAACAGGTTTCCTTAGGGAGTGCGGGCAGAGAGCAGGGGAATAGTAGGACCTGGTGGGCTCCTGCAGCAGAATCCATCTGTGTCTCAGTGCAGCAGGCTCTGTTATGCACTGCCTGTGTAAGGAGAAAAACTTCATGCTCTGTGGAACCCAAGAATTTTTGCCTTATGAAAGTGATGAAGCTGATGACTGTTGTTTAATACACAGTTATTGTCAGTTTGGATCTGCAGTAGAGCAGCAGTATTTGGTGCTACAGGGGAACTGCTATTTTCTGTATTTATCACTTGTTATTCAAAGGACAATTATTCTTGCCTGGTGCTCATGTTCCAGAGTAGACCTGCATGTAGCCAGACACTGGGAAGTGAGGAGGAATGATGCTGGTCTGAGTGGGGTCCATTGTGCTGGCTGCTCTAGCTGCCTGTGTGTGCTACCCAGCTGAACCTGATGAGCTGCAGGATTGGAGGCAGCTGGGGTCTGCCACCACCAGCAGGGACCGGAGGGACTGATACCCTTCTGAGCCACCCAGCTGGAAAATGGGATTAGAAAGAGTGGTTGAAAAATGAATATTTAAACTATCTTGAAGGTTAAACCTAGGGAAGTGATTTAATGGAAGGCAATCATCCCTGTTCTGCTGTTAGCACAATCACTGTATGGCGTTACCTTTTACAGACAGGGCTTGCTGTGGAAGTTTCTTTTCTGCATTTTCTTCTTATTTTTTCTTAATCTGATTAAACATTCTTATGATATTGAGCTGTGTTGCACCGCTGGCATTGCCAGATGTGTCAGAATCACTATGACTGCTTGCTGATTTCTGTGTAATATAAATACAACAGAGCAGACACTGAAGTAGAACCAGTAACAGGCTGTAGCACACTTACTGCTAAGGCTTGAGGTTAGCTTGTCCCTGGTAGGTTAAGGAGCTACTGAGAGGAACATGAAATATGAATTATGCAACACAGACATTTGTGCAGGGGAAAAACTGGTATTTTTAGGGAGGTTAATTGACCCTTTGGAGCTCAGGTGGAGTTTGTGTCCAGTTCGTAGTCCATAAATTTTAAAGCAGGAAAAAGAACCAAAACGCTTTCTTGTCTCTTCAGTGTAATGAAGACATTCTCTTTTACTGTAATTGGTATTGTCAAATGGAGGACTGTTCAAGTAATCAGCAACATAATTAGGAAAGCTTTTTTTGCTCGCTGTCTTCAGTTGAAATACAATCCTTATTTCTAATGCCCTTTGCAGCAGGGCAGTGCTCTTAAAGGAGAGGGGGCAAAAGGAAACTTTAATGAACAAGGGACTCAAGGGAAACTGCTACGTTATGTTTTTATAACAGTCACAAAGGCAGATTCAGTTTTCCATTTTTAGCAAATAAAACCCACATTAGGAGGTCTGCGAAGTGTAACTTTTTTTCCCACCCCCCTTTTTATTACTCCCTCGGGAACTGCAGGTTCCCATGCTCTAGGATATCTTTATAAGTAAGGGAAGCTAAACCAGGTAGTTCAAGAAACCTCTTCTTTGGAATAAGATTAGTATGCATTGCGGAAGTTGGAAATGAGCAGACATGCTCTGAAGACTGTTTGATTCCCTTCACCAGGGATTTCTGTTGCATTTTAGGGAAAATTTCTCAGTTTTAGCATGCTATGATTTATTTATTTCTAGACACTCTGTTAGCTGTGTTTTTCTGCATGTAAGATATTTGAGACTTACACTTAGAGCTGTTGATGAACTAGTGGGACTAGGAGTTAAAAAGAAAAACAGCCAATTTTAGAGAGGAGGATATTGCTAATGAAAGAACAAGTTTCCATTTTTGCATTCCTTGAGGGGGGGGGGGGAGGGCAAAAAGTGGTGATAGAACCCCATAGTGAGCTTGGAAATGTGTGACTGGAACGGCTAAAACTTTGTCGGGGTTCACTCAAGGAGGTGGGCAGTTTATAAGCAATTTTTATTAAAAAGCAAACAAACAACAAAAAGCAGATGCCGAAGACAGCCCTACAGCCTGCGTGTGCTTTGTCAGTAGCTAAGGGTAAGAAGCCCAATGTGTCCTGAGCTGTGTGTGTGATCTGTGCTGAGCTGCTCCCTACTGGGAGTGTTTATTTGAACTTAGTGCAACTTAGAACAACTTAGCATGGTGGTTACTGGAGAAACAGCTGCCAGAAATAACTCCAAAACCTCAGTTAAAGCATGCAAATAATTTTACCTGACAGCAAGGTGTCTAAACTTATGCTTGCCTTTAAAGCTCTTAATTTCCAGTGGTACTATTAATAAACATATGCCTAATTTGTTTTCTTTCTCAAAATGTAGTGCTAAAATGTTCCTGCTTTCTGTGCACAGCTTTCTTGTCAGCTGAGAATGACGAGCTGTTCACGTAGTATTTTAAGCAAGTTGGATGAGGTGGTGGATGAAAGTCTGAAGTATGTAAGCTGATCCAAAAGTAATGCCTCCTATTTGTTTCCATGGTAACTACCTCAGAGCCGAAGAGCACAATCACACTACTTGATAGTGCAAATGATCAGCTGAAAAAATGCTTTTTTTTAATGTGGTCACCACCACTGGCCATGCATTTACACACAGGATGAACTGTGGCCGCTTGTTCTAACAGCGCAATCTGATTCTATTATTGAGTTTCCCAAACAGCATTGAGTTTGTTTGGAGGAAGGGTCACTTGACCTAAATGTGCACATTTTATAGAATCACAGTATGAAATCTATTGATTACAACTTTTATCCATGTCATTTTCCCATTGGATTAAAGTTGCTCTGTGCTTTTGCTCTTCTGCTATTTATGAAATTTTACACAGGGGCACATAAGCAACAGTTGCTTTCATCATTTAGTTACGTGTAGCTGCTCCTGAGCCATTGTTATCAGCAATTCCACTTCTTCCTACTCCAGAGTAAAAGATGCTTTTTTTTTCTTTTTTTTTTTAAGACAAGCTAATTTTACTTTGATACTTCCTGGAAGAATGAGCAGATGTACCCATTTTAATCAACTGTAAAGAAATAAAATAGTTGAAAAGTAGCTTTGTAACATGAAGATTTGTAATAGATAAATAAATTTTTTTCTGCCATAAGAAATTTTTCTACCATGTAAATAATGTTTTTCATAGTGTTTCATCTCACATAGATTGGATTCTTCTGCTGTAGGAATCAAGAAGGGAATTGAAGTCTCTTGACATTAGGAGGGCGGTCTCTTATGTAAGCTTTATGGAGATCAGATACAGTCTGAGGAAGGTCAGGCTTTATGTGCAAAGACCAATCTTCAGTATAATTTAGCATGTTAGATATTGGAGCCTTCCCCCAGAGTAAATAAAGTATCTGACAATTGAGATACCTCATTAGACCTGAGTTCTTCAGAAAATCTGACATGTGAGCCTTCTGAAAGTGTTGGATTCTCTGTTTGCACATCAAGAAAGATAATTTACAATATTTTATCTGTAAAAGATTTTCTCTCTTCTAACAAAGTCTGAAACATCCAATGATGATTTTGTATGTTTCTGTGATATCTGTGCATATGTTGCCAGTGTGTCGGTACTGCCTTGCTGCAGCTGCCTCTGGGTTTGGCACACACAATAACCTACACATCACTGCCTCCCTCTGACTGGGGCATTTGTTGATGAGCTCTAATCTTGAACCATTCCAGTCTTGCTTATTGAACTTATTTTCCTTCTTGTGGTGTTTCAAATCAGATAAAGATTTGCGACTATCGATACTTAAGGAGTATCTATTAGTAATCCAGTTGAGTGAGGATTTGAATTACAAGCCATGTGTTAATATCGGGTGCTCAGCCATATTCATCCTGCTGCCTTGGATCTCCCGTACTGTTTTTGATCCCAATAGCTGTGTAGCCACAGGAAAATATGTTTACGTTAACACTTCCCATCTTAAATTCCCATATCTGCTCTGAAGCGATGAAGAAATTGTGAAACATATGGTTAACTGCTTGTCATGCAAAATGCTTTTGGAAACTGCAGATGCAGTATCAGGCAGGAGAGTGAGTGAAATGGCAGCGTGTGCTGCAACTTCATCTTGGAAACAAACACTTTAACTAGTTACATGTGTGCTTTTGTGTGCATTAGGTTAGGTTTTAAGGTTTTGAGGAATAGCTCTTTGTATGATGAGAGAGAATTTTGTCATGAGCAAATCTTCTGCTCTCTCAATCTTGTAGTGTGGGTGCTAACAAGATTCAGGTTCTTAACGAATTCTTCCCTTCTGTGCTATGATTTAAAACAAACAAACACCTAGATTATACTTTTTTTTTGTATACATTCTTGATAAAGATAGGAGAGATATCAGACGATCTTGCTTTCTTCACAAAATATAGAAACTGTGTAGCTGAAGTCACATAGCATAGCAAGTTATCTTCTTTTGTTTTTGAAATTAATTCATTTAAGCAGTTTACTGTGCTTCTGCTGTTATGCCTGCAAGTGTGCGTAAATGCGTTATACGTCACAATCCAGTAAATGAAGTGTTGCAGAATGATCTGCAGGAATGGATTCATTGCTGACTCAAAGCCTGCCCACACTTGCACGGAATGCACTGCAATGGGACTTTAAGCCTCAATGCGTTTTCCAGCCTCCTGGTATACTGTAGATGCTGCAGTGCACATTCTGCTCTGTAACACATGTGCAGCTCGTAGTGAAGTCAGAGAAGCCATTTGGCTTCATGCTTTGGCAGAATTATGGTATCCTCAGAAATTATGGATTTAGCTTGCAAAGATGAAAGAAACCGAAAACTAAAACAATTTCGGGAAATGGTCAGGGAGCCTTACACTGCTAATCACCTGAGCTCTGCCTTATATTAAGTAATGTTTTTGGATTTATTCTTTTCTCCCCATTCCTTATGATATGAGAGACACGTAGAGGGAATAGAGATTTCTCAGAGTTGGTGCTGCTGCAGATTATTTTCAGGCAATTTGAGGATTACTCTTTCTGATGCATCTAACAATGTTTTTGCAAACCTTTATTTCCTAACTCCTTTTAACTATTATCATATTTTAGAGCAAAGAACGTCTTAGAGTGAAGTCACTTTGAAGTAGGAAGAGGAAGCAACAACATCTAAAGCCTTTTCAGAGTTATCTGCTGGTGGCTGCAAATAAATATTATTTTCTTAATTTAGGAAATGTAGTTAAAACAGTATATTGAAACAGTCAGCCATGGTTATGCTTTGCGTTTGCATGTGGCACCTAAAAAATCATGGCTAAATGCAAGCTGATGACTGTCTGGTGTACGCATGGCTCGGTGGTAGCAGTGGTTAGAAATCTGTTTCAGTCTACTGAATGTGACATCTCCTGTACCTCGCCTTCACATTTGATTTATCACCTCATAATACTGGTTATAAATTTTCTAAGTGAATAATGGGAAAAAAATTATCAAAGATGTGCCCTTTTGGCTCTGAATACTTTATTTTATTTTTTACTGGGATTTATTAACTGGTTTGATTTACTATTTGTAAACTTCTATTTTCTTTCATTGCCATTTCCTTTTAAGGCTTTGGTAGCTTGCAGACAACAAAAAAGAAAGGGAAAATGGAAATATAGCTGTAGCTTGCCGAAGCTTCGTAAAGAAGTGTTTGCAGCAAGGCTGATGGAGAGATCGTCAATATCTCAAAGCCTTTTATTCTGATCTTGTCTTGTTTCTCATAATCTGTTGTGTTGCTCCAACCGGTATCTCTACCTAGCTGAAGTGAACGACCTCACAAAACAAAAACTCAACAACCGAAGAGCTCATTTCTTTGTCAGCATTGCGTGCCTGAGGGTAATGGCACCAGACGTGATCTGTGAAGTACATCAGCTTGTTTAGCTACATGGTAGGTCCAGAAGATCATCCTGGGGAGAAGCCAGTGAATATCTGTGAAGTGTCAAGGATGCACTGAAGGCTGAAAGAATATCAAGACATGTGACAAAACTGCAATATGTGAACCCAAATTCCTTGTCTCTGGCTCACAGATGACTCCAAGCTGACAGAAGCTTCATGACAAAAGCTTTCAAGGAGAAACTCGTGCTGAAAGAAACAGCTCAGATGCTGAAGAACTAAAAGGGCAGACTGATGCAAAGAAAAAGAATGGTCCCAACATAAGGATCAAGAAAACTTTCAAAATATTTTCATCGTATCTTAATGCTCATTTACTGTGAAGCACTGCAAACAGGACCTGTTGACTGCTGAGCACTTCTAAAATCTGTCTGATGTAGTACAGGTGCTCTGATAACGTCCTTTGAAAATCTGTTCCTGTCCACATATACTTTGAGATCGAAGAAGCTACCCTAGCTTATGAACTATGTGAGCTTGTAAGCAAGTTGTCCCACTTGAAGGGCTAAGTACTGTCATGGCTTTTGTTATTCTGTGTGGCAGGTTGGTGTGTGGAAAGGTCTGAGCACAACTTGATTCTGCGTGTTTCTTTTGGTTTTTATGAGAAATAAGAAAAAATATGTAAACAAGTACATCCATGAGTTTTCTGGGAAAACCATTGTTCTTTGCACGTCTTTCAGTGGAGCAGTGTAAATGTGCTCAAATACAATTTAAACGTTTTTACCTTTTACAGTGAACAGTGCAAGACAACTGGCTTTGTTTCAAGTAATTAGTAAAGCTTTGCCCCTTTTAATGTTGGGGAGCTGCACTCAGTTCCTTTAAGCTTAGAAACGTTTTGGAAGGGAGCTCAGAAGTTCTTGTTCTGTGCCACGCTTCATGGGCACTTGAAGCACAATGAATGAAGACTTGGGTTGTGTTTGCATTTGTAGAATCAAAGGCCTCAAGTGCAGCAGTTCACTCACAAATGCTGCAAATCCATTGCACCACTCTTGTAGCTCTGCCAAACAGCCCAGGGTGTCCTCAAGAAAGTGAACCTCTATTGTGTTTTACAGCAATAAAATAATATTGTTCTGAGTGATTTGAACACCTTGAAGTCTTCCATTTTCCTTCTTTTCTCTTTCCTTATATACTTGCAAATAAAAGTATTTTAAACAGTTTATCATAATTTGAAAAATCAAATAAGCACACAGGGTTGTATAAATAGAATTTCGTTAACTTTGAAGCTGCCGGATTTCCTTTCCTGTTTCAGTCCCTGTGCTGTGGTGGTGCAGTCTGAGATGTGGGGTTAGGTGGCTGGTGGGCCTGCAGCACCCAGCATGGTGGCTTCGGGGACTGCTTCATCTTCTCTGAGCTGCAGCTTCGTGCCTCCTGCCTGTGCATTGAGAAGAATGAGCTTCCTCCTGCGCCGGTGTCATGCTAAGCAGAGCGTAGAAAAACCATAACATCGGTGATTTAACAGTGGAGGATGCACAAAGGCGGGTGGCTCGAAGCCTGGTGTCTCTAGCTGAGGGACAGTGAGTTACTGGTGTGATGTGAGGGCTGAAGTAAGGCTGTCCTATCCACAGCTTGGAGCAGAGTGCCTGACTGCGCTGCTTGTAATGCTGCGTGCCTCCTGCAGGCTACCACTTGGCTATTGCTTCTTCGAGAACTTGGGAATTATGCTGTTGCTTGCTCTGTGAACAAGTGGCAGAACCATTTTATCTGGTTCAGAGTGTGTCAAAATATGTGTGATGTTTCCCTGGAACAGGTGCGCTTTTCTGGTGTCTGAAGAGCTGATTGTTAAACAGCCTTATTTTGCAGTATTTTTAAGGTTACTTAAATGTAGGTAATTAGTAAGAAAAAAGTATTAGAGTAGAACATTAAAGGGAGAGGTTAGAGTGTTTTTGCTGTATGTCTGCAAATTACTACTATTATTATTATCTTAAAATAACTTTTTCAGGACTATGGAAACCTCTATCAAATAAATTATTCCTTGAACTTGTTTGTTAGAGATTAAAGTGCTTAAATTGATCATTCTCTCCATGGAAGTAATAAGTGCTAATGTTCAGCCCAGTCAAGGTTGAATTGGCAATTTGGTGTCTTAAGGTACTCCAGATCATTATTTTCTCTTTCATTTCAAGAGGAAGGTCACAGATTTAAGGGAAGATGGAACAATTCTTTTTTTTGTTTTTTGTACATGCCATTTCGAAACTAATATGTTAGCATATGAGGCCATGTCAACCCTGTTTTGTGACTAAAGATGAAATCATTGCTTGACTGCATTTTCCTGGGTGAAAAATGTCCCTAAGTTTTATTGCACTGTGGTATTCTCAGCTACAATACAGACTCCATGTGTTGCGTAAATATTATTTTCTGCTGAGCTGGGCATGTTCTGTGTCATCGCTCAGCCCACAAATGAAACTGGCCTGCCTTCTCTGGGCAAGGGCAGCACTTTGCTGTTATCTCCTGTAAGCTGAATCTTCTTGTAGACATTTATTGTATCGCGCTGCTGCAGTGGTGGTGCTTTTGCTACGTGTATTGGCTGTGACAAGCAGTCGTTTGTGTTCCTTGTGCAAGAATTGTTGCTATACCATTCTGCAAAGGGCTAAGCGTCAAATGATTGTGCTGGTAAGCAAAAAGACATTAAGTTTGTGCCCCCATAGAAAAGTAAGGTATGCAGCTGGAAGAATACAGCTTATGAATGATGCTACAAATTATGAAGTACTTCTTTCCCAAGCAGTGCTTGGGAGTAAGAAACCTCCTACTTATTGTTTTGGGTAGTCTATAGAATTCCTTCTGAGGGGCAGGAAAGGGAGATATGCCTTCCTGACTCATATTTTTTTTTTTTTTGTTACACTTCTATTAGTTTTTGGCTTACCATCTGTAGTTCGCTGTTAACTTTGCTGGGAGAAAATCTTCTCTAATAACAACAAACATTTAATTTGTGCCATGCACCACACTTTGCAGCTAGGAAAGCCATTATCAGTAATGATAGTGGCTTTTCAGTGTACCACTTAAAATTTTCAGTAGCATGCTAGAATTTTAACCTAGACGTTGCACTGTAATGCTATGTCATCCCTAAAAAATGAAATGCCAGCTGCCTCCTGAAAGTGGTATATACCTATTTAAAGCCTGAAAATTGCAATCAGTTCTTACAGTAGCTTAACTTTTTCAGAAGTACTGTCCAGACATGTGTTACAGTGATGAGCGGGATAACAATAATAGGAATGGAATCCTTATAATCAAAGGCTGTCTTTAATGGACTGGCAGGCTGTAAATTAAATACAAAACAAACAAACTTGCCTCAATAAGAACTTTTAAATGAGACAAATAAACAAGGAACTTGATTACATTCATTTTATGCTCTTAATTTCTAATTGTTTCCTTCCAAACATGCTATGTTTGCCAAGTGGCTTATATTTTCAGACAGGAAATGCATGGTGAAGATGGTTTTTATTAACCACTAGATCGATAGTAAAATAATTTCAAAAATTACACATGCAATGGTAGCAAATTCTGAATGTTTGATGGACCTGTGCGTATTAAATCTAACTTAAAATTTATTTTTTTCTTAATAGCACAATTATAAGCCATTTTAAATTTCCTCTAGAGGAAAACCTTTAGGAAAAAAAGTTTTTCTTCACGCTGTGATATTAAAGTATGCTAAAGAATAGTTACAGGAATAATTATATTCCTAGTCATTGTCAAATTTCTTCTTTTCCTCTGAACCTCTTTTCTTTGCCATCACACTGTGTGATTTACTACAGGCAACACTTGAGTATGTCCTTAGCAAATCTAAGCATACGCTTCCAGGTTTTTTTCCTCTTCTCAAGCGAAGAGGTTCTCCCTTTTTACAGTCTACAAAAGACATCCTTGGGGCAGAATAAATATTGTGCATTTCTTTGTTTACATGTGGCATGTGGTTTTGTGATTTCTTAAAGGGGGGAAAAAAAAAGAAACCTTGAGTACCTCTACATACAACAAAACAACTTTCTTGCATCCTGAGACCAATCTGTGCTCTACAGTTTCAAATACGCAGCTAAGTCACAAAGCTTCAAGGTGTTATCATTGCAGTACAAAAAGAAAAAAAAAAAAAGAGAAAACTCTAATAAAAGCTTTAATTCGCTACAGGTTTTTAGGGGAAAGAATAAAGAACTTTCCTTGCTTACTGTACACTTAGGCTTGAACTGCTGTTTTTCTTGCTTTTTATTGAAATTCTTAATTTTCAAGTCTCTTACTACTTTTTTCTTTTCCTCCTTGGTAGAACAAATCATCGCATGCAGAGCTAACATGCTGCATGTTTATGTTCCATTGGAACTCTGCAGCAGATGCGTGCATTACTGACAGGGCCGTTAATGTATCCGGAGTCGTCGTAGTTTTGGTCATTGCTTCACGTAAATAGTACGTGAAATAGTACGTGAAAAAATTGCTTCATGTAAATAGTGCCTGACTGCAATGCGCTCTGTCACAAGGTCTTGTAAGAAGTGAGAAGTTACTGATCTTGTTTACCTCAGTGGGTCTTTAAGAGAAGGCCTGAATTTCCCTATGAAATCCTGCTAGCTTCATCCAAGCCTGTTGGATACTGCAGGATTAGGTATATAAGTAAATATGAAAGACACTGCAGCATCCAGAAATTATCAGGGAGGGAGTTGCTGAATGGTGTTAACTTAAAAAGGGTAAAGTCATTATCCCCTGACTGGCTGGGCTCTATTTGCTTCAAGGAAAATCATTATATTGACTTTTTTTTTTTTTTTTTTTTTCTTTTAAAGAAAGCAGATACAGTATTTTTGGATTTAAGTTGCAGTGTTTCAGAGCAGTTTGTTACATCTCTTCGCCTACTTGTGGGGAAGACAGAGCTAATGGAGATGCCTTCTGCAAACTCTTGATGTGTTCATTACCTGACTGGCTGACAACCAACACGGTGGGAGAATTTAGGAGCTAAGGAATTGTAGAACAAGTGGAATGGAGCCAACTGTTGTACACTAATATGAAACAGAACTTGATTAGGAATGTGTACAAACTTCTTTTGGAAGAGCTTTCATTTTTCTTTGTTTGCTAATTATACTAAAAAATAAGTTATGGTTTATCTGAAAGAAAGCAAAGCCAACAGTGTTATCACCTGTTAAACAGTGAAGCGTTGATTTAAGATTTCTTTACTATACCTAGTGCTATCTCTTGAAGTAATCAGTGCATGAACGATGCTAGTGGGTGATTGCTGATACTTCTGTAACAATTTTAAATTATTTTGGTACTGAAATGTTTACATGGTGCTTCATGTACTTTTTGTAACAAACTCCGGTCGTTATCTGAGACGTCACGGTTTTCTTACGTAAATGTTTCCACCTCACCAAGAGAAAAAATATGGTATGCTGTTAAAAGAAACTCAGAAGGTTTCCTGGCAGCATTCTGGGATAAAGGTAGATTGGCTTTCAAATGTATTTGCTTGATTTTAGTACTTTCATTAGTTTTAAATATCATGCTTTTGGCTATGGATTCTCTGTACTAATATCCACAATTAGTCTCTCTCATTGTACCACTTTATTATCAGTTATGCCGTCTGATTGTGTCAGAAATAATTACTGAAATGTTTCCCAAAAACTGCTTCACATCTATTCCAGTACTTGTTTTTAATGTGCAGTAGACAGATAAATCTTCCAGTTAGTAGGAAATCGACATACTTTAGCTCTGTCTTTAGTCTTGGTCAAAATAACCTTTTTGTTGTTACCTTTGCTTCAGGAAAATGGTAATTAATCAGGCTTGAGTATAAAAATATTCTTAACTACTACGATCTAGGAACTGTAGTGGTTGAATAAGCAACAGATCAGCGCCTGGGTGAGCATTCTCTTCGCATGAGCAGTAATTTTTCACACAAAGGTGAGACTGCAGTAAGTTATCGTCTGTAACTCTGGAATATGAAATTCTCAATATTCAATCCTGAAAGAGTTTGTGAAGATTATAAAACCTATCGTCAAATTCTTAATAAATTAATCTTAAAAAATCTGCCTTTAGAGAAAATTGGTTGTCAATAATTTCAGTAATGTCAGGTGTTTTAAATCTTTTCCTAGTAAGGAGGCCCAAATTAACTGAAGCTGTGAAGGCCATATGCTTCAGAATTTAAACTGTTCTGTAGAGACTATGAAACCTGTGTGGATCAGTCAGAACCACGTGAAACTTTCGTTTTTATTTGTTAGGTTGATTAAATCCCGCATTTCACTTGCTGAAACAAGACTTGAGAATGACTATATTTTTATTTTTTTTACTTTTCTTTTACTATCACTTTTATTAACATTATAATTGTATTAAATGTTTTATATGCCATCTTCAGATAGCATAAATTGTAGAGTTAGACATTTTGAGAATGTGCGATTGAATATGACTTGAATCTTAGGAACACTTAGTGGTGCATACGTACAAAAAAGAATTAAGAAAAGGCAGGAGCTCTGAATGTCATCTCAGAGCCAAAATATACCAGTTCCCACTTTGTAGATGTGCTATCTGTTGTACTGAGTTTTCTGTGATAACAAAAGAAAAATGATTTCTGTGGCACTGGTGAGCATGATGGCTGTTGCTTGGCCATAATGTGGAACCTAGCTATGTCCAACTTGTAGACCAGATCATTCTGTTAACACAAATTCAAAGCCTCTTGCTTGTTTGTAAATCTTTCCATTCCTGTGCAAACTCATATGAGTTCAGACCTTCTCTGCCTTCCTTGCTAGCACAGGCCTTCTCGATCCAGACAGACCATATCGCTTCTCTGCAATACTTCTCTGTACCTCTTCTGGGATAGTTCCTTCTGCACTAAAGGTTTCCTAGTTGGCTGTTTTTTTTCCTACTTATCTCTGTATATTTTGCATGCAATATGTTGCACTTTCACCAGACAGCTGAGGGTACTTCACCACTGTATAACTATGCTTGACATTTAATTTAAAATCGAAGACACTATTCTGTAATAGTTTGTTAAGCTGTGCCTCAGCCCCAAGTAACGTAAATAACCTTCCTCTCAGTGAAAGAGGCAATTCATTGCTTTGACCATATTTTCACAATAGTTTTGTCTCAGAATAAGACAGCTGAAAGGTTAGATGTTGTTCTCCATTAGCTAAACAAACTCAAATTGAAGTCCCACAATTTGTATGAATTGCCAGCACAAAACTCTGATTTAAGTTTAAATATTTGATTTTCTTACTGATATGTAAGCTGTGCAAATGCTGAATGAATGTGTGGGTACACCTCACAATCTCTTTTATCCTCTTCAGGCAGTTGTGTGATGAGGAGGTGGATGTGTAAATATTTGCTTACTCGCGTTGCATTATATTCCTTAAAGGGTAAGGACAAGGGAGCATGGTGATAATAATTAAATATATATATATATTCTGAACAGATTTGTTTACGAGCAATCTAAGGGACGGGTCTTGCAGTGTTCCTGTCTAATTTCAGTTTGCTTGAACATCTGTTGGTACTGATGTCTTTCATGCAGTTTGTTTGGGTTATGTTAGTCAAAGAGCCAGAAGATTTCATGAAAAACGTGTTTGTGTGAAACATATTACAGACTTGTCAATGTCTAGCAGTCAAACTTGTGCAGTTATAACAGAGGATGTTGCATACTTCCAGTTTAGTTGTTTGTTCCGAAATGAACAGAAACCTGAGAAACCCTGTCCTTGTCCCCAGCAGTGGGGCAGTTTGCTCTCAGTGAATCCAATGTCCCTTTAGGGCCCCTCAGTATGACCCTAATAAATGTTTCTGAAAGATGTTTCTCTCAAAGCTAATAAAAACACACTAAGTTTTGGTTTTGTCAAAGCTGGATACCAGAGGAGAGCTATGAAAGTTACGACAATCTCCAGACTGATCTAGAGTAACAAATCTTAAGTGTTTCCAGGGTTTTGCTCACGTAAACATTCTCTGCAACAATACCTAAATCAAAATAGCTGATAAATCTGCATCATCTCTCATCAGACACACATATAGAAAGCTGTCCAAAGTATCAAGAGCATCATGAGGTTACATATTTTTAAAAAGAAGATAGAAAACAAACAAATGAAAAAACAACCCACAGCAGATAAACCATTGCAAGCATTGCTGGAGTGAATGAAGTGTAGTTTCACCTATTGAGGGCTTTGTGGCATCTGATGCAAGGGATACGTTCTGTTGGCAAGGTAAGAGTGACTAATGACAATTGAGAGCCATAAGATCTTGTCCTGAACTTCTGTGAGGGAGAGTTACTTTTGAAGCTGTTGCAGTTTAAATGCTGAAGTTTAGAGCGTGAACTAATAAACTTTTAAGGCTCTGGTATTTAATGCTAGAAACAGCTGTGGTGCTTTATCTGTAGGGAAATGGGATGTGCTCCCTATCTTCGGAGGTCACAGTGCAACTGAAGTTTATTGAAAAGCAAGCTATTTCTGGAAGGATTGGTTTGGTCTGAAGTAGCAGACAGGAGTGCTATGAACAGTGTTGTACGTAGGATGTTGCTGCACCAGCAATAATAGTTTGGATTTGGGTGGTAGAAAGCGAGTGTTTGTTTCATTAGGGGACCAAGTACAGAAGCTCTCTTCTTCACAAATAGGAAGACAGTTTGAAGTGATGGAATGTAACTGGGGATTTGTGATTGTGTTGCATTACAAAGACTGTGAAAAGCCTTTCTTATTAGCTTTGCCTGTTGGCTTTTGTTTTGTTTGGTGTGGGTTTTTTTCTTTTTTACATTTCCAGAAGGTTGTCTTGTGTTTGTAATACAGCCTCAAAACAATTTTTAACTCCGTTTGTTTTTTGATATTATGTTTGGTGAGAAACCAGTTGAAACTGATGTTGGGTGGTTTTTCATTTTGTGATATTCAGAAATACCTGCTTGAGAAGTGGCGGGAGCTGGTAATCCATCGTGCCACGGAAAAGAGACCAAAAGACATAGATGCGTGTCAAAGAGACAGTTTCAAGATTGTGACTGACTTCTAGGGAAAAAAAAAAATCTTTAAATAATGATAGGCAAGAAAACTTACATGCATTTGGTGTGGTAGGACGAGAGGGAGTGGTCTCAAGTTGCACCAGGGAAGGTTCAGGTTGGACATTAGGAAAAACTACTTCTCTTGCTCGGGCAGGTGCTGGAGTTGCTGTCCCCAGAGTTGTTCAAGAAATATGTAGATGTGATGCAGAGGAACACAGTTTAGTGGACAGTATTAGGTAGGTGGTAGGTGGACAGTTGGATTAGATGATCTTAGAATTTTTTTTCCAACCTTGATGATTCCATAGTTCGATAATACTAACAAATTAAGGTCAAATGTATTGCATAAAAAGTAAAATGGCTTGTTTGAGAACAAAGGAAATAGCTACTTAGAGCTGTCTGGAGTAGGACACTAAATATTTTTTAATTGTGGCAGGTCAATAGTTACTTAATATGATTAATCACCACAAACCATTAACAGCTTCCTGTTAATGAGCGGAGGTTGTTAACGCTCATTTCTGTCTTGCTCTGTTAGAGTGACTTCCTTTGCATTGCAGCGGGAAGTCTTCAGAGGCCTTCAGGAAATACTCTTGACTGCAAAGCTTGTGTTTATGGTACCAAAGAGATCTCGTAAGCACTCACATGAAAATAATGTTATTTTCTACGGCAATTAATTTGCTCTTACCTGATGATAATTTATAGAAAATCACTGGAAAAATGTGCCCAGTACATTTGCTGCAGTTGACATCGTGATCCTTGATCTCTGCTGAGTCAATGGATGAAACTTCTCCAGTCTCTCCTTTACTTAACAAAATCATTTCCCCTCCAACACTGCTTCTGCTCTGCAGTCCTGCACTAGCATACTTTCATCCTTTCTCCCCACTCACAAAGCCAGCTGTAGATTTTGGAGTAGCATTTGGATAAATCTGAGCGTTATCTTGCTCATTTCCAAAATAGTTTTTGTAATTTTATATCTTTATATTTCTTTCCCTTTGGGTCTGTCAAATGTTATAGAGGTAAAACAACCTCTTGCAAGAGTATCTGGCAGTAACCCAGGAGGGCATCTCATGAGAAAAGTCTTTCTTCATTACGTTGAAGTGTTCTTTGCTACTTCAGAAGATGCTGGAGCAGAGACAAACTGTTTATCAGTTCTCGTTACTGAACGCCATCTAATGACTGCAGGCATCTAATTTCTAACAATGAAAACATCCTCATTTTTTAAGAGACTTTGAAAATACAGCTCCTTGACATCAGCTGTGCTTTCCTGACATCGCGATATGTGAGGATTCTTCAGAGGAGCTCTCTTTGACTTGCCTTATTTCAAGCATCACTAACATCAATCTGTGTAATGCATTCACATTGCATGATAATTTACTCTGTGAATGAATCTCTTTAAAAATTCTTGGGAATTTTGCTATGCTTTTTTAAAACAAAGAAACAAAAAAAAACGACACTGCAATAGTTTAGATGGGGGGGGAGGGGGTGGGAGGGAGGAGGTTTCGTAGATGAACAAATATTCTTTTTGCCTTCATGTGAAACAAGGTGGCAGTTCTAACAACTGTGTGTAGGATAATAGCTAAACATGGAAGTATTAATAAAAGGAGTAGTTCTGATGTTCTTCCACTTAGAAGTGGTAGTGGGAATACACAGGCTTGACTGGAAATGCAAAGTATTGTGTAAAGAATTCTTGAGATGTAATTTGATTATTCAGTTAAGCCTGCCAATTACTCTGGATTTGCAGTTCAACCTGATGTTATAGAATAATTTGGTATGAGAAAAATGCAAATGTTTAAATAAAACTTGGTGATTTTAAGACAAAACATGAGCAGATGTGACAGATGCTGATGTCCTGAAGGACCAGAGCCCCAAATCTCCAGTTCCTAGCCTGTGTGACTCCAGCAGGTGTTTGGCCTCGTGTCTTTTGTCACGAGACATTTCTTCTCATCCTGCAGTGCAGTTATACAAACGAGATGGGTTATTTGATTTGCATACAAGAGTTTGTAATATGTTTCTCATTTGTTAATTCTGATTATAACTTCTGGAGATTTAAAAAAAAAAAACAAAAACAAAACAACAAAACTTATTTTTTTTCTAATCCATTTTCCAAGAGCTTTATGAAATGAGAGACTTACACACAATAATAACAGATGAGGTATCCTACTGAATTAATACAGCAAGAAAACTTTTTGTCAGGAGGGTAATGCCCTGTTGATGCATGCTATATTCTGAAGGTAGATCTTCCGTGATGTGAACATTTTTCAAAGGGTTGCTTCTATCCCAACAATGTGAAAATCTTCAAAGGCACTTCTTCATCAATATGCAAATCTTCAAAAGGGGAATTACACAATAACAAGAAAACTCTCAAAGGGAAAGCAGTTACCCAGAGATGTAAAAATCTTTGTAAGGGACAGCTCCTCTGTGATTTAAAAGTTCTTCAAAGTGGAAATCACCTCAAGCAATGCAAATTCTCTCTGTGCATGGGAAGTCACTGAGTGAGAACGCTTCCATGTGTAATCTTTAAAGTGGCAGTAAGTGTTCACTTGAAAATACTTTAAAAATGGCATTTTTAAGAATTGGTGCTGTGTATACAATCCCGTTACTGTAGGATGGCTTGAGGGTGGCATAGCTTTTAAGCTACCAGGTGACTTTTCATTATGTGTGTATTATCACAAGGAGTTTGTGATACTGAATTCTGCTCCAGGATGAGCTGTTGGTTTAGTTTCTGTTAAGCGCTTTGTATAGAATTATGAATTGTCCAATACAGTTCATCTAACGATTATTTGTCAGTTCTCTTGTTTGCAAAAACTGTGACGTTGCAAGGACCAAAAGCCTTGCTAGCCTGACTGCAAAAGAGATGTCAGTCAGGGATTTGAGTTGTCTCCCTTTTATCCCAAACACATGTCCAGAGGCTGTGCTCAGCCTGAAGACGGGGGGCCTCAGTGCTGGGTAAACATCTGATTATGTGTACTTTTCCATATGGTAGCTTTTAAGTTTCCTGGCGATGAAGACTTGCTCCTGATAGCAGTATTAAAAGCAGTAGTGTGCTGACTAGACAGCCAGAGTGAGCTTTTTCTGGAAGAGTGCTTGGTGCTCGACCTATTCTGGAGCTGTTAGTGCTGTGAAGAAGCACTGGTCCTCCTGAGCCTTTCACAGCTGTAGCCACTCTTCGAGGGATGGGGCTGCATTGCGGGACAGATGCTGACTCTGTGAAGTTAAATGTGGCTCTGTCATGCGGATGTCCGTGAAACCAGCTTTCTGCTGTTTGGGTTCAATTTGATGGTGGCTTGGAGAAGTGCTTAGTATGGTGGGGTTTTTTTAATATAGAAATTGGTATCTTTAATAGATGTCAAGTTCTGAACAGTTCCGAAGCCCTCCTTGATGCGGCTGTGCTGCGAATCGGGTGCCTTTGCTCCGCCATGGTCATGTTGTTCCTTGGAAGCATAAGAATAGCAGCTGTAGTAGTTGAGTCTAGTTGGGTGTTGCTTGGAGGGACAGCTGTATTTGCTTAACTGACTTTCTGCTCACTTATTGAACTTAGGTAATCACGTTTTTAAGGAAATTTGCAAGTCTCAACTATAAAATAACTACATCACGCGCTCCTTTATTTCAGTTGGGTTTTTTTAAATATCACTGGGATGATTTGTGTTTGCCGCCAAGGCCATGCTGAAAGAATATAAAGGAAGTTATTATTCTAGTTCTATTTAAGCTTCGGATTTATTCCTTTTCCATAAATGTAAGATGACAGCCTCTTTTCAAGATAATTCACATACTGTGACTTTTCACAAGCTTCCTGCATATGATATCTAAATGAGAAATGGCTACAAAAAAAAAAAAAAAAAAAAAGAAGCAAATAGTTTTCATTCAACAAGTAGATTTTACCTGATAGAGCTAGCAGGAAATGCCTCTCTCAGTGGTCTCGTAGGTTTTGTGTTTTGGTACCCTAAAGTAAAATATTAATATTTACAGTTATTAAGTAATTAATAGTAGGGTGAAATAAAGCGAGCCTTTTTAAGTAGCAGTTATTTTATATCATAGTGTTGCATATGTTTAGTACACATCCTGTTCAGGCATGATTTTATTATTTTAGAAAGCAGTTTATGGATTCTATATATGTAAGATGACCTAGAGGTTAACAACTATTACAGTTTCCTATTAAAAGCTGGAGCTGGGCTGTATTAAAGGAAGCTATCATTCTGCACAGGAAATGTGGGCTTTCATTATAGCCGTGCCCTGCGTACAGAAATAGGCACTCCTCTTTGTCAAACTTCTGACATGATTATTTTACCTCTACATGGCCATGGCTACTTCTTCCTTTTGCAGAGGCACAGTTGTAGTTATTTTATTTGTATACATACAAGTGTATATATATGTATTTATATACAGCTGTCTGCAAGTATAGTATCTTCTGAAGTGGGTTTAACAGCATGAGTCTGTGGTAGATGACTGGGGGAGAAAAACTGGCAGCTCCAGCCTGTGGGCTATTTTGTATCAGATAGTAATAATTGACAGGTACAAACATAAATGCTGTTCTGCTTTGTAGGCCTAAAAAGCAAAGCAAAAGTCCTGTGGCACTGCATGCGTGGTGTAAAGGGCCGCGTGTAGGTGGACACGCTAAACCTGCGTGTCTGGCAGAAACTGAAGGGTTGGAAGTTGCTCCAGTGAGTACAGGTTTTTCTGTTGTGCTGGTTTGTGAATGACTGCACTAAATCATTTCTGGGATTTTTCTGTTAACATATGAAATCTGGATATTTTGTGTCATTTTTAAAGTCTAGAGAATTTGACTTTTCCTAATGTTTAAGCATCTTTATGTAAACGACTTCTTTCATACTAGAACGTAATTAAAACTTTAAAAGCTCCTCCCTCTCTTTCATTTCCGATCTCAAGGGAGGCATCAACTCAGCATCCTATGGAGCTCTGACTCAGGGCCACGTTATGAAACACTGTTTGGATTCCCATGGAGCTGGCGGGGGGGGAACGGTTTGTGATACTTAATGTTTCTTCCATGCCTACTGAAAATTTCATGTGCTATTCTTCTTGTAGACAGTGGAAAGAAGTTTAGAGACGTTGTTTTTTATATTAAAAATTGAACGCGAATGGATTGCCTCAAACTTCTCTGCATGTACTTTGAAATGAAAGGCACCGTGCGGTCTGCACTGTGTTGGTACCGTTAGTGCAGGTAGTGCCCCCTCCCCTGGTGCAGCAGGAAGCGTGTTACAGGTTCTGCCTTGTCCAGAGGTGATCAGAAAATAGGATGAGAACAGCTCCATGAACAAATTCCCACGTGCGATTCTCTGTGAAAATTCAAGGCCGTGTTTGGGCTGGGGAGCGTGTTTTAGGCCAGCAGATGACCCATGTCTACTTGTGCTTATAGGGGAGGCTTTGTAAGGGGGCTGGGCTGGCTGGCAGCAGGAGGCAGCGGCCTGCTGTGCTCTGCTTAGTGAGCAGGGAGCAAACACCGCGTGATTCCTTGACCAGAGCACTGCATGAGCAGCATGTGGTGCTGCGCGTCCTCCAGCGCTCAGCATTTGTTTGAGTCTCACATCGTGGGGCCAGCATTAACTACTCCTCTGCAATCATATGGAAGCGTGTGCCTCAAACATGAGATTAAGCTGTAATTTCTGTTTGGGAATAGGAGCTGTTTGAAATCCTCCACCTGCACTAGTGTAGGCAGGCCAACCGGGGCTTCTCTTTCTGCTTGCTGCTCTGCCTCTTGTATCTTAGCTCAGCAGGAGGGAATATTTTACCACAGCACTTAGCAAGATGAATTGGGCTGAATGGTTTTTGACCTGTAAACATGCTTTGCTTCTTGTCCAGGAGCACAGCTTGGTTTTGACAGAGGTTTGAGGTTGAAATTAAGCCTTGCAGTGAATCAGTGCCATTCTTCTATCCTTCCTGTACCATCTCTAGCACCCTAGGGCAGGCTTCTGTTAGGGCTACTCAGAGGCCCTAAAACAATGATAAAAGTTGTTCAGCATTACCTTTGAATAAACAATAACATACAGACTACTCACAGTGGGATATAAAACATTACTGAAATAAATACAGATGTTCAGAAGACAGTTTTAAAAGCAAATGAACAAAACGCTCTCTGCATTTCATACTCATTGCTTTTTTTTTTTTTTTTTTTTTTTAACATCTCTTCCCTGTGAAAAAGTATTTGTATTGTGTTCGCGTAGGATTTTCTCTGCAGAGATGAATGTAACATAAAGCATAGTCTCTGGAGCATTTCATTAATATATCTGCAGAAATGTCACAGGTATTTTGAATAGTCTAATAATGTACTTTTTGAATGTAAATGTAGTTTGTTTATAGAGTCTGTGCCAGAAATGCTCAATTTCAAGCCACTATAATTCACGCTTTAGGAACGGATTCTCTGTGATGTGTGTGTACACACTTGCTCTCTCTAAATATAAGCATAAGATTAGGGCTCTTAGGGCTGTTGAACCACTAGTTCTGTGTTTATTTCTTTTTTTAATATTATGCCAGTTAAGATGAGTATTTCTTCTAAGTTCGAAAGAAAATGTAGAAGAAAGTATCTGAAGATAGAAAGGATGCAAAATAGAGACATAGGTGATGCTCCTTTCCTCCATAGATCTTCGTTTAATCAGACCTGTGTTGTTAAAGTCTCTTTTTTGACTCCAAAACAGAATTTGTTTACTGTGGGTGTCTGCAGTGTTGGACCATACGGGCATTTACTCTAACAGGTGTGTGTGTGTGTGTGGAGTATTTCTGAATATCACATGACGTAGTACAGAAGGAATAGTATTACTATGAGTACTCTTGGTTTTGAACTGACCTTGTTGCATAGAAGGTGATCAAATATTTAACAGGGTGTATGAGCACATATATTTGTATGCTTTGTTCTTCCAGTTGTTGGAGCAGTTTGTACCATTGATGGATTTGGTTCTTTTTTCTGCATCTAATCCTTTGCAACTAAGCACGACAATGCACTCTGAATTCACTCTAATATGTAAATTCATCTCTTAAGTACTTGTTCCGTCAGTGCCTAGAGCCTTGACATCAGTTGTTTTACGGCAAGGTTATTAATTAACAATGATAGATAAGAATTTTAATTTAAAATTTCTGCTTTATTCCATTGGAGCAGTGAGTCTAGTGAATTTAATAACGTAAAATACTCCTTACCCCCCCAAAAAAGACAAAAGTAATGACATCATTATGAGAAACAAAGCTGTCTCTCAGTTAAACTGCCTCTGACTGCTATAAATTCAGCTTATGAAAGAACAATGAGAGTGCTGTAGCAAGGAAAGCTCAGTATTTATTTAGCACTCTGTTATTTGTAAATTCTCCCAATCTCTTTCCCTTTCTTGCTGGCATAGTAAAACAACACAAAGCTTTGACTCTTGTAATTTTTCTGTTCATTTAAAAGTAACTATTGAATGGTTTGAGCTGGAAAGCCGATGCCACCTTGGCTTTCAAAAGCTCTCAACATTGGCTGGCTGCATTGTTTCTGATGGTTTTGTTCCAGCTATTTAGAGTTCTAGGAGACGAAGCCTCCAGCTCGCTGCGAGGAGCAGGAAAGCTGGCAATAAGATTCTCTCTATATTTGTTGCTTCTGGAAGCATTTGTTTGCAAGGTTGGGAAAGTGAATTGATTTGCATTGTGAAGGTTATTTCTGCAGTGAAGAGAGCTGGCTTTGTTTTTGAAAGAAGGTTTGTTTTGACAGAAAACAGATATATGAAGAAAATGCTAATTTAAAAGGATCTTGGCAAGCGCTTGATTCTTATTATCCTTTCCCATTACACTACAAAATGAAATAACTTCCCTTGTATAGACATCCTGGTTCTTCCTGCAGTGGATGCGAAATAAAGAAACCTTAACGTGTACTGTGATCAAACGAACTTAGTATTTGCAGAAAGATAAAGTGCATATAAGTATTGCTGCCTGAGCAGAAGCTTCATTAATCGTGTCTCTTCCTGAAGTAGGAGAACAATGTGAACGTAGGGTTGAAAGTGTAGTGACAGCAATTATTGACTTCTTGTGTTAATGATATGACAGCTTGTTATAAATTACCAGAGGTTAATGGCATAAGTAATTGGTATAAAAGCACTTTAAAACTGATGATGTATTATTTTCTTAACTTTCCTTCATAAATATTTATTTGAGGCTGCAGGTATAACTTCAGAATACATTATTTCCAGTTGCAGTGCAGGCAACAAGGTGTATGATTTATTAATGAGTGGTGCTACCAGTTGCCTGTTGTTACATCTGGATGTTTCCTACTCTGTGTGCAGTGCTCGTTGTTACCACAGTGTAAGTCACTGACTTTACTGGTGATGAATGTTAACTTTCATTGTAGTCTGGGGTTTCTTGTTTCAAGCAGAGGGAAGGTACCTTGTTAAGTGCAGGGGGCGTTTCAAAAAGTGCATAATCATGACTCTTTTCACCAAAACGATCTTACTGTAAAACAGCAAGAGTTGAATGTGAGATGGCGCCAGCCAAGTGGTGGATATTTGGGGTGTGGGTGTCTTTGAACTTGAATTGGTGCCATTTACATGGACTTGTGCAAAGTGTTTTATGCTGTTCTGCCCAACTGCCTGGTCGTGGAAGTCTGCAGAGGGACTTTCTACAGGGGCACCTAATGATGGGATTGTTATGGCTTTAAACTGATCCTATTGACTAGATGAGCTATTGTAGGTAATGTAATAAAGGTTGGTAGTGTAGAAGGCTTCTACTGGAAAAACTGCACCTTTTCTGTGTGTGTGTGTGGGGGGGGGGGGGGGGGGGGGGCTGATATGACGTGGTGATGACCACACTTTTAAATTTTGATAATAAATAAAAAATAATAAAACACTTCTCTGGAGTTTAAGAAAATAATTTTTTTAAAAAATCAATGGATGCTACAAGGTTTTTGGTTGGATTTTGCACATATAGGCATTAGGTGTTAAAAAGTAGTTATCTTGAGCAGTCTGGAGCAAATGTAATTTGGATAATTGGAGTACAAAAAAGGATTGAAACCAGACAGTTTTCTGGTCTGGAGCGTTTGAGTTCTCTTCAGCCATTTCTAATGTAGGGAGCTGACAAAAACCTGTGTGTGGTTTTAGACCTACTTGACTGCAGTGATCTTTTTCTATCTGAATTCAAAAGGCTGATTATATTATTTTTAAAGTGAGGAAGCTTTTAAATATGAGGCTAAAACGGGCATTCATTTGAAAGCAGCGTTATCTGTAAACTTTTAATTGTCCCTTTGTTGATAAGTGTTTATTGGATCTAATGATAATTGCTTTCACACTTCATGAAAAATGCATCTATTCTCTTCATTAGTTTAAAAACTGCATTCATTAGGGGGAAAAAAAAATAAAATAATAATTAACCAGTGTGGAATGGAGCAAAAATGTCAGTGTTACAGTGTGTGACAAGGTTGATATCTGAGTCACGTTCCTTGTGATATAATTTCATGTCTTTATTTAAATGCATTAAGTGTGGTCGGGTAGAAGGGAATGCGTCAGGTACAAAGGAACAGTCAGAGCACATCTGTAAATCACTTACAGAAATAAGACAGGCTTGCATAAATGCTAATGAGTTGAGAGCTTCCAGAGATTCCGGGACAAAAAGTTTCTACGTAAACAAAATCAACAACTGTTATTTGTAGGAGGATGAACAGAGAAAAGATGTATTGGTACAATAGGCTGTTATTGACTGTATTAAACTGAAAGACTTTTGTCAGAAACCTGTCAGACTGTATCTATAGACAGTAAATTCATTTAAAATACGTAACCTGTAGAACCTGTATATGTGCATCAAGAATTGTAGTGCCAAGAAAATTTTCACATACTTAAATATGAATACTCTTTTGTCGGTTTGAATCGGTGTTTCAAACCTAAAGCTTCCCTTTTACTCCTCTTTACATTTTTTTATTTGAAGCCTTTTTGTATTTTCAATTTTTAATTACCTTTTTTTTGAGTTTTAATAGCTTTTATTTTCTATTAAAAACAAAAAATCACATCAAATTTCTGCTATTTGTTCTGCTGCTTTGCCTCTGCTGTGGACTGCTGTGCAAATCCGTGGGGTGGCCTAAAGGAAAAAAAAATCTGCAGAGTATCAGAGAGAAATGTCTTTAGTATTGTGCTTATAACTGGTTTTCGGTGTTGTTTACAAGGAAGAGCTTATCAAATGAGCACATCAGCTGTTATGAAGGGAGCCTGAGCAAAATCTGTTTTTAAGAGTCTAGATAGTATGTGAATAGTATGCATGTCTTCTGGGATTTTATTATATGAGATCACATTGATTATATGTTTAGCAGATTCATTCCTGGATGAGGTTTCATTAGAAATCATTATACCCTGGGAAAAAAGTAAGTAGGTTTAATGACCTGCCCAGAAGCACCGGCCTCTACAAGTGCAATACGGAAAGCACCCTGAGAAGATGCAGAAGCCAGGACAGAAGGTACACACGTGTACTTTGGTTTTTTCAGAAGACTGATACATTTGTGTGCTCTATAAAAATCAGATGACTGATTATTGCCAATAGGAGAAGGCAAGTGCCAGATAAGACCAGGGCTTCAGGAGCTGCTCTGCTGCTGGGGTAGGACTGTAATGCTCATTACGCTCACCTCGTTTGGCCTGGAATGATTGCTTAATGTTCTCTTCAAGCAAGAATAAGATCAGCTCTGGCTGGTTGGGGAATAGCAAGTGACAGTGACGTACAGTATTTCTCCTGTTCTGATGCCCTGCACTGAGAATCCTGGTCTTGATCAGAATGATCACTTGTAGGTTGTATGTGTGGGCCATGTTACTTATAAGGAAATAACCTTAAAAGCAGTTTTCCACGTGTTCAGCTCACTAAACCATCAAAGAGCAAGTGCTAAGTGTTTTGTTTTGTTGGCAAGTCATACAGCTGAAAGGGAGGGCAAGCTCCAAGGACCTCCATGCTGGGGTGACTCAGTACGTGGTGTTCAGATTTCTGGGATAGGTCTCTCTTCTGGTAGGCGGGCTCCTTCATAAGATGTGGTAAGAATACTTTGAAATCTAAACTTACCCAAGGGCTTTCTCCCCTCCCTGTATATATTTAGTTTAGCTAAAAATGATGTTGACTTGCTTTCTCACTTCTTTTTTCCATTTCTCACCTCACGTCACATCAGGATACAGCTGGTGCCACTCATTTAAATATATTTCTGAATCCAAGAGAAATTCTTGAGATTCTGCAGACTTACTTTCTTGATATCCTGTAAGAGATGTAAATCATTGCACGCCCCTTTCAAATCCACCATTAAATGTAACATATCAGAGTTCTATAACCTTATCTCAGTGATTCATTGTTCTCTTCAGTAAATAATGATGGTTGTCTTTATGTTGGTTTTTCTTTTTTTTTTTCATTTTTGCAAGCTCTGTGTAAAGTGTTTTGTTCCTATTCTAATCTTTCTAATCTTGACCTTATTATTAATGTGTTCCATCCCTCTTCCTAACTTGGGAAATTCTTCTTGTCTTCAGATTGCCGCAGGCCTGTAGAGTGGAGCAAAGGGCCGGCGCATACAATTGGCCCTGAAAATATTAATTGATGTTTTACCACTTCTTAATAGATAACTCCCAGAAGAATACATTACAATTCATTAGACTATTTTCACAATTTTTAGGACTCCATAAACCTGTGTGAAATGATGAAAGCAGGCACTTCAGCGTGGAGACACATTTCTTACACTGGTGTGCCTTCTGGTTTTTAGAAATATAGGTGGACATGCTTGCTTGAAGCTGTTTTCCAGCTTTAGTTTTGCATTGGTTGCCATAAACATAACTGAACAACTGCAACTCTGACGTGGCCCTTGCTAATTCAGATTTCTAATCCTGAGAGTAGGCCCGGATAGGAGGCAAACTATTCTTGTGTCACTGTCAGACTGGGATACAGAATGAAAGCTTAAGCAAATGGCTGTGTTTGTCAGAATTTAAAACTGGATGATTCTTCTTGTACAGGAATGTTGGAATGTTACTTGGCCTTTTTATTTTCCTTCTATTTTTTATAACTTGAATGTACTTTTTTTTTTTTTTTTTTTTTTAAGAGGTCTGGGGTACAACTCAGTTCGTTTTGTGTGGCCAGGTGCAACCTTCAGAAGAAAATTCAGGTTAACTTAAAAATAAAAAAGGAAATCGAATCACCCACCAGGAGCGGAGATAAGAAAAATGTAAAGCTTTGGTGAACAGCTTGATGTTGCTCTAATGACTCCTTATAGTCCAAAGGCATGACCAGCATTTTGATTATAATATTATTAAAAGTGCGTTTTTAGTTTTGTAACTTTGCACCATTCGCACTATTAACTGACACTTCCTTTAATGCCTGGCTGCACAGCATTGCAGAAATAAAAGTTGTGGTCTAACGGCGTTCATGGACCTTAGTTTGGAATTAGCATAATGGAAAGAGATCCTGAAAGCAAAATCATATTTCTCTAAGTGACCTATTACAAAGCTGATTACATTTTACATAGTAATTTAAATTAATTCTGTTATTAGACTGGGTTGGCAAAGGGAAAAAAATGACTTTTTGTTCAGTAACAAGGAAGCGGCTTGCCCAGGCCAATACTTACTTTCTCCAGGCGGGCGTGGGGATGACGAGGAGGTGCAGTGGTGCTATGGATGTCAGAGCTGGGAAGTGGGTGGGTGGAAGCACGGAGCAGCAAAGGGAGCCTTCTTAAGCCATTATGGCTTTCTAATAACAAGGGTGGTTTAAATTCAGCTGATGATAAATGTCAGTGTTTTATGGGGAAGGGAGCACACGTGAACTGAAACAGGATTGAGGCTGTTGTTACCACACGTGGTGCTTTCATTTTCAAGAGAGGTGACTGTCATGTTTTTATGATGCACAGTTGCTGTCTCTATTCAAAATATTTTAATTGCTAAACAACTTCTGTCTGTTGGTATTGTAAATGGCCCCTGTAACATCCTGGCTCACCTCTGCTACAAAGAAACAGGACTAACATGAGGAGGTGTTACGGAGTCTGAAAATAATGATCAAAATCTTCTGTTCCTGAGCATCTGGGGCAATACCGGCTGAACCCCAGTGGGCCGAGGCTTCTTGTCCGTCACAGAATCGTAGCGTAGTGAATTGGTTTGCTGCTATAGTCCATAAAGGGAGGAATGACAGCTGTCTCAGCAGGTTGCCAAATCCCCAGCTTTGGGCTGGAGGCACAGCACCAGTCACTGTGTCCTGTGCTGACCTACCTCATGCCCTCCCTCTGTCCCTGTGCCTAATGCTTCTTTGGAACACCCTGAGCAGTTGGCAGTTGGGCACTTCAGGCTCCTTTGCACTTTACGTCTTACAGTTCTGTTGGCTTTTTTTCCTAGAAGTTTAGTGCAAGATTTGTCTTCAGAGATTGAAGAGTAATGCCCCTAATTCCTTTTACAGAAAGAAGGGAAGATTGCGATTGTATCTTATGATGTTGCTGTAAGTTCTATCAATATGTAAATCTTAATCTAATTATTGTATTATTTCTGATTGACATAATTTGTCTTCCTGGTTCCAAATGCTACCTGCTTTAAATGCTGCAAAAATCTTTTATTTGTGAATTAAGGGTATTTCAGACTCTCCAAGCTCATTGTGTGTGGTAGGGAATGGTGCAGTGTACGTTTTTCCAACCACATCACTCTGTAGTTAAGGAGAAACAAAAAGGATGTGCAAGTGAATAGTGAGGCAGTTAATCAGCAGACACTTTGGGCTACTTTTCTTCTTACAGACACATTAGTGTAAGTCTATGTTAGCATACCTGTCTTGGATTCTCACTGATGTAACTGGGAGAAATGTGGCCTCTCATCACATAAACTAAATCACTTATTTATTTGGAGCTACTTAAGGTGCATGTTTATTTTTCTTCTAGTTAAGTGTTTCTTACCCAATTAATAACTGAGTCTCCACCTCTGTGTGTTGGCTTTGTAGTGAAATTCCTTCTGACTCAAGCTCAGGAACGCTTTTGATTGCAAGTTGCCCATAAACTATGTGTTGCAGGATGGTACGAATGGTTCTCTGGATGCTAACATGTAGCTTGCTGGCTGTGGAGATTGCTGTTGGATTCTTCTAAATGCAGCACCTTTTTTTCTATGAAGTATAACCATTTTATAAACTTTGAGGAACCTAGGTTGCCCTGATTTGTGTATGTGAAATAAAACAGTATATTCATCTGGCATAAATACAGTGTGAAAGTTGGTATCTAGTTTTATCAACTGCAGTGTAAAATGCTTTCTAAAAATGAATGTTGTCTTTGGAATGGAACAAAAATTCTTACATCCCCTTTTCCCTATGTATCTGTTAAAAAATTATCTAGTTATGAAAAAAGTAGTTATAAACTAAAAAACCCTGCCTCATAGATGACATTATTCACCCAGAGCAGTGGACTTGAATCAGCTATAGAACTACAGCAAAGTCAGCAGATGACCTTCCATTGACTTCACAGGACATTGAGACCTGCAATTAATTAACTGTCTGTGTTCTTGGTGTCTGAAGCCCATGAAAATAAATTGGTAGCTGAACCTGCCAGCTGGGCACCGTGGCACCTGACTACTTCAGTAAAACCAAAGGAAAACCTGTGTTGCAGCCTTCGTATTCTCTTCTGGAAATAAATTTCTGGGAATTATTCAATTGTGAGTGCTCCGCATATGTGATGCAATTTGGCTCTTTGTCATGCTGAAGGCTAATTCTTCAGGTCTTGTTCTTATTGTACTTGGAAAAAATTCATCTCTCTCTAATTTAATTCAGTCATTTTACAGAAAAGTCTGTCATGCTTTTTATTCTCAGCTTTACAAGTCCACATTCTAGCATAATCTTTGGTTGCTCGTGCTGTTCTCTTAACTCAGTTATGTAAGTGCTAGTTGGTATTGATTCTTGGATCTGAAGTAACTGTCTTCAGTTTTGTACAAGTAGTGAAGAAAGTCCTTCATTCCTTTATCTAGAATAATTTCAGTTGATACCAAATAAAGAAAAGAAGAGAATGGATATTGACTCCTGAAATAGGACAACCCAAGAAGGAAGAAGCATAGGAAAGGAAGGTCTGTTCGTTGGGTTATAGCTCGTAACTCCGTAACTGCCCTCAAGAGTCTTTCTATGGTCAGAGCAGTGCTTTTGATTGAAGAGACTGCTGCTTTCTTTAAACAGAAGCTCTGCTACTCCCACGTTTTTATTGGTGAGGTATAAAGTAAAAACTCTCCTTTGTGAAAGCAGAAGGTGCTTGCCTGTGTTAACTAACATGTTTCTCTGGGTTTTGCATCAATGATAACCCATGCTGAATGCCTGATGCTACTTCTTGCAAATTACTTCAGCTCCCGGTAGAAAGATGAATTTCTTGCTCTGCCCAGAGTTGTGCTCTAATGTGCATGTGCATTTTTGTTGCTAGAGAATTTCCATTGTTTTGCAGGGTTGATACCGAGAAATCTCTTCTTAAAATTTGGAGTTTGAGCTCAAAGTGTGCCCAGCTACAAGTAAAGGCGCCAGAAAATGGAAGAGCTTGGTACTCTTCTGCATCAGACATCTAGAGGGATATGTATCCCACTTAAGATTATTTTGGCAACACAAAATATAACATACTTTTGGAGCAGATGGCTGGGATGCTACAGTTCACGTCAGTCGGCAGTCTCCTATATGGAGCCTTACATTCTCGTGTTCTCACCACTGCGGCGCGACGGGTACGTGCAGCCAGTCTGCTCACAGCTTAGCCGGTGCTAAAAATCTTATAACCCAAGAATTTTATTCTTGGCATGTCCCAGGCTGCCAAAAGAAAACTTTCGAACAACAAAGAGAAGGCTTCTGTGTGTTCAGAGCTATTCACCAACTCATTAAATAATTCTCTGGGAGAAGTGATTCAGGATAGCCCCAGATCGTTTTGAACCTGAAAACAGATACAGGATCAGCAAGTAAACCTTGCTAATTGTAGTACAATGCTCTTGTAGAGGGCTGGGTAAAAGAAGTGAGTCCAACCTAGTAGCTTGGCCTAATCTAATCAAAATGATCTGTACTGCTTTGCCTGACAGCTGTAGTGGGGAGGAGGGAGGAAGTACTTAAGAACGTTATAAATCGGTTGAATACTGTAATTAAAGAATTAGGAAAAGAAGAAAAAAAACTGCTAGACTTAATCAGAGTTTTCCTTATTTGTCGTAAGAAGAGCCTGCGAGCTTAACAAAAGTAACTGTGTGCTCAAAATAATTTTTAAATTATTACAGCAAAAGGAATGTGCCGCACAAGGTCTTGATAAAAATACATCGTTTGAAAAGTGTAACTTATGAATATGGAAAGAGGTGGCACAGAAACAACTAAATCACGCTAAACCTCTTGTTCCTTCCCATCTGTATGTAATTGTAGGGGTTAGGCTGCAAGCAGAGTCATCAAGTGTCATGTGTCTTCCTGGAAGTTGCCAAAAGCTGCTAGGGGCTGAAGTTAGACATGCTGAGTATTTACTGAGCGACTTGCACTGTGTGAAATACCGCAGAGAACAGTGGGTCTTCTAACCTTGAATTAGGGTCATGGAAAAATCCTGTGTTTTAACCGTACTCAACCCTGCTGCAAAGCAGACAGCTTGTTGGTGGCAATTAGGTGTGGGAAGCATTCGTACCGCTGTTAAACCAGAGCTGCCTTGCAGGCACAGCCGTGTGCACGTAAGCATTTCTTCTTTCCCGGCTCCCTTTGTTGTGTCCCATTAGTGGCAGCACATTTTAATTACTGTAAGCCTTTGCCACCTCCTTCTGTGTGTTCTTACAATCCAGCCAAATGGTGTGGAGTGCTTTAAGTGATATCATTCTCTGCTGAGATTTGTAAGGAAAAACAGGAGAGAAGTATTGCTGGCAAAAAAAAAAAATCTGTGTGCGCTACTATTATTATTTTTAAAGCATCCTAAATAACCACTGCTGTTAGTCTGCAAGGAATGGCTTAAAATCAAGGGGAACCAAAACCTGAGAAGGCAGCCTTTGTTTTACTGGCTGGGGGCGGGGAGAAAAATTACTTATTTCTGTTTTCTTCCTCTAGTTCCCATGCTTTGGTATCAAAATGCTCTGTGCTGCATACTTTTTAGGGTTGGACAAATGCTTTTGGAGAGGCTTTTGCTGAGTTAGCTCTAGAAATTTTAACCTCTCATTAATTTGAACTGCTGAGAGAGACAAATGGAAAAGAGGGGTTTTATTCCCAGGGTTTGGTTACGGCATTGCCACCTCGATGCGGTGCCTTCCCCAGCGCTCCATCTGACTGCCTGGTGCTGTCCTGACGGATCATTGTGGGTTAAACCTACCCAAAACCTTTCCCATACGTACAAGACTAAACAAGAAGCAGACTTTAAAGCCTTTAAGTAGGACTGTAGTTAACTATAAACAGCTGTTGCAAGATAACAATGTTTCCATTGGAAAAGTGAGGCCCTTTCCGCTTACAATGAAACCATTCTGAGCATGGGTTTTTGGAAGAAGGCGGCTCTGGCAATAATCAGGACTGGTGGTGGGGGCTGGGGCTGGAGTTGTCGGGTATTTCTGCTCAAACTGACATTTATATAGCAATTCTATTTCTGCTACTGAAAGCCAGAACATACAAATCCATCTTATCCAGACTATTAAGAAATAGAGAGCGAGTGATTATTTTTTTCCCCCTTTCCTTCCATTCTCTTTCCTTTGCCGCCTCTGCTTTGCATCAATGTTTATTTTGAATAATGAGGATAAAATTATATTAGCAAGCCAACATCTATCTTTTAGAGACTGGTAATGTGATGTTTGAAATAAATCCAAACGATACCTGCTGGAGGAGTACACCTCTGGAAATTCTTCTCGCTTGTTAAAGCAGTACCATAAAACATATATTTTCTTGTTTTGCTGTTTTTGATACTTCAAAATGTTAGTTATAAGTGGGTGCTGAGGAGAGATCCAAAAGCCAGTTGGTTCTGTTCCAGGTCAAGTGCAAGAAAGCCAGGAAAATAAAAGATCTAATTTGAACACTTTTTGGCAGTTAGTGTTTTGTTAAATAGTTTGTTTTTAATTGCTTTCAAAAGTGAGGGGGAAGGAGAAATCTTTTGTAATTCATGTTTCTGGAGAAAACAGCAAATGTGGGAAATCAGGCTGTTAATATTAGAAGTTTTAATGTGACTCACACAGCGCATAATCTCTGCAATAGTACAAGCAGCAGAAATGGAGACAAAGAAACAGATGTGCAAACTTCCTACTAGTTAAATCACAGCTATTTAATCAACAGCAGGACTCGTTCTTTGTTTCGTAATATTTCCTAGCTCGGAAACATCTCGATAGGAGGACATGAAAAAGTACTGCAGGAAAAGCATTTTGCCGCCTGCGGTCCAGCCAATCCTTCCTTAATAGAACAACCTTTGCAAAGCTGGCCAGAAGAGTACAAAGAGAAGAGTTTGGCCACCTACAACTCAAACACAGCAGACTGATCTGGGCTGAAAGCTGGGTGCCTGACTTCCATGCTCACTTCTGCCAGATACAAAGAGCTTTCCAAACTACAGGCAATAAAGAGGAGTTATGTTCCTTAGAGCAAAGCCAACTAGTAGGTTATTAATGTAATCAGAGACTCAGATAATTGTTCTGTGGCTGCTTTTCATACTGGGAGCAGGCACTGGTGCTTCTATAGTGGCATGTGTGGTGCTGTCCGTCATCAGCTGGGGCTGCTGCAGGACACCCTGTGTTTTGGTCATAAAGCCGGGGCCTGGAGCAGGGACAGAAACATGCCATCACTGTAGGCTTTACTTCCTGATGACACACAGAAATGTGGCAGGTAGTTCTGCAGTTCTGCCTTCTAATCTACAGACCAGATAAGCCTCCTACAACAGAACACAAGGCTGCTGATAGAAAAGTGCTCTTTACATGTTTCACCTTATCCTGTACTCTGAAGTATTTCCCGTTAAAGATCCACGTGCAGATGGACACTGAGTAAAACTACAAGCTTTGCCTTTTTCTTGCTTTCTTGGCAGGGTGTGAACCTGCCCTAAGCATTCTTCCTGCTGCCCCTGGGGTGTTGCAGGCTGGGGAATGTGGGCCCTTGAGTCCTGCCATGTGCTGTTTGCCCTTCAGCCTGTGGATGGGTTACTGTGTGAAAGTCTCAGCTTGGGAAACTGAACAAGTTAGAGCTGGTGTTGTAGAGCTAGGGGCCTGGCTGGTGGACTGAATAGTACGTTTCTGTGTTCCTCCTCAGCAAGTGGAGAAGTTTAGGATGAAGTCTGAGTGCAGATCAGTAATAGGCTAGAACGACTTGCTAAGCAGAGTACATCATAAATTAAGTGGTTAAGAGAAACACTAACATTTAAAACGCTGTCCATTTGTTGCACAAGATATTGCTGACATGTGGAATTATCACAGGGGTAGAAGAAACTGCACAGAATTTCTGCTGAAATTTGTAGTTGTATATGCTACTTTACAGCATGCAAATCTCCATATATGACTGTAACCCTAATTTTATTAGGCTCAATTATACAGCTCTGCAGTTAGATGTAAGGGCCTGGCTGGTCTCAGAGTTTGCTCTGGTGCACGCTGGCTTAGAATAAAGCTTTTGAAAAAAAGCCCTGATTTACACTATTGCATTAAAAGTGTGAACAACTTTCTTACTGATTTAAAACATGTCCCAAGTCACTGTTCCCTGTGATCCACATCACAGTTCTGTGGCCATGAATCATTTAATCATCACAAAACAAAGAGCCCCTTTCATGGAGAAATGTTTCACATGTACATATGATGTATTGCTCATTTTTACAGCCAACGGGCTGCATGTTGTTTGCTCTTACAAAGGAAAATACAAGTCACCCACAGCCTTTGAAATCTTTGTTTTAGGCTACCATACTGAGGAATCAAAATGGATTATATAGATGTCTTCACAGAGATTCATGAAGTTGCATAGATTTGTGCAAGCAGAACATTGATAGTCTTGATAATTTGGGTGTTTTTCCGAGTTTACATACGTCATAAACAGCATCAGATAGGGTGGTTGCTGCGGTGTCACTTGTCAGGCAGTACTCTGTATTTCTGTCATGGCGGCTATAGCCCTCACACCACGTCCTGCGGTCTGATTTGGCACATGCAGGAACCCATTTGACACCACTTAACTTTTCTGTGCAGCAGCTCAAGGGGATTCTTGTTACATTCTTTCTAAACTAATGAACTAGTGCCCCTTGACAGACTAGGACTGTTGTTTTTTTGTTTGGCCTCATCACTAATGAAGAAGGTCTATATGGACAGACCTGTAAGGTGCAGGTCAGTATTTTCCAGTCCAGGCTGTGTCAATTACTTGCATACAGTGTTTAGAGTTCTGTTCAGTCATTGGAAATAAAAAAATAAATATATATATATATTTCTAGTCATGAAGTTATCTCTAGATCAGTCTGTGTCTGTGACAGTGAAGCTACAGGCCCACCAGCCTGGAAAAGGTAGGGAGATGGGAGCTGGGCCTAAAAACAGAATGGCAGCAACGATCTGAGGAGGAAAGTTAATTTACTAAATATGATATTGGAATGCAAGATAACACAATGTAATAATACTATATATAATTGGAATTGGGGCTAATAAATCAAATAAAATGAGAGAGAGTATCCAAAACCGAAGGCCTTACTCTGAATTGAAGGCAAAACGGCTGGGGAGCACATCGACACGCTGCCAGGCAGTGACAGAGAAAGTCCCATGACGTGCCAGCTTTATCTTCCCCTCTGATCACAAAGTCCTCTGGGTATGTAGTTCTTCTCTTCTGAGAGCCAGGTATTCAGAAAATTGGCGGTCCATGGAAGTGGAGCATTAACTCTTTAACCTCCAGTGATTTAGGTGATGTTATGATGTGGAATACCGATAACAAAAATCATAAAGCCTTGACATACATATAGGTATACTTGTATGCCAAAACACAGGGGGAAACATACAGAAAATAGACTGAAGAATGCGAAAAAGTGGATGGAGTTTACTCCACCAAATTCAAACTTAGTATTTCACAGCTGCATAATGCAGTGTTGGACTGCTCACTTGATCTCATGTTATTTGCACAGAGAAATGGTCTCTACTTCACACAAGAAGCAATCCCGTAGCCTAAAAATAAAGCAGCTAAAAGAATAGAAATGCTTCTAGAATTAATTGACATTTTGTGTGTCTTTTTAGTAACTGCTCATTTACCTAAATAATTAATGCATTTCATTTTTTTTTGTATTCTAATCTCCGGCAATGTAACATTTCTCTAGAAGCCTTTAATACAGTGCCTTTTTTTAGGTTACCATTCTTTCCTCTGAGGGTTTGAATCCTTATCAAATGTGAGTCTTCAGTCCCTCAGTAACTTCTGTCCTGCTCACGAGCGTTGGCTGCTGCCAAGAAAAAGAGATACCGTATCCTTGTGAGGAGTCACACAGGGCTTATTCTCTGTTGGGATATGTGTGATCTTTCTGGGGCTTCTCAGGATTCCCAAGCACAGAACATGTCTGGACTGAAAGATGGAGTTTGCTGTACTGTGTTTCCCTGTCTCTCTTTTTTTAAGGAGCAAAGATCCCTTTTGTATTTAAGTGTTTTTGAAAGTGCACTATGAGGTTCAGAGTGTTTTGTAAGATAAACTTCTAGTCTCTTTGGCAGAAACTTCGGAAGTTCAAGTTACGTTCAATTATTACTCTTCTCAGGTAAAAGCTGTTGGAGTTGTTTCCTGCTGGAACTTTAGGGTCATATTAGTACAGACTACAGAGAAAAAGAGAGAGGTTAGGAGAGCTCTGCTTCAGAACTCCTGGAAGATTTTCTTTGCAAGTTTTAATAGCCAAGTAGCAATGATTTTAAAAAATAAAAATCAAATAAAAATGCCCCGACAACTTTCTGATGTCACTGTTTTGCTTAGAATAACTTCAAGCCTTGTTTTTGCTGTTGCAGAATATGGTTCTATTGTTTGATAATTTGGACAGCTTTCTTTCAGTGAACTGTTAATCATGTGTTATGAAATATGCAATTTCCATTTCAAAGTCTTTCTTGCAAATTTATATTGTTATGCAGTTAGCAAGCATTAGTTTAAATCAGCATGTTCTAATTCTCCTTTTGCAAACGTAGCGTGTGACTGTGCAGGTATATGGCCATGCAGTATGCTGGCAGGAACTGCCCGCTCCAATAGGAACAAAGGGGAAAAAGGAAATTATCTTTCTGGATAGATGGAGGATAGAAGTCTTTTTCAGAGGAAATCATTTTCAAAGCCCACAGCCATAAGGATGCCAACCACACTGTGTCTGGCACCAGAGTTATCTGGAAAGCTAAGCACAGTGCTCAGATTTAATCACTATATTACCCGACAAAGTTTTGCTTCATGTGTTTGTCATTACTGACTTTATTTAGTCTGAAAGACATTTTCTTGTACTTGGCAATTTTTAGAAGGTATTGCAGCATTTGGTTGTATTTGGAGACCTGTCTGCTTTAAACACTGAGAAGATGACAATTTTGGCAGTCAAAAGAAATGTAAGAAGCCACTCTTTTTTTTCTCCTTTTCTTTTCCTCTGTCACGGCCATAGGAGCCAGCTGGTTGTCACAGCTCGAGCGCAGCTGTTCCAGCTCCTGGCTGCACACCCTGCACTGAGCTGTACAGAGCCCAAAGGCTGAGCCCGGCAGTGCTGCCCCAGTGGCCAAAGCCACCTCTCTGCCGCCAGGGACCAGCCTTGTAACTAAACCAGAGTGGGTGAAATTTGTTGGAGGTTTCAAGTCATTAGCTATGCTTGGTTTCAATCATAGAATAGAATTAAAATGGATTAATTTAGCTATAAGGAGCTTTTTCCCTGGTTTGACTTCCTGCTGCTGGTAGTTCGAAATACGATTTTGTCAATTGATGAGATTATAATGGATTTCCAAAACACAGCCTTTTCCAATCAGTGGGGTTTTTTTTCTGTATGGTTTTGTTTTCTTGATAGGCATTTCTCTGGGTGTTTTCTAAGGTGACCACTTAAAGATGATGGATGAAAATTCTGAACCAGAGAACTGGAGCACTTGGGGTTGAGAGAAGTGACCAGGTCTGCTGCCTTTCTATTTTACTATCATCACATCACAAAGTTTTACTGTGGTTATCAAATGCCTTAAAAAAAAAAAAAAGAAAGAAAAAAAAAGAAAAAGGAAAAGAAACACAAAAGGAAAAGGAGATAAAGGTATCGTCAGAATTATGCCAGCGCTCCCTCTCAAATCCCAAATTACCTGACAGAGATTGTATTGCATTTTCTGCTGTCTCTACAGATTGCTGGGCTATAATACTCTTCTGGAAAATGATGTTATGTTTTGCTTTCTTCAGTTTTTGTTACTTGTAGATAAGACTAAATTATAACTGACCTTCATCTAACAGCTGCAACAACTCAAACTAGCTGTGTGGTCCAAAGAAAAAGTCTGGTAGTGTTGAGACTGGAGAGCTAGACACAAACTGGTGATCCCTTTAATGGCTGTAACTGAGATTTTGAGTGACTTTAAATAGCAAAATTGAACTGAACTAAAGCATGTGCAAAAAATATCTAGGAAATACTTTAGGATGTGGCTCTTAATTAGAAGTTTGTAAGAGTGGAAGTCTGTAAATTAGTCCTTTGTGTTTTCTGTGTGCTGTGGAGGTTAGCAATAGAGTTGTTTTGCATTGTACTTGGGATCTGGCATTGGATGAGAGGCAGTCAGGGTTTTGATGACCCTTAACCCTTCTCGTACCTGATCTGCTCTGCAGCTCATGGCTGCTCTATTGACCTGCACCTTGACATCTGCAGCTACAGCCTTTTCTCTGAACAAGATGGAGCTGTTTCCAGTCAGATTCTCTGTCTCTATAGTCAGGGAGACTGGAGATGTTTCTGCTGGATTGGGCCCCAATTTTGTCGAATTTTGTACGTAATATGATGCTTAGTGTTTTTAGACTAAGGATTAAACAACGAAAGCTGTGAAGAATTCTAATTTATTCAGGTATATTTTGGTCATTAACTACCATGTGACTCCGGTAATATTTTTGTTTGTTTATTTACTATTAGGAACAATAGAGTCTTTGAGAAAGTACTCCTTCCTTTAGCTTGCCACAGGCAGTAAGCGTCTTTTTGTCAGTTTGCACAGCATTTGCAGCGAGGCTGTTAAATTCTTACCAGCTGAAATAACAGAGGTCTTTTTTTTTTCTTTTTTTTCTCCTTTCTTTCCTTCTTGTTGTACTGGATGAAATGTAAAGAACAGGAAACAGAGGAGACATAAGAGAACCTTTCAGGAGGTTTTGATCAAACCACCAAATGCCCAAAAATATTTTGCTCACTTGGAGCTCAGTGCTGCTGTGGGAAGGAAGGAGAGGAGAATGCTTATCAGCTGTTCTGCGGAAAGATATCTTGGGCTTATTAAGTGTTGATTCATGTTTTTCATTTCATTTTACATAAAGTGTTTGTATATATATATAATTCACCGAGATTATTTTCTGGGTTTTATTTATTTGTATCATAAATAGGTTTGTGTGTGTTCTATACAGAAAAATATATTTTTCTTGTCTATCCGTTGCTCTATATTACTCATATTTCCCTCCCATAACGGAGTTAATGAGATCATCTCTGAAATAAGTCTGAAAGTCTTCTGCAGCTAGGAAAGCTATTTCAAATATCTGTCTACTGTTTATTAAAGCTTGTTTGTGTTGAGTTGAAAAAGATTTTGACTAGGTCTTGTAGTTGTTGCTTTCACACTAATGACAAAGCTAGGTTTGCACATTGGCAATTATATTTCAAATCAGAATTGTGATTTTGCCTGTGACTGTGAATCTAAGTAGCTCAGGTTCCAGGGAAACCCTCCTGATTTGTGTCACAGGTTTGGGGGAGATCTCTTACCTTATGCAGAATGTCAGAAATCATCATAAACTCTAATACCTCTAAACTGTAGTTCTGTGTAAAATTTTCTAGGAGCTACAGGTGTGCTTTTCGTGGGCCACAAGAGGAGGTGAAGAAACCTGCTTTGAAGAGTGGAAAGGAGCGTTTTGCCTGGTTTGGAGGACTGGCGATATGCAAGGTAAGATTCTGAAAGCATGACGCTTCATAGTAAGTGGTTTTTTTACTTTTGATAATTGTATGGAAGACACTTTTGCTTAGTTCAAACTGTCCGTTTCTTCAAATGAGATGCAAATCAAAGAGCACTTTGCTCTGCAGCCATACATACTGGAAGAGGTCTCTGCTGTGCTTTGGAACTGATGAAAGCCATTCCAAACAATTCTCAAGCAGTGGGCCAATGGGTGATCTGTGTTACTCCTTGTACATGTAGTTGGGGTAAGAAATGCACTGAAGGCCCCTACATGAGACAAGAAAATATTACCATGCTGGTGGAATAATTCCTGAGACTTCTGGCCCTGTTTATGAGACGCAATCTCGGAAGAAGGGAAATAATGGCAAGTCTTCTAATTGACCACTGAGCACAGTTTTGTAGGAGCTGGGTAAACACTGGGAGCTGTAAGGCTGCTCTACACGAGGCTGAAATTAAAGGTGCACATAGTGTTGGCTATATATATTTTCTGATCTATAGAATTCTATGAAAAACGCAGTTCAGCCATGCCTGGGGAATGTGTCTGTTAATGCTCCATTAATATTTAAAAAGCCAGTCCAGTCCTCAGTTGTCAGTGTTCTCTTTTCACATCTGTTTCCTAGCAAGTAAAAGCACTCTCTAAGCATGGGGTCTGAACATTCAAAGGTTTTAAAAATGAATCTATTACAGAACCAGAAATCTAATCCTTCAGTTAATCACAATGAATATTTGAAGAGAGGAGCTATTGGTATCTGCCTTGCCTCGCTTCTTATGAGCGCCAGGAACAATGCACATTAGGAAACAAAATACATGTAAATCACTGCAAGTATGAAGTTGACCAAAGCTGCATTTCTTGGCATTCAGAGTACAACTGGGCCTAATGGGGGCTCTTCAACTGCTGGAAAATGCTTATTTGTATTGAGTGAGTGAGTTGTTTAAGACGACTGAAGTGTTATTTTTCTGGCATGGGGTAGGAAGCTCTATGAGGCTTTTCCTTCTAGGGTGGTTGATTTGTGTGAGCGAATAAAGTAACTTTCCCCTATCTTCTGTGTTCCTGTGTGGATCATGGCTGTAATGGCAAAAACGTATTTATTTATGTCTGATATTCAGGCTAGGAGGTTTCTTCGTAAGGGCTTGATGAGAAATTTCTGGATTATGCTTAACGTAGCTTGTATGTGGGATGTGTAGGAGAAGGCTTAAGAAATGTTTTGTCTCTTGATATCTTTCTACAAAACGGAGAGAAAGCCAGTGCTTCCATTGTAGGTAGAGAGATAAAATGTAATTCTGGAAAAGTGAGAGGTAGGTGAGCAAGGAATTAGTCTTTCAAATGTCAGGCACCAGAGTTTCAATGTATTACACTGAAATCAAATGCTTTCATTACTGTTACTGTATGTTTAAAAGAGGTTTTAAAGTATATACTTTAGGAAATTAGTATTGTAATTTTTCATTGCTTGCACACGGGTATTATAACCTGTACGTATGGACTTGGCTAATATTTGTGTAACTTCAATTTTGTGCATTAGAAATGAACTTGCTAAGTTTGTGTTTGAAGGTTTTTCTTGCATGTCAACATAGCAGAACTCAATATCTGGAGCTGGGCAGACTGCCTGTCCTGGGTTTGTCTAATGGCACTTCCTGAGCATTTGGCAAACAAGTTGAGCTGTAAGACTTTGGGAATCGCCTGCTTTTTTTTGAAATGAAGTGCATTTCCTTGGATGGCTTCCTGTAGGTGTGGCATGCGTTTTGCCCTCCACGCTTCCCCAGTTTCTTCTGCTTCCTAACCTTGCTTTTAATTTCAGTAGTCTTGTTATGAAAAATGGCATCAGTGCAGTGGTTAGACAGTAAACATTGGGCATGGTGAAGTGCACAAAAGTAGTGTTATTATGCCATGAGTTGAATGATGATGAGAGTAAAATATTTCACTTCTTGAGGCTCGCAGATGCACAAGTAAGTCTCAAGAGATGTATTAATATGCAACTGTAATTTGTAATATAACTCAACTAAACGTAGACAAATCCATTTGATGCAGGCCTGATAAGATTTCTTTTTTCAATTTTGACTGCTTAAAGCGTTGTATGCACCAAAACTGATGTGTCAAGATAAATGCATATAAGTTATTTCCCTTTCCTCCCCCTATTTATCATCACTGACGAGAAGAATAAAAGACTGTTATATTTTCCTGGATCCTACAGTTTTACTTTGTTTTATTGTGACATCTGTCGCACAAAAGTTTTATCCTCTTAAGCATCTTACAAAGAACTGCCATTTCATGATGAGGACTTAATCTTTGATCGTGACATATTTTAACCAAGACATGTCAGTTAGGCTCTGTATTTTCTTCAGAACTGAAAAACTATTGGAGATGTTTACTACTAAACAGAACTTTGGGGAAAAGGAATGTAATTTTTTGTGCCATGAAGGATATTATGGTGCAAGTAGGAGCAGTTTCAAAGAAGCAGAAAAGAGGAGAGGTATAAAGCCTCAGTAAGGAGAGAATGTGCGATTCTCACACTATATTGTTCCATGCTATATTGATTCTTTTATTTTTATTTTTTTCCTCACAAAATGGCAACTGTCTCATGCATACAAGCTTCATAAAAAAAACCAGTACGGACTTCGTTGCACAGCTCTGAAAAATGCATGACCAGACTCTGAGCTCAAGTGCAAGGTACTTCCCTTTGTGCCAAGGAAATGTCACTAGTTCACCCAGGAGACAACTTCAGTTCATACACAGAATCACACAGAATGACCCGGGTTGGAAGGGACCTCAAGGATCATGTAGTTCCAACCCCCCTGCCTAGCAGGGCCACCAGCATACACATTTACTAGATCAGGTTGCCCAGGGCCCCACCAACCTGGCCTTGAACACCTCCAAGGACGGGGCACCCACAACCTCCCTGGGCAGCCTGTTCCAGGGCCTAACCACTCTCATAGTAAAGAACTCTCCCTAACATCCAACCTAAATCTTCCCTCCTTCAACTTGGATTATGTGATATGACAAAAAATATCATGGGTGCCATTTACTTCTTTACGGATCAGAGTCATTGGTTGCTATCTTGTCTCTTCTGAATCACATGAAAATTAAAAACAAAAACCTGGATAAGCAAAATTTATAAATGAAGGACACTTAAGCCCTTACAGTTCTAAGTTCAAATGTGATCTCTTTTATTTAGTTTTATGAAGATTCAGGGCCAAAATGATGAGATAGATAGGAGATGAGAACAACGTGGGAAAGGAGATCGCTCCCAAGCATCACCTTCAGATGTGGTGTGGTTTTGGTTCTGATGTGTGTAGAAGAATGGCACGAGTCAGCGCAGCAACTCCTCACAGTGGTTCAGTGGAATTCATTTCACTTTTAACTGTATTTTGGGAACTACATCACCTACGTAGAAACATGCACAAAATTTCTCAAGTTACTTTTAAAGTAGTTTTAGGATAATGAAACCCGAGCTTCTTGGATTCTTGGATCATGCCCTTTCTGTGCATAAATGGAAGGCTGTGGCTTTTTTTCTTTTGAATGGAGAGAAGTGTTGATAATAGGCAGAGTACGCATGATTTCTCCTATAATGGAGACTTACAGCCATGGAGAATGCTTCCTGTATGTTCTCCTCTATTCATCAAATTATATTTTATGTCACTTAGGTCAATTCTTGAGCTGTATGTGTGGTATATTTTCAGAAAGAACAGGAGAACTGGAAACCCTTAGTGAGTTCTGAGGCCAGTTACATGGTCTCCTCCTAAAGCTCACTACTTGTTATTAATGATGAGTGCAGCACCTGCTTAGACTATCTGCTAGCTCCTGCCCCTTCACTTTCCATGCTAAGCAGAACTGGCTTCTAATGAAGGCAGTACCCAAGACCTGCACTAACTGTGCTGCTGAATAGGTGTAAGCTCTTTATTAATCTGGATCCATAACAACTTAGTTACACAAAGCAAATAGATTCAGTGGAGGCTTTTTAGAGTATTCTGCAAATCACATACCAAAAAAGAGGAAGCAGAAAGAAAATTCCTAAAGGAGCAGCAATTCTGTGCCAAGCCTCTGCCCCTCGCTGTGCTGTGGTAACCTGCGAAATCCCACCTGGGCCAGAAACCATTTTCCAGTTGTTTTTTTTTCCTGCCTATTCTCTCCAGCTTTACAGCTACAACCTCCCCTGCTGCACGCCCTGTACCAGCCTCTGTTCCTGGTGTGGCCTCGTGCACAAAACAGGTAGGAGTGGAATGTAATTGTGAAAGCACCTCCCTCGCAGAAGCTGTTACTCACAATACAGAATGCTTGAATAAAAGGCTAAAGTATCCAATGTCCTCATGGACAAAACTCAGACAGAAAAAGGTATTTAGGGGAGTAGTGGTGGAATCAAAATGGTTGCACTGTGTCAACAGAGAAGTAGATGTGTTTTACTGAGTAATTTAGTATTTCAAAGAATTATGGAAAGAAAAAATATGGTAAATTGAAGTGTAGTGGAAACTTACTGTATTTTTTTACCTATTTTTCCGCTTAGATTTGAATTTGGAGAGCTGCAGATGGAGCTTTTGTCTCACTTCCTAAGGTTAATATAGATTCTCTCGTAGTGTCTGGTTATTGATCTGTGCCTCTCCCTGCTTTATCAGATATTTTGATTGTCATCTTGCTCGTTCACTGTTAAGGTTGCAAAATAAGGCTGCAGTGTATCATCCTATAGCACAGAGAAGTCAAGAATATTCCTTTGCCTCTCATTTTTCCTCTGAAAGCCATTTCCATGCAGTGATGTTTATTCTTTCTCCAATCTGCTCCTGTTTCTATTTTTTTGAGTGCAGGGCGGAGGGTTAAAAAGACTCTTAGCATGAATTTGCCATCAGCACAGCTGACTTCAGTTCTTCAGAATAGCAAGTGCAATGAGATCTGAATTAAGATCACTAACTGAACAGGTACAACATTTTGGAGATGCTCGTTGTGGCCATTGGCGGCCACGTTCAGCCTTGTAACAGTCTCCTCTCTGAAGTGCACTCAGTGAAGGGCATGTTGTAATCTAAGATTTGTTAACAGAATGAAGAATATTCATTAGAATCAGTTTGACTGTGACCTATGCTTTGTATTTCTTTTCATAAAATGTTTCATTGTTGATGAGATTTCAGTAATTTATGGTAATACGATTTGTGAAGTGATCGGAAAGTAAAGAAATTAGTGGCTGTGTCTGAATGACTGAGCTCAATCTCATGATCAAGTACTGTGAATGTCTGAACTTCGGATCTTATTGTGTCGAGCCCATCCAGGCAGCAGGCAATTTTCTAATGTTAATAATCCACTTCCTTTCCTATTTACAGTGTGAATTGCTGACACATCTTCCTGAAGGTCTTTTAAGAGAGGAAAATATCAGTGATACACAAAGTACTATAAAATGATGACCCTCCCCAGTGGGGCGGGTGGGGGCGGGGGGTGGGGAGGGAAAGAGAGCACGCTACAAGATTACTGCAGACTAGAGGTTACATTGCTGTGAAATGGTGTTGCCTTCTGTGTGCTCTTCGATATCCCCTGAACACAGGGAGAGGAAGAGAAGACAGGGAAGGTGAGCTTTGCGGACAGTGTGATCTGTCAGTTATACCAGACTTGGCCCTTGATGAGAAGAGAAGGAATGCACTTCTTGAGGATGTCACAGCTCGCTGCTTGTGGAATGAAGTGGCAAGGGCTGTTTGTGTGAATGTCTTTCACGCAAGCAGCATACAATGGAGGTGGTGCTGGTGGGGCACTGAGCCAGAGCTGTGAGAATGGTTCCTATTCAAAAGGCCCATGGCATGGGTTCATCTGCCCCACAGCACTCACCATCAGTCTTGACATAGTGCATGCTTTCAATTAATTATTTTTCTTTGCTCAAATACAATATTTAGAATTTGCTTGCATTTCAAACACCAAATGAACTGTATCACAGCAGTATATCTTTCTGCAGCTGTAAGGCTGGTTGTGGGGAGTAGCGTAAGAGTAATGCATTGAGACTTGCTCAGCCTTTTTTGTGAGCCTGCTAGGATCCATGGATTATCTGAGTCAGAGGTGATATGTTTGTGCTTAGCAGTCTTTGATAGTAAGTATAATACATTTGTTTCCTTGGTCTCAGAGAGCCTGTGAGAGCCATTGTGAGTTCTGATATACAGAGAAGAAAATGCAGATCTTGGTTAAAAGTTATTGATTGCTTAGAGGACCGGGAATGTCACTGCTTATTTCCATATGAATAAGTTGTCAAGTGTCTATCCATATGTATTAATCATTGATGGAATGAAACAAAATATTTTAAAAATGTATTTTTAGACTCAACTAAATTAGCAATGTTCTTAACATATGTATGCATTCTTGAGAAGCTTGTTCTATTGGATTTAAATTATTAATATTTGCAACAATATTATTAGTGTTTACTCTTGCATTGTATTGGATTTATATGCTAATAAAGCTACTTTCTCATGTACTTGAAGCATCTGAATTGCTGTCGGCTCTTTTTCTGAGGGTAGTCTCTTCCTGACCTTTCTGGAGAAACATAACAGCTCAAGGGGAAGTAAAGACCCTGCCTAAAGCCATGAGACAGGAGTTTACAGGCAAAAACTGCTCCTAAGCTGTTTTTCTGTGATTGGAGAATGAATTTGTTGGCTCTGTATGCTTTGTAACGTATGTGACTGACAGAATGTGGCTTAGATTTAGACAGTGTTAAGTCCTGCCGTTCAGTGACCTGTTCAGGTGATACAGTAAAACAGTGACACAGGGCCATGCCAGTATGACAGTCTTGTTCCTGCCTTAGTTTCCTTCCCAATAGAAGAGGAAAAAAATTGCTACTCATTAAAGTAGCATACGAAGATCTATTTATAGTTTTTGTTTTTCCTGCTACCAGCCTGTCCCTACTCTTTTGTACTCCTCTCTCTGGTTCTTAATTCTGTCTCACTTCAAGCTAACTGAAGTTGTCGTGTTAACTTGACTCAAAGCAGCATAAAGCAGCTGTTATTGGAGTGTAGTTTATAGAGGAAACAAATATTTTGTTAGATCAACTGAAGTAGCATGTAGGCAATTAGGAATTTGTTTCACTAATCCCATGAATTGGTTTAATAAAAAGCAATGTACCTCTACATTAAGCTTTCCCTTCCCATATCCTTAAGCCATGACAGCTCTTCTCTTGTGCATAGCTACCATGTAGTTTTATGTACTATTTTCCAAGCAGCCCTGAATGCATTTGCTGTGTGAAATGTCTTTTTGGTCTGTATTTGTGCGCGTGGGAACTTGTAAGGTGTTCTCTTTTCCACTGCAGAGATCTTAAATTTAGCTGGAGTTCTCCTGAAAGCGTAGACTAGACCAGGCTGGTATTAAGCAGCGTTGAAGGGGGCTGAATTGTTCAGGATGGATGATGAGTTCTGTTTTCTTTCTTAATAGAATTACGAGTAAAACAACCCAACCCCTATTTTCCTGGGTCTTATCAGCTATTGTTTAGCTGATCTTGTGTTGGATGTTATAAGAAGTTGAGGGAGTTTTCCCTTGTCACAATATGACTTTCACTCTGTTCCAAAACGTGGTAGATCTTACCTTCACTGACTTCTTTTTCTATCGTAACAGTTGAACAAGGATTTCTTCAGGAGCAATAATCAAATCAGTTTTTAATGAGCTATTTAATTAAAGGCTAATTGAGGTGAATTCATTAAAGATTTCCAAATTATGCTTATCAGGGTAGCTATTTTTTAAGATAAGTTTTAAACATTTATTTTGTAGTGTGTTGTTTGATCATAAAAGCACACAGGAAATTATTTTAAAATGCCTAATTAAAAATGCCTAATTCTGTGCATTGTTGGTTTTGGTTTTTTTTCCTGATACCCCCCATCAGGGCAGTTACCACGTCTGAGTTTAATACATCACTAATATTGAGCTACTGTGAGAAGCAACAAAGCTATTAGATGGTGTTCTAGAGTCTAAGATGCTGAAGAATTGAAGAGTCTATTGGGAACCAGTGAATGTATTGTTGTTTGTTTTTTTCTTTTGTTTTCTTTTAATCTCGGCTTTATTTTTGGGTACATGTTGACTATATTGTATGTGTTCTTTCCTAACTTTGCTGAGTGTTCTTGACAGCAGACAAACTGCAGGGAATATCACAGCAGTATAAATCTTTTCTTTGTTAGATCAGTCAGTCACTTAATGAATGATTACATTAATTAATCAATCTGGTAGATTTCTCATTCTGGGAGTACTTATTATCATCTTGTATCAAAGCGAGTTTGGAAAATAGGCACTCTAGCTTACTTTAATCTTTTTGTCATTGACAGAAACACCGAAGTAGTTGACTAGAAATGTGGGGAGGAAGGAAGTGAAAATAGAACAGGAAATCTGAGGCAGACAATTCCCAGAATTAATCTGCATTTTCCAGAGCTCCCAAGATCTGTTATCAATAAATGGGTCATCAGAATAAAAGCCTCTTAAGAAGAGTGCTATGGGGACCCAGAACACCTTAAAGCAAGCACTTTTTTTTTCTTTTTTTTCTTTTTTTTTTTTCTATCACAATTCTTTTCTATTTTCCATTCATTCAAATGGCAGAAGTTGTCAGCCCAGTCAGCTTTCCCTGGTAGATGTACCTGTGATTTAATAGTGCCTCATTAGATGCACAATATTCCTGCAGCTGATGTTTAGGGAGGAGATTATCAGCGTAGCAGTGGCAGCAGAAGCTGAAACGGAGTGAAATATTGTTGGTTATAGATTTATCAGTTTCATTCTGCACCGTATTCGTTTTGAGACTGATAGCTCAGCCATCTAGGCTTCTGGTCTGTAACTGTAGCAAATTACTTTGTGGACTTGTGCTGCTTGGGTTTTGTCACATTGGTGCAGAGACAGTTTGTTCCTGCAGTCCTGACTGGAACAGATGCAGTTCCACAGCAAGTTAGGAGAATCTTTCTGGGAGACCTATCTCCATGAAATTTAATGTGGTAAGATTGAGCAGTGTGTTTTGGCTTAACAGAGGATGGAATCATAGTAATTTGAAATCAAGCAATTGTTTTTCTCAAATATCATCTTGTTTCTACAAATGAAGGAATTTTCAGTTTTGGCATGAAAAATTGGTAAAAATGTAGTTTTTATACACACTCGTAAAGTGACAGTAGTGCTTTTCCTTGCCTTTGCAAACCCTTGTCTGTTTTTACATGGTGTGTCATTCAGACTACGCACAATTTGAATGATATTTAAGGTATCTAAGACAAAGATACTTGAAAAAAAGTAACATTTTTGAAACGTTAGGTGAAATCTCAAACTCCTTGCAAATATGAAGTCATCCTAAATCTGCTGAAGGATCTTCCGTGTCCTAGAAGGTTGGTAATGTTGTATCCTTTGGAAAAAGTGACAACTCTGAGTGAAAATCATATATTCTGTGTGCCTAGGACAATCTAAGTTGCGGACTCCCGGAGATCGATCATATCGCTGTAGAGCTTGCCTACTTTGCCTATCCAGCTTTTTGTAAGATAAGAGACTAGAGGGCCTGCCGTGCGGTTATGGGATTTCTCAAAGAGAATGTAAGATCTGCATCAGTGGGGTAGCCTTTGTGCAGTGCTGCATCCTGTCATGGTGCGGGCTGCAGCAGATGGCAGTTTGTGATATGTCTGTAGATGTATCTGCAGATTGGGCCTTTTCCATTACATCCTCTCAGCTCCAGTAATACACGGAGTAGTTGCTGCTTAAGCTTTGAAGATGGACAGTCCCTCCAGGAATTTATCTAATTCCTTTTGTAAAAATTTATACTCTTGGCAGAAGCATCATGCTGGGGTAATGAGCTGTATGATTTAATTATGAGTTGTGAAGAAAAAGTCCTTCTTCTTGGTTGTTTTGAACTGCTCGCTCATAATTTCATTTTATACCACTTATGTCTTGAATAATGGCAAATAATGAAAAATCATTGCCTATTCACTATCTCCATACTACTCATCATTTTATAGACCTCTATCATATTTCCTTTCAGCCACTTGTTTTCCAAAATTACTGTGTGTAGCTTTCCTTCCATGAAAGGCACACCATTCCTCTGATCAAACTCGTTGTTCTGATTTCCCCTTCACTCTGTTCTTCTGTGCTGTGTCTTTGAGTGTGGATGACCTAACCTATATACGTCGTTTGAGATAGGAGTACACCACGGTGTACTCACGATGACACTTTTTGTTTCATTTCCTATTCCTTTCCTAAAAATTGATCACAAGATATGTAGCATTTTGACAACGATTAAAATAGTGAGCTCAGGACACTTGACTCTTTTTTCCAGCGTTGTGTTAGGTCCATCACTTTTTATGCAAAAGTAGAATTTAATTCTTTTAAATTTACTCCTTCCTTGGTCTGAATTTATTTACATTAATTTTCAGTTGCTGTTCTATTGGAAAGTTGTGTTTCTTCTTGCATCTCTTCAATGAAGTGAAAGTCCCTACTACAATAACAATAAGAAAAAAAGCTAAGAGACAAAAATTTAAATACTGCTCTAATTTTATTACAAAGAACACAAGTGCTGCTTTGTTGGCAAGCTTTGTCATACCACCTACTATTGTGTATGCTTTTCCTTATCGTTATGGATATGGTAAGCAATAATGATTGTTCAGTACCTCTCCGATTAAAAAGGCCTTTTAAAGTTTAGTATAATGTCTGACAGCATTTATTTGATATTGCTGATAGCTTAAACAGGGAGTTTCCCATTGTAGTCAATAGCTCAACAATCTTGTATTAGAATTCATTGGTAAATACTAGCTAGACCTGGTAATTTCTTACTGCTTGTTTTACCTCTAATACCACATTTTAATTATGTTTGAAACTTTATTGCTGCCTATTGTCAGGCCTCATTTAAAGGGCAACATACTTCAAGTGATTGACTACGTATGTACGTTTTTATTATTTACTCTTGAATTTTTATTTATACTTTGTTGTTTTTTTTTCTATTTTTATTATAGTAATATGTGAATGTGTTTTTTTTATTATAAGCTGTTTGTCAGAGTAATGCAGATGTTTTCCTTTGGCTACAGTCACAGTATTAAAGCCACTTGCAGTGGAAAGAATTGTGGAAATAAGTGGGAAGGAATTGAAATTTTCAGTTGCTTTTGGACGCCTGGTGTTGCAGTGTGGCTACAGCCTTGCTATTGTATTGAGCTGACTTTCCTATTTACTCATTTTTCTGTGTAGAGCAGTCATGATGAATGCAGATTTTTGGAGAACTGTTACCAGCTGTCAGGTATATCATAGCAGTAACACGTTGGGTATTTTTCCCCTCTGTTTTTGGCCTTTTGGTGAAGTCACTGAAGGAACATGTAGGAACATACTTAAGAACAGATAGAAAGATTTATCTGGGTAGAAAAGAGAGGTGTTTTGATCCAATGTGAGAGGAGGATCAATACCATAATCTGTGTGTTTCTAAATACGTTTCACTACTTATTATTGGTAATGATTTATTATTGGCTGGGAACAGAATGAGCTCAGAGTCAGTGATTATCTATTACAGTTTCTTGTGACACAATAAAACTTCAAGAAAAGAAGTGATGGACAGCAGATTAAAAACTCAGCTTGGGAATTACTTTATTTTGAAAAGTGGTGAGCTAGTCAAAAGTAATTCTCTGTGCTTTATTGCATGAGTGCATGAGCTCTCCAACTCTGTTTTAATGCAAAATTCATCTAGCGTAACACTATGAAAATATTATGTGCAAATTAAACACATCCACAGTGTGTTTTGTTTTCACTGTCTGATGTTCCTTTAGTACTCCATAGAGTATAAGCAAAGCAAAAAATAAATAAATAAATAAAAAATTCTGGCAATTGGCCTTGTCTTACAATTCCAAAAAGTTAAAATGCACTTTACTCGGGGAACGTTTGTAATGATTTTAATTGAAAGCAATGGATTGATATTTTTATTTAACTTGTAATATTCAACAGTGATTAAATAGGCTGTGAGGTTGATATTATATTGATTGATACTGTATTTATAGAATTGGAAATATAGTGATTTTTTAAAATCCGGCACATTAAGAGAATGCTTCTCATTGCAAGATACCTTTGAATGTCACATCAGTCCAGTAGGTTGCCCTGAATTTTCCATAGAGAAATCAAATAGATCCAACTTTTAATGGCATTAATTTAATAAATATGGGCGCACTGTGAAAACAACTTGTGCTTAGATGATTAAACTATGTTGCTGTTGAGAGAAAATTTTGAGCAATTGTTCTGTTACTAAATTCTGTTCTCACTCATTTCTAATGTGTCCTATTTACAGCCTGTGCTCTAGATGTTATTTTCTGAGAAGCTGCTGCAGTGTTTTATTATATTCTGGATGCGTACAAGTTAACTGGGTAGTTTGCTTTGTGGCAAACATTATCCATCAAACAAGTCTTCCCAAAAGTGTATTTCTGCATGAAATTTCTTGTGAACTCACCTTATTTCTGGTGAGGTAACATTCTTGAGTAATAGAAGGAATAAGATCTATTCGGTTAGTAAAATTGGAGAAATTAAAGCAACGTTATTACTTGTAGAAGATTGGGCCACACATATAGGGAAAGCATTGAAGCCTCTGGTCCCAGGAGGTAGTGGAGGCATCAGCAGTCTAAAGCTGTTTTAGTACAGCACCATGGATAATAAAGAGTGGAGAGAGGTGCAACTTTAGCTCGTTTTGGGCTACTCAGCATAAATTCATGAAGACCAGTCATGCAGTGTTGACTTAGACAACTCTTTTATTGAAAGCAGAAGATATAATACACAGTGACACTAGACCAGATTATATGGTGATATAATCAAGTTTACAGTGTCAAAGAGCTAAGATGATTAAACACCATATGCTAGGCACACCGAATTCCTGCAGCCTCATCTTATGTTTTCACTATAGGAACAGTGAAATTTTTTAAGGCCAGGGAGATGAAAAAAATCAATTCCCTTAAAAAATAAAGTTAGAAGGGAAGTTGTGGAGAAATGGAAGATGATGGTAGTGCCTTCTAATCAGGTAGGAGCACACTTCAAAAAGGTATTCATTGAGACTTAGTTTAGAAAGTGCTATTGAAGTAGGTGGCTCACCCTTTCCATAGACTGGTGACATCTCAAGAAGAAGCATGATCTCTGAAAACAGATGCTGCTAACTCTAAAATGAGAGTGAGGAGGTGTGGACCCTGGGTCCACTGCTTCTGGTTGCTCAGGTGCACTTCTTGCACCTGAGCTCTCTGGGTTAGCCACGTCATCTCATCTGGTGCTCAATCATTGGTTCAGGCCATGACCTAGCAATTCCCATACGGAAGTTTAACTAAAATTTCCATACTGGTGTTAGAAAAGAATTGATGAGTATGCATTTATTCTACCCTGCCTTTTCTACTCCTCTTCCAAAAACCACTCTATTCCTATTGGCACTCATGTAAAATCTTCTATGGCTAATATCTGTATTCACCTACCAGTTTATTCTGTCCTTCTTTTCAGATTTCATGACATTTTTTCCTTTCCGTCCTTGCCATCTTTCTTAATAAGATCTTGAACTACTTTACTGATCAAGACTTGTACCCCCCCCTTTTTTTTTTGTTCTCATTCTTTTGTTTTATGGCTTAATAATTGAATCCTACCTGGTAGTATCTTCTCTCTCTGTCTCTCACCTCTTGTTTCAGGTTTTGGTCCTCTGAATATCACTCTATCAGGTACTCTACAATTCAGTGGTCCCATCTTTTCTGTCAAATGAACTTTCAAAGACGCATCATTATCCCTCCATCATTCAACACTCTCCTAAATGACAAACTCTCTTTTGAACCTTTGTCCTTAACTCGTAACTAAGACATTTCCTCTGCACGGGTTCCAGTTCTTGTGCCACTAGATGTCTTGAGAAAAAATGTTAACCTCTGACAAAATGTGTGTTCATTCATGTACTTGTCACACTTATTCTTCAGTGGCACATCTCAGAAATGAGAGGAGAGCACATAAATAGGAGCACAACTAGAGCACAGCTATCATCCTTCTTGTTTTTGTGGATCTGCAAGAACAGTGAGAAGTGCCTGTACAGAGTTCCTGTTTCAGGAGATTGAGTAGCTTCTGTGTGACAGCTTCAAATTCACACACGTGTCTGCTGAGATTTTTGAGGGGATCTCAAATAATTCAGCTGAAACAATTAAGTGGCATCAAAGGACCTAGAAGGAAAATGCTGGCACAACTCCTTTACAGCAGAAGGAAATTGAGATGCAAATCAAGCCTTTCTCTCCACCTGGGATGCTGAAGCCATGCAACTCCATAACTCTGTAATCTTGGCTGACGCTGAGATGCCCTGAAATGACATCTAGTAACTAAGCTTAGCACATAAAGGGGTCACACTAAGAAAGTGAAGTTTGCATTTTTGTAGGTCTTAGCGTGATCATTTGAGTAAATAAAATTATCACTAAACAGACCCACAAGAGATACCAGTATGAAACAATTTAATACACGTCGCATAGGGAAAGAGTCACTGTAATGCAACAATGGCAGTTTTGCCAGAATATGCCTTTGTCTTTTAAACCACATCCTCAGTTTCTCCAACTGTACTGAAGTGATTGAGTGGATGACAGAGCAGATAGAGGTCAACACTATCCCCAGTGAAACATTTGTTGAGGTTATTTGCCCAATGCCTTGATGGTAATGATGCAAGAATTTCTAATTTGGTTTGTTTGATATGGATTCAGAGGCAAAACAAACCCGTACAAATTGTGTAGGAGAAATCATTACCCTTTACTACAAAGAAAAAAGAGGAGGAGGAGGATTTGGATGCAATTATAAGATGTCGTGTTCTGTGTTCATGAGGACATCAACACGAATAATATCTTCATTATATCTTGAAATACAGTGCAGATTATTTCTTCAAAAGCTTTTGTTCCCTAGAATGCCTTCTGTGTCCAGCTACAGCAATTTAAACATATTGTACAAATTTTTGGCTGAATTACAAAATGAAAGGTTTCTACATTTTTCACCTGTGTGGCCTCCTTGACTGTTAGAAACACTCTAAAAATATATTTCCCTGCTTTTGTTTGTTTGTTTGTTTGTTTTGTTCTTGAAGTTAATAAGCAGGGATGCCAAAATTGATTCATTTTTATTGATAGGAAATCAATCACTTTAGGCTTTGCTACTTTAGTTGTAGTAAAGTTATCTAAGATGGTGAAACCATAACTAGAACAACGTGCTGAATGGTGGAATCCCTCTGATAGAACTGGTGCAGATCCTTGCTTTCATACATACTTCGGTAGCAAAGGTTTTCAGTGCAACTCTTGAGCATCATAGAATATAACTAGAAAACAGCAAATGTTACATCTAATTCAAGAACTAAAACTGCTGATCTGACTACAGCAGTTTGCAGAAGTTTAGCATGAGTCCTGAAGAAAGGAACGCAGTAAAATGTCTGTGGGTTTAGCCACAGAAGAATGCATTGGATGGATTGTAATTGAGATAATGAAGAGCTGGTATTCTGGATTATGGGAAAGCTCAGAGGACATAAGGCATGTTAGACAGCTCAGGGTGGGCCCACCATCTCATTCCATACAGCCCTACTGTCGTAGACTCTAGTTGTTGCCTGACTAGCATGCGCTGCTGTCTCCTCAATGCTTGAGGGAGAAAAGACCTACATACACCAGGAGATGATGTTACCATAATAACAGATGAGAACTGCTATGGATATGTTTAGTGCAGATGAGTATGAATTCACTATGAATGCACTTCATGCAGGTATCAGGAGAAGGCTTTATGCTTCTGCAGTGCCTTATATTTTATACAGCACCTGCTAAGTCAGCTCTTGTGCAAAGGGTCTAATTGTCTTGCTGAAAACTTTGTTTCCTGTCTGAGCTGTCAATATCTGCTGGAGTGACTTTGCTTTCTTCTCGTTTGTTTTATGACTGTGTGAAATGTTGTGTGTTCTCATTTCCTACCTATTATGGAGGTTTTGAATTAAGCAGGTAGTTTGGAGATCTTAAACTCAAAAGACCTGTTTTTTCTTTAGCATAGCCCCTTTTCCTCTAATATTTATTGCCTTGATGAGCCTCTACTGGATGTAATAATTGGTTTAAATGAGAAAAATAAACCAGTTTTGGCATTATGTCATTGCTAATAATTACTCACCCAAACTCTTCAGTATTGTCAGCAGAATCTTTACACCTAGGGGCTTGATGGCATAGGCAAACAGAGATTTCCAGCTACTTATGCCTCCTGTTTTGTTGCCTAATTATCGTTCATTTACCCCGCCATAAGAGTCATTCTTTACCTGCTTTCTGATTGCTTTATGGCTGCTTTTACTGCCTTTGGGAATAAAATGAAATACGTTCTCACTGTTATATCCGTAAAATAACGGAGCTAGACAACAATCTGTATTTTATTACCCAAATGATCTAACGGCCCCCATATCATAAATGGAAAAATGTTTAAATTGGAGAGTTCAACTGGGTCATTTATCAAAAAACACCATTTCCTAAAGTCAGCAAAATGCCATTCATTTTTGCAGATTCCCCTGCAGTTTAAGACATCCATCCTTCTGAAGGCAGCCAGGAATTAAGGACTTATAACTAGTTTAAATACATATACATAAATATGTAAATTAAAAAAAAAAATCATAAATGCAGACTATTGGCAAATAAAATGAATTTATTATGCTGGTTTTTTTACAGCACTTATCTTTAATGAGCTTATGTAGTTTTCTTACTAGCCATAAATTGTAGGAGACGGCTGCGACTGATGCTGTGAGTTGCCCTTTACTGCATCTCCCCAGCCAGCACCAAGCCCATGGCACTGACCTTTGGTGCATCTGCTGGCACTCAGTCAAGGATGTGCCACAAATTGTTAAACTCGAGCACGGCAAGCCAAGCCTGAGAACCAAGGGACCTGATGCGTGTGCAACTTCATTTAAAAGTGGGGAGTTTTTTTGTTTTTTGGGGGTGGTTTTTTTTGGGTTTTTTTTTTTTTTTTGAGTTAATTTTTAAGGCAGCTCACGCTTCAATATGCGTATTTTTGAGAAAGCCTTGGTTAAGCTCTTGGCTGTACACAATTGGAAAATCACAAGGAAAAAGCATAAAAACAAATGTATGAACTAAGAGTATATCTGGCTGAAGTTCTGTGCTGATTTCTCAGAGACACACCCTAGGTAGAGAAGCGAGAAGATGGGACAGCTTTGTTCCTGCTCAGTCAGCCTGCGCGGTTAGCTTGGCATCTGGCTGCTCAGCCCTGATGTGCCAGGCAGGATGCCTTTTAGGGGCTTTCCCTCTGTCCCTTCTCCATTTTCTTTCTCGCTTTCCTCCCTCAATTTCTTCAAATCTTTCCTCCTTTAAAATGTAGTCTAAGTAATCAGTACCCCTTTGCCATATTCAGCTGCTTGCTCTTGCATTTTCCCCTTCTCGTTTCATCCTTCCGTCTCCTCGATTAATATAAGTAAATTCCAAAATGCGTGATGCTAAGAGCTGTTCCCTGAAAGATACACTTGTGGGACTTACCTAAAAAAATAAGAAAGATCTTTTAATGATTTGAGAGTGATGATGCTGTATAAGTTGTCTTTAATAAAGCATTAGGAATGCTTGGGTGCTATTAGAGCTATTATGTAGTTTGTTTTCAACATATTAGATATCACACAGGATGTATTTACAATGGCCTTCATGCTTAAAGCATGTTTACTTGAGTCAATCCCTATTACCTGTTCCTATTCATTCCTAATTAGTCATCACAAATATAATAACTCACCTATCCATAGTTCAATGCATGTTTAATTTAAGGAACTAACATGTTGAAAACCACCCTTCTGGTTTTCTGGATCTGGGTTGATTCTGAATCCAGATTGCATTTTTTCATGGTGGCTGATGGGCTGGGAAGCAGTTTGCAGTGGCTTTGCTTGTTTTGCGTGCATAGATGAGATTATTTTAAGACTTTATATAGAGTATGGCCTTTCAAATGCAAGGTAGTCTGAAGCATCTTTTAGCTCTTTATATAGCTGCTGACACTATTATTTCTTGACATCTTCCTGCTCTAGTGGCATTTTGCCATCTGTTTCTAAGACAACATTGTAATGCAAAGTAAAAATTTTAGTATATTCTTCTAAAGTCTTTGTTTCTCTTGCTGTGCCATTCTAATTCTGTACAGTCCATGTTGATGTATTCCTATTTATCTTGTCTGATAGCTGCTTTATTTTCCTATTATGTTCTCCTGTTCAGTTGCATAGGAAACATCAAGATGCCTTCTCAGTTTAAATACTTGTATTTTCTTCACTGGCAGCAATGCCTCATCTGCTACCCAGTCTTACAGCTTTTCCTTTGCATTTTAGTTTTGTAATTTGGAGAAGCCTGCAAAATCAGGAGAATATCTTTTTGCAGCCCACTCTGTAAGATTTTCGCTAAGAATGATACAGGATATGCGGAAAAGAATGTATGCAAACATTTTGTACAACATTCTGCAAAAATAGTTGTTTTAGTGAGTAAATGCATTTGGTAATGAGCCCGCCAAAATAACCCCGCTGATCTGTGTTACAGGCTCTTACTTACTTGAATCTAGATTTGCATTCTGGCAAATAATGCTGAATTTCAGCTTTTCATTTTACATTTTGAGCAGTTCTGTGTCCTATTACAGTACATCCTGACATTTAGGAGAATGCTTTGTAAACTCAACAAATAGGATACAAAGGAGTATTCCTATTACAAATGCATGCAATTCACAGTTAGCCTTCATGCTGATTATTGTTTTGCATGAAAGAATCGGTGGTTTGTTAATTTTATCACTGGCCCCAGTATGTAGAAAGAGCATCAAGTGAATAAATGAAATAATTTAAAAAATACACTGTCTTTTTTTTTTTTCTCCTGCCAGGGCACATTTTTATTGATATAATGTATGTGTGTTGTTTTATTTTCACATCAATTCCATAACTGTATATTTTAGAACTGAGAGTTTTGATCTCGTTTTTCCTCTGTAAAAAACCCAAGGATGCGTGTTAGTTTCAATCTTGATTAGATTCTGCCTGTGTGGTTGTATTATTTTTAATCTGATGTTACATTTATCAAAATTTACCAGAGCAGACAGGCATTTCCATACTGTAACAATAACTGTAATAAGATAGCACGTTGGTAGAGTACACAGACTGCGATAGCACAAAACTAATAGATGCGGAATATCAGAGCTATCTCCTGTGTTAAATGGCATCTTCTCAAACCTGAAGGCGACAAAAACTGTGAGGGAACGTAGCCATCTGGGAACGTTGTTATCAGCATCAGTGACATCTGGCTTGGCGTTTTGTGGTCTCCATATTAACAAATGCTTTGCTGTATTATGCATAGGCTTCATTAGTACAAATTAGGTTCTGTTCGTGTTACACTAGGTAATCAATTATATCGGATACAAAATGTCTTCTCATAAATCTGAATTACAGTTTTCTTGGAGCGTGGTCCGGTGTTTCAGCTGGTACAGACTGTCAGGACTTGAAGAGAGCTGACAGAAGTGTGCAGATGAGAATCCAACCCCCACTTCCCTCCGTGCCTGGGGCTGTGCCAGCTGCTCTATCAGGTGCAGAATTAACTTCACCAGCGCAGCCTCAAACTTGTGAGGGGTGGAAATGCAGCAACAGTTGCCCCAACAACAGCTGGACTTTGGAAGTGATCGAGTCTTGGGATCTGGCCGGGATCTGTTTTATTCCAAGCTGTGATTCCCCTATTGGTGGTTTGCCACTTTGCTCTTGACCAGAACAGGTGACAGAGGGGCAGGGCTGTGAACTGTGAGGAAGAGTGTACAGCCATGTGGTGTGTGCCATTCCATGTCAGTTTTTGACTGTGATGAACATTATTAGTAATTGTATATACCCAGCTAAATGTCTTCGGATATGCACCTGGTGATCAGCCTTTTTATCAGATAGATTTCAGAGAATTAATGTTTTTTGGTGTTTCCTTCTGTAATGTGTTTTTTGAGCCAGCTGAGTTACTTATGCCACTAGGAGATACGCTGCAATTGAATTAGGTGCTACTAATTCACCACAGTACGAACTTTTATCCATTTTATTTTATGAATTAGTAACCTTGTTTATCCTCTGAGCAAGGGAGCTCAGAGACAAATGCAAATTAAAGAGTTTCTCATACTAAGAGTATGAGAATAGCTTAGCTGAAGCATTTGTTTACTGGAACCTGCTGAATTTCCACTTTTGCAGGAAGGAGATTGGGACTCCTATGACTGTTGCTTATCTGTGGTTTTCCAGATTCTATCTATTTTTTTCCCTGTATGTGTTCATAATTACGTCTAATTTCATGCAGCTAATACTTCACCAGAAAACACCATTTCTATTTAAAAAAAACAAAAAAGAAAAAGAAAAATCCAGCATCAACTTGACTAGTATGCTATATATAAACAGGACTGCTGCTATAATTATTTTAAAGCTTCAGTGTGCTTTCTGCTAAAGTCTTTGTGCTTGCATTGCATCTGGAGTAAAAAGTGTAATTAATTGCAGTGCACTTCTGGGGAAACAAAGTACGATCATTTGGTCTCAGTACTACACATTTTGTGAAAACCACCCCACAGACACTGAATTGGATGGCCAGCAGTTTACGACCATGCAGCTAATAGCAAGCTTCAGGTTATTTTTGACTCAGCCTTCAAGCTTCATGTATCTGAAGTCTCTAAGGTCTCTCATTACCATCTGAGAAACATAGCTTCTAGGTTGCAGCATTTTCTGTCTCCTGCTGATACTGAAGTTCTGATTCAAGTCTTTTTCGTTTCTGGGATTGATGACTGCAATTCTCTCTTTCCCTGCTTACCCACTTCTGGTAGAAATAGACTTGAACTGGTGTGGAGATGTGTTACAAAAGTGATTTCCAACCTTGAGATCGTCAGCACATTGCTCCTACGTTCATAGTGCTACCCCGGCTTTGAGATAAATGCTGTATAGATCTTAAGGATTTGTCGCGTAAGATTTTTACAGTTACGTATCTGACTTGGTTAGTAAGATTTAGGAAATGAAGCTCATAAGGAATTCATCTCTGTCCTTAGTTAATCCTACTGAATGCGCACTTATCTGTTGACAGTAGTTACAAATTATTATGATCTAGAACATTTATTCATAAGACAGCTTGGTATATCTCACTGCTTACTTGTATCTATCCACAATATATTTGGAGGGGCAAAAATAGTAAAAATTTTGCTATAATTGAGACATCTTCCCAAGGTGCATTTATGTGCTGGGAAGGGTCCCCCCCTCACATGTTTCTTACAATTGGTGTGACAGTCCTTTATTTTTCTCAAGTCTCCAATGAAATTTGAAATTAGAAGGCATGTTATCGAGTTCTTTTTCAGATAAAGCTATAGCAGGAAGTACTGTTGACATCCACATCAGATGGCCTTACTAAAGTAGTGTTATTAAAAATGAATTTGGAAAAAGAGCTTCATCCACTCAACATGTATTTCCTAAAAGCCCCAGCTTCTTTTCATTGATGGAAGTGCACAAATACAGTTCCACAGTTGCACTGTTTGATCACCAGAAGTATGATTGTAAAACAAGTTTTGTTACATCCTGTCCCTATGTCAAGTTTCCAATGATTGGTAGACTTTCCTGTTTTCTAAGTAAAGAAGTTCAAGATTGCACCTTAGCATCTTTTTCCATCAATAAAGAAAATCTGTGTGATTGTTAGTTAGATATTTTTCTCTTTAGCTTCTGCAAGGTTTTCATTGTTGGATGCTATCTAATCAAACCAAGTATGAATACAGAGGGACAAATATATTTGTTGAAATGATTAGGGCTGGAAAACCTTGGTAATGAGATATTGAACATTCCTTCTGTAACATGCTGATTGGAATCCAAACCAGGAGTGCAACCATCAGAAGTCATTAAAAAGGAAGGGGCAAAAAAACAGTAGTAGATGCCAGAGTAGGCTAAAATAGTTGTGAAAGAGTTGGTTCTTATAAAATAAATAAATCACAGCAGCCTCAACAATACTGGACTTACAAGTTGAGGACTTAATCCCTTTCATTTAAAATAAATATTTCAAGGTTTCTATGTCTATTCTATGAATCTTATTTACATTTTTATTGAATGAATTATATTTACATAGCTGTTTCCGTAATGTTTCTTCTTATGCCATCTTAATAGAAGATTATCTGTAAGTTGCAAGAACCTTGAATTCCTTTTTGAAATTACTTTTTAATGTGATAGTCATTCACATGAAAAATGCTGGCAAGCTGTTTTTAAATAACATGGCATGTGACATTTTGAAAGGCAGCCTGATATTGCAGCCCTCCGTTTGAAAGCAGTCCAGTTATGATTAGAAGGGTTTTCCTCAAGAAGGCAAATGGACACCATTTGGAGCACAGCAACCTATGCTCAGATCCTGCTTCTGAAAAGAAAGAAAAAAAAAGAAAAAGAAAAAAAAAAGAGAGAAGTACTCATCATACATCTTCACAAGTGTGAAACCCAGATTCCTGCAACGCTATTTGGAACTCTGACCAGCAGGTATCCTGCTCTCATTAATGTGCTTCTGACTGGTACCCCCAGGCTTTCTGCCATGGCAGTGGGTGGGATGGGGCTCCCACCACAATGTGACGCCTTAAATTCATAAATTCTGCTTCTGTACCTTGGAGGTTTGGTCTTGAACGGAGGTACAAAGTTCCACATGTAACATGTTTCTGAAGAATTTCTGCTGAGGTATGCTCAATCATCTGCTTTAAGTACACTGAGTGACAAAGTGTGAAATCCAAATCGTAAATGCCTTTGTCACATCCATTGAGTGGCAGCGTAATATTTCTTGAAGCTCTGTATCTTGAGATCCTACATCCTACAGAACACTTAGGATAAGGATTACTGTGCAGTATAATGCTATTAAGAAAATCAGAAAGAAAAGTAGAAAACCAGTCAGATTTCAATGCAGTATGTACCCTGTGTAGGGTCTCAAATTTGCTATAAATGCAGCTATTCACTATGTTAGTTCATGTGTAAATTGTAGGACGCTGTTACATGCCCTCTGGAGTAGGTCTGCTGCTTGGAAACTGGGTAGTTGTTTCTCATCAGCTGTTGCTTCTTCTGCTTTACAGTTGAGGTGAGGAAGGAATTCATCTGGGACTGCAACTTTGACATTGCAGTAAGATGGGGTGTGTATAACATGGACATCAATCGGCGGTCTGTGGAGAAGATTGTAAAGTGCCCAGTGTTGCAGTGGTTGGGGTTTGTACTGCTGTGACCTGCTATGAACTCTGCACCAGCACCTGGGGTTCTGCTGAACTCTGTCAGCAATGTTTTTGGATAAGAAGTCTCTGGAGGTGGTTGCAAAGCTTTTCAAAAAAGTAATTGGCTGTAACCAGTCCTTGTTCATCTGTATGCAACAAAAGAAAAACAGTGCTTTGCTTGTCACGTTACTTAAGGATAGGGGAAAAGCAAAGAGGAGTATTTAGGCTGCATTATTTTCATTATACGTCAGCTGTTGACAAATTTCTGGTGGGCCTGCAGCATCTCTGGCATAACTGGCTAGAAAACAAAGAATCAGAGTACCCTGCAGCACATGGGAAGCAGTGTGGATTGTTTTCAGGCTTTTAACTCTGTTTTGTTTCTAAGATGCAACATAAATTTATCAGAGCTTTGGCACTGATTGACTCTCACAGGCATGACTCAGATGTGGGTATTGATTGACTTCCAAAGAAAGTCCATTAATTCTATATCATTTATTCCTTTAAAAGTCTTCTCTTACTTGTTTAAATGTTGTGAACAGAGAATGTCAAGCTTAAACAATATGGATGTGGACTGGTGGTTATTTCTCATGAGCCTGCAGTATTTGTTTAAAAGTAGTCTTTGTGGGAGCTTCAGTGTTCTGGTTGTGCTTTTTTCCTTAAATTTGTTTGGCAATTCTCAAAACAATCTTGTCATTTCTTTTCAGCTAGCAGTCTGGAAAACACTAAACATCTACGTAGATTAATTTTGGCTCTATCTATTGCTTTCTTTGGTGACTGTCATAGAATCACAGGATGGTTTGGGTTGGAAGGACCTTAAAGATCCTCTAGTTCCATCCCCTCTGCCATGGACAGGGTTTTCACCTGCTAAATCAAGCACAAGATGTGGCTGCCCAAGGCTCCATTCAACCTGGCCTTGAACAGCTCCGGGTCTGGGGCATCCACAACCTCTCTGGGCAGCCTGTGCCAACACCTCACCTAACTTGAGATTCTCTGAGTGCTTGGTCTCTATTTATTAGGCTGTCATAGACTCATGGTGAATGCTGTGAAATGACAAGGTGACTACTGACAAGTCTATGAACTCCACTTGCTAGGTAAATTCTGCAATACTCATTTGTACTCAAGGTACTCATCAAAACTTCTTCATCATTTGTACTCATCAAAACTTCTTTCAGCTGCAGTGTTCTTATGTAACAGAGTCAACCCAAACAGTCTATTCCTGCATTTGATGGCATGTGATCGAGGCTTAAGCAAAACGGTTTGACTTCAGTGTACAGTGAGAGTTGAATCATTCCAGTTCTGCACGGATGTGTGAGAGGAGGAGGAATCCCAGGAGGCACAACCATGCAGGTGAGCCGTGTGTGAGCCAGTGAGCCCTGGGAGATGCTCAGGGCAATGGGCGGCTGGATGGCAGCAGCTGCAGAATGGGACCTGGTAAAGGTGGAATAAGGGCTGGACAGTTTGCCATCAGAATAGCTCCCATGTCATAGACTAGTTAAAGCCCTATGAGCTTTGGCCATTGCCTTTCAGGTGTGTGTTGAATCTGGGGCCTTTTTAGCTTTTCTTTTTAAAGGAAATATCCCTGGGTGTCACGTGCTTCTCACACGGTTCTGAAGGCTGGGGAACTTGCTGGATCTCAGTACTTCTTTATCTGGTAAATTAGGGTTTGGGGAAGACAAAATATTATTGATGTTCGAATACAATGTCTCCTTGAAGCAATCAACGTGTGCAAATTATATAAAGAGCAACTCCGAGTTCTTGGTACTGTCATGAAGCTCTAAGTTTCTGTAATAAATGTTGTTGTCACATTATATAGGTTAAATGACTAATGATGGAAGTGTGTTCTTATTCATGCAAGCAGCTGCTGAAAAGTGTGTTGTCCTAAAATATACCTTCCTGTCTGTAGAGCTGACAGCCATGAAATGATGGAATCAAGTTTCTGTCCTTCAGTTTTGCTTACAATGAAAACTGTCACACAGTTTTTGGAAAAGCCTGTCAAGGAAAGAGCAATAGTTCTGATACAATGTGGAAAACACGCGCTTTGAAATGTCCTGTACTGTGGACAGTGTTAAATGCTGCACCTTGGCACGCTTTTACTTTTCATTTCCACACTTAATTTTTTTAAGCTCATGGGCACTGGGGGGCAATTGAGGAAAAAAAAAAGAAAAAAGAAAAAAAGTGTTACCGTAATCTATTTTCTTACTTCTGGAACAAGCTTGAGGATTAGAAAAAAAGTTGAATTCTTTTTTTCTTTTTCTTTTTTCTTTTTATTTTTAAATTTAATTTAAATTTTTTACTATTTTTTTCTTTTAAAATAAATGATGGAAACTTTGGGGCACCTTGGCTTGTGGTACCGAGCTCATTTAGAGGTTTAAGAGTAAAGTAATCTGAATGGAAGACTAAAGGGAATTTATGGAAGTCAAGCTGTCTTCTTGCTGTGATGCTGTTGTACCAGACCGGCAAACTGTGCCATCACAGGCGCTTTAACCCTTCATCCTTATCTGAATGTAGGAGTTCTTGTTTACCTGAGAAGGCTGTGATGACATACATGTCTATCCTTGAACACTGAGCCTCAAGAGAAGTCTGTCAATGAATGGTGAAATCCAGAATTAAAATGACATCTCTTACCGTGTTACTATCTTTATCCTTGCGGCTCTTCATTTCTCCTATGCAACATATTTATTTTAAAATTGTTCCTGCCAAATATCTCCTGACTCCCTATTGTGCTGATGCACTGCTTTGTCAAATCCATTAAAACCAACTTGTGCAGTGCTATTTAGAAACTGTTGTTTTCTGCAAATATTGACAATATGCTGAGAACTGCAAACATACCTGATGAGAGGGTCTCTGTCCTGGTGAGTTTTCCAACTACGCCTGACCCAGGAGTAATGACAAGTACCTAATTGGGATAGCAGATAAAGCAGTTATCTTAGTGCACTGCATTCAGTGTCCTGCAAACAGAATTTAGCAATGAGAGGGAAAAAAAGCAGCAACAGAGTTCAGTAATTTAATCATGGTTCATTGGAAGTGTGTTAAAATAGCTGTCAGTAACAGCTACCAGTGCTCACTAGCAAACACAAGGCGATATGTCATTTAGGATAAAGCTTTTTTGCATTCATAAATTACCATCTCAAAACATACCTTTATGACAAACAGAGAAATATCAGAGGTAATGGTTTCTCTCCGTAATAAAGATTTAACAGCACAGAGGACACAGAGGAGATGAAATAGCAATTTCGAGAGTAGCTTTTTCAATCTCTTGTGGTGCCAGGAAGGTTCCTTGTTGTGACTTGGAGCTCTCTGGTGGAGAGGAGGAACAGGAATGGGATGGGGAATGTGACAAAATGTAAGTGCAGAGAGCTTCTGCACAACAAGAATCCCCCTCACATCCACAGTACTGTGTCTGTTCATTTTGAGGCATAAGCTCTGTGCTCCAGCAGTTACCATGTGCTTTGAGAGGTCACATGGAAGGTGGTCTGCGTTTGCTCCTGCACATCCAACATACCAGAGGAGACAAAAGACATTTTGTCTCAGTGTACTTGGAAGTGGGATCTTATATCCATTGTCTAAGCATAATGCATTAAGAAATGATAAAACAATAAAACATGAATATAGTTGCTTTCAAATTGGCCCTCTGTTTATAATAAACAACATGCAATCCTTTAGTATGTAATTGATTATTAATTTATCTCAAATGAATATCTGGGTATTTGTATAGCTTGTAAGTCAGATTTATGACATTATTGATTTAGCTCTTGAGATACCAGAAATGAGATTAATTAATTGGATTACTTAACAAATATCGATTAGCATTTTATAGCAATTAACACTATAGACATGTAATATAGCACTATCTATTAAAATTTTAATTAACTGTTTAAACATTGCTTGGAAGTTTAAAGTTGTTAAGATTATAATTACATTATTGCCTGCACCATCTTGAGTTAATTATACAGCACGTCTATAGACCTGATAAACTGCAAAATGTATCCCCTTAACAATCAATTGGTATTAAATTACTTGCAATTAGTTTTTATTAAAACTAAATTAGAGTCTCATTTCAGACACAGTAAAAGTCGTACAAAATCTCTGAATCCAGGCATGATTTCTGCAACACTTTTTGGTTTCTAGTCATCTAGCTGGTCAGTTGTTGGGCGTTGTTAGCATAAATCTGAAAACACCAAAGCAGTTCAGACTACTGGTCTGCAAAGACACAGTAACTAGTACTGCTTGCAGAGATCATAGTGTGAGTCTCATTGGTTTGCATGACCGGAATGAGACTGAATCTGGTGTCAAGGGTTGCGGGCCCATTAATTGCAACAGGTTTCTACCCTGTAGTTGTGGACTTTTCTTGAAACCCAGAGGGAAATTTTGTTCGCATTTTATAGTGCTACAATATGGTGATGGATGAGAATATACACTTGTTAAGTTGACAGGAGTCAAAATTAATCTTGTAGGCTCAGGGCTCCAAAGAAGCTTTCTTTCAGCTAGAGATTCCCAGATTAGTTGGGGTTTAAATACTTAAAAGCTCTAATATTTGATAATAAAATGCGTTTAATCTGGCATCAGAAGATATAATACACTGCTTCATGTAACATCTTTTTGCAGTGTTTGACCCCCTTTGTCTATCATGCCATGTTTACATATTTGAATTTCCAGCCTTCTTTATTTTGTGCATGTTGTATTTCCCTCTCAGTACTACAGTGGGTGAACTTCGTATGCCGTAGAGCTTTATAAAGCTGCGTATTGTGTTTAGTTCTTCTTGTAGCAGTAGGACAATAGCAGTCCCCGGAAGAAGCCTTGAAAACCAAACCCTGCAAACAAAATGGCTCCCAGTGTGCCAGCTGCTTTTGGCAGGGTGTGGGGCAGCATGCAGTGAGCACATCCACAGAACTCCAGCTTGCTTGCTCAGGAAATTCGAGGGTTTTATTTAATTTAAGTACTGGAAAAAAGAATTGTGCCTTGAAGAAAGCCAGGATTTGCTACAAAATATGTGGGGACTTGAACAAAATGATTGTTATAGGCGGTCGCAGGAACTGCTACTGTGAAGTGTGTGTAATCCAGAGAGAATGACAGAGCTCAGTCACAGCAGTGAGGATGAATGAAGGCAGCACTGTGGCTCAATGAGAAGGAGAGCTGGGGGCCACCAAAGCTGACATCCACCGTCTTGTGTTGGTTGGTGGTGAACGCTCTCTGTGGGCTGCTCTCTCTCTGGCCAAGTGCACTCTCCAGGGTGGAATGGTGGTAGACAGCAGGAAGAGGCAACTAATAAAGCTCTACAACTGACTGATAAGGCATCTTTTCAAGTTTGAGAGCCATTACTTATTTGTTTCTGTTATTTATCTGTAGTTCCTTAAGTAGCAAATGACTGCACCTATCATGTAAATAACCATTTTCTATTCTTGCAAAAAAAGGGAGGACAGCAACAACCAAATAGGGGGCCAGAGACTCTTAAGTCTCTATTAAAGTTTCTAAATCCATGCTTCTAACTGATGTTTACCGAAGTCCTGAGCAACCATTGATTTCATGAAAATTTATAGTGAGGAGACTTTAGTTCTAGTCTGGTACCCAAGATGGAAGTAGGAACATTCTGGGATTTATTTTGGATGCAGAGATATTGGGCAGATACCTGTCTAGATTGGAAATCAATTGGGCTTTATGCCAACCTCCTTTAAACACTCCCTTGTGCCCCCAGGCTTCTCTCTGCATCCTTTGGCTCTGAAGTGCATTTGAAAAAATAAGCTTTGCCTCTCAGTTAATTTGGAAATGAACTCATCGTAGGGTAAGTGATGCCTCTGTTTTGCAGCAACCTGTTGGAAGGAGGGGGAGCAAGCCCTGCACAGAGGGTTGGCAGTGGGGCGGGCAGCAAGGGGCTGAGGAACTCCTTTGGCAGTGGCTGCATTGCTTGAATTGCACTGTAAAAACTGTGTTTTGCTTAATAGCATGAGGTGACTGTTGTTTCTCTTGCATTGCTATGAAAATATAGAGAAATGGCAGCTGTATCTGATTTTTCCTGTTTGTTTATACTGCCGTGTTACAGTGGCAGCCTGGTTGTTTCAGAATTCCCTTGCCCTCAATGCTCTATAAGCACCCATGGAAATGGAAGTTCCTGCCTTCCTGCAGCATGTAGTCTGAGTAACTTTTGTTGCGATCCTTCTTTTGTATTTGATGTGCTGCTCAGCGTAGCAATGCACAAATCATACAGCATTATTTCACTTTTTGCCTGAATTTTGTGAAGCAGGTAAACTTAATTTGCTACTTTTTCTAAATATCTTTTAATGAAGGCATCATAATGTGGAGGGTTTCATTGATGGACTGGAAGATTTCAAGGAACAAAATGCACGTTGTGTGACTGGTTGGAATTACTTGTATTTGAAGGAATCTAACATTCTGCATGTGACTCAGACTGCACATATGTAAAAATTAAAATCTGGTGTGACTCTATAAAGATAATGTTGGTCTACAGGTTCCCTTCGAGAAGTATTAATAATGAAAATATTACACTGTAAGAGTGAGTAAACTAAAATGTCCCTATGGACACATTTCACTGCAGTCATTAGGAATAAAATGTTTATACTCTTTATTTAGAATAATGAGAGATGATACTACTTGTCATTAGAGTATGCCAAAACAAAATGTTGATGAGAAGCAGCTTAAGAATACAACACCGATGCAACATTTTTATTTTTTTTAAATCCAGTTTTTGGAATCAATTGCCAACAGTGTAAGACGAAAAATCTTTCATGTGATATAATGATTTTTATAGCATCCCCAGGGAAAGATGCTAGTTATGTCAACTTTATCATCTCCTCATATGCAACTGGTCGTTTCAAAATTGGATTCTGAGCAGAGAGAGCAATATGAAGTTTATCAATACGTAGTTGATGATATTTTTCGTGCTTGAACATTTTGGGTGTTTTCTGCTTTCTAAATTGCTTGACTATTGATTAGTATTGATGTTAATTTTAAGATGCAGTGATTTGAAAGCTTATTTTCAGGTCTCATGAAATTATCCATATTTATTCTGGAATTTCACTCACTATTACCTGATGCATTCCATGTTATATTCTTCTAATTAGAATATGAAATATAACTGCTACCTAGAAATAAGCAAATGTGGAAAGGTGATTTGGGGAGATGTATGGGAGTTTCTGCATTTACTTTCTATTCCAGCTCCAAGGCTATTCATCAGTTTGTTGCTGTGCAGAGGTAATGCGCCTGGTAGCTCCCGGTTTTGATCCTACCTAAGTGCATGTATGGGTGCAAGGATATAGATGACTCTCGTTTAACATTTGTGCTTGCTATGAAATATGAGAATGAAATGAATTCTGTCTTTTTCACCCGCAAGAACTCAAAAGAGAATGGAAAGGAAGATAAAACTCATTTCAATATGTACAGAGAGCGCATTTCTTATTTCTGCTGATGGCTGCCACATCTTTTCAATGGGAACAGCTGGTATCTAAATGGCTTCCTCAGCTAAAACAATGTCTATCTCGCTTTAAAATTTCAGCAGGAAGCTGCTGTTTCATCATTTAGTCGTGTCACATATTTATAGTGTTGTGTTTAGCTGTAGTGTTTGAGAAACAAAAAATGAAAGAAAATTGATGCACTGTATATCTTGGCACCAGTGAATATAAGGTTATGGTTAGTCGTAAAACCTATAATCTGTTGCAAAGGGGAGGAACCAAATTCTCAGTGCTGTGGTAAAACTTTTAGAAATAGAACAATTAAAAAGTCTGGAAGGAAATATGGCCCCTGTTCAGCAATATGTTTCTGTTCATGCCTAAGTATAAACATCTCAGCAATGCTGCTGCAATCCTGGAACTTGTTTTGCAGTGAAACACCCACTCAAGTACGTGTAGCCTAGGTGAGGACATGCACGTCTCATAAATCCTCCTTTAGCTGGCAAACCATTTTTTTTTTCTGGCAAATTGCAATATGAAAATCAAATATGGAAAATGGAAACAAAATGGGATTCCAAGACAAAGGATTAAAAACATGTTTACAGGATGCAGGATAAATTCAAACAAAGTGTCAATACTCACTGAACAAATGAATGCAGCTGAGTTACTTTAGTGTGCATTTTTTCTTGCCATGGTGTTTATACCAGAGAAGCCAGTAATGTTTAATAGAAGCCAGTTCTCTGCTTTTCACATGGAACACAATGAAATAAATCTATTAATCTAAGCTGTGTAAGAGCTATGGTTTACAAAAACAAAATATAGTCTTCTCCATCAAAGTTTGATGTTCTTTTCCTGCTCAGATTCTTTGTACACATCTCCTATAGTGTTTGGGTACACAGAGTTCAAAAAGCTCTTCACTGGTATTCAGAGGAAGGGCAGGAGAAATACTCTTCTCATTTCATCATGTTGATGAGATTAAATTTAAGTTATTATTTAAATTTATTATCAATTTATTATAATATGTAAATTACAAGTTTAAATTATTATTTTAAAATGCTAATTATGGGGTAAAAAAAAAGCACACAAAAAAAAAACCAGGAAGTGCAGTAAAATGCCTGGAAATGGCATTCTGTGAAGGTCAGATCACCCAATCTGATGATATCTGTTTCTCCTGCCAGCTGAAAATAACAGCTATTGGAAGAATGAATGTGGACAGCGTCAAAGAAAACCTAAACCAAAACAAAATAACCCTGTCCAAATTTGTGAATATTACAGAAATTAGGAGGAAGGCCTTTCCCCAAAGACCACCTTAGAAGACCATTCCAGTACTATGAGTGGGTGAGGCTTCCTGACAATGACAAGGAGGTAGTGGTTGCTGGCAAGTGGAAAAGTTTGTGACACTCACAACAAGCAGACATCCAAGCTTCTCCTAGCTTGGGGATGTTATGTGTGATACCCTGATACTGAAGATTGGGTGTATTTCATCAAAAGTGGAAAAAAAAAACTCCTTTGCTGCAGCACGTGGATATAATCACCGTCAGTTGTAAAAGGTTGCACCAGTTCACTGCAATCATGGTTGAAATGACTGCTGCCCACATACTCGACTGACCCTGCAAGCTCATTTTCCCTTTCCCTGCTGATCCTGACCTTTCTGCACTAATTTCTTCTGCCGTGCTACTGGTTGCCTAAAAGATCTGCTGCATTTAAGAGACTAAAATGTCCTGGCTTTCCTGGGAGAGGCTCCTTAGAACCTATTCTAAGTTTTGCTTTCTTCTTAAAAAAAAAAAAAAAAAAAAGGAAAAAAATGAGGATCAAAAATATAATCTCACTTCAGAGTCCTAGTGGGAACAAGACTTAAATATCTGAAGTTGATGAGTGGCTTATTCCTTAATTTTCCCTTTTTTCCAAGTGAGAGCTGCCTTTTTTAGGTAGAAGCTCTGATACCTTTTCCTGGTGGGGAATGTGAAAGCAAACCTTTTTTTGCATGGAAACTTGAGGGGTGGTGGAACACAGAAAATATCAGGGCTGCCTTTGGAAATAGAAAAGAATATTGGCTGAGTATCTGATGAGCGTGCGGCGGCTCCTTAAAGCTGTTTTGTATTCTTGTTATTAATCCCCACCAATATCCCTGGTGGTTTGAGGATGTGGCCTCAGCCACAACTCAGGAATTCTGTGTCTGCACAGAGCTAACTTGCTGTAATTACTGCAGGACTTGTGGGTTGGTGGCACAGAGGCACATTGGCTGCTTGGAAGGTGGGGGAGGACAGCAGGTTATTGGCAAGTGGAACCCTTTGGTGAGCTCTCCGGGCAGAGGTGGTTTCAGCAGCTGATGGGGAGTGGGATGGGGCTCCTTGCCTGCTTGCGGGGTCACTGAGATGGAAACCGACCTCTAGAAAAGATAGAGGTAAGTTTCTTTTTCTTTCTGAAACAGTGGTTGTTCATCATTAGTTTTAGATGCATTAACACTGTAAAATCTCAGCTACTGTCCCTGATAAGATCAGTTCAAAGGTGACCTGGAAAGATTATGGCGGTGATGTGGAGGAGGCAGTTGTGTAGGAAGACAAATTTGGAATTACAGCAGTTAGCTCAGTGCATATACCTATTAGGATGATTATTTCTGTATATAAGGTCCAACTTAATACATCTTTTTCCTCCTGCCTTTTCACTTCTTTGCTCATTGAACTGTGTAGAAACATTCTGCTTGGCCATTTTCACGAATCATTTGATTAAGTGTATTTCATTCTGATACCTACCCAATGGCTAATGTGCAAGAAAAGAGCAACTCTCTAATTGAATAACCAGCGTATCAAATTTTCTGGCTTAAATTAAAAGTTATGTAGGTATGTGCGGAACTAAGTGAGAGGTGGGGAGCCTGAAAACAGCAGGAAGAGTGCTTATAAACTCTTATTTTGTAGGTTATTTGAATCTGAGAGACCCTAGAAAGGAAAAACTATGTAAAGCCTGAGCTATTAAGTCTGAGGCTGTATTCTTAAAGATTGTTTTGTTCCTGCCTGTGTCTGCCAGAAGGTTTTTAAACATGTCAGAATGCTGACGCTATTTACAACTAAGAATAACTGGGCATTGGTCTAGTTTGACAAAACTGGATCTCTGTGTATAATTGGATACGATTAAGGCACCTGTGTCTTCTCTGTGTAAGCTGTCCGAGGAGCAGAGAAGCCATTGTGTCCTCCTGCTCCTCTGTTACCCTCAGGAACCAGTGGCATGTTGGATATATAAGTAAACTGTGGCGTCCTGAGCAGATGAAGGTTTATCTGTTCTTACTGACATTTGCATTTATTTGGAATATTGAACAGATACGTGGATATTTATCTCACTGTATGAAAAAAAGCCTCTTGGCCCCAGACTGCTGTTTGTCTGCCTATCTACAGACAACTCAGAATTGCTAAGTTAAGCGCAACATTCACTTTTATCATAACCTGTTCTTATCAAGATTGTTGTTATCTCCTCTCTCCCGATTTGCCTGCTTGTCAGCCTGTTCGCTTCATCTCCTTGTACGAAAATTACTTCTCAGTAGCAAACTTTTGAGCGGGAGATAGCATTTGTTAGGCTGTGACATTGTGTCCGGTAAACAGTGCTTGTCATGACAAGGTGAAAGCAACTCTCCACTGTCCCATGGCTCTGAGGGTGCTCTGGGAATTGGTGCAGTGCTCCAGGCATGTGAGCAATTTGCAGGCTGCCCTGGGAGCTCTGCGTGGTGACAGGCTGTGAGCAGGCAGGGCTGGCTGCTGCATGTCGGTACCAGCTCGTCGGGATACAGCTGGCACTTCTGTACTTTGCCGTCTGTGGGGGGAGCAGCTCAGGCTTCTCCACAAAACCTAATGTAAGTACAGAACCAGAGGAATGAAGGAGTTCAGCACTGAAGTCTGGGGGGGAAAAAAAAGGCATCTTTTTGCATTTCTGAGATATTTGGTGGCCACTTATATCTGCATAAATGTTTTTTTTCCAGTTTAAAATCATGCCAGGAACACAAACTTAGAATGCTGCGATAGCAAGTACATTTTTCCTTACTACAAAATAATAATAAAATGAATATTTAAAGGAAAAAAATAAAATATTTACCAACTAGCATTAAGAGACACCCCACAAGACTGTTGTTCACATTAAAGTGAGCTCATTGTTATTACTTCACTTAGTTACAGATAGCAGACTGGAAATAATTTAAAAATCTTTTTTATTGATTCTGTACATAGTTGGGGCAAACTAGCAGGTGAAGCCATCTTGAACCACATTATTCCCTGTATAGTTTGCTCTAAGAAAGAGCACTGCCTGTTTTGCTTGATGATTGTAATTGAGTTCTGAGCCATTTTTTTTTTTTTATATTCTTGAAATACCCTCATCACTAGCCAGAAATCTGTTTCTGTTTCTTGATTAACTTTTTCTGATGGACCTACACGGAGAGAAAGCATTTGGATGAGGTGGATATCTTCAACTTTACAAACAGCTTTTGTTTGGGTTTTTTTTTCTTTTTTTTTTTTTCTTTTCTTTGTTATTTCATTTTCCTGGAGTGTTTGATTACCCTTCAGAGTCTTTTCTACATGAAACAAAGCCTGACAATGGTGCTCTCTCTGAAAAAACCTTAATATTATTATTATTTTTAATATATGCTGTCTTGCTTCTTAATGTGGGCTGCCATCGTTCATTAGGACTTCTCTTGGATTTGCTGCCACGCATCTATTGTAAGTAGTAACTCCTGGGCTGTGACTATTACAAGTTGCTCTGTACAGTCAGGGATGTTGAAGGACACGCTCTGGTTGCCTAAGCAGCAGTAATACGCTATTACCGTCCATGTTATAAAACCAAACTGGCTTGCTCTTGTGATAACACAGGACTGTCATTTCCAAATGTCATTGATTCCTCCAAAGCAGTACGATTCCATAACAAGGACAAATTCAACACTGTGTGCAAAAATTACACTCTGCACTGTACTGGACGTGAGGTCAGCTCCTGCCACCGTTGTAATAACCAACAAAATCAATTTCAGCCCCTTCTCAGCGCTCAAGGTGAGCTCTGCTGCTCTTGGTACCGTAGCACCGAGCAACACAGTAAAAGCTGATCAGCAAAAAAGAATGTGCAGAGTAGAACTGTTATTAGGGTAAATTGCTGCCCAAGGAATTATTTCCTGGTGGATATTATTTTCTGGGAACAGCTCAGAGCAGATGATATCCACATGAAATAAACAAAATCCTCAAACTGTGATGAAAGCAGGAAGGTTCTGAGGAGTTGGAGCTCAGGAAATCTCAAGTCATCTTTATTTCAGCTCTAAGGTGTTGTATAGCACAGAGCTGTACAGACCTACTATTAGCTCTATAGTAGGCCACATTACAGGTATTAAATCTCCATTTAAATCATTGCAGTTCCCTACATTGTCTTCCTAACACTATCAGTGTTTCAGGGGGTGAGGTAATGGCAGTGTTAAAACCAGGGTAATATTTAAATTAACTCAGTCTTTTTTTTTTTTTAAAAAAAAAAAAGCAAAAGAAGGAGTTACTTTGGTGTTGACCATCTCTGCTCAAGAGCTGAATTTAAATCATGTGGATACATCAGCCCTAGAAAAAAATAAAAGGTTTCTAATGTTGCTATACTTGAAAACGTTTGCAGGGGTAAGAGGTGGAAGAGAGACAAATTCTTGCTGACCCTTAGGCATGTAACTGCTTTAATCCTCTGAGTTCCCTGAATATTAAACTTCATTTGTTATACTTCAACCTAGCATGGGCGCTGATAGCAGCATCCTGTGACGAATACCACGGACATGGCGACCTAGGGAAAGCTCTAACAAAAGTTGCGGGCAAATTGCTTACTTCCTTCATCACTTGTTACCTAAAAGTGGAGGTTTAGATGTCTGGTCATTGATTACTCAGAGATGAGGAGAAGGTACATCTAATTCCTCCCACTGCTGTAGGAAAATAGCTGCCTCCTTATCTGAGATTCTCATTATAGTTAATAGAGTTATGAGCTGGTGAGTCTGGATCTATTTCTACACACACTGGGGTTTATTTGTCACCTGCGTTCAGTGTATGGATGTAATAGTTCAGAAAGGCCTTTAGCATGATTACCAGTAGGACTTCCTGAAAGGAGAAAACAAATTGCCTTTTTTTTTTTTTCCTTTTTTTTTTGCAGAAGAGAGGAAAAAGACAGAAGCTTAGTTGTAAATGATGGTTGTTTTACTGGAGCCCATAGACTTAAAAAAAATAAAATAAAAATTCCTGATGAGTGAGGTAGCTGATTTCACCAAGCAGATAACCAGTGATAAGCGTGGGGAACTGACTGTTAAAACCATCCTTATTTTGTCATAGATAATGAAAATGTTCATAGGCTCTACTGAATTTCAACTGAAATTATAACTTACGCTGACTGAAAATAAGCGGTAGCTGCAGGAGGTCCATCATGTACGCGGGCAAACTTTTTACTTTAGTAAATCTTACTGAGTTTGTGCTCACTTAGATAGATGAAAATCAATAGGAAAATGCTGGGAGATGGTGAAGATGATAGTGAGTTTAGCTGAAGACTGAACTAGCTTTTGGTATTCACAGTGTCACATTTTCCTTTCATGGTGAAGTGAAAAGTCTGTTCCTTGTGTGATCTCAGCAATCAAGACATTACATCTGCAAAGACAAAGCAATGTGTAACCTAAATTTTGTTGTGGGAAATGAAACTGCAGCAGGTTGCTACTTATTCGTGCTGCACATCTGAGCTCTTTGTGGGAGTAGCACGGCTGCCTGAAGCCTGAGGTCTGGCAGAATGAGTAAGGGAATTTTTGGCACTGAGATGTAGTTAAAACTACTTCTTTTCAGACTGACATTTATGAAAGGTTAACAGATATAAGACCTGATGAAAGAACTAGCAGCATCAGGGACCTGGCTTAATAGCTTATCTTCTTTGCTGTTTATTTTCCAGTGAGATTTCCTTGAACAAGAAGCAAGAAATGTTGCAATACTTGTCATGTTTAGGCCAAGGGTTTGAAAACTTTCAGACTTCTTTGACTTCTGAGAGTGAGCCAGGTGCTACAGCTCGCAGGGCAACTATCTCAGTGAACATTAGTGTCAGAGCTGCTTTCTAACATAGTGTATTGAACTCTTTTTTCCCACCTTTGTATCCGTGTCCATTTTAAGTCCATCTTTAATGTAAATTAAAATAATAATAAAAAAGGCTAAATACCACATACTCCTCAATTTAATTTAATTCAGAATCAATAATTTAGTATTCCTTGATGCTTCTAAAGGTAACTGATGGTACAGCCTAGACAATGGATTCTCACTGTACTGCTTACACTGCTCAAATATCGAGTTGACAATTTGAAAGATCTATGGATGTTTTGAAGGACCAACTTGAAAGGCAGAATTTAAATCATATGTATATAAAATAGGATCTGACTATGCCCCTGCTCCTAGTTTGCCTGGAGGTTTTATTGCTCATGTATTCTCTGTCTGAGGCTACAAAAGCAAGGGGCCTTAGGGGCCTGTTTGCAATGCAGTTACAACAGAAGAAAGATTTTTGAGTCAGCTTGAAATTGGCTAACTTGGATATTGGTCATAGTCTAGTTGACCCAGCATGGAGATTAGCTTAGTGTAATTTGCTCAGTTCTTTATTCCAGCTTTCTTGATTACACAGCACAGTTTCTCTTTTAGGGCCAAATTACAAACCTTGAACAGCTCTTTCCCTTGTGTGTCCTTTCAGTTGCTTCCTTAGCTCGGGAGGAGTCTGTGTTTTTTGCCAAGAAAGCTGCCTAGGTGTAAAAGCTTTGCTACTGTACATACCCAACACTTCCAAAGTGTTGACAGTGTGAGACATAAATGTCTAAGTCCTATTCAGAGCCATAAAATGAGCATCTTCTTGATTATCTCGTCTAGGAAACACTCTCAGATTCTGTTTATTGGGTTGGTCCCACAGAAGATAGGAAGGAGATGTTTTTCTGTTTTGCTTAAAATAACCTTGAAGTCATCAAAGACCACAGCTTATGATGCATGCATTTCCTTAACTTTTGCTGTTACTGTTTGCTGTGTTTGCACAAATATAATGAATGACGTCTGAAGATTTCATTCTTAGATATCTGTCTCCCTGTTGTCTTTGTACACATCTGCCCAGATGCTGTGGATTCACTGAAGAGTTTAGTGATGCAGTGCTTAGCCTTGTGATGTTACCTCTGAGGATGTAGCTCTTAATGCGTTATGGCAGGTACATTGATTTCAGATACATAATGCACTCACAATATTATGACAAGTTGCAAGTGTAATTAAAAGAAGTTTATCTGCTGTATCCAGAGTCATTCTGGAAGTCATCTTTAGCTGACAGTGATCTGATGTTGCAGCCACTTTTTAAAATATGTGCAGTTTGTTTCTTTTTTGATGTGGGTCTCCACGTGACCCAATTCATCACTGTCCCTTCCAGATGCTGTACTTCGCACAGTGTTGCCTCATCACAGTGCAGTTGGTGACCCTTCCCAGAAGGAAAAAGTAATTGTCCGTTTAGAAAAACATTTAATTTTACCAGTACCCACACACCGTTCTTGTTTTCTTTTCCTCCAGAAAGAGTGTCTGTAGAAAAAAATTTGTCAGTTCCTGAAATTATAGCCTATTTGGTGTCAAAAGTGTGTTTTCCTACTTTGTCATTAGGAGATCTGCTGGGTAATTTGCACTAGCCATGACTCCATGCCTGCTGGAGCTTACAGCTCCACCAGGAGTGTTATGGGTCCGGGGAGGTCCAGTTACCTGAATGCCTCTCTTTGCACCTACACTATACAAGCAGAGCAGTTCACATACCCATCATTTAACCGTGTTGGCAAAAGGCTTCTCCTTCCTTCAAAGCTCTCTTCTGGAAAATTAGAAATCCTTAATGGCCTTAAACACGTTTATTTAGTTGAAGCAATAGAATTGTCAATGAACAATTTGACCAGCTTCATTGTCAAGTCATATGTTTTGACTGTTATTAATTGAACTGGATGAGAGGCAGCCCTGTGAGCTAACATAACCCAGCTCCTGCAAAGCCTTTGTTATCCGGAACAACGCAGAGAGCTGAGCGAGCAGACAGGCACGGAAAAGTTAATAAAGATTATGAAGCATCTTAGCATGGTCTGATCAAATAGCTACATGCCATGAGCTATAAGATAACTGGGTTTTAAGCAGCTGTCCCCAGATTTGAGGAAATTAGAAAATTACTGCAGTACCAGCTGTTTTTAAAATATGTGGGAAATCCTGCAGTCCTATGAAATCAGGTTCCATATGCTGGGTACAATCAAGAGTTGTTATCACCTGGCATTTCATGTTGATTAACCCTTAAGCATTCATGACACACAGTCCCATTTGTCAATTGCTATCCTAATGTCCTTCCAGTGCTTTAGCCCTTCTCAGGAATATATAACATACATCAAACTGCTGATAACTATATTTGTTGCTATAAGATTCAATGTGACATTTTTAATATATTCTGAACTTACATTCCTGAAAGCAGCTTTTCATTTCAGGGAAAAAAAAAAAAAAAAGGAAGAACATTTTGGGAAATATCTTGTTAAGGAGCAACTGCACTCTTCTAATGGAAGAGAAAGGAGCTGGCACAAGACCTCTGACTTCCTCAGTGCAAAAAGACCTTGAGTTTGTGCAGAGTGATACTTATTAGCATTAATTAGCAGGTGATTTTAAATACACAAACAAGTTTGCAGTGACTATTTTTGAATGCGTGGATGTTAAAAGTCTACACTTCCTTTCTGACAAACGCTGGGCACAGAGTTCAGAAAAGTAATGTTTCAAAAACAGAAAGCTTAAGCTGTGATGCTCAGAATCACCTTGGTAGTTGTTATCACCTGTAAGAAAACACATTTTCTTCACTTTTCAGAGGCCCTTTCTACTGAAAATGGTTTTGATTTACTACATAAAATGCAGTATCTTAAAATAACGTTAAATGAGAAATAATTTGGAAGGAGAAATGTCACTAAATATTTTTTGGTATTTTATTAGTGTAGGAAGTTTTCTTTAGGGGTAATATTCACTTCTTTGTATAAGGACAGTGAAAATGTCATGGTGTAAAAAGAAGTGAGATCCAGGCTGCCCATAGCTTCCCTACTGATGCTCCCACTGTTGGTGCTGGTGCCACTTGGCCAGCAGGAAGCTGTTTGAGGAGGCCCCAAATGCTCCTGGGATGGGTATTAGGGAACTGAGCCAGGACTGCTGTATGTTGCTTTGGTTCCCAATGTCCCATTGGTAATGGCAGATTTTTGGAACTTAGTTCCATCAGGTTATCTGTAAGCAGGTCTGGTAATTTGTGAAAGGTGCAAAGATTTGAGGTTGAATCCATGGCCTAACTGAAATGCTGTTGATTTTCATTGGTCTATCAGGTCACTTCTTGCTCTTAATGAGTATGTAACTGCTTTAATTCGTCATCTGAAATTTTTTTCTAATTAACAGGTGAAAGGAATTTGTGTAACTACCTTTCTTGCATAGTACAGCTTGATTCATGACACTTGTCCTCTGAGCACAGCTTGAGTGTCTCCTGAGTTTTACTAGAGACTTGTTCAGCAGCAGAATCTTAGTTTTCATAGCTGCAATGGGAGTGAAGGCTGCAATGCAAATAAGGTTCTCTCGTCCAATATTCAGAAAAAGATGAGCCAGAGCATAAATTGTAGAACAAAAGGTTAAAAAGAATGGGTAAAAGCAGAGTGATTTCATTATAAGGTCTGACAGGCCAATGAAAACCTAATACACGTTAAAGATGAATATTCTGAGTACTACATGTAGGTAAATGGGATATTATTATATCAGAAATATTTTCTGTTTAAGAGATAAGTTCTTTTGTTATAGCCATAACAGTAATGCATTAAGTGTTTGAAGCTGAAATATCTCTTTAAAATTTCTTTTTATTATATTAGCACAGAGTTGAATTTATTTAGAATGATGACAGAATGGACATGCAAAAAGTAGTTAAAGAGATTTTACAGTTTTCTGTTGTTTAAAAAAGCAAATCCAGAACTAAGTGCAGATAAATAGAAACACTCTAAACATGAAATCTGCATCTCTCTTGTGCTTGCTATCAGTGTTGACTTGTTGCAAAGAAAATGCTGGCATGGGCAGTCTGGAGAAGCTGTGGATGCCCCGTCCATGGAAACATCCTAGACCAGGTTGGACTGGGACCTGGTCAGCCTGATCTGGTGGGGGTTAACCCTGCCCTTGGTAGGAGGCTTGGAATTGGATGATATGTGAGATCCCTTCCACCATAAGCCATTTGATGATTCTATGAAACACCACTGATTAATACTGGAGTACTGTAGTCTGAATCAGATTTTAGAATCTGATTCAAGGTATACTTGGTTCGTTATGCAATCACTTGCTTCATTCAGTAATATCCATAACTTGATACCCCTTTGCACAGGAGAAAAATGTTTTCTTGCAACACAAATGGAATTAGTCTTCAGCTACACCTGAGTTGATTCATATGTATCAAACTCATAGTGATTTGCATATAGTCTTAATTATTTCCTCATCACTGCACTTTATGTATAATGAAAGCTATGTATTTTTTAATATTTGAGTCCTTTGAAAGCTAAAATCTAGTTAATCCATCCATTCTGTATATATATATATATATATATAAATATATATTCTGATGTTTAGGAATCTTTTATCTAGCAAATAGAAGTAAAATAAAATGAAATTTTTTACTGTATTTCAAGTATGTGTTCTTGATACTGCAGTATAAAATGAAATGTAAATATGTTTAATCATATTTTAGAATGTTAACTGAAGAGAAGTTTTGAAATCTAAATGTAATGTAAACGAGGTAATTTATCTGTAAAAGGGTTATCTGTAAAGGGTCTCTAGTAGTAACATGGGCTCTCATTCTTCAAGTAGGGTAATGCCTTCTGGGAAAACAAGATCTTCAATTTTCCCGAATCCAAAGAATTCTTCCTTTTTTTTTTTTTTTTTTTTTTTAATTTAAAAAAAAATTAATCCCTACTACTATTTTGTTGTTGTTGTTGTTCAGGAGTATAAATAATGGAAAAGGGAAAGCTATAGTCCTTAAATAGGTATTTTTTTTCTGAACTATGCTATTAGAGAGCCCAAGAGACTGGGATAGCGTCTCTTGAAGGAGCAAAACTAGCAAACAAAAGTGTAGACTTGATTTCTTTTTTATTAGAATGTGAATCAATATGTTTGGCTTGTGAAATGGTTTTCAGGATAAAGCAAAATGTCTCAGAGCTGATTTTTTTTTTTCAGTACATGGTAATCTACAAATCAACCAAGCATATGAGATCAATAGTTCTGTGTCTTCGTGGGTAATCACGAAGCTGGAGAAATATATCTGAGAAGGATACCAGCATATGAGCCCTTTTGGGAACTATTATTTTTATTTAAAAGGAAAAGTAATTATTTTAAATGAATAAACCCATTGCCAATTAATATATCAATATTCCTATGAGTAGGAACATGTGAGTGTGGCATGGAGGCTCTTGCTCACTGTTGGTGAAAAATGAATAGCTAGTAATAGCGATTATGTTGAAAAATAGTTTTTTGTAGATGAGGTTGGGGTCTATCAAATAGTGTTATTGTGCCCTTTGTGCCTCTTGTAGTTTCCATGGAAATAAATAGAAGGCATTACTTTCAGAGCAACCTACGTCTTTGTGCAGTTATGCGCATAGCAGCGAAGTTATTCTTTATGACGACAGAGTTATCTTTATTTTTGGAGTGTGACATGGCTGAAAGACATTGCTGGCTTTGCAGTATACTAAAAGCTTTTGTAGCAATGAAACAGCACTAAATACAGATGGAACATTGATCCAGCTTTGAAAATGTCATTTATTCATGTGTGGTCTGCTTTGGCAGAGTAGAGAACTGTGTCAATACATATATAGATACCCCACTGACAGAACATGGGCCAATTAAAGGTGTCCTGACAGTCTATTATTTTAAATTGAAAATAAATTAGAGCAGTTAATATTTGGAAAGGAAACTAGAGCTGGCTGGTGCAGGAGATGCCAGTCTCCACTACTACCATTCAGGCTTCGGGTAGGGTGCAATTGTGTTGTAACGTGGGAATGGGAGTGAGAAGGTTAGAGCTTTTCACCTTTATGTTTTTGAGCACTATTTTTTGTGCCACTCTCTACTTCTAATTGTAGTGCCTGGTTCTGAGCCAATGTTTTTCTGGCAGATGAGTGGAGCAAAAGTTGAGTCCTGCAAATGTACGTTGAGACTTACACAATATGGTACTAAAATATGGTTATCATCATAAGGTGTGTAGTGGCAAAGAGTCAAATCCACACTTCTTAATTCCACATATGTATAGTTATTTAAAAACGGACATACAATTATTAATAAAAGTCTTCAACAAGAAGGAGTGTAATATGGGACAAAAATGATCACTGTATCAGCATGCCATGCAGATCATAAGAGCAAGGAACGTGTTCAGAGGAGACCAGGACAGTACAGTCAAATAAACTTGAAAAGCCCAACTATTCAAGACCAGTCTATTTTTATTGTATTTGTTGGTTTATTTTGTTTGGTTTGGGTTATTTGGATTTTGCTTTGTTTAGGCTACGTTCATTGGTCATGGAAAGGAAGCTGCCTGCACAAACCTTATTTCATAAAGTTTGTGAAGCTCAGTTGTGTATCTACTCCACAAAGAGCATCCTCAACAGAGTATCCCAAGCAACCCAATTAATTATGTGAAATTAATCTTAATTTCCTTAGCTGGCTGTCCCTCATGCTGCCGAATTCCCTAATTTTTTCCTGTGCCAAGTCCCAAAATAGAGATGCTTCCATCTCTGAGCAAGATCCCCTGGCTCAAGGAGCTGTAAGGCAGCTCAGGTGAGAACCAGTGGGAAGGAGTTGAATGTGTCCAGAAATTGATTTGTTTTTCCTGCTGGGCTGACAGTGATGCTTGGCTGCAGCTGTGTAGCCCCTGAAATAAATGAGGATTGTTGTACCAAGACAGAAAGCAGATTCCACTCTTTCTGTCTGTTCTAAAGCTGCTAACGGTTTGATTTTAGTTTAGTTTCAATATGCATTTTATATAGTTTTGTAGAAATATGAACAATGGTGTTTTGTTTTTTTTTTTTACCATGACGAAAGAGATTTTTGCACAGCTAATCTGTTCTGAACAGCGTTATTTCCCACTATCTTTTCATTCCTTCAATCTTGGTGGTATTGACTTTGGAAGATATATCGGTGAAAATGATTTGGGGACAGAACGTGCTGTGATGATTTTAATTTGGAGAATTTTGAGTTAGAATAATTGATTATTAACAAGTGCATTTAAGTTCTTAAGGTTCAGTTTGATAAAGAATAGTTACAGGTATATATAGTGTTTCATAAATATCTTGTGTATGCAGAGCTGTGTGTGCATGGATGTATGTGCATCTCACAAACTCCATTTGAAACAGTCGTGTTTCAAAGAAGCAGAGAACGTTGTTAAATCTGTAGTTTTGGCCTTTGTGGTTTTTCTTTTATGTTTTTGGTTTGTTACAAATGTCCTAACGTAATCTTGATCATTACTTGCTTTTATAAGTTGTGCATGCATTTGCTACATGGTGTAAAGGAGCAAGATCTGTGCAGCAGTGTTATCTGTCAGGGCAGCACAGTGTGCAGCTAGCAGAGAGCATGGGCGTGCAACTTGTATTAGGATATAAACATATTAGTTTGGGGACTGCTGCTTTCAAAGCAAGTATTAACTTGTCAGAAATGGAGGCATATATTAAATGGCTTCATTATTAGAATTTGGTTACTATTTTAGATGTATAAATCCATCTGTTGTGATAACTTAAAAAAAACAGAAGCACGTTATTAATAAAAGTTTTCAGTTGAGCAGAGCAGTATGCAAAGTAAGCGCTACCGTCTTAGGCCCAATTTGAAACAGGGAATAGGTTCTGAGTTGTGATGAAATTATTTTTTTAATGGCACATTTTATTTTCATATTTTTGTAATGCTCCTTTCATTTTGTAGCCTGAGGCTGGTACGCCTGCTTTGTTCTCTAAAAGCCTGAATAAATGGAGCTTGCTTGGCCACGTGGGAAAGTTAGGTCTAGACGAAGATCCAAGCTTTGCATTTATGTCTTAGGAAAAAGCGAAAAGGTCCCAGAGATCACCTCTGTCAGCTTATGGGTCATGGAATTCCTGAAGGGCTGCTCGGAGAGCAGTGATGGCAGCAGAGCAGTTTGCTGGCCCTGTCAGGGGAGTGAGCACTGGGCTGGAGCTCGTGCTTACGGGGACTGTGTGACATTTGTTGTTTGAGGGGGTCACCAGCGGGGAGTGTGGTCCCCACCTCAGAATTCTGTTCGGATGTGCAAAACGAAGAAAAAGAAGGAAAAAGAAGAAAGCAACGGCACTTTTCAAATGCAGGGCTAAGAGATACACATCTCAGAGCTCCGTCTATTTCTGGGCTTTTTCAGGGGACTGCAAGAGCAGCTGACACAAATTCCTTACCCCTACCTATGTTTTCCTTGTTGGCTCCAAGGGGTACACCAAGGTTAGCAGAGGGGAGGGTCTGCTTTGTGCAAAGGCAATGAAATTTCTTCTTTTCTTATTAGCACAGCCACAGTCTCCATTTACATATATTATATTATCAAGTTCCATGGTTTCCATTCAAGTCACATTCTTTTACTGCAGTAGAGATAATTATAAACAAAATAGTTTGGGCTAAGGAAATGCTTAGAATTTGATGCATTGTCTCAGCATGTTAGTGACTTTTGCATTTGTATCAGTGCACTAAAGCTGTAAATGCAATGGACTGATTTGGGACTCTGCAGAATATATATTTTTTTCCCCAGGTCCATAAAGTCAGCACCTTCTATCCAAGGGCCCAGGAGCTAAAGTCATTCCTAAAAACAAATACACTTTAGGCTCATCTTAAGTGTCTGGAAGTGCATTATTGAAACAGAAGGAAAACACAAGCTAGTGGGATTCACTTCCTTTGGAATATCAGCGTATTTCTTAGAAACCCCTGTGATGGTAGGAGTAATAGTCTTAGGAAAAGTTTTAATTTTAAGTTCTTTACCTTTTATCGCCATTCCATTTCTCTTGTCATTAGGATGTCTCTGGTCATTAGAGCCTGTGAATAATCAACAGAGAGCAGCAATCTGTTAGGGAGTGCTTGTGATATGAAATCCAGCAGTGATCTATATGAGTCTTTACTTATCTAGTGCTGGGAATGTGATTTATGCTATAAAGAAAACATTTATAAGGAGTGCAGGAGAAGAGGAAATTAATACTATAAACCTGTCATGAGGCACTTTAGTCAGAAATGGAACCAAGGCAAAGCTGAGCTCTTTGTGACGGCAAAATTAAGTTTCGAGGAAGTTGTAGCTATGAAACCTTGTATCTAACCTTCAACCTCCTAGTGATATAAAAAAAAACACCACCAAAACTTTGCTTTAACAAATAATTGTTTTTGAGGTTGCAGACCTGTACGGAGAAAATATATTTTTTTTTCCTTTTTTTTTTTTTTAATGTTTGCATGTTTGTAGAAAATACCGACTTTGATGTGCTTGTGCTATTAGTCTAATTTGTCCTCACCTCGCCTTTGTCCCCATCACTCTACAAGGCAAACAGTCACTTTTCACTGTTTAAACAGGTTGGTTTTATGCTGCTTTTTGTGCTATGCTGGTTTTTTAGAGCTTACACTCCTTTCTAATAAATCTGCATTAATCTCCGTCCTTTGCTGGAAAGTTTGCTCCGTCATCTAATCCACTTTTCTGTCTGATTGTGCTCATTTTCAGATGCATTAGGAAGGGTACCAGAAAGACTGTTTTGATACAGAATGATGTGTCTGCAGAGGTCGTGAGAGTCAGCTGTGGGCTGTGCTCTCTGTGGTGGTACTGATTACATAGACTGTATTCAAAATACTTCCTCTCTCTATTAGTATAACTATGATTAATGCTTTGTGCTCGGATTATTAAGTTTCAAAAATCATACTGTTTTTCCAATATAGTAATTTTATATATTTCAGAAAGAAAACGTAGCCAAACTGGTTGATTACTGAGCAAAGAGATATGACTGAGTTTGTGTGCGTCAGAAATGTACTCAAGGCAACTCGGATGAGCTGCTACCAAAGGAAAAAAAACAACACAACAGACATGACTTTCATTGAATGAGTGTTTTGTCCTTAAGGAGTCTCACGCGCTATCAGTGTTAAATCCTTGATCTAATAGATCTACTACAGTTTTTTCTCCAAGCAAATAAGGATTTGAGGAATTGTCAAACTTCTGCCTTTCTGCCGCCATAGAATGAAATACTAAGATGCAGAAAAAGAAAAAAAAAATCCCCCCACCCCCACCTTGCAAAATGTACGAACTACCATCTGGAATCTGCTTTATTTTCTATTTCTTAATACTAAATAAATTAAAAGCTAATTAATTCCTTTATGTCAGGTTTTCTCATTAGGGTAATAATGACCTTTCAAAGTTTGTCATTCACCAGTCAGTGATGTACCATATGCTTGATGTCACATGATAAAAAGTATTTTCAATTTAGCATGCTATAGTATGCCTTCTCACTACTTAGCACAGTAACTTTTTTCCTCAGTGATGTCTCACTGACATATGCCACCAGATACATTAATTGTTTTGCTAATGCATCCTAGACCACGTTACTGAGTGGTATTGCCAGCAATGTTACTCATAGAAAAGTATTCCTTCTTGTCTTCATTCTTTGCGAGCTCTACATTTCCTATTCCATACATATGCCCAAATCCCACTGGTGCCTTCTGGAAGAGCATGTTTTAGGCATGGTGATGTTAACGTAGCTGCAATCAGTTTGTCCAGCCCCGAAGTTATACTCAGACTCTCCAGAATTGTCTTTTCTCAAAATCATCTTTTCTCTCTCTGAAAATGTGTTGATAAGGATTTTCATCTACAAAATTAAATTATAACCTCTCCAATTAGAACCCTAGCACCTGAAATGGACAGGATTACAGTGAATATAAGGGCAGCCTCATCTTAAACTGAAACAGTCTTGGGGAATTTTCTTCATTCACGTATCATTGAAAACTGAATGCATAAAACATAGAAAACTGAGAGTCAAAAGCTCAACTGGTGCTGTTGGTACACAGCTAGCTCAGCTGGTGTGCTAGCAGCAAGCTCACTGAATCCAGTGGGAGAACTCCCATTAAATATTTTGTTTCTAGCAGTACAGTTAGGATGTGTGAAATTAATGTTTTGTATTTAAGTGCCCTGTCTTTATTCTCTTGCAACCAGTTCTCTTTAATCTATTGTTCCATTCTACACAAGATCATTCAGACTTAGCCGCTTTCCACTGTGACTCAACCATTTTGTGTGTTTTGATTTCTAATAGTGGAGCTGTGAATATACTCTCACAGTTGCTGTCCTGGGATAAGGTCTCGTGATCTTGGGTCAGGATTTAGATTGATGTAGAATTAGTTGTGAGCAGAAACTGTTGCCTTCATGGTGCTTTCTTTGGTCCTACTTTGCTGAATGACCCGAGATCAATGCCCTGTAACCTCTTGAAGGGAGCTCACAATAGTATATTCATAACCCTGTCTTGCAGAATTAAAGCTGCCAGCTGCAGGCTGGTGATGGAGCCTTGAAAGGCAGAGTTCGCTGCCTGTGAAAGCAATGCAGTAATGGACAGCAGGACCAGAGGGAGGGGTCTGCATCAGAGCACCACCTCAATAGCAGGAGTTCTTTTTATTGCTATTTCAGAAATGATGAAACCTAAGTCAACCCAGCTATTTCTGTAGCCATCTCAACAGAACGTCAGTTATCTGATGTTCAGATAGGGGTTATCAGAAATGAAGGCCCCAAGGGTATGTTGAGAGCAAATTTCAATCAGCACCTTCATCAAGGAAAAGGAGAAGGTCTGTGTACCAACTGTGTGGAATCTCCAAAGCATAAAGGTAATGAAATACTGGGCTGATGGTAGGGGGCTCTGCAGAGTTCTTGTAAAACTAACAGTGTCATTGTTCAAAAAGGTGATGAAGGAGTTTAGTGTTAGATGACTGTACCCTATGAAAAAATAATCCCAACCAGATAACATGATGCTGAATTAGTTGACAATTACAGCTCAGGACATTGATCTTGGCAAGTTTCCTGAAGTTGGCAGTTTGCTTAAACCCTCAATGCAGTGAGCAGGGGCAACAATAACAAAAAAAGCCAACAAAATGTCAAGCACCAGGAGAAGGTGCACTGAGAGTAAGAGAGGGCATCATGTTTCCAGCATGTGGGACACTGGTGCACTCATTGCAGTGTGGTGTGCAGTTCTGATCTCACATCTTAGGAAGAATGCATCGGAGTTGGAGAAGGAACAGAGTAGGCAAGTGAAAAGGTCAATGCTGGAAAGCTTTCACTATACAAAGAGATGCTGAAAATGCTGGGACTGTCAGCTTATAGGGCTGAGGCAGTGAGTATGACTGTGGTTTGCAAAGTCACAAAAACAGGAGCTAAAGTGAACAAAGAGCAGCTTCCATGGTCAGACCTGGGAGTGTGGATGAAGCCATAGGAGGGAGATGAACAGTACTGGCAGTTTGAAAAAGAGATTAGACGGACAGGAGATGGAGAATAGAGGCTGTGAGGATTGAAAAGGCATCTTCTCCCTTCACCTGTATCTGAAAGACGGGAGTGATGAGGAACACGGAATGCACGCAGGCCGTGGCTGTTTCTGCGCTGTCCCTAAATACCAGCTGCTGGGTCACTGGTGAAGACAGATTGCTGCAATGTATGGACTGTTGGTGTGACACAGCGGGATGTTTCTTGTTAGGTATGCAAAGCTGTATAATTACTGAAATGCATGCAAATAGGTTAATTAGAAAAGGAATTAAAAATGTCACATTCAGCTTAGTTCACTGTAGGTTACAGACAGTAATTTGTGTAGGTAAAAGGCCACAGAGCTCCTAAAAGGAGGGGAGGTGGGAATATTGCTGTGTCTGTGTGAGGAAAGATGGCATAATGAGTTCTGGAAAGACATTTTCCCCCTCTCTCTTTTGCAGAAAAGAGGTTATGGGAGGACAGAAAGCTGAGCTAAACGCTATGGTTATGCTCGGTGCAGTACAGCTTGAGTCATATATGAAATTTATTTGAAAAACAACACGATACATGAAGCTGCTCTACTTGAGAGCCTTAATTTCTGAAAAACATTTTGGAATTTTGTGGAAAAGATGGGTATGAGGGCAAATTCCACTAACTCCTGTATTTAAAAGCAAAGTGCTATGTGGTAGTATTTTCTGTAAGTAGATCAAATTCCTCCTTGAGATTTTTATTTAAACAGGAAACATCTTACAGTTGTAGTATTGTTTACACAAGCTTGCATAAAGGAACTCCATTTAAACAATTAAATATGAACCATAATGGATAGGAATATCATGACAATCTCTTTGATATCTCTGTGTACAGATATAGAAGCTGAAAATAAAATTCAGTATGGTGGCCTAGGTTCTGAGCCACAGGGCATAAACGCTGAAAGGGAAGCTGTCAAAATATTCTTTTTAGTTTCTGATCCAACCTTAATTTTGTTTACTGTTGTTATTGTTCTCAGCGTGCACGTCACAACCAGCTAATGCCATTCTGAAGAGCAAGTCTGTTTTTTCCAGTTACTTAGACTTCCTCAAGCTGAACTATCTGTAGGTTAAGAAGCGCCAGCCTGGTTCCAGGTGGAGTCTCTTGTCTGTGCCATGAACAAAGGTTACAGCAGGGGATGCTGGGAGCATCCAGCAGTTAAAGGGAGTGTTCTTAATGCTACTTCCACTTCTCCAGTACTGCTCACATCAAAAATTCATTATGTTATCTTTTACAGTTGGGTACCATGGGAGCCTACAGTAATACAGACCTGACAGCAGCCCTGATTAAAGCCCCATTTTGGCCTTGTCTCCTCCAGCAGGTTTTTACTTGTTATTAGCAATGACTGGAGATGCAGTGGTGTTAACAATCGCTGCAGTCTATACCAGCCAGAGGGATTTCACTGCTGTGTCATCAAACTCCTCTTTGAGTGGGACTTTTAACATGGTGCAGGAAAGTCGTGACTCGGGTTTGTACTGTCGTCCTCATTGTTGCTAACAGCAGTAGAGCTGCACTTGTAGATAATAAGTAGGACGAGAATCTGCAAAAAACTTACTGTGCTGTGTGTGGTGCTGGCTTTTTTTTTCCTGTTGAGAATGAAGGCTTACCACAAAGGATATATTTTCAATTGGTTTAGATCACTGTAGTTCCACTGGAGTCAACCAAGCTATGCTGATTTACACTAGTGGAGAGCTTGTCCGGAGGCTCTTGAGTGCTGGCATTTTACAGCGGTGACATTCAAAATGAATCAGTGCACTGTGCTGACATTGCTCCGTGTCGCAGTAGTACAGTGGCTGCTCCTGGAAGGCCAGGTCCTGATAAACTTCTTCCTGTTGAATTTCATGCTATCTGGTGAATAGTTTTTTTTCTAGTGTAAAGTTAGTTTCTTATCAAGTACTTACGCCAGTAGCCGTAGATAACAATTAAATAAAAAAAAATAAATCCACCTTTCATGAGAGCTGCTCAAAACTTTTGCAATGAAATATTGATTTTAGTGTAACTGAGGAAAAAAAGATTTCAGAATCAACTCTTAGTGGGAGTGAAAAGGGCAGGAGAAGAGTCATAGAATCACAGAATAGTTTGAGTTGGAAGAGACCCTTAAAGGCCAACTGGTCCAACTCCCCTGCAATGACACCCACAGCTCCATCAGGTGCTCAGAGCTTGGTCCAGTCTGACCTTGAATGTCTCCTGGGACAGGGCTTCCATCACCTCTCTGGGCAACCTGTGCCAGTGTCTCACCACTCTTATTGTAAAAAATGTCTTATATCCAACTTAAATCTCCCCTCTTTTAGTTTGAAACCATTTTCCCTTGTCCTATCACAACAGACCCTGCTCAAGAGTCTGTCCCCTTCCTTCTTATAGACCCCTGTAGGTATTTAAAGCCCGCCGTCAGATCTCCCTGGAGAGAATCTTCTCAGACACGAACATTTGTAGTCAAAACCTGTGTGTTGAAAGTGTTTCAAGTGATTGTAGTGTGAAGAAATATTTCTAAGTATGTTTTTGAAACAAAAGATCAGCAGAGTGCAACTTAATTGACATGGTTTTTAAGACATTCCAGAATACTGAGGCTGTGGATTATAAAATATGCACAGTCACTGAATAACTTGGCAGTAGGGAGAGCAAAGAAAATGAACGTTGAGCTTTCCTTGTCTCTTGTTCCTGACTCTGCTGTTTTTATAAATGCTTTGGGAAGAGATGCTGAAGCGGGGGGGGAGATGAAGAATATCAAATTAGCCCTAAATATTTTACACAACTGCAAGTGAAATCCACTAATGCCATGAACAAACTGCCTTACCCAGTCTTGAGTGCTATTAATAAAAAAAACATTTTTGTGTTAATAGAAATGTGTAGTTCTCCGTAGCACAAAACTGAAATATTATAAAGGCATCAGCTGGATATGCTGAACCTCCAGGTAATTTTCTATAAAATGAGGTTTGAGAGCTGTGTCTGAAGCTCAGTATTGTTCCCTCCTCTTTTTAATTCATGTTAACAATCTGTCCAATACATGTTGGTAGTTTATCCCCCCTTTTAACTTACACGATGTCTTTATCTATGACAATTTTGCATGGGTGCTTCTGCGTATGTAATCAAATAATCATCTCTTACATCTTCAGTAGATAAGGCAAGGAAAAATCAAATTATAATGAAACAGTAGCAGTTCTAAAAATCAAAGTATGATGATAAGTACAAATTTAACATGCAAAATTATGCAATGTTGCATAAACAGTATGGATTTCATGTAGCTTTCCTTTAGTCCAACAGAGTATTTTGTGTATGTCTCCATTTTTTTTTTTTTTCCAGTTTAGTGATCTTCAATATCAAAACAAAGGTATCTCCAATATCTTGAAGTTTCAAGAATTTCTATTTTTTTTTTAGATATTTGCATACTTTATTTCTGATAAGCATATCATTTGGTCTCAACTGCTTTCTTCCAGAGAAAGCCATTCAAATTCAGGTCGTGTACCAGAGATAGCGCAGCTTTGTTTTACCAGTCCAGAGTATCTGCCAATGTTATTAAAACTGATAAACTCGTTGGCTTGCCTTTTAAGGGAAATTGAACCTGACTCAGGTGTGATTAATCATCAGCCCCGCACTGACATCGCATACAGAGGTATCATGTGATGTCTCAACGTCTGATCCCAGTGTTCCTCCTAACTCCAACACGTAACTTAACGGATCTGGAAGGATAGATCCATCTGCTGAGATTTTTTTTGGTGCGTGAGAGGAAAAGGACTGGGTTTTTTTTTGGGTTTTTTTTTGACTGCAGCATAATTTGAAGTCTCACCAAAGGTATTTGTACAGAAAAGTACTCTTGTAGGGCTGACAAATCTACAAAGGACAACATGATTGCTGCCTTGCAGAAAAAAAGGTACGCAGGTGTGAGGCACTGTCTATTTCCCCAGTCCTTCAGACAGTCCTTTCCAGGAATGTTTGTCTCAAAAAACTCACTTGAAATTCTGTACAAAAGGCATTGTTCTCTGCTGCGTTGCCTAGTGATGCTTTTCTGATGAATATGTGAAATTCAAAATAAAACGTATTATTTTTTTTTATCGGAAAATGAGTAATTGCTCTTGGTCAAGATCCTTTTGTTCTGATGTATGTATTGCCTGCAGCGTATTTGCATTCAGTCTGCAATATAGACCTGCTGGTGAAGAAGCTGGACAGCTTACCAGATCCTGACTAGATTTGCTGTTGATTTATGTATGGCACCGTATAGATACTGAATAAATACCAGGGATTTTCTTGCAGAAGTTCAGCCAAAGTGTATGATCAGACATCTTCCTCACTATTGAAGAACTGCTGGGCCCACACTAATTCACTTCTTTAACCTTTTGTTTTGTAACTGTTGAAGGTGGCAGTGCTTGTACCGTAGACTGGAATACCATGCAATAAAATATTCTCTCGGAAGCACGAACTCTCAGAAGCAGTCGTTGTACAAACTGATTTTATCTTAATGCCAGGGCACTTCATCTGGCCCCTTTCTCTTCCTGTGGGAAGGTTTTTTCTTTCGTAAAACTAAAGATGAAATTAAGATCCTGATGACCTTTGGGAGGAATGGTGTCAAGGTCTCTTTTCTGAAAGATGGTGTCACAGAGAAATCTTTAAGGGAGCACTTTTCATTTGATTGAATGAATAGATTTACAGCTGTCACTGCCCGAGTCCTGTGTGTTTTGAAGTTTTGTCCTTTAAAAAAAAAAAAAAAAAAAGTTTATTATGCACTAGGAATTAATATAATGGGCTAGAATGGTATATCTTGTAATGGCAGCTGTCTTTGTGCTGTAAAGAGTGTGTATAGGCAAAAATATTCCACACAGACACCTGAATGCAATGGACTCTGCAGTGATCTGTACGCTCCTAAATGGGACATTGCCAGGTGTGCCTGCATCAGTGCTTCAGCTGAGGCCAGAAATGGGTTTGCAAGGCACTCACCAGAATGTCACTGTGGAGGTCCTTTGGCAGACAAAGCGGGGTGGACTGAGTGTCAAAGATGGATATTTAGTGCCAGCTGGTTTATTTGCCTGAGGCATCAGCTCCTTTAGAGTCTCATTCCAGCCCGCTGTAGTCAGACATTTCAGAAGGCTTTTGAGCTGCCTTCAGCTGCTCATACCTGAAAAGTGTAGGATGCTGTAACAGGTTTTTACCTTGCAATCCAGCTTTGCATTGCTGTAAACTTATCTAAAGAAAAATAGTTATTATTGTTCGGAGGAGCGTGGGTCAGTTCAGAGACAAGCTTTAACTTTTTTCTTACTTATTCAGAGCTTGGAAAATCTTTGACGCTGCTGTCTACTGCTTGAAGCATCATGTTCTTTGATCTTTATGTTGTCTCATCTTTATCCTCCCTGTTACAATTTCTCTTGCTTTTATAGCTTCTGTATTTTTCCTTATGTTAAGTTTTGTAGCATTATAAAATGTCTTCAAGAATTACTTTATTGTTTCTAGCCCTCAAGACATTTGTCTTTATTCCACAATATGTTATTACCTTCAGTATTATCCTACCTCTTTTTCTGTCCCTATTGCAATTTCTTTTTTTTTTCCTCTGAATTTCTGCAGTGTGCCTCCTCTCTCTCCTACACGGACAAATTAATTTTCAGTCCTTCCCTGTTTATTTTTTTTATTCATTACTTTTTCCTCTCCTTCATTCTTGTTCTCGAAGAGAACAAGATGGAGAACCAGACTCAGCTTCCCTGCAGAGAAATCAAATTGTTCTTCCTACCTCAGATGGGCTTCTACCGGTACCTGAAATAGCTTTCTTGGAGTTGTCTTAGATATGTGATATACTCATCAAATAAACGTGATCAAAGTTTTGGCTCTTTTCAAGAGGTTGGACTGACCATGGCGATTAACATAAAGGTACAAAGCAATTCAGTGCTGTGCTAATGAGCACAAATTGAAACCAACAACAGTGCTTTTGTCAGAGAAATGCCGAGGATGGCTTGTGCATGTTTTTTACTCAGCTTCATACCATGAGTTGTTAAATAATTCAGATTTTAGTCAAGGTATATCGTGTGTCAAGGTATATTTGGTGATAAAGGAAAGCGAGGCAGCCTCTGCGTGCATCAGAGGGCGGTAGGAATGGGGCTGCGTGTCTGTGTCTGGGTTTGTATGAGGGGAGGAGGTTTGGCTTCACAAGACAATTGCAAACAGGCTCTGGAGGAATATTGCTCTGCTCAGCTAATAAAGGAATGCTGCACTGTTGGTGCTGTGCTACAAACAGTAATCAGTTTTACTTGTTTGTGGATAGCAGATTTGTTTCAAGACCTGTCAGTAATACTCAAAATATTGGTTAACATATGGGTATGGTGAACTAGAGCCTGGATTTGTTGAAAAGATGAATTAATAGACTCCTAGATTGTTCATAGTTCAATATATTATTTTTCCTGCCTATCCCCTCTCAAATGTGTATGACATCAGTATGCCGTGAATGCACTGAGTGGATTTAAATCTTTATTTAGCTGGATCTTCTGGTTTGTTCAGGGGATTCTACAATGAAATATGGTGAATTTTTTCCATTAGTGTTGTGCAGATTGAAACACAGATGCTAGCTGTATACTGTGATCTAAATCTCTATCAGATGGTCTAATCTGGCTCTATACTTCAACGTAGACTTTCAAAAAACCCTTTAGCACTTATGTTCCAATAGGGTAGCTTTAAGGTCTGCAAAATAGGCTACAGACCTCACATATCTGTTTCTCACGTTTTTCAGATTAGAACAGTAACAGCACTGGTAACATAATGGGGAAAACGAACACAGCAGTTTGTGTGCTGAGGAGGAAAGTTTGAGACGGTCATAGCCAAGGCAGTGGAAAAATCCTAGCTATATTCTTAACGTGGTCCTAGAACTTGCTCAGCAAATAGCACTGCAGTTTTTCTGCACCACTGATACTGCAACTGTTTCTTGACAAATCCCTTTATATTCTGTATTGAAAACAGATTCATAAATATGGCTCTTTTATGGTGAATTCAATACATTTCTTATAAGCTGCACTGTCATTAGAATATATTTGTGAGGTGTACACCACGAGTATTATTACTGCACTATAAATCTGCTATATATTTGAGAATTCTGGTAGCTTCTCCAGAAAAGAAAATAAAAACAGATGTTTATATTGAGCAGCCCAATTGCGGAGTAGCATTCGGTTTATCATTTGTGCTATCGCTGTTTCTGCAGATCTGACAGAGTGATAATTTTGGGTGAATATTTTGTTAAGACTGATAGTCTGAGTATACCGATCATTTATATGTAGGGCTGGCTTGATTTTAAAAATAGACGTCGTTAATATTCTGAAATAACAAATATGTGGAGTTCAAAGTATTCTGAACTGCAATTCGGAGAATCAATTAGTACAAGTACTTTGTTATGTTAATAGATGGTTGTTGAAGTACCAAAACTATTGGATGTCTAGCAGACTTTTGGGATTGCTTGGAGTATTTTCAATACTCATCATCAATCTGTTCAGTTATTCCTCCTGGTTTTTGAAGGCAGCTTTTGATACTGGTGATTAGATATCCTATTTAAAAGGAATCATGTGTTTAAAAAGATAAAAACAAGACCTCACCTACATTTATGATTAGTTTTCCATTTTTATTGTATTCTATCCTTGCCATCATTCCTACCTGCATTTAGGAATGCTGTTAAGGAGTTTTAGCCTGGGGTATTATTTATTCTCATTCAGATGATCTTTGGGTTGTGCAGGGCTTTTATCTTCTAGATGTGCATGCCATAGACATGTTTATGCTAAAAAGCTGAGATTAATTAATCAAACACAGTAACTGTGGTATTTAAAGACACTGTGCACCTTGATAATACACTATGATAAGCTGAATTAAATGTACGCTGGGAATTTTGTTCTATGACATAGCTAAACACTTTTCCTATCTGGTCGTGTGTTAGTTGAGACAAAAAAAAAGGGGAAGAAGAGTGAGAACAATATAAGATGGTCATCAATAAGCAGCAGTGGTTGTACCAATGTTAGGTTTTGGGACCAACATTGGGATGACAAATATTACTATTGTGACTTACCGTGCTATTAGGGCACCTTGCAGAAAAATAATTTGAATTGTTAATTACTGAGAGGTGTTTCAGTTATCCTGGTGTGCAGAAACTAGGAGCCTGTCGACGTGTCTCTGCATCAGTTCTTGCAACTTGAATTACTCAAAATCAAGAGACCTTTTGATGCTTTAAGACATTGCTGTAAAGGATTGCTTTGTGTTGTAATTGGTCTCTTTCTAATGAAGAGCAGAACAAGGAGGAACACAGTGGTGCAACTGGGGAAACAGCTAGTATTCCAAGCAATTGCAGTAATGATTTCCATGGAGCTGCTTTCAGGCACATCGACACCCAAGTTACAAGGCAGGGCTGTAGGACATCTCTTAACCTGTAGTGTCAGGGAGCGCTTGTCTTAGGGCTTCTGTGGTTCAAGGGTTTTTGTGGGAAGCAAAGCACTATGCTGCAGTGAGAACAGACCTTTAACTAGTATTCTACAAGAACTTCTTATTTCTCATAAAAGCACCATTGCACAAAGGTAAATTTCCACTACAATGCAACCCAGCTAACATACTAAGAAATCTGTGCCTGATCTATTTGTAGCTATAGATTAAATGATTTCACATCTAGCTGCTTTAGTCTTCTCACACAGCCCGTGTTGCCTGGAGAGAGCTATGCTGATGCTGTCATGAGCAGCCTTTCAACAGCTACCGAGTTATTTAGGCCAGATGTATGCAGAGCAAATGCGCTTCATCCTGGTTGGAACTGTTTAACTGCAGCTCTCTAGGATCACTCAGGCCTACGTCATATTTATTCCAAATGCTCAGCAGTTATGCTCGTTAAGGGGACAGGCTGCTTTCCAAACTGTCTATGTGCACGTCTATATATAGCCTGTATGTTATATATAGACTCAAGAATACAGGCTGGCATGCTCCTCTGCTGAATAGGGAGGGAGGTAGAAAAGTGGAATCAATAGAAAAAAAAAAGAAGCAATCAGGATAAAATCAGGATAGACTTAAACGCAAATTCGAACTTTGGAGTCTGGGTTTTCCGAAGAGGCCAGTAGAGAACTACAGCAACTTGTGCTTTCGCATTCATGAGATAAAGAGCCCTCCCACCACCTTTTGCTCTGGGCAAAAGGGCCTGAAGCCTTGTGAATTCATAGTGATGTGGCAGAATTGTACCATTGCCAGTTTCTGTGAGCCACTGAAGATGCTTATTTCCATCTGTATATTCTTTGTGTAAAAGACACCGTATTAAGGAAATGGTGTTGAGCAATGGGTAAGGTACCCATGTCTGATACAAAAATCAGCATTTTAGCAGAGCAAAACTAATTTGTGCTGTTTTTCTTTTTCTCCTTCTTAAATTTGGATGATAGATAATGTGGGATTGTTAGTTTGTTTAATTCTTCAGTTTTATTACCAGTTTAGCAAAGTATCATTGTGTTTTGATGAATGGTCTTCGAAAGGAAACTCAAACACTTGTCATAAAGAGTCAGTTCCTGAGAGAGGTGTGGGAAAAGGTTAAAGTTCAGTGGAGTGTTTGTTTCTAAAAAATGAAAACCTGAAAGGGCACTTTCAATTACTTAGAATACAGGGAAGGTGCTTTTGAATGTGGATCGATGTGATGAAAGAATTTCTAGAACAGTTTTGAGGAATGTGTTTCACAATGTCTGGAAAGTCACAGAACTTTTAAAATATACAATATGCCTAATCTTTTTAAAGTAATAATTTGGAAGAGAAAAATGAGAAAAGAGCAAATCTAGCATATGGTCAGATGGTTAGTACTTCCTTGCTGCAAGACATTTCTTAATGAAATGTTTCTCACTGCAAAATCTTACTGCAGTTAGTACTTCATTAGAGCCATGGAGGACCACGCTCTGCTCTTTTCACACTGGAGAAGAGGAAGTAAGAAAATGTTTCTTATTTTCACATAGCAGTTAGAACTAATCTGTCTCTAGCAGGCGTTTATGCTGAACTTACAGCGCTGTTCGTTGTGCCATTCTTCCTTTTCTTTGTCCTACCTGGGTTCGATACAAACTATACTGAGGTCAAGAAGATACTTTTTCCCAGGCCGCTACTTTCCTCTGAGTTTGCCCCATTCTGTCTTGTCCCTGCTGTGGTGCAGAAGATGCACCCTGGTTGCTCTGCCCACAAAAGGAGTCCTTGGGTGTAGCTGCCAAGCATGGGAAGTGTGAGATTTTTGTGTTGTTACATCAGACAGAGATGAATTCTTCCTTCTCTTGGGGTACTTTGGTTCTCCTGTGGTGTAGTCAGTTGAAAGTATGTCATTTGTCATTTCCTGTTCAATAGTGTGACCATATTTCTGTATCTGACTGAATTAATTCAATTCAGAATCTTAGGTTTTTTTGTTTCTCTTCCCCCCCCCCCCCCCCCGCCCAGTTTTAGCATATTTGAGGATGTCATTTGTCCTGCAGTCTAGGAGGTTTTTTTCGCTTCCGAAATTGCCAAGAGATCATTAAGTACTGTGAGTCTTCAATGACTGAGAACAGTTATGAAAGAAAAAAATGACAATTTCATGTAGCTGCTTCATTAAAGATAAGGAATCTTGTTGGGTAAGAAATCTAAGCAGTAGACACACAGAACATACATGACCTTAGCAGCAGCAGGCATTAAAGTGATGTCTCATTAAAACAGTATTTGTTAAAACATCTAACCTACCTGTTAACATTTTCTAAGAGTAACATAATCCCTCTGTTCTCCTCACTGATAATATTTCCAGACAAAGGAGATATCCCGATCTTTCTGTCTTGTAAATTAATTTATATCCAACTCAAAGTATGCTCTGAAACACGACGATGCTCTTGCCATTAAAGTTTATATTAAACTAAGTGAGCTTCACTTCAGGTTAGCAGTTACAAGTGTGGATACTTACCCCTTTTGTAAGTCTCCCAGATGCAATCATATTGTACAGTAGAATCTATTAGCAGCTCCTTCTTTTTTTCCTTGGGATATATGCAGGCAATCTCACACATCTCAACTTTTCTGGCATTCAGCAATCAATTTAAGAGTAAAATTAAAATGCTTTCCTGTTCTGAAAGAACATTTCTTTTAAGAAACAAGTGACTGTAATGATGAGACCAATTGTAAGTGGAGGTTCTGGTGAGGTGGAAGTTGGCCTCTTCCCCCAGGTAACTAGAGATAGAACAAGAGGGAACAGCCTCAAGTTGCGCCAGGGGAGGTTCAGATTGGATCTTAGGAAGAATTTCTACTCCAAAACAGTGGTTAGGCTTTGGAACAGGCTGCTTAAGGAAGTGTTTAAGGAAAGGGTAGGTGTAGTCCTTAGGGACGTGGTTTAGTGGGCAGTATTGGTGGTAGGTGGACAGCTGGACTAGATGATCTTAGAGATCTTTTCCAACCTTAATGATTCTGTGATTGGATGAAGTGGATGTACTCTGTTATAGGAAGCCTTCAAAATGGGAAGGATATTTTTCTTTCAGTATATCTTTTCCACTGGTAACGTATTTTTAAAGAATTCCTGTGCTAAATGTTGCACTGTGTATAGTTTTAATGACCAAAACTAAGCATTCGTGTTTGTTTTCAGCTTGGATAAATTCTCCATCTGAATGGTTTGACCGTGTCTGTTTACACTCTGATTCCACAGGGTGCAAACACTTGATGTTCAGATTCTGATGCTGTACTGTTAGTGGTTTCACTGTGACTTTGGCATATCAAAGCTGTGAAGGAGTGTGTGCCCTGCACAGCACAGTTGCAGTAAGGCATGATGTATGATTAAGAATTGCAGACTTGATCTTGGAAAGGCATGAGTGTATGTGCCTGTTGTTGTGCTTGAACAGTCACTCGGGGAGTTACCACTGTAAGCACAGGAGTGCTGTCTTTGAAAATTATTTACGTTCAATGAGACATCTCCTAGTCACTATTCTGTAGTGTTTGGGAAAAAGGAAAGGAAAAAAAAAAAAACAAAAAAAAAAAACTCAGGGAAATGCAGAGATCAAATAGTTCTCCAGGCCTTTCAAAGACTGAGTGGAAAGAAAAACACTAAAAACATGGTTTATTCCATAAGAATACATCTCTTGTTTCACTATTAAAACATAACCCTGTTTCCTACAGCAAAATATGCTGTCACATGCCAAAACCAAAAAATGATTGTAGTCTTTTGGGATGGTGGAGAATACTGCAGAGCGCATTTTTGAGATATCTTTGCAACCAAAGCAGCCCTTCTCGTGGGTAATGAAAGTACAAAGATGGTGTGTGAAGAACTGTCTTGTAGTCCTAGATGCCCTATAACTATCCTGATAGTATTTGTACTGATCACGTTGTTGTTACCATTTGGAAGAGGTAACTGCCTGAATGTAATGAATGAAACTAGTGATTAATGAATTCTTAATTTTGGGTTTTGCTCTTCCTGTCCCTGAGAGCAATTTTTGTTGCAGAAGTGATGGTTTTAGTGGGAAGAGAAAAATAGCACACGCTCCTTTTTTTCCCCCTGTTTGTACAGCACTTCAACTGGTTTGAGTTGCTGCTCAAAAGAAGAAGGTGCAGGGTTGGGATGAGTGCTCAGCAGAGCCGTTTGCATGGTTTCCTCTCCTATTTGTGCACATTGCTAATTTCCTCATCTTCCTAGAAGTTTCTGCAAGGAACAAATTTTGGATTTTGTCATGGAAAATGTTCCTTTTCTTTCTTGTTAACTGTTATTATTTGGTAGGAGGTGAGATATGAGGGGAGACTATACAGTCTCTTATATTTAATACGTGGGAGTGTGGCTAATTTATTTTTTTAATATATATTTTCCAGGTTAATTATTGTAACTATTGCAGCCAGTAAGATGGTAAGAGACCTTCACTGCAAGAATTATTGAAACTTGCTCATGGTATCCAACAGTCAGAAAACGCTCAGGTAAATGATAAAGCTTTTGCAATATAATTATCATTAGTCATTATGAGTAGCAGTCTTACTAGGAATTCATAGGCTCAGAAAAATCTGTTTTGGTGACAAACAGAATTTTTCATGCTGACCAGTTCCCGGAGTGATAGTGAATTGGACTGAATTAATTTCCAAAGAATTCGATTATTGTTTTCACCCAAAATTTTGTATCTAATTTTGTACCTAAATTAACAACATTTGCTTACTGAAGGGCTGATCAGGAAGCATTATTTTAATGGCATGCTATGTTCTATTATAATGGAGATAAAAATAAATCAAGCCCATTTAGTTTTTATTAAGCCTCAAAAATGAGTACTTAAATAAAATTTCTTTGCACTAAAGGAATGATAGAAGGTCCCTGCAACATGTTTGGCTATTTCATTTTTATTGGAGAAGATCTTTGAAAGAGAAATGCTGTGGGCGTCCTGTGCCTGCCTCTCACGGAGCATTCCGTGTGCTCTCAGTGCTCCTTGTGCTCTGTTGCAGCTCTTTTGTTTGAGGCTGTTGACTGCAAACCACTGCAAAATTGTTGATGGGATGTGGTTCAGATGGACGGTGGCTCTATTACTGCCTGCCCAAGGCCTGTGCTAGGCAATTGCTCAGCTGCTGTGTGGGCCCTTTCATGGAGGTCTCTTCTCCCTCACCCAATCCCAGCATGTGTAGGGTGTGCGCTGAGCTGTGTTTTGTTTGCTTTTCTGTTGAGAGGCTGCTAGAGGAGATGGGATAAGAGGCACTGCCTTCTGTAGTCATCCATTTGCTGGTGGTAGGGTTTGATCTAAGGAAAAAGATCTGACTTGGTTGTTAGTTTTCTTTTTCTGTTGTTGTTTTTCTTTTTGTTTTTCATTTAAGCTCCTCGTCTACAGTGTATTAGAGTAAAACATTAATGTGCTGTAGCTACTGTTGCTGTCAGAGACTGGATATCAGCAGGAACTAAAAGAAAACAGAAACATTTCTGTTGTTTCGACAAGGGAGCTGTTTTATTACTGGTAGTCCAGAAGTGATCCAGATTGCCTATTTCCACTTGTAATCAAAGCCTTGCCAAGAGCTTTGTGTGTGTCTTGAAGAGTTTTTGTTGTTATACTAAGAGCACTAAGATACACTAAAAATATTTACTGCATGTAAATATTTGTCATACACTTGCAAAATGATTACCTGAAATTCGTATAGCCAAAGGCTATGAAAACTATAAACCCCAAAGGGCCAAGGATAAAGAAAGGCATTTGCAGAAACGACTGCAATGTGGAGGGCATCAGAAAGACCTCTCTGTGAACACAAGGTTGAGCAATGCCTTCAGCTGATGCTAAATCCAGTGCTCTTTTTGGAAGTCTACAACAGCCCACGTTCACTTTAAAATTAAAGTTTTGGCCATGCATGTATGCTATGCATGACACACATTTTCTCATTTACTCTTGGTCCCCTAAATCATCTGCCTAAACATGTTTGTACCGTCCTACTGTGGGTATCTCAGCCATATATTGTTTAGATCTATAGACCTCCGCCTGTTATTTGGACTGTAAAACACACCTAAGACATTCTGAGTTTCTAATTATCGTACATTTTATGGTCTGAATTTCCCAATCTCATTATCTCCTAATACCTAAATCTATCCGGACATTCAAAGTTTGGTGTAGCTTTCTCTTGACTTTCTGTTCATAACTTCAAAATGTTTCCTTTCCTGGAGTGCCCCATGTGTATGAAGGGTGAGGCCTCTCTTTACTGCTATCCCTCAGATTACTTGCACTGCTCAGACAACTTCAGGTACCTTGGGATGTGCATCATATTCATGTCCAGGGCTGTGTTGGTGAAATGCAACTGAAAATTCCTTCAAATCCTCACCCAACTTTCTGTACGTAATTACTAGTGCAAAGTCAACATCCAGCTGTGTGTCTCATTTGCACACTCAATTATTTCAACTGCCCAGTACAAACTGGGTAACTTCACAAACAGGTGAATGTAATTAGTCATTTGCATTTGTAATCACCTCATTTGCACATGCAGTTGTAGCAACTCTGCATTCTAATTAGTTTTTACATTTCTTGTGCTATGCTACTCTCTCACTTTGTGTATTCAGACAAGTCTGTTGTGCGTCAGAGTGGTAGAAGACCTCAGGCATGCTTGGTGGTGTTTTGGGGTCAGGGGGTGCTGCTGTGCTGCATCAGGGCAATCCAGGATGCCAGGTGAGGAATGATGGCCATTGCTGAGCATGTTTTCTCCTTCTTGAGCCTCAATGACTTTGCAGGCAGGATTCAGATATTGAATTACACTTCCTGCTTGTTTCCGTATGCTGTTGTCTGAAATTTGATCAGTTTCTGTTAGAGTGAAATAAACTAAAATCTATGTCAAGTTCATGCTCGGTAAATCTCTGGAGTATTGTTTTTTCACAAGTTGAAATTATGTGTAGGCTTTTCTACATTACTGAAGCAGTATGACTAAATGGATTAAAAATGCAAAGTAGTGTCTTTACCAAACGTTGGAGGTCTTCCTCTGCGTATCATTGTCTGGAATCCCAAGTCTTGCAGATAAAGTACAATATCTGTAGTTTGAGAGATAGTAAATCAACCCAGGGAAGGTGATCATTAAATAGATTAAAATGCATGAAAATTACCTAAATGGAAACCATTAGATTAAATGAAGCAGCTACAGTATAATATCCCGATGACTCTAGAAACTTTATTTAGATTATAACTGTACTGATGTAGTGCAAATTCTGTGATTAAAGGGAACGTAACGTATCTCTCCCTCTTCAGCCTCTGCCTCTCTTTAAGAATTTCAATTTCAGTTCCTCCACAGCTTAATAAACAGTTACCTCAGTAAAGGCATTTCCCAACGTTCTGCACCAATCTACATTTTGATGTAGTGCGGCATGAAACCTTATCTCAGTGTGGCATGTTTGCAGGAATAACAATGTGTAAATAATGACTGAAACGAAGCATGCAAATCTTTTGTAACCAAAATGGACACACTGAGAAATCTGAAGTCTCCACTCCCATTACCACTTTGCTACTCTTTTCTGAGACTGACACTCATACATCATACTCCTCTTGAAGACGTTCCCAAACCCCATACATATTTTGATTTAGTTCTTTCTTCTATGTTTCTTTATCATTTCACTGGGTGCCAATTTTTCGTCTTAATGCCAAGCTGTTTCTTGATTTTTCATTAAAAATGTGTATCGCTATTTCAGTTGTGAAACCTCCTAATGAATTATCATTTCCTTCTCATCCAAGTGTTTGCTGTGTAATTTCTGGATCGTGACTGTCACCGTGCTTCCTGTGTGTTGTATGTATTGTATGCATGAGCTCAGAGAATTACAGGGTCAGATCTCCTGCACACATTATTTGATTATTTTTTTAATTGTGTTGAATGGGCTGTTTGATTCAGCATTTTTCAGTCATGTACATCCTGATACTGCTGAAACAAGAAGTTCAGTTTTTGATTTCTCGTGCTACTATGCTACCAGGCTGGCCAGAAATGCCCAAAACTGTAAATGCCCATCATTGCGTGTTAATTTCATATTCCTTCTGACTACTGTGCTGCTCTTTCACATACCATTGCTCTATCTGCATGCATGCAGACACTGTATGAGAGCTTTTAGGGAATTAGAATTCAACAATGGCAGGCAGTAATAGCTTCCTAATGGAGTAACTAATGGCTGTTATTCCATAACTCATCAGAATTAGGATGCCTAATTCTGAGTGATATTAAAATAATAAAATGAAGAAGACTGGTCTTCTACCAATTCTTTTACCAGTACTTGTAATTTATTGTTATAATATCTCAATTTGTAATAGGGATTTTCTTTCTTTCTTTTTTTTAACCAAACAGATTTTGACTGTCCTGGCTCCTGTAATGTTAGTGGTGTTCCTGCGAGCAGGCAGTGAGCCCACAGTGCAGCATGCTCTGTGCCATCTGAGAGAGGGAAATGGCAAGGGGGGAGAAGATCGGGGCCCCAGGGTGCTCTGTGGGATGCACTGACTGCCAACAGCAATGGGAGTGGATGGCAGTGGGAGCTGCTGGGTTCTGAGTTCTTCTCAATTTAGCAGTGTATGTCTGAAGGTAAAATTAGAAATGTGTTCCAAAGAGTGCCACCGCATGGTCTGCCCTTTGCCATGAGAGGAAGAGGATGTGAGGGAGTTAAGATGTAAACCTCTTACAGAAACCTGCAGAGAATAGCTAAGACGGCTGGGAGCCACAGGGGCATAAGACCCAGAAGTTTCTCTGTGAGATAGAGGCTTAGACAATCTGCCTCCGTATGGCTCTGCAGAATTAGTGTTGTCTCCTCTGATTTTGAATTAATAGATTTTTTATGAAGAATGAATGCCAGAATCTTGGCCATTTGTCTGAGCTACATGAGAGCTCCGAGAGTGCCGTTAGCAAAAAACCAACAGCTTTAAAACTGTTGTGTTTCTTCTCGGCAATCTGCAGGCAGAAAAGCTGGAGCCTGTGTTGGGGTACCAGGCCTGTGACCAGGGTGGCAGTGAGGCACAGCCCTGCTACCATGCTCTGTGCTGGGCCACAACTGCCCGTTCTGGAACAGAGCTGCTGGGAGCACTCTGATCTGCTTCTGTTGCCTATTAATAGCATCTGGAGAAGTTTTCATTAAAATAATAAAAATAGGATGCACTGTGCATTCCTATCTGAGTTGCAGTGCGTGTTACAGTGCAAGCTGATGTGGGCTTTGCTACACAGGTTCTAACCAATTAACTGGGCTCTTCCAGCAGGACCATGCAAAGGGTTACAGAATCATAGAATCACAGAAAGTCTTAGGTTGTAAGCGACCATGTAGTTCCAACCCCCTGCCATGGGCTGGTTGCCACTCGCTAGATTAGGCTGCCCAGGGCTCTGTCCAACCTGGTCTTGAATGTCTCCATGGATGCGCATCTCGTTGAATGTCCACACTCAGCTCGGTCTCCTAACTTAATTTTTTTTTCACAGTCCTCTCCTCTGCTATCTACTGGTGCTAATTACGTATATACTCTCCATTCACAAAAGCAGCTGTTACCAAAATTTGGTATTTTTATCACTGCTGAAAATCCAGCTATGTCTTTATCAGTGTACGAAGATCATACAGTAGCACTGTAGATCTGCTTATTCCCTTCCAGCCCTACTTGGACACAATTTTTTGTCTGTGCAGCAGCCCTACCTATTAATTTTTAGATATGTTTACACTTTAGAGTCACATCCATCAAAGCAACGTCAATACAATTATAGAAAACTCTATTAGGAAATGCTTGTTTTTAGCATTTTCTTCCTTTGCTGGCATGGAGAAAATGTGTGCCTGCTGAAGCAGTCACGGCACCACATGCCCTTCCTGGCCCTGCACAATGCCGGCTGAGCTCCCAGCAGCAAAAAAACACAGGTAATGTAAATTCAGGTAAACTTTAACAACACGAGGCCTGCCTTCTGCTGATAACGCAGGACAAAGTATGAGTCTTGTATGGGGGAACTCTTTGAGGAAGTAAAAACTTACACGGGCAGCTTCAATTATGCCTCATCCAATCGCTCCATCTAAAATCTAGACCAGGTTGCTCAAAGTCCCATCCAGCCTGGCTTTGAATGCTTCGAGGTTGTGAATGCCCCCTCCCTGGAAGCATTCAAACCTAGGCTGGATGGGACTTTAAGCAACCTGGTCTAGAGGGAGACATCTCAGCCTGTAGCAGGGGGGCTGGAACTAGATGATTTTAGGGGTCTCTTCCAACACAAACCATTCTATGATTTTTAAAAAATTATTATTACTATTAATTTATTATTTTCAGACAGCCCAAGTTAGAAAACTGGCAGTAATGTGCCAGTGGTCCCAGGGAAATTAATTCCTTATTGCTCTGTATGTTAGGCTCTGAGCTGGCAAGGCACTGCCACTGCTGTGGGCTCTGCGGCACGCAGACAGAAGCTGTGCAGCATGGAGGGGCTGTGCTTGGCCAGGCACTGCTGGCGCGGAACCACCGGCGTTTGGTCCTTTGCAGGGATTAGAATGGATAGCCCGCATCTTGCCATCCCAGGTTGAACAAAGATCCCAAATGACTCTCTTGTTCTGCCTTATCTTACAATGCGTAATGCACATTAAAGAGGCTGGTTGGGTATTCTGAAAGGTTTTTAATAGAGTTAGTGTTTGGATTCTTGCTGAAGTGTGCTGGCTCCCTTATTTCCAAGTGCAGCACGCAGCGGCTACGAGCGCATGCGGTAGCTTACAGAGCCTCTATTCCCAATGCATTGTTCAGGGATTTTTATTTCATACATCATTTCTTAGTCACAGCTGTATAATCATATATCAAGTCTATAGAGCATAGCATGGCATTGAGGATGTATTCTGAATACACACTAAATATTGAAAAATCAACACAGAGAAAACTGTATTTTTTACTGCAGCTTGCCAGAGCCAATTTCTCAATTCTCCAGAAGTCCGCGTGCTTTCCTAACAACTGCAGACCATTTGTCAAGGAAAAAAATCTACCGAGATAGATCCAGAATAGATTTGGTTTTCTTAGGCACTAATGTAGTCTTGGGAGCTAATAAATAAATAAGTAACCAGGAAAAAAAAACACCAAACCAGCAGATTTCTGCAAGCTGTGCAGAGAAATGTTGCCGGCACTGTAATGGTCCTCAGTTGGGGCAGTTGTATCAGAACATCTCCTGGTGCAGTGAGCAGTTTCGAGCCCACAGAGGAACCCTTCCCACAAACCATTAGTACAAGAAGTAGGTGGGATAAGTAGGGACAAACAAGTACAACCCAGCTGCAGCCTCTTAAACAAGAGGCGTTATTTCTGTTATTGATAGCTGTAATAGTTTTTATCTTTTCTTTGTGCAGGCTTCTAGAGAGAGATGGCACTTAAACAGCCTGTTACAAATGCCCTGGGTTTAGTGGCTGGTGAGGTCTGCAATAATGCTCCTGATCTAATTATCATTCATTTACCCAGAAAGTGCCCAAGGAAGTTTCAGGCAGCTGTAGTTTTGTCTGTGAGGACGGGGCCGCTGGCAGGCCAGAAGCTCAAGCTGGCACAGCCCTGCCTTCCCATGGGCTTCTTGCATGGGAGCAGCTCCCACGCTGCCCACCTTTCTGCAGCAGCTGTTCCTTAGGCGGCAACGTGCAGGTTCATGTGTAGCAACAGGGAAACCTGGAACAGAACTGGCTTGGGAAAGTCCGCAGGAGAAGCTGTAGACCTGACTACTAATTTTTTCTTGCCTGAATGTGGGAATGCTTTATTCCAGGCCATTAGCCGACTTGAGAGATTTGGAGTGATGTGTGTGCAAGTGATGTAGGTCGTGATGTGTTTGGAGTACGTATTCTGGACCATCTGTACTATCTCCCTAATTTTTCTCTTTCTTTCTTTCTTTCTTTTTCTTTCTTTTTTTTTTTTTTTTTTCTAATCACCTTTGGCTCTTTATATGTTTCTGTGTATTTTTGATTTGCATAATGTTCCTCAGAGAAAAGAACCAGTCCTAAAGACCCAGGGGGTGGTAAAAAGGCTGCTATGATACTAGTTCCACTGCTGGTGGTATGTCATTATGGGGACAGACTCTTGAATAGGATCTGATGTGATAGGACAAGGGGAAATGGTTTCAAACTAAAAGAGGGGAGATTTGAATTTGATATTAGGAAAAAGGTTTTTGTTTATTTGTTTGTTTGTTTGTTTTATACAGTAAATGTGGTGAGGCAATGTCACATTTTGCATGGAGAGGTGGTGGAAGCCCCATCACTGCAGGCACTCGAGGCCAGGCTGGATGGGCTCTGAGCACCTGATGGAGTTGTAAGTGTCCCTGTTCATTGCAGGGGAGTTGGAATAGATGATCTGTGAAGGTCCCTTTCAACTCATATTATTCCACGATTCTGTGGTCGTTGTCGGTCGCACGTGAAGTCCCCTCCAGTCCTGTATTTCTTTCCTTTTTGAAAAAGATAAATAATTGAGAGATCATACACTATAGTGGCAGGAATAAGAAACAGAAAAGAGAAAGCAATTGGCCAAATCTGAGCAGTTCTAAGCAGCTTGCTCTGCATTCACAGCATATGTAGACATGGATTGATTCATAGTCTTGGTGACTTATCTAGAGCTCTTCTATTCATTTCCCAAAATTTTGGATCTAATTGTTTGAGAATCGACAAGAGCAGCTGTTAGTGAAATTCTAACCAAGGCTCAAGTACTGTGATGCTTTCTTCTCTCCACTCGTTCGTTGTGGCTCACTGTACTGGGCCTTGGCTCTGCTGTCTGAATCTGCCAGTGGAGCTCTGCTCCCTGCAGCCAGGAGGGCCTTTCCTTCCCTGTTATGCTCAGATGTTCTCATGCTGCCTTCTCTTAGGCTAATATACAGCTTAATTTACAGACGGCAACCCATGCTTTTCTTTATCTAGTTATCCCATTCACCTGGCTGCATGGAGATGTCACTGGGCATTACACAAGTCAAATGTAATACATTTGCAGTTATTACATTAATGATATCCCAAGCTCTTGCGTTGTTTCTGAGCTCAGCTTTAGGAAAGCAGCCGATGTACCACAGCACATCTTCCTTTGCTCCTCCAGCATACCCAGCCCTGCACAGGAGAAACCACAGTGCACTCACACAGTAGCTCCCATCAAAACGAAATCACAACAGTTTTAATCTTATCAGTCTCAAATAGTGGCAGAAGTCTGTGCAAACTCAAGTCCTTGCTGTCTGACAATATCAGTGAAGAAACATAGCACATCCTCATCCAGGCTATTAGTTGTCATAGCGAGCTGACAGTACACAAAGAGCTGCAGTACACAGTGCCAGCTCTACAGCTGGAGATGATCCTCAACGCACTTTCTTCCCCCAGCCCCTCGGGGCAAAAAGCAGCCTTTGCTTCAGGATGGTGAAGGAAAAACAGCCCAAAACATCCTGTACAATTTATCTAAGAAAGCTTCATGTCCATTTTATGGTACTCTGAAATTTTATTTTGCTGCATATTTCTTTCTGTCTCAGAGCTTTGCAAATGATGATAAAATATACAGGACAGCATGCACAAGGTCTTTAAGTGGCTCAGGGAAACAATTGGGATTTTTCTCCATATCTGTGGTTATTTTTTTTTTAAAGCATAACTTCTCTCTCTCCTTGCACTTCTCTGACCACCTCGAGATCTGTTGACTGTGGTACTCAGAAGTTAATAGAAAATAAAGATCACAGTGATTTAGTGTGGCTATTGAGGTTAATACTTGCGCAGTGCTAATCAGCGACGATGAGCAAAGTTGTTTACACATCCCTGGAGGCAAACACTTAAAAAAAAGAAAAAATCTATAAAACTCATCGAAAAAGAGTCATTAAAACTTCACACTCAGATGTGTTCTGAAAGGTGTGCTTTCAGGTGACACATGAGCTATGCCATCTTTCCAAGTCCCCGTGGCTGCACCCCCAATGTGGGTGTTTATTGGTGGGCTGGCCCATTCCCCTAATTGACACATGTCCTTTCCAGAGCAAGCATGCAAATGTGCTCGTATTTTATACTGAGAAAGGAGTGATGAACTCATTTGAAATCCTCTAGGATGGGGTACTTCCTCTATCCTTTTCTCTTAACCAAGAGAACCTCGGAGGAGATTCTGACATCATTCATCAAGAACTAGAGTGGGAGGCTAAGTCAAACCATGAGCACAAATGGACAGGAACCACATTTAACAAAATTTCCTTGGGATTTGGCTGTGATCTGGTAAAATCAGCCTGTTCAGTTTTGACCCAGAGTGAAAATTATCTCCTTAGTTCCATAACTGACTACTGACTGTGACTAATGGGTGCAGCCTAGTTGGAAGGGTGATGAATTCCTGTTAAAGTTGTGATGTTTTGAACTAGCCTTTCTTCCATCGGCATCAGGGCTGCAAGTGTCCCTCTTCTATAGAAAGGATTAGTACTGCTTTGTAACTTAGACAAGTTTTAGATTAACAGTCTTTCTATTAGAAGAAAAAAAAAGAAAGAAAAAAAAAGGCTGCTTGGATTTGTCCTAAAAAAATTCTGAAATAAAAGTAGCACAGTGTCTGATTAAGTACTTTAGAAAACAGCAGCAGTACCAAGAGTTTTTGATTTTATTTTTTTTTTAGTACCTTCTCATGTGGTATATTGGGACACAAAAGCAGGAATGAGACAAGGTGGGGCTGAAAGATGAGAAAGGAACAATGGAGAACCGCGGGGATGGAGGAAGGGAGGATAAATGGAACAGCATGGAGATGAGGAAAACAAGAGCCAGGAGGGGGCGGAGGCATTGGAGTGAGCCAAGGGGATCAGACGAGCAAGAAGAAACTTTAGCCTCTCTGATCTATAAGACTGCCTGTATTTTGCATTTGCTGTTAAATATAGATGGCAGCACGCATTCTACAAGACAGAGAAACATAAAGGAGGCCAGAAGAAACAAATGCTGTGAAAACGTCTTTTGGTTTTTCTAAAAAGCATAAAAGACTTTCAAGTTACTGGTCTTTTGATTTATTATGATGCTCCCATGATTGGATGGTGTCTGTGCAGCTCTACATTTCAGATTTATGAATCTGTGCAGTAAACATGATTTCAATTATCTTTGACAAATGTTTTGATTTTATTCACAGGGAAGCCTGCTTCCTTATGGAGAGCGGTGTTTGTCCCGCTGTCCTAGTTAGTCTGACCCATTTACCTGGACTGTGCCCCCGTGGCTGCATTTGTGTCCTCTCCCCTTTGTTCTTGTTCATTGGGAAAAGCTGCCCTGCACCACATCAGAGCTGGCTGCGTTTGCTTGTCAGACAGAACGTTTCCCGGGTGGAAATTGCTTGTGGGGTGTAGGATCTTTAGTTTAGATGCTAATTAAATGTAATGTACTAGTGCTACTTTTATTCCTATTAACGTGAGGATTTCTGCCCAGCTCCAATTAATGTTAATGTGAGGAAAAGGGAGAAAAAGGCATTTTTGACAAGCTAAAGAAAATTCCGTTCAAATGTCTTTGTGTTTCCTCTACTCATTATGTGTTGATATAAATGTAAATGTCTATGAGAAATGTGGAAAGGAAAATGTAAGGCAATACACAATTATTTTTGGCTGCGAATAGCAGTACTTTTGAGTCAATTTTGGCTTTATAGCCAGAAAGACTTGGCAAGTATGGTACTCACAGCGTTTGCGCATACTTTTATACATTTGCTATTAGGGGCTGGTCCTGCAGAATCCTGTAGTCTCAATCTGTGGTGAAGTAAATCTAATGTAAGACTGAACGGAAGGCAGTAAACTCACAAAAAACATGACCTGTTGCTTTCCAGCTTTCTCACGCATGCAGATGTTTGATTCTGGTACAGGCCTGCTTCTCTTCTAGGCATTCTCTTTTCTTCAGTTATACACATTGCAGTTCTAAATTAGGGAAAAAAATAAAAATAAATCTGAATTTCTGGTGAATTTTCTCATTTTCTAATAATCACTTTTTAAAATTTGATATTCAGATAGATAGATAATTCTGGGCTGTCAGAGGAAGGAAGCTCAGTTATTTCAGAGCATGCACCCTCAGTGAACGTGAGTAGACTGTGTGTTCTCATAATTTTCCAAAAAGGTTGGTCCTGAGAGCTGATGTTCCTAAGAAGTTAAAGAATGATTGAAACTGAAATGGATGCAACTAATGGAAATCCAGCGTCTTTGTCTTTGCGAGTGCAATACGTTTGGGGTTATCTGCCTACAAAGATGTGACTGGGAGAGCACGGCCAGGTTCCAGCCAGGAAGGGCTTACTCAGCACTTCTCCTTGGCTCTGGAAGGTATCTCATCTGCTTTTGGGCATAAAGATTCTGGCAAACAGCTTGGTCAAGAACTGTGTACACTTTTGTAAGTTAGCAGCAGTCCCACAGTGTATACAGTAATATCTTATAAACATCACTTTGTGTAGTACGCTGTGTACAGATCTACAGTGCTTCTTACTCTGACTCCAAGTACTTAGCTCCATGAGAGTTTCTTCTCTGCTAGCTCTTGATAAAGGTCAAATTAATTGAAAAAATGAAATGCTTTCTCTTGAGTATTGCAAGGTGAATGTAATTCACAGTGGGCATATGTTTTCAGTTTGAAAATTGTCTTTTGATTTTGTTTTTCTCTAAAAGAATACTCACCCAACTGCTGTATAACCTCAAGGAGTGAATATTCATCAGCTTTAAAATACAAATTGCTGTTTTCCTGTATCTCTGGCAAAATATTCGTTCCTCCAACCTCTGTTCCCAGTAAACATCCTGGGCAGCAGTATAAATAAAATACAAATTATTTTTGATTTTGAAATGGTGTTCTACCCTGGCAGAGTGGTGTTTAGTCAGTCTTTTCTCTGTGTTGTTAAACGAGTTGCACCCTGGTCATGGACTCACGCAGTACCATGGTGAGAATGGAATGGAGAGGCTCCAAACAAGTGGTCTGTCCGCAATTGAAGTACCTAAATGGCGAGGATGGTAACAGTAGCGGAAGGGTTTTTGTTAAAACAGAGGAGGGCAAAGAAAAGGAAGAGCGGGGTGCAAAGCCAAGAGACGGAAAGTCACAGCCTTCCCATTGCAAACTTGAGAAAGCTTCTGTGTCCCTCAGTTTCAGCTTCCAAGTTGTATAGCAGTAGTAATGGAATTTCTCAGTCTTACTATGATGAACTGCAACATGTCCATGAACAACTGGGTTTGTAGATGGTATCTACATCTAGAAAAGCATTATAAAAAGAAGCATAGTAAACATTGTCAGTGGAAATAAGCTGTGTACCAAGTGAAGAAGGGACTCTATGCATCCATTCTCACCATGGAGTTCTTTCCATCAAACATTGCTGTTGATCTAGGTCATCTGTGGTCCAATCATCTTTCAGAAGACAAAAAACAAACAAACAAACAACAACAACAAAGCCTAACCCCACAACACCATGATAATCCTCACCTCAAAAAGCATTATTTCTTGCTGGAATGTCATGAAGTGGTCATCAGGCTCCAGCAGTACTTTTATCTCTGGAAAAACCTTATTCTTCTCCACTGCTAACTAATTCAGTTTTTGAGTAAGGAAGCAAATACCTTGATGCAAAGTAAAGAATCATATCATGTGTAGAGTGATACTGAGAGGCTGGTTAAAGTCTTCTTGAGAGCTGAATTGGCAGCAGTTCTTGCGCAGCTTAGAGTAATGCTGAAGTAAGGCTGGGAAGCAGCCCAAGGATCTCGAAGTTTTGAGACATCACTAACAACCCTTACAGATGAAGAATTGTTTTTATGGGCACTGTGTGTGCAAAGTGGGTATTTTTGCTGTGTGACTGAGAAGTTTGCAAATGGGGTCTGAAATTCTGGAAAACCTGAGGATGGTTCCCTTTCTGAACACATTTACTGCCTTTTATCTGTAGCAAGTAAGTCAGCCAGCCACAGAAATTCAGAGCATCTTACAATTGTTTTGTTTCTCTTTTAGTCCTTCCCTTTGATTTTAGTGTTGATGAAAGTGGGAGTAGAGAAGGGAGGATATAAAAATATTGTGTCCTTGACTTTACCAGTGAAAGGTGAAATTCAACCAGTTGATATTGAAAGCCCGGCCAAAAATAGACGGCTGATGTTCAGATTGGTCTTTAAATGGTAGTTAGTACATTAAACCCAGGTGTTGCAGCTTAAATATAGCATCAATTACTTTAAATAAGAAATAAATAAATAGACACAGCTGATGGGGCTTTATTCACATCACTTTTAGGACTGTGAAGAGCCTAAACAGATTAGAAAGCAATTGTGGGTTTTTTTGCAGGCAGATTAAAGCTATAGGAGGTTGAAAGGCAGTTGGACCTCAGTGTCATGCTCAGACATCTCAGAAGCAGTCTATCAGTATTGTTTGATGCATATGCAAAATGATATAAGCTTTTATCTACACCCCAGTCGATCCTAATGCCCCAGCATTTGCAGAGCTAGCATACTGTGCCACCAGTGACCAACAGGTGTTTTTGGCATGTTGGCTTTTTTTTCTATACGGCCACAATGTTGCGATTAGTAATCTTTGAATTACTGCAGATAGGGTCAAATGTTGGAGAAAAGAAACAAAACACACAGAGAGCTGTGTGCAGAGCCTTCACGGAGTGCCTGTGAAATACCTCGACCTCACTTGCTCACGGGATGTGCAAAGTCTTTTAAAGTCAGCGTGGAGAACTCACTCAGCAGTTTCAGCATTACCGATTTGTGAATATTACTACCCGAAATGATATTATTCAAGCAGAAGGTTGGGTTTGTGATCGCTTCTCTGACAAATACCAAATTCTCTGTGACTGACTTTGATGTTTAGCGCATGCTGTCAGAATTAAATGTATAACTAATAAGGAAGAGGAAAGCAACCGACTTTATTCAGATAGATTTGGATCTTCTAAATGGCTGGCCTACTAAGTGGAAAATACTATTCAGTGTTTAACGTAGAGAAATGTGAAATAATCGATGTGTAGGCAATGAACCGAAGTGAAGAGTGTATATACAGTGGAACAGCTATGCAGTATAATGACAAGGAAAGGATTTAAAGGTTGTTATAAACAAATCCATGAAGATATTATCGTGGTCTATGTGCAGGAAAAAAAAAGCCAACGTGAAATGGAGCTGCACAAATGAGCAGAATACAAATGACAACAAGGAATATTAATATGGGACACTCTTATTGCTTTATTTTAAGCAGTACCGTGAGTTCCATTTTTGAAGTTGAGTACTGCTGTTATAAACCTGCTTTGTATCTGAACAGTCATATTGGCATTTGGATTTCTAAATTGAGATTCTCATTTTTAAACCCTGGTGCACAATATTTGCTCCTGTAATTTCTATTAACTGTCTGTCTTTTAGAGAGCTTCTTCAGTGTACACATCACAGTAATTGTTTGTACAAAAGACCAATTACATATTTAGCTGGCTTCTTGAAGGTACATTTACATTAAGTGGACCCACACAACTGGAATGATTGTTTATACAAGTAATGGTTGCACACTTATGGAAATCTAGGACTTCTTTCTAAAGCCTGCTAGAGTACTTTGCTTTGGGTTAAACATACAGTGTGTGAAAGGTTTTGATATTATTGTGGTTTATTTCAAAATGTGGCGCCTCTGGTAGCTAATTGTGGTTGAACGTTTGCATCATGCTTGCAGAAGTAACCCACAGAAGCTTGACAGGTACCTGAAAATATTGATTAATCCTTTAGGCCAAACTTTTTGCAACATCAAATAAAACCTGGTAATTTCCTAAGCAGAGTTTTGACTGTTTGGAAAGTAACAGTGGATGTTCATGATAAAAATCAGTGGACACGGAGTGTGTGTTTCTTAAGATGTGACAAATGGTGCTTTTCTTTTCTGGTTGCCATAACATCCTCGGGTGCCCCTGATTTGTGTGTGAGGTTCCTTTGCTTAGTGCTTCCCGTGCAGCTTCTTACAAAGAGAGAAAGCTGCACTATTTAAACCTGGCAGAGCTGTACAGTACATTAGGTCAGGTATCCACATTAAATTTGAGTATGCCCTAGGGGATAGTTGAAGAACTGCATCATTTTAATAGCTGTTGGATTTATTTATTTTTTCTCCGTGGATAAAATTCAAGCTTTTATTAGTAGGGAGCCTGTTCTTTTCATTTTCTTCTGTGTATGGACATGTTGGTTTTGATACAAAGGTCTTAAAAATACCAGTTTTGTTTTCTTAGACTATTTCTGATAATGGCTAAAGTCACGTTACAGTCTGCTAGAATTATTATATCTGAACTGCGGCTAATTAAATCAAATTCGTTAGTGTGTATCGATTACCTAAATGATATTGTGGACTTATTTTTATCAAACTCCTGAAGTAACACTGAGACAATCTTCTTTGTATGAAAATACTGCCAGCTGATCCAAATTAAACCTAACAACCTATATAAGATGGTGTGGAAAAGCCTAAACAGACAGGTCTCACTGCACTCCCAATATATACAGCTGTGGATGTGTTTGTGTGATATGCTGTGGGCTGAAGAAAGTGTAGGACCACAAAAAATGGCTGTGCTACCTCATATAGTTTTGCTTATGGCAGGAGCCTTAGGGCTCCCAATATGAAACGTGGGTTTTCCTTCTTTTATTTATTTTTATTTTTCTAAGGATCCCTGTGGTTCTTTGTGAATTGTTCTGAAGGTTAACTACAGAAGTCTGTTAAGTAATATGTGTGACTTTAGTTTGAAATGTTCTTGTTATGCATGCTTATTGGGACAACTCTCCTTTTGTGTGTGTGTGCATTTATGTGCTTATAGACTGAATAAATCAGGCTTTAGCCTTCCCTTAACAGGTTGTGCTTCCAAGTCTATGCTTTATCATGTTTCTTTGTGAACTATGGTTATTAGAACTGGGCTCAGCATGCAAGTGCTGAGGTCTCATAGCAAATTTTGTGAGCCAAGCACTGAATAATTTGCCATGTCTTTGGCAAATGTGTCTTTGAGCCTATTTTGTATACCTGCAAGCATCTACTGACATTGCCCAGTGGCTGTAAGGGCCTGGATAAGCAGCCTTTGCCTCTCATCCCTTCAAAGAGAAGGAAGATAATCTGATTCAAAGGGTTAGGTATCTGGTAATTTCACAAGAAAACATGCATAACCCTATAGCACTTGAAGTAGTTTTTGTTCCACTTTTTCTATTAAAATCAGAGTTTATCTTATAATATTTTAAAATATATTCAACTTTAAATATATTTATTCTGAACTATATCTGTTACATAAAATATATTTTTAATTTTTCCATTATGAAAACTGTAGCTGGCTTTGATGTTCAGAATCTCAAAGGATTTTTAGGCTTGATCATCTGCCGAGCTCTGCATTAACGTGTCTAATCAGGAAATCTGCACAAACCTTAATGATGTTTTCAGATATTATCCTCTTATAAACTAAAAGTTAAGAAAGACTTCTTGCCAGAGTGAATCGTATGACTTGTACATGATTTCTAAATTTCTTTAGCTCATGTGGTTCGAATTTTGAATCCTTAATGTATTTTTTTAATCATCATTGGAAACTTGAACTCATTATTCTTTCTCCTATCATACAACTTGGAGTGAACATAGCAGTTTAGAGATCAAATCTTCTGAACCTTTCCTATGGAGCTTGAAAGTAAAGCCTCAGTCACACCATGTGGAAATGAATAGGACTGTGTAGAAAGTGAAGTGTTATTTGGTGTCAGTAAGCATGGCTGAAGCAAGAGCTGTGCTTGGGCAGATCTGTGAGGGATGGCAACAAACAGACAGTTTCTGTGGGTTAGATGGGGGATGTTGCAGGCTGGGCCTGTCCTGGGAAGATGCAATGCAACCCTATTTTTAACATATACTTTTATTGTTGTTTTGATTTGGATTGTTCATCTAACACATACAGCATGCAATACTGTATATAGGAAATGTGCAGTTTTTGCCTCCTAAACAGCGGGGGATGGATCTTAAAAATGTAGAATAAGAAGCTAAAGATTGTGGTGATATATAGGAAAATAAATGTTGACGTTTGAGCACAGTTGTGAAATGGGATGTGAAAAACAGTGTAAAGGAGCATGGAAAAATGTATGTGGGTCTCCCAAATGATGATGCTAATGTTATATTTAATGAGGAAGATGATTAAGAGCTAGTGAAATGAAGCAGGACAGACTGAGAGGAATAGGTAAAACGGATAAAGTTCTGCTACAATGGAAACCACTGCAGAGATCAGCAAAAGTGGAGTGTGCTGCTCTCTCAAGCAGAAAAAAAATTGATCTGGATTTCATAGCTATTATAATCGGCAAAGAGCTAAACAGGCCATGTTATTTCTCTGCAATGAAATTGTGCTAATTGGGTCGTAGGTAGGCTTGGTTAATTCCTAATGGGTGAGATTCTGGGTAGCAAATCTTTCATTTGCTGTTGGGAATATCAACCCAAACTGCTTCTGGCTGACTGATGATTTCTGCATGTTGAACTTATGGTGGTTAAATCTATACATACTTAGTATATCATAAAGGAGGGCAGTTTCTGTACAATGAAGTATCCATCCTCTTGTGGGTAGGTGAAGTAGATCAGGTTTCACATTTAAAAGCTTGGTTCTCCTTTGAAAACCAAAATTCACTGACTATAGTTTTAGTTAGAAAATGTATTTTTTCATATTTTTAACATCTAAAACTGTTATCTATTTATGTTAAATGTAGTATATGCTTGCTTTATTAACTTTCATGCAAGAAAAAAGGTGAACGATTTTAAGTCACTTTGCCAGCAATGTATTGAAATAACCTAGATTTTGAGAAGTTCATTGCAATCTGAGCTTTTGCTCTCTTACATGCTGAGATAATTCACACGTGTCTTTAAGATTACCATGATTTGGAAGATCAGCATTCAAAGTCCAATTAACACCAAATGTTATCAAAAACCTTTTGCAAATTGCAATTTGCTTTTGCAAATAGCAAGGAAGAAGGTCAGCATTTGGCTTCTTATTTGCAACTCTAACTCGGCGACAAAAAATGTGGGTATTGTGCTTTGCAGAAACTTTCTGAAAGCAAATAGGAACATGTAAGCATGTGGGGTTTGGGCAGACCTACACTGATTTGTGGTGATCACAGGCTTTCGTTCATTTTAACCTTCATTTGATTCTGTATTTTTCATTCTTCATCAGAGAAAGTATAGAATCAGATAACATTCTGATTCTGCCACCAATGCATTTTTAGTGCTCTTGAAATTGTTTTTCAACCAGATAGAGTGAGTTACATGCCTGTCAGGTCTTGTTACTATTTATAAGGAATCCTTTTCTTTATTTAGCTCTAATGGAGTATTTAAAAGATGTTTAGATCATTTTAGTTTATTAAAGAATTGGGGGAATTTTCCCCTTCCAGATACTTTTCATGTTTTTACCTTGGGTTTTTGTGTGTGTGTGTGTGTGTGTGTTTGTTTGGTTTTTTAGTTGCTTGTTTGTATTTTTGTTATGCTGATTGGAGCTGTATCTGGGCATCGCTGAAAACACCAGGTTGTTCTGAATCCGCAGGACCTACCTTGGCTTATTTCAAGCGTGTTCTAACCTTTTACCTTTAGGTATTTTTATGCTAAAAACTATTTACCTAAATAGCCCTAATCTGTTGAATGACACGATTTCAAACGCTGATTTTTCCACATCAGCTACAGTTCATAATGATTTTCCCATGTGTCAATCTCGAGAGGTTATTTTTAGATGCTTGTTAGAGAATGAGGGGAGATTGTTTCAAAATGCTGTTGGATGCTTACCACTAAATCAGTCCACTTCAATCATTTTAGTGGGAGCTCTGCTCCAAGAAGGGCTGTGTCCTATGATGGGAGTACAGAGGAGCCTGTGCTCAAAATGGTGGAGAGGATTTCTCTGTGACGTAGGATCTCACCCTGTAAAGACTTTATTGAATGAGTAGTACTACAGGACTAAGCAAATGCACAGAGTGAATGCACTGCTCTTATTTGTGGAAACTCACAAAGAAAAGCCTCAGAACCTGGATAATGAGTATCTTAATTTTCTGCCTCTCTTCCTCACTGTGATTCTCAAATCTCTCTTTTTTAGTATATTCTAAAACAACTTTCATGTAGAATGTGGTAGAAGTTGTGCAGACTTATATGTTGAATGGTAATGAAATAGAGCTATAGGAAATTATAAAAACTTCTGTTATGGATTTATTTATTTATTTCCTGCTGTGCCTTCCTCTTTGCTTATCCCTGTGCTCTCTTTCTGTCCTAGACTACATAAATCTGGAAGTAAAGCTATTCTCAAATGCCAGCTAGTGGTTCTCGCCTCCTTTTAAAACATATGCAAAAATAAGGGTGTCACTTAATGATGCTTTCATACCGTATTTTACTGATAACCATGTTCTTCAAATAGGTAATTAATTGCTGCTTGTTGTGTGTTCTATTCAGAGTTATTTCATAAAGCTTGAAAATGGTAAGTGTCATCCGAAAGAGTTGATGCTAAGTATCTTGCAGGATCTGCCCTCAGGAAATGACAGAAAAAAGGTACATGGAATTCTTTGAATATTCAGCAGTTATTTCTGCCTTCCTTTCTGCATCACAGGACTTCTCATAACTCCAGAATCCAGACACCTTTCAAGTGAAAATGAGCAGCAACAGTCCTACTGAATTTTCTCAGGGGCATCTCTTAGTTTTGAGTATGAGTGCTCTGACTGGGATCCATGTTCTGTTTTTTCACTGATTCTCAATCTTATTCCTGTTGTCTGTCCCATTTCAGCTATGTGCATAAAATAAACAACATGACTTTCAGTGTGTTTCAGAGCTGTTTATCAGTAACAGCCACATTATAATTCTCCTTCAAAAAGAAATGGCAGTAGTTGCTTAATTATACTCTTGCAAGAGTTGTAGTCATGATCCATTTAAACCTATGCCATTAAGTATTTTAAATTTATTTGTTGGAGCTGTGCCCAAGGTCATGCTGTCAGGAGCCAAAAGCAAACCCCACGAGGAAAAAAAAGTCAAAGATCATTTTGGTGTGTGCCAGATAACTGGATGTGTTATAAATGACAACTAGCTTATATCCAAATCACACAGACCAAAGGCAAGGCAAACATGTGCTGGGAGCTCAGGGAATTCAATGTCACCATCTAGGACATGATAAAGTAACTTCCTGCACTCATACATCTTAAGTAAACAACTGCATTATGTCTTTTTTCACTTTGCCTTTCAGTTTAACTTAGACTTCAAATATGCATGAGGGAAATCTGGTTTGCTTGTCCTAAAAAGTCCCTGGGGCATTCAGAAACCATACCCAGCAACATCTGAATTCGAGCATGCCCTACAGTGCTGGATAGTTCCCTGGCAGGAGCACGGGGCTGCCTTTCCCTGGGTACCAGGGACTGCACCAAGTTGTGGTAAGGGAGCGTTTTGCCCTTGTCGCTGCACAACTAGGTGGCCTGGGGCAGGGACTTAGTAGCTCCCCAAGGTGCTTAGGACAATGAAGTTCCTCTCTACCACATAACAGTAAAAAATAATAAGGCTATATTCACTCTTAGGACTACTTGTGCTAAAATCCACTCTCTACAATGGGCAGAAAGGTGGGGATGTGAATGCCAGCCCTTGTGTTATCTGGAATCAACAGATATTACATCCAGCTGCATTCAATGGAAGTCAAAGGCAGCCTGAAAGCCTTGGCTTAATTACTGCCATCTGGTTTGCATGTGTTCAGCCCCAGATTCCTGTTGAATTCTCTGTATCTGAAGTTCTTAGGCCTGAAATAACATTCCTTATCTCCCCCCTCATATCCAAAACTCATTTTTCTGTAAACCACCCCTCAGCCCAACTCCCCAATGACTGATGGAGTGATGTGCCAAAGCATTTCACCCCCACCCTGGCTTCTTTGCAGAGCTCCTGCTGAAGCATGCAAAAATAGTGCCATGCTGGGCAAGGTAATTCAGCCCTGTGCCATGGGTGTGTGGCAACTGAAAACAACCTAATTGAGGAATGTGGAACCACCTGGGGGTATGTCTCCTGATACTAGAACAAAAATGTGGTGATAAAATTGCACTTCATAAAGAAGAATAATATTAATAACTTTAAAGACTTCCACATCCCGTTAAAACTGAAATGAGCCCTTTATTGCTCTCCTGCAAAGCACAAGAGAGCAAGGAGCTCTCTCATTCTCACTAAACTCAGTGGTTAAAGGAGAGAGAATTTAGTCATGGATCTTTCAGTGCCTATCAGATCTTCAGTGAAAAGATGGAGGAAAACAATTTGTTATAAATTTATTTGCTTCTATTATCAAGATGACAAATAGCTTTCAAAATATCACCTCCGTCTGCTGAAAACCTCTTATTCTCAGTTGTAAAAGCACAGTGGAAAGGAATATGCTCTGTGCTGCCAATTCAGGGCATTTGGTGAAACCCAGCTGCTCACCCAGCGTGCTGAGGCTGGGTAGTTACTGGTTGTCTGCCTTTAAGTATCTGCTTATAGAAGCAGCTCTGATCTACATCAAAGGGCAGGAGCCTTGGTATGCGATCATAAATAAATAAATCAGCCCTAATGAGTGCTGGTGATGACTTGCTGGCATCTCCTTTTCTTACCCTAAGCTAGTTTATGCAGAGCCATAGCTGTGGAACTGATCAGTAGCTGTCCTGGAGACTGTAGCTGGGATCAGCAAAGACTGGATCAATCTCACTTTTATTTTCCTACAATGTTTAGAAACTCATTTTCTTCTTTCTCCCATCTTTTGCAAAGCTAATCGTTTTGTGAGGTGATATCAGTGCTTTATTCTCATGGAGGAGAGATTTTTTTCTTCTGAAACTTGGGTTTGATAGTAATTTTCCCCAGGTTAAATGGCAGACCACCTCCTGTTGATTTTTTTTTTTTAATGGAATATTTTTGGATTTTGGTTAAAGTATTTTTCTCAGTGTAATCCCGAGCTGAATCCATTCAGTCCGTCCATTCAGTGGGTGGGATGAACGACCTCTCTGGAATTAATCCATCAAGCTGGCAAATTATTTTGGTAATTTAGTGAGTAGATCACATATACCCAACAGCCAAACAATGTAAGCTGCTTCTGTGTGTGGCATTCTGGAGATCGGATTGGCTTGGGACTGTGGCTCTGTGCTGTCAGAAATTCTATCCTGACAGTACAGATAACAGTTCAAACCTCCTATTAGCTTAATTTAAGCCATGGTTTCACTTTCTGTTTTTATATTCAGCTTTTTCAAACCAAACCCTGGAAACAGAAGTAGCAACTTCTCAGCTGTAGCTGTGTGGTGAATCTTAGTTAATAATTACGACATGCAGTAACAGTAATTCAAAATATATTCCTTTTTCTTCTTTTATTCCCCAAATCCTTTCAGCTCTCTAAGTACTGCATCCAGTAAGTTTGGTACTGTGAACCTCAGCTTAAAGATGGAAAAGTTAGAGGGCAAATTTTGGTAAATAACTTAGGAGGGAGGCAAGGAAAATTGGTAGCAAGACAAGAATTACTACTTCTCATGGCTCAGTCATGAATATAGGTTTCATTCCAGTTGAAAACAGCTGTGCAGACATTAAACTGGCCTGGCATCTCCCTTAGTACTCTGAAAAATAAGAGAATCTCTTAAAATAAACGCCTCTAGCTCCTCATTGCTTGTATCAGTGATCTAACAAAGAGAGCTGTAGCTTGAACTTTAAAAAGAAATCATAATAAAGGAAATTTAACATAATGTCAGTTCCCAGTGTTCTGTGTAACATGTCATGCAAGCAGAAAGATTGGTTTCTCAGATGTCTGGATGTTGGTAATGTCTTTAATCAAGACATCCTTCCAACTCATAATTCAACACCGTGGAGTGAAATACAGTAGGTAATTGAAACTGATTGATAAAATATGGATTTCCTCCCCTTAGAAGAAAGTTCAGCATACTTAAGGGGAAAAAACCCAGACCATTAGTAGTTCAAATGAAAAATATGCTGACATATTTCTTCCAGGAAAAAATAAATAAAGATAAAAGCTACAGGAAAGAGTAGGTGACAATAATTAGTTTGTTGTTTTAAATTAGGAGGTCTCTTGGGCCAGATGTTAGTTGTCAGGGAGTGATGCCCCCTCCTGAGAAATGTAATGAAACTAAGATAGCCAGGGGCCTTGGAGAAAAAAAAAAAGCTCTCTGTTTGGAGATGTCATTTTATTACAGTGCTCTTGCCTTTTGCCTGAAGCATCTTGTGACTGGGGATGGAAGGGAAAAGGGAGAGAAAGACAGCACGCAGGGACTGATAGAAAGGATGTAGGCAGAATTTGTATTCAATCATAGTCTGGTCAGCAGAGCATGCATGCTTCTAATTAGCATAAGGAGGAAGGCAAGAAACCTGTCTCTGCCACCAGAGACAGAGCAGACAGCGCAATCCAGGGCTGTCCGGAAGAGCTGCCACGAATGTCTGCAGCTCGTTGCAATGCAGGTGACAGAATTTAGAGAAAGATATCAGCAGAATTATCCTTATTTTCTCTGCCATTCACTGTCTGCTCTTATTAAGCAAACAAAGAATGCAGGGTGTTTTCTGGGTGCTGGAGCACTAAGTGTGCAACCACAGCCCTGCAAATTGCTCTCTGCTGGCTGGCAGCTGCAACCTGCAGTCTAGGAACAGAGGTCTGTAGGGCGACTTGGGTTGGGTGGTGCTGGGTCTTGGTGACCTCGGCGTGTGTGGCAGCTGGGGATGCAGCGTGTGGGAGACCATGTCCCTGGGGACCCAAACTTCACTCTGCTGTGCTCTCCACTAGTGCCTTATTTGAATCATAGAATCACAGAATAGTTTGAGTTGGAAGACATTCTAAAAGGTCATCTAGTCCAGCTCCCCCGCAGTGAGCAGGGACACTTACAGCTCCATCGGGAGCTCAGAGCCCAGTCCAGCCTGACTTTGAATGTCTCCAAGGATGAGGCTTCCATCAGCTTTCTGGGCAACCTGTGCCTGTGCCATCACCCTTATTGTTAAAAACTTCCTTCTATCCAGTCTATATCTCCTCTCTTTTAGTTTGAAACCGTTCCCCCTTGTCCTACCGCAACAGACCCTGCTCAAGAGTCTGGCCCCTTCTTTCTCATAGCCCATCTATGAACACTGAAGTGCTCCTGTCAGGTCTCCCCAGAGCCTTCTCTTCTCCATGCTGAACAGCCTGTTCCAGGTCTCTCAGCCTGTCCTCATAGCAGAGGTCTTACATCCCTTGGATCATTTTTTTGGCCCTAAATGTAGCCCCACGTTCATTATGTTCTGCACAGTTCAGATCACTTTTCAACCTCAATCGAGGTCAGTGATTACAAGCAGTACTACAGAAGTTGCTTCAAAGAGGTAGATGAGTTCACTCGTTGCTGCTTAGCTCCTGCAGCACGCACAAGCATAACCAAAATAGCCTCGATAAAACCATTTCAATTGCGGTAGATCAAAGCTTTAATTTTTGTTGCCAGCCACACTTACACCACTTACATTAACTTTTTATTCATGTCTGTGCATTTTATTTCTGCAGTAGAATAAGGACAAATATTAACCTGATTTCATATGAGGAATAATGCATTTCCTAACATTTGCATGTAGTTGTGCTAACCTATTAAAAAAATTTTATGCCTCATGAGCAACAAATGTAAAGGAATATGATGGGTATAGAAATAAATATAGATGTTTTTCTAAAATTCTGTCATTCAAAATTATTTTCCCCAGACTTAAATATTTCAGAGCCAATTAACTTTGAAGCAGCATTTGCACTTACTTTATCTCAGTGGGGTGAAAAAAACTGAATTGTTTTGATTTACTCTTGTTTATAGAATGATTGAAAAATAAATCTTTTTAAAAATGACTCATTTAAGGTGCCCACATGATGCATATTTTAGTGTTTGCTCTAAAAGGTGCCAGCAGCACTCTGCATTTTAACAACTGCTAACGGGTTTAATAGAGCACAGTTTACGTTCGCGACTTCCCAGCATGAGAACTGCATTGTATCAGACGATGCAGCAGCTTACTTTTAATCAAATAACAATTTAAAAGACATAAAGACGCACCTCCGTCTCATTCCCTGGTTAGAATTTCAGTGCGCAGGAGTTAAAGGAGGACTGTTAGAGCAGATTATGGCACTTGTAATCTCTCAACTGGCTTCTGGTGGTGATAGGAGATGATTGTTTCATAAACCCACCTGCTGTCCGAAAGTCACAGGATTTTTCCATTAATTATATAAGATTACTTCAAATTTACCTAATGGTCTTTTGGGACTCCATCCTGGCCACGCTGAGAGCAGGAGATACCCAGCGCTTTGCAGGTTTAATTTCTGGGTCTGAAAATTTCAAAGAGTCAGAGAAGTTGATTAACTATTGCTACTCCTCCGTAGTTGAAGTAATATAAACACCAGGAGTTGGAGCGTACCTTCTGGATAAATTCCATATAGTCAAACCTTTACACTTACAGATCATTGCAAATGTTTGTGATGATCATGGTAACAGCTTTGATCTCTCAAACTAGCAGGTCATTGAATAAATCAAACTTGCTTTTCTCATTTTGTGCAGGTGAGATAATGGACTTTGTTGTTGTTGTTGTTTTTAATGAAGTCTTCTTAGATATTTTTTTTAATGCAGATAGCGTTAAAGTATGAGTGACATTGTTGGCAGTTCTTATTTGGAAAACTCATGTGTGGTCATAGAATCTGACTTTGAAGCCCCTAGGACTCCTTGAAAATTCAGACCACTTTGAAGGCGCACACATAGAACATAAAGTTACAGAATCCCTTTCAGCTGCAAGTTTTCAAACTAGATGCAGTTCCTTTCAGCAGATCGAAAAGCACGGATAGATACAAACCAAATACTTTTTGTCCCTTACAGGTTTGAGCAGGAGGCACAGACTCAGGCAGTCCATTATACTTTTCTAAGGGTAAGAGCAGATTCATTGCCACTATGTCAGCACTGCAGCAAAACATGTCTAAAGGCAGTGGGAGCCACAAACATTATTTTTTTTTTGCCGTTTAATTTACATGAGGGAATGAAGAGTTTCTTCAGATGTTCCATATCTTTTGGTGCTGGTTTTGGTGGTGTCTGGCAGCTTTGATCTGCTTGGATGCTGTGATAAGATGGGGACACTCCTCCAGATAAATGAGCTGTCTTGTTTTCCTCTTTCTCAATAGGAAATGTGTTAATTCCCCTGAAGACTGCAGTGTTGGAAAACAACAGCTAATAGGAGCTGTGTGAATATTCCCTTCTGCAACAGTGGGACTTTCCTGCTTAGTCCTTCTGTCACTTACTTCATAAATATATAAAAGGCTATTAAGGTTTTTGCATCTCTTGTACAGGGATGTCTCATTTCAGGCATTCCTCTAGCTGTTCTGTAACATCTTTCACCTTTTCTTTTTTTTTCCTTTTTCCTTTTTCCTTTTTTTCTTTTCCTTTTTGAGAAACAGCACTTTCCCTCTCTGTTTATTTCCAGAAGAAAATCCTGTGTTAATATTCTGTTGTCATTTGACTTCATGCCCACACCACATCCGTCTCTTGTAGCGCTCGGTTTGCAGACTGCAGTCAGCCTTCTTTCTCATTTTGACTTCCGCTCTTCTCCTTTTATTTGCTCATTCTCAAAACGTGTCAGAGCAGAAGACAGATCAGAAGTTCTGTTTTACAGTTAAAAGCAAAAGCACACCATAAAACACGTGTTTCTTCTCACTTTCTCCCCCACACACTATTCTGTATTTCACAAAAGTGTGTGCTCTGTCTGATGAAACTTCTACACTCTTTCAAGAGTTTTGGATGTTTTGTCATTTCCGTTGCCTGTGTCTGCTCACTGAACTGCAGTTGCTCTCCTCTCCCTCTCCTCTTCATCACGATGTACTCCAATCCAGACTCTCTCTGGCTGAAATCTTCCACCCCACCCACACAGACAGTGGTAGCCTCTGCAAATTCCTGTATGGCTTTCATGTGTGCTCTGCCTGGTCTTAGTTGTGTATACACATTATATTAAAAAGAGGAACAATGTTTATGTTTGAGGCAGTAGGACCAGCCTTTTCTAAAATCCTCAGCTATCTAAGCGCTCTGAGTTATGGTGCTTTTAAATGCAGTGCCCTAAACAAACTGCTACATCAAGGCGGCTGAAAATGAGGGTCAGAGGTCTCCCGTAAGAGCCTGGATTTCTCATTCCCATTCCCATTATCTGTTGGTGGGATTTAGTTCCTTAGTCCCTTTAAAAACACATCTCCCTCAGTGCTGCTTCCTTCTTTGCTGTTTCACATCCTTATTTGGGGGGTTTCTGCTTTTACTAGAAATGATAGCTGTGTTGGATAAAGGAGAGGGGCTGTTTGAAAACAGACAAACATCAGGCAAAGAGGGGGAACACCTTGCCTGCCAGTCCCTTGCACTGCTTTCATAGAATCATTAAGGTTGGAACAGACCTCTGAAGGTTTGTGGCTGGCCGCACCTGCATAGGGGTAGAATTATTAAGGTTGGTATCTCAGGGAACATCACAAATCCTACCGCTCTTTGAAAATACAGAATGGGTCTGCAGCTGATATTGCAATGACTGTTTTGTGGCTTTCAGGAATTCTGTTGCAATTAATAGAAATTGTATGAAAACAGTTAAGAGCCATCATGTTGTTTACAAATGTGGCTGCAGTGAGATGTGGCTCAGTGGAGCTGCAGGCTGTGCCATGTGAAGTGAACTTACCTGTTCCCAAACTGCAGAGGTCTAAAGAGGCTGGAGCTGGCTCAGGGATGTTTTCTTGGGCAGCAGGATGGGTTCATTGCCCTGTGCTCAGAAATGACCGCAGCCACAGTCCTGTGCAGGTGCTGCAGGCTGTTCTCTGGGCTGAGGTGTGAGTTGCCTTTGGGCTTTCTGATTGAGAAGGGGAGAAAGGTTTGGAGCCTGTGCCTCACACTGTTGTGTTTGCCTTTGGTAAGGCTGTGTTTGAAAAACATTTGTACGCGCTACCTATTTTGGTGTCTTTGAATTATAGTTGTTGTATTTCTTTGCCAGAAATGCAAAAGTATTAAGTAATTTTCTTTTGAACTTCCCAGACCTCTTTGCTCTGTAGGCCTGGGCAGAGACTCGTTATTCCACACGGATCTTATCTCCAGATGTAGTCCACAATGCAGGAAATGTGCATCACAGTGCACAGCATATTTTTAAAGAGAAGTACCTTATTAAGTTGTTTCCTGAGGAGGGATGAGGTTAGGAATGTTTATAATTGTTTTTCTGAACCAGTGCCATGGAGTTTGGCTGCCACACCGCATTCCATAGGAAACCCTGATCCCTCAGCACTGCGCTGCTTCTGGGGCCATGGTGGCTGTTCTCCATCAGTAATCACAAGGTTGAGCAGTAGGAGGGTATATCTCAGTACAGTGTTAAACAAAATCCTTACAAACAGACTATGATGCCATAAAATATCTTCTTGTTGAAACAACACGCGACTAGATAGGAGGAAAAAAAATCAGTCTCTAATCAATGTGAGCATGTGTTCTGGAACGGAAGGAAAAAGGGTGAAGTGAAGGTTTGGTTTTTTTTCTCTCTAATCCTGTGATTCAGATTGTCGTTCCCTCTTGTGGCAGAAGGGCAGACTAGGAGCTGCTTCAATAACCTGAAACATCACTAATTATCATGTGAGATCTTGCGAGAAGTGAAGTGTGGAGAGGCACTGCAGTTAAGGCGAGAGCTTCCTCTTACATTTACTTGCTTTGCTGTTGAAATAATGTTCACTGTCAGATTGTGATGCCCAGTTTCTATTTAGTACAGACATTACAATTTCAGGAACGTCAGCTTCCAATATTCGTAACTAAAAGATTCTGAAGTCATTTGTTCTGAAACTGTGATGCAGTTTTTGTGGCCTCAGGGACCACATACATCTCCCACGTTGGAGGTACCAGGAAGGGCACAAAGAAGTCAAAGTCTATAAATGGGGCACAGATGTTTGCAACTGGTCAAGTTCCCAGATGTTAGCTTGATGCTGTATCATTGCGTCATGAGATAGAGAGAAAAATATATTTTCACTTTTCCGGTGTCCTAAATGGTCCAGCAGAGTGAATCACATGCTTATATCTCAGGGATAACTGTTAAAGGCAGAAGTTAAAGGGCAGCCCATGTCACTGCACTCTGACTTCTGCAAGTCACGGGGCTTCAGGCTTTGCCCTTCAGCTCCCACCTCTCTGTCCCACACAGTGTACTCTCTGTGCTCTGGAGCAGGCCTGGAAGCTGATATCTGACAACACAAGTTGTGTCCAAGTGCTGCCTTTGTTCAAATGGAAGACCTCCTGGGCTCAGGAGCTGTGCTTAGGGATAAAGCAGTAAAGAGGACTAATAGAGAAAATGCAAAGAAAACATGGAACGGAATGTGCTTAGCTGAGAGCAGAGTAGCTGCTTTCTGTTTCTAGCACATTCATCCTGGAAATAAGAATATTTTCCTAGTGGAGTTAAGTATGCAGAAATCAGGCTTGTTTTACACTACTCACTAGTATTTTCCACTTGTTTTACCACCTGGAGCAGACAACCATGAAGTGCATAGGAACAGAGCAGTAACGTGCATTTCAATGTGAGCTCTTCCTATGACTTGTGATGAGCATCAGTGGAAATTTGATTTAAGATGGAATGAAGTGTATCGGGAGGGATCAAGATGATAGTCAGCAGCAAAATGTTCTGCATGTATTCATTGGTCTATTCACCATAAATCTCACCATCTCAAATCCTCACCAGACCCTCATGAATGTCACCTTAAGGGCAATGATTGCAAGCAATCATTTTAGAACGGGTGAGAAAAGAGTGTTTAACAACAGGGAAGAATTGGTAAAGGAGCATTACGCATCAGAGGTGGACTGCACTAGAAATCATCTATAATATTTATTTGCTAAGTATAAAGATTATCTCAGTGAAAACCATTTACTAGTTTGACAATTTCATTTTAGGGTTACTTGATCTACTTTTTAGACACATGGGAAATCAGTGTAACATTTTACCTCTCCCCATGCCAAAATGTGAGCTTTCAGATGAGTAATTTGCTCTGCGTGCTTTCGAAGATGGGTTGCGCTTAGTGCTTGTTTAGAGTAGAATTTCATCATCACTCTGTGGCCAAATCCTCTTTACAGACGGTATTGGGGCAATGCAAAGGAGGTATCTCGTGGAAGTTCTCAGTAATCACCTGTGATCTCTTTTCTATATTTTCATATCAGTTAGACCTCTCCGTACCGAATGAATGTCTGTGATTTCATCTAAAAAGAAATAGAAAAGTGAAATTATAAAACTTGTTTTCAGAAACTCAGTATTCAGAAAGGCTATGGGATTGCTTATGACATGACAGATTTTCACCTAAGCAGAATCAAATATGTTCTGCTCTAAGGCAAAGTAGTGTCAGTAAAGACTTGCTCTGAAAGCACAAATAGCAGCTAAAAGCCTCTGCACCTGGAAAATACTTTCTTTTTGCAAATGTTCTCAAGGCTCATGACCTGATAAGTGATTAATTAAAGTCTCTAAAGAAAATTAAAAGAAAGGATATAAAGTTTTGCAGGTGTGCCTTGAAGGACTGTATAAAGATGCTTTTAATGGGATTTCTGTTTTTTGTTCGTTGGTTTGTATGTGGGTTTTTTTGTTGTTGTTTTTCAGTGCTTTTTTCTTATAGTTTTGTCTTCGTGGAGTCCCTATAGCAGCCTAGCTTGCAGCATACAAAGAAGCAGGAAAACCTTGAAAGCTGGAGGTTACAATCAAATTACCAAGGGGTACATTTCAAGAGTGGTTATATATAGGAGTATTCCCAGTGCAAAAGCCTTTTTAAGGTTTTGCTTCAATGATGTGAATGAAGGGTCAAACACATTTGGTCTGAGGCTGATGCTTTCAGGCTCAATATCAAGAGGCTGGAGACCTCCTGATTATTATTAAGTCTCAAAGTGCAGCTTTCCAAAGGATGTACTTGAAAGCTGATTGACCAACACTGATGGACTTTTAGAGGACGATGTAAATAAGTACATAAATATGTTGCTGAGAATGTGGGTGGCAACCCTACCCACAGCAGGGGGTTGGATGTTGGTGATCTTAAGGTCTCTTCCAACGTAAGCCGTTCCATGATTCTATGAATGCTCATGTAATTCCCACTAAGCAGTCATTTAAACAACCTGCTGGACAGGCAACATGAAACAGGATATAAAGGACTGGGTTGAGGATCACTTATCTAGTGATACGCTGAGGCAAATAGAAAGGGAATACCACAGTTGTTAACAGGCTGGAGCCTGGCAGTATCTTTTGCTTGTGAGAAGGATATTCCACTGAGCCTGCTCAATGGGGAATTCAGAAAAGAGGTTTCCTACACTGTGGGAGTTGGGTTACAGTGAAATAAATAAGAGTTGTGTTTGTTCTGCTTCCATCTTTTGAAGTATCACAACTACATCTGACTGAGCGTATTAAATAAACGTGTGGTTGTGCAGATATTTGCTCTGATGTCACTTCTGAATGAAAGGTGGGAAAACGAACACCTGCAGCATGGGGCACTCAGAGGGTTAACGGCATAGATAATAGTGAGCAAATGTTTGATCTTTATCAAGAGACTAGACTTTACTACCACTGACTGGTATAACTTCATCTGAAATTTAATGGGACTTTTCTAGTTCTCTCTAAAGGTGTAAGTTAGATGCTTGAAATGGTACATGTACTGTTCATTTGGCATTGTTAATTATTGAGATCTATAATTTCAAGCAAAAGACAGTTTTGGCTTTTGTTCTTACTTTAATCATTAAAAACAAAAGTACGGAAAGAAAATCAGATATTTGTTCAAATTTGCTCATTAGAAACCAAGTGAAAAACTGTTTCCATTAGACCTTAATAAAGGAAATAGAAGATACAGGCTATTAAGAAGCTTGTAATGATGTGTAAGAACTGGAACTTGATTTAAAACCCATTTTGTGAAATAGATGTGTATAAGGCCACATCTCTTCCACCTAAAATAACTGTCAGCGTCAGCTGTCAAGGAGGTGAAGCTCTTGTCCTTCTGCTGCCTTACTTCAGTGTAGGGGAAACCACTGTAGTAATCTTCATGTTTATAGAAGATCTTCACCTTGTCAATATTGGACATTTCTTCAGAGTATTTTCAAGCTCTCATCTCAAGTCCTCCCATAGCCCGTGCGATTGCTGAAGCCCTCCTTTCCCTTGAACCTGTTGCACTGAAATATCTTTTCTCAGTAACCTCTGAACGCTCACTTCTACTTCTCTACTTTTTATCTTTCCTATTGCAGATAATGTATATCTCTTTGTGTTTTCTTAAAAAATTCATGAATTGATAGCAGTGCAACACTGTTCCGGTACAAGTACAACTGTCTCTGTCCCACTCACCGCTGAGTTTTTCCCTATTTCTAGCTTTAAAGTTAGCAAGATTTGGCATGTCTTTTGAATTAAAATCAGCCCTTATATAAGAGCCCACTGATATGCGTAAGTGTTTGAAAATCAAACTGTTAGTGTTATTGCTTAACAAATAAGGGGGAAAATTGGATTATAAGGTTTTGCTTTTAGGTGCTTACATAATGTTTGTACCTGAAACAGCCATGTGAAATGCTAGGCTCACTTAGAGGTTTTGTACTTCTTCTTTCTAAAGTTTAGGTTGTCACGAGCTTGTTGGATGACACAGGAAGGTTAGTAATAAAATTGTAGAAGGAAAAATCAAAACACCATGGAAACTCTGTGTTCTAAGATCTCTGGAAACTAATCAAGCATCCTAGATTTAGAGTAGGCTGTCTTTTGCTGCTGTTGCTTCTGAGCCCATAACCTTTGTACGGGGCTACAGAAAAACTGCACAAAAAAGCTAGCTTCTTAAGGAAAGCAGTATCAGAGCTAGTTAGTGACTACAATTCTCATTTCAGCATGTATTCAGTTGGCAGGAGAGCAGTGGTGATGGGAACTGGGAGGGTTCATACCACAGATCAAAGGAATTTTGCCATTCTCTGATTTGAACTCTGAGACCTTCTATAAGAGCATTCAGTTTCTTTTCCATTAAAAGTATTTTTTACTACTCCTATTCGGACCTGAAGAACACAGGAAGAGTAATTTAGTGGAGTGTTATGTTGCCTACTTGGAATGCAAATATTACTGAAACACACGCTTCTGCAAAAGCAATTCTCCTCCATATGACATCCCTGCTAAGTGCTGCCCTGCTGCCTTCTATGCCCACTTGAACTTAATCCCAGCTAGGAACAGATCATTTTTCTGTACGTAAAAGTCTCGTTAGATTATCTCATAAACGAACTATCTGAAAATCTGTGTTGGTTTTTTTTACCCTTGTTCTTGGAGGAGTAAATGGATAGTTAGCTAAGGTGGTGTGCACAGTGCACGCAGTAAAATTGCATCCGTTTTTGTAACATCACTGAAATTCAGAGTTTTCACTCCTTGCATTATGGTTTCTGACAAGAAAAATATCGTGGTACTGGGTCATACTTCAGCTACGTCTACTTCTCTTAATCCCCCCCAGTAACAACAGTTCAGCAGAGTTCTTGCTTCTGTATTTTAACTTTTTTCCTCTGGAAGCAGTCCACTATCTTTTCCCCCAGCTATGGTGGGTGCACTAAAGTGTTTCTTCTGTTCTGACAGATTTTGGCAGTTTGTGGAAAATTCACTCTATGTATAATGAGGATTACAGCTGAACCTAGTCCTGACTGTCAAACCAGAAGGCATGTTCTGCCACACCATTGCAGTGGGAGGATAGGTTTTGTTTGCAGGCTTTGAGGGATTTTGCCTTCAGCTCTCAATAACTGAAGACCCTTTATGCTCCCGTTTTCCTTATAGATGTACGTTCTTTGGGATGTGCTAGATCTCAAGTCAGAGTATGGCAGAACCTTTTCAATCTAAGATGTGTAGTCTTCACCACTGACAGCCTGATAAGCTTTTACTGCACACCCCCTCCCTGTAAAATGGAAAAGGAGTTCTACTCCTTTTTAATAGCTGTATTTTTGTCAAATAGACATAGTAAGTGCCACAGCCAAATTTAGTCAGCCAGATTGTGGACAAAGGGTGGAACTGATGGCTTGTCTCTGAAGTTTTGTGCAACTCCTGAAGACGATCACATCACCCATCAGAAATGACAGCAGGGACACTGTGCCTCCTGACCCTTTTGAAAATTCATTAAGTTTATCTTGGAAATTGTCAGTCTTGAGTTGGCTGGAATTATCTAAGGAAACTAAGGGATTTAGTGTCCTACATGTCAGTAAGAATTCATTTCCGTGATGAAACATTCAAATATGCCAATAAAAACAATTTCTTGGGATGTAAGAAGATTCCCATTGGCCAGTGGCTGAAGCTGGCAGAGGAAGAAAGTTTACTCTTCTCTACTTGTATGGTATCCAACCACTTCAGTAACCAGAGCTCGTGTTCTATATTCCGTGTGGGACAACTGAATGAAAAAAATTCTTGCTTCGTGCTGAATGCATGGAACATTCAATCAAATCTTGGTTGTTTCATTTGCTCTCAATCTTCCTGGCTAGTCCAAACATAAGGTGTGCTAAAGATTGAGTACTTGGTATTATACAACTATATTCTTTCCATCTCTTTTTTAGCCCTGGAAAAGCGATGATGGTGAAGGACCGTAAAGCAATTAAGGACTTTGTGTGTTGTTTCTATGGTTTTGGTAGTCAGTTTTCACCCACAGACTCAGACCGTGTCTTGATGAAAATACTGAAAAACTTTGCCCAGAGGTCTGCAGCTGAAATGCTACAGTACTCCATTTATAAATACATGGAATTCTATACTTGTTGCATCTGAAGAATATGAACACAAAGTGCAAAAAGAAGTTAGAACTTCACTTATACTTGCCATTGTTACCCTCCTATCTTTCTTTTCCTAGCTTAGCATGCCCAGCTGCTTCATTTCAGTTCTGTTGCAGTGTTCAGTTCTGCTATATGAGGCACCAGAACAAACTTTTTGAGTTTTTATGTCTTTGAATACTTATCTGCACAGTGGCTAATCTTTACTGTCAAAATAAACCATCTGCCTTTCACTTCAAGCAGAAAACCTAAACGGTTCCCAGAACATACAGCTCCATCAGGCCCCTCTGCCCGGTCAGCATCTCCGTATCCATCACACATGTTGTACTCCTGCTGCATCAACAACTGCCCAATATTTTCTGTCATTCCACTCATGAAATCCTTTTTTTTCTTTTCAGTCTTTGAGCAGAAATCTCATAGAGGCTATGTTTCAATGTCCTGTATGAATTACAAGTCACTGTAATAGATATTAGGCACTGAGACCCCTTTGGATAATTTATTTCTTAGGGGAAAAGCTTCACAAAATCTGGCCTGATGCTTCCAGCTGTAACTGAGGCCTTGACTTTGAGTCAACCGTGTTTAATTGGACACTAGACAATTCATTTAGAGCATTTTAAGCATGTTTTCAGATGTAAAAGTGATGGATTCACACAGAGAAAAATAGAAGTTAGGCACTCTATTTCTGTTGGGACATTTCTAAAAAGGTAATTCTGTGCCACAAAGGAAAATTGTACCTGATTTTAGCTATGAACTATGCCATTGTGCATAAAAGAACAGTCAACTTCTCTGTTCCTGCCTCTATTCATATTAGAAGTTGTTACGTGCAAACATTTGAAAAGAAACATTGATTTGATTCTCCCCATTTTCTACTTTGCACCTGTAGCTCCTACAGCTGTTTAATTTTTCATTATGCAACAACAACAACAACAAAAAAGAAATGTCATCAGTTTCCTTGTCATTTTTTTTTTGTTCCTTTTTTGCTGCTTTGTGTAAAGCCGTTTTTGATTTAGCAACACTTGTCTGTACACTTTCATGTTATTTCTTTCAAATCACTCCCTGTAGTGTGAATAAATGTTATTTGTGTCAGCAGCTAATCTTGCTGTAAAGCCCATATTGTTATTAATATGTTTATTTGATACTGTTTATTCCAGCTCGAACTTGCGTATTTCCAAGTTCTTTATTTATATGTACTCGATGTCTATCAATTCTGACCCTCAGCTGAGATTAGAAGGATGAAGGATTACATGTGCAAAACATCTGTCACAGTGGAGCTGGAAGAGTTGCATGTCTGACAGAGAGGGCCAGAGCCTGGATTAGCGGCTGAACCAAAGATCACTTCTTCTTACTGTGCCTCGTTACATTTTCAGCACTGCTCTAAACATTCTCACTTCTTTTTCATACTGGAAGATCTCACAAGTGTTTGTGTTCAGCGCCACAGTAGTCAATGATAACCCTTCGTTACAGCACTTCCAGGCATTGTTTAAATAGGTAAAACTGCACACAAAGCAGTCTTTGAGTGTAAATGGTTTGAAGAAAAAACTAACTTTGAATAATTATGTTCCACTTATTTCTAATATCATCTAGGCTTAGAAAAGCATTTATTTCTCAGAGAATCATTGCCTCATGCCCCGGGATACAATTTCATAACATTTGAATACAGCTGCAAAACAAACAAGCAAACAACCCCTCCCCCCCCCCAAAAAAAAAGAAAAAAGAGAACAAAAGCAAAAGACCAAACCAACAACCAAACAACAACAACAAAAACCCATGATGTTTCAAAGAGTTCATTGTGCATTGAGTTCTGGCCAGCCCAACTTCAGAGTGGCAGATTTGGGTGTAGCCACTGAACGTCCTGAAAACAGTAACTGCTGGTACCTTTCGTGTTGTGCTGCAGCCTGAGTTGGTGGGAGAACAAATGCAAATTTTCCCTGTCACAAACCTTCCTTCAAACTTCAAGGTTAAGATGCATAACCTAAACCAGAACTCTTGATATTAGTTCCACTGCAGGTCTGAGACTGGATGGGTCTGTGGTTGTCAACAGCATTTGCCGCTGTGGTGGATGGTGGCAGAGACAACCTGTCTTTTATAGGCTGCTTTGCCTGAATGCTTCCTTAGGAAGGTGTGTGACAAGCAGTACTGTTACTTCTAAATCACGTGTGAATCAACACAAACCTAACTTAGAACAGACCTAGAAATTTCCCTCATCGTGCTACTAGTATTGTTTTTAGAAATGTCTTCTCTTGGTTGTTTATTTTTTGCGTTGCCACTGAATTCAAAGCTGTTCGTGCATGTAGTACATGGCAAAATTCAGCCTTTTTTTTTTTTTTTTTTTTTTAATCTTACTTTTTCAGTTCTACATTGCTTTTAATATTATCTAGTGGCTTTATTTCTGCGGTTGCTCATTTCTGGTGCTTCAGCTCCAGGAGTCTCAAGATGGACGACACCTGAAGTTAAAATTTTTCAAAAGAAGTTTTGAAGGTGTGTGTATTGTATGAGTATCACGAAGCCTACCTGAAGCAGTAAATAACGACATTTATGTCCTCTAAATTAGAATATAATTGGATAAAAAAAAAAAAAAAAAGGATCTTAGACCTTTTTCTCCTTAGGAGCCTCTACTCCCTCCCTGTGCTAAGCCATCCTCATGCTTATGTTCCTGTGTTACTGGGAAAAAACTTAATAATTTATCAGCTGGGATTCTTCCCTCTCCATTCTTTTTCCTTTCAGTTGCCTTCCAGTTGTCCCTTGCAGAGCTGTTCCTTTCAACTTTTTGATTGGTGCATAATTAAGGAGGTATATGGGACAATAACTTCCTATTTTAAAAAGCCATAAAGATTTAATGAGAACGTGGCTTCAGGGCCTTCCTCAATGAGTAAAAAGGAAAAAAAAAAAAAAAAAAAGAAAGAAAAGAAAAAAGAGAATGGCACACATCTTCCTAGTTCCTAGAGATGCTTGCTGTAGCACAATGAAATATTTCCAGACCGCTGTAGAAATGAAACGCTAACTCCTTTTGAAGAGACAGCTAACAACAGGAAAAGAAAAAGACTTAAACGATCAGAAAAAAAAAGGAGTGTAGTTTGCAAGGAAAATGATTCAGGCAAAGTAAGGCTGATATTAGCCAAGCGCCATTTGCCAATGGGTGAACCTTGGTGTGTTCGTTCTGCAGCTCCTTTGTGCGTCACAGCTGGCAGATCTGGTTTATATCGTCGCAACTTTATTACAGAAGCAGACCTTTGCTTTCTTGGTCTTTTTGTCTACCTTCTGATTTCTAATTTTTCCATTACAGCAACATTTCTCTCTTAATCTTCACCGTGGAAGCATTTTCTTTTCTTTGCTCCTTTGTTCCATAGGCACTGTTCTCATGTCTCCTCCTTCGTAGCCCTTTTAATCTAGTTGAGAGGAAAGCAAACTGAAGCATCACCCGAGACTTCTCTCTGTGCTACTCATCAGATTGACTGCAGGATGAATTCAGAGGAACAAAGAGATGCATACCTTCCAAAGGCAAAATATAAGAACTTCACAATGCTAAAGAAAAATGTTCCAAGTTTGAACAATGCTGTCTGCTTAGATCCTCTGGTCAGGGGAATGCAGTTCTTAAGATCTATTCTTTGGCTAGCCCTTCACAGCATAAAGTGTCTTTTGTTTTACATGATCCTGTAATGTAGGAAATTTCTTGCTTACAAAGTTCCCTACAGAAGTATTAATCCTCATGTGGAAATTGTGATGTTTCTTAAGGATAATGTGGAAAGAGGAAGTGGTATTTATAGAGCAGATGCTAAATTATATGAACACATTAACTTGAAAGAGGGAACATATTTCCAACAATTTTATTTGTTGTAATCTTTCGTTATATTTAACCAGGATAAAGTTCCTCTTAAAAAGTGCCTTGAATTGTCAGTCCTTAGTGGTGGCTGGCTGACTTTCTGAAGGAAAGAAAGGCTCTTCCTGTCCTTGTATAAGTAGAAGCACAGAAAAAAGCTCTCAGACAACTACTATGTGAATCATGATCAGAAGGGATCTGAAACCTAAGAATAAACAGAAACAGACGGTATCACCTTTTGCCCCCAAGGCAAATGGCAAGAAAAATAAATACAATAGCCCCGTGCCTTCCAAGCAGGTCATTAATACAGGAAGAGCAGATGGGGGCTGTATGTTGTACCCTTTCATAGTGTTCTTTGTGTTGTCACATACCTAGGTGAAACTGCCACTAGCTGTTAGTTGGCCAAATACAGAGTCTGGATCCATCTGATGCAACCCCTCTCTGGCCCTTTAGAAGTTCTGAATTTTGACAAAGCTAATCCAGGGCTGCTGGAATTGGTGGACTCTTTCCATGATCATTGCTGATTATGGAACTGGGTTCTTAGATCCCCACTTGGACGCACAGTTAACATGTAACCTACACTCTCTCTTCTCGGGTTTATTACAAAAAAATCCTCTTTATATGTTGCAGCTGCTGTCATGGGAATGAATATCTCCACAGACTCCTCTACGGATGCTTTTTCCCAGATGGACTAATGTCCTTTCCAACAAGTACAGCAAATTATTCCTGTTGGGCTGTGTATAGCCAGAGGAGGTTCCAAAGCATTTAAAGGCTTGTGTTTTATGTTAAAACGTGTAGAAATCTGCTACATTTCTTAAATATACAAAAGATCTGTATTTTCAGAAGCCTTTCTTTTGCTGCGAGATTTGTGGTTTCTTTTGTGTGGTTTCTTTTCTCTATTCTGCAAATTTCCCATTAGTGATCAAGCTGGTTAAAATCATTTGTAGTATGATTTTCACATCTGTTCTTAAAAGATTCTGACCCTTGTAATAACTCTAGGTAAGCAGCTAAATGTTATGTGGTACTTTGTCCTTGTAGATGAAGAAATGGATTTACTTGTATACTTGCTTATATGGAATAGACGTGCCATTTTTTATCCCTGGTTTCCTGCAGCAGATTCTGCCCTGCAAAGTCACTGTGGAAGATTTAGTAGGCTTGTAGTGCATGGCCTCAGCTGCAGGATGATCCTTAGCCCCCAGAAACCCAAACAAAATGAGTATTTTGACATGTCAAGCTCTAAAGCTCTCTAGGAATCTGGAAATTTTCTGTGACTGAAAGAAGGATGTACGGAAAGTTGGAATATAACTTAGAATAAAGTGGTCATCCTCCAATGTGTCTTGCAAAAAAAAAAAAAAAAAGTGCAAGTTTTCCTGGCAAGAAAACTTGATACAGTAAGAGGGTGAAATTTGACTTTTAAATTTATCTATCTGTCTATTTATTTCTTTATTTTTGTATGGATAGAACAGCTTGCCCGTGCGAAATGTCAGCAGCAGTGCTGCAGTTTGGTTATGGAGACACTATAGGAGATATCACTGCTGTGGTCTGCTCTCTGACCAGGAGCTGGGGAGACCACAGTTTGCTGTGCTCATGCTGAGTAACACCAATACTCCAGGAGCTGCTTTTCTCTCTGTTATCTTGTTAAGTCTGTGCAGAACGTTTTAGTTGCCTGTCTGCAAAAATTAGCAAGACCAAAGGACATTCCTGGGATGCTGAGCTCTCCCACTATAGGCACGCAGAGCTGCTCTGCAGTAAAAGCTGTGTGTTTTATAGCATGTACAGCACTCTGAGGCCCCTCTCCCCCTTCTCCTAATGTCTTGCCTTTTGTCCCTCTCTGTCGCATTCCTCTGTGGGCACAGATACTTGTATGGCAATTACTAGTTTTCTTTGCAGCATAGCAGTGTGGTCATGGAGTCTTAGAATAGAATAGATCAGTATTTTATTTCTCCTAATATAGAATTATAGAATCATTTGAGTCGGAAGGGACTCTAAAAGGTCATCTAGTCCTACTCCCCTGCAGTGAACGGGGACTCCTACAACTCCATCAGGTGCTCAAAGCCTGATCCAGCCTGACCTTGAGTGTCTGCAGGGACAGGGCACCCACCAATATATGTGGAGTTGAATCAATGCAAGAGCATAATAGAACTTAGTTGTCCTTAAATTTTGAGGTATTGAGGTGCCTGGGTATGATACATGTGGTTTAAGAGTTCACGATTTAAAAGTTACCAAAATAGCAATATCAGCTGTTAAACCAGTGCTCTCCATTAGTAACTACCTTTCGTTGCTTAACATTTTTGCCAAAATTTTAGCTTCACAGACTGGAAGTTTCTGTTGTGAGTGCTAAATACTGCGGTGGCAGGCATAGTGGAAGGCTCAGGAATAATTGTCTGCAGAGCATGGCTTAAACAGGGAGCAACAAATGAGGTTTAGGCCACCTCTTGAGCAGTGATGAGAAAACAAACTATGAAATAGCTGTTCATCAGGAAAGCATTGCCTATTGTGCTGTGCCAATGTAGCAGGGATCTTGCGGGGAAAGCACTGTAATCAAGTAATTGTAAGTTATATCTTCGTGTACTGTGAGTATGTATAGACACAATGGACAAGTAGTCAAGTTACATTGTGATCTTAACGGTGTTTTAGAACCTTTGCACAATTGTGGCAGTCTTACCAGTGAGCTTTGTGTGTGTGTTATATTTATATTTGTGTTCTTTCACTTTGTGGTCACTTGTATTGAAGTTAGCTGTGTCCTCGAGTCCTGAAAATAAATTTCATTTAATACTAGCATTTATGAATACCTTTAGAATTAGAAACAGCCAACTTATTTGGTTTTCAATGTAAGCCTTTTATGTTATTCTAACTAGAAATGTATGCAAAGCCATTAGAGTGAATGGCATGATTACATACTGATTATTGCATGAGAGAGGACAGAGTTGGCATTTAGCATAATATTGCATTCCTTTATGTTTTGAAAACCTCAATTCTAGGAAATACAGTAGAACTTCAATTTAAGCCTGGCTGTTAGAATTCAGTGTTTTGCTGAAATGTCAATTTTCATTTCATAGCAAAACTGAAACTTTACAAACACTGTGGGATTCCTTGCCAATTTCAGTGGAGAAACTGCTGAAACCTGCACAAACTTGCTAAAATGTGATATCCTCTGTTTCACTTAACATATGGATCATTCTCAGAGACAGTGTTGGGTCCCGTGCAGCAGGAGAGCTCACGGTTTGGGAAGTCTGCTGATAGAACAGGTAAGGCTGGGCACTCCATAGGAGGCAGCCGAAATGACCCAAGCTTCCCTGAAAAATTGTTTTTCCTGTGAACTTAGGGAGCAGAGGATGTTCTATGGTACCTTGATCTGTGATATCTCCAGATATATTAAAAATGGTTGGGATCTGTTGTTTTTGATTGCTGCTGCATCAACCATCTAAGAATATTGCGGAACCGACAAAACAGTTCCATAGGAAAAGTGTTCATGTCGGATGGTTGTTCTGCCAGTTAACTTTGTCACTTCTGTGTCATAAAACCAGTATTTAATCCAGTTAGCAAAAGTGGCCTTTAAATCCAAAGGAAACTACTTCGTGGCAGTTGTAATGAAGAATGCAGAGCGACAAATTCCCTGAGCAGTCCTCTGCATTGCTTCTGTAGTGCTGTCAACACATGGAGCTGGCCTACTGCCAGCTCTCATCATTTCACTACTCTCTTTGGTGACTTTTATTGCTTGCAGTGTAAGGTGTGTTCCTTAAAACTCCAGGTCCTGGAGGTGATGTTTGGAAATTAAAGTCTGTCTCTAAGAAGTGTAGATAGAGAGCATAGCCTAAGAATGCATGGAACCTAGAAGCTGAAAACCTCAGGACTGTGTAACATTTATGAATACAATCCATGGCAAAAGATGAGACTTTTCTTGTCCCAAGATGCTTCATTCACAGTTTGGAAGAGAAAGAATAACACCCTGACTAAATGGGTCCTATGCCTCATGGCAGCATAGGTGCTGCATGCAATGGGCTGTTTCTTTCTCTTCCATGCTCCATGTTACCATTTTGTATAAGGTCTGTCTGACATTAGAGGGAGATGAAATGTGGAAGAGGCAGAAAGGCAGGATGGCACTGTGGGAGGCAGAGGATTTCTTGGGGTCAGGAGCTGTAGGGCTGTGAGGGGCCTCTGCATGCATGAGGAGGAAAGAATCCTTGTCACACAATGTAGGACACATAAAAAGAGCCTAAGGTTTGGAATAAAGATGAGTATGTGTTTGTGACCTTGTGATCAGAAGTGAATGAGGCTGTGATACCTCTTGGCAGGCAGGAGAAGGAGATCAGGGTTTGAAAGTGGGAGCAAAAAGTGGTGGAGAGGTAGGATAGCGTGCCTTATGGTCGGAGAGAATGGGGCTAAAGAGATGGAAAGAGAAAGGGGGAAACTCTAAATTTTGGTAGTTGACATCACCAAGTTTTTTCAGTATACAATCGGAAGCTTTTTCAGAGGAGTAGGAGAGAGAGATGGAATGGGAAATGCTGAGGATCATCCAACTTCTCATTCTGATTTTAATTATCCAATAGAGGAGCGAGTAATCCCTGCACAGCTAGGTCTCTCTCCTCAGTGTGGCTTAACTCTCACCTGTTTGTTGTGGTTGGTGATCATAATAACCTTTGCAAATGTAACTGTGGTGAGAAATTATCAGCAGATGCAGAAGGTTGTAGATATCTTAAGAAGCCAATTTATTTATCCCATTGTCTTTGTTCGGAGCCTAAAGACTCCTTGTGGCTTACAGCGGGCATGAGGATCACAGTTAAAGATTTTTCAGAACCAATTTAAAACAGGATCAGTATGAAAATGGGGCCATCATCTTGATTGCAACAAGTGGGAATCAGCCTTACAGTGCAAGACTTACTTAAAAAAGAAATGTTTTTCATTTATGGAAACAGGAGTTAAAAACGCAGCTAGAAAAACAAGGAGAGAAACAAAACTAGGAGGAGTGTTATAGTGAACACAGTGATTTGAAAAACTATAGAGAACTTCAAAAATGTGTTGCTGAAGTGATCTTTCTTGAGAAAGCAAACACTTCCCTGGCCTGCAGGATTTCAGCAATGTTTAAGGATTAGGCTTATTTATGAAAACATTGATTGGATTGTGTTAGTATGATGTTAGACTGAATATCCCACACTTGGATGTGAATTGTGTTCTCTTTGAAAGAGGTCTGATTTTGCAGTAAGGAGCGGGTGTGCAGAGGGAGCATACGTGCTGATGTTCCGCTAACTACTCATAGCGGTACAGTACTGAATCTGAAGGCCTGTTATTTTTGTCAAGATGGAAAATCCTTTTTTCAGAACACTTACAGTTTTGTTTTTAAAGAATTATACCCTGTGCTCCTCTGAGTATTTCTTTATGAAGGTCTCCCCTAACAGTTGTTTTTAGCTTGATTTCAGATGAACAAAGCAGTCAGCTCTCACTAATTCTAAACCCAAGAGACTCCTCTTTCTGTACCTTTCTTAATTACATGGGTTATTAAATAGGGGCCAGATATGCAGCAAATTACATGAAAAGGCTGTACACAGTAACATGAAAACCTGCTAGAGGTTGACCCACATCCACATCATGTAACCAGGTTTCTGAAGGTAGGAGGGAACAGATTACTGAGGGGCTTGCTACTTGTTAAAATCACCGTTAGATTTCTTAGTAGCTTCCTTGGCATAGGAGATACAGGCATGCAAGATACAAGATAGCTGTATACCTGGAGACTTGCTGTATTGAGACCTATAAGTCACAGATACACAGATCCAGAAGAAAATGTCTGTTAAACCTACAGATACGTAACAGACTTCTCCACAAAGCGCAGTCCTGCCCCTTACTGTGTATTTCAAAAATCACTTTCCTGTTTTCTCAGAACCAGAAAAATTCACAAAAGGAACAGCTGGTACCTCTGTTCTGCCTTAATGCTTGGCTAAGTGTTTTCTGTTCAGTCTTAGTGTTTTGGGAGGTCTCAGAACTGTCCGGAGCTCAGTCCATCCTGTTGTGGAATTTCCTGCCGTCTTCCCATGCTTGGAAAAATACTGAATTTAATAATAATGTGTTCTTTGCTGAAACAAGTTTCTTCCTGCCTGCCCCAACCACGTGGCCCCTGAGCACATGAGCAGGTGGCATCGATAGTGTCACAGTCATCTTCTCACTTCTGCTGTAGATAGTCCCAGCCATCAGTTTGTGGAAGGTGTTTGCAGTGAGGAGAGCAGGGAGCTGCTCAGTAAACAGGTATGACTTTTAGCATTAGATGTTAGGAAAGGCATCTGAATGGCAAAAAGGGGGAGGTGCTGGAACAGAAGCCTGGGATGTGGGGAATCTCCATCACTGGCAGTTAACAGAGATTAGATGAGTGTCTGCCAGGAGCGATGCGGGGACTGTTGCTCCTGCCATGGGCAGGGAGGTGAACTATATGATGATTTTATGCTGCAGAGAAGTTGCGCTCTGAGTTTCACTGAGGGCAAGTTCTGTGCTGTTCATGTTTGAAGGACAGCAGAGCTTTAAAGTCTTTTAAAAAATCCTCATGAGTGTAATTGGAAAGTTTCTGTTCCTCAGAGTTTTGTTTCTTTCTTGTATTATCATATTTTGTTTTGAATGCAATAAATTTTGGGGTGTGTAAATGTAACATGGGTTAGCGAGAAAGGCTGTAAGGCACAATTATCCAGTTGGGCTGTTGTGTAGCAGCTGTGTCTGAATCAAGCTGAATGCCTTATTCATAAGCCATAGTCCTTGTTTCTTGACTTGGCCACTGGTTATCTCTTCCCTTTCCTCAGACCAGTGAAATTAATGACTCTGTGGCTCTGTCTAACAGGACTCTTTTCAGTAAGCAGTTCACAGCTATCTAAATTGTTGTTTCCCCGGACTCCTTTTCCTTTAGCTTCTTGACTCCCCTGACTCTGTGTGGTTTCTGTGTCATTCAGGAGGTCATGTGCAGCCTCTGCAAGGTCAGCTTAGTGTTTTTCTTGCCTGCAGTTCTGTGTAATGTATAGCTTAATAGATGTGATAACAATCTGCAAAAATCTTAAGACTGTAAACACTGAGGAGAAGGAGGAATGGCTCCAAGGGTGTGTGGGAAGAAGCTGACCAAAGGAGCATGTATATTGAATATTATGATAAGTATCTTCACAGCTGGATCTATGAGAACAGAATATGCTTTCAAAAGATTTTCAGACCAGTTTTAATAAATGATGAAAAGTGCTCTACAGTGTCAGCTGCGGATGGTGCTGGGGCTTCCTAAGCACTCTATTGGAGCACATGTGCTCATTCTTTTCTCCAAAAAAGTAGTTAAAAGGGCATGAAAAACCTCTCCTGCAGCTGCTGCGTATCATAGGAAAAAATTCCATGGAGTTTTGTTGCTGGCTTGAAAATCTAAAAGGCTACTCGTGATCTTCAGTATCTCTGAATGGCTCTCTAAAAGATTCAGCCCTCCTGCTCCCCTCATCTGAGATTTCTGTGTGTCTCAGGTAGCAATACTCGCTTCCTTCTTTGTAGGATCAATTCTTTCCGCTTCTCAGTATACCAAACCCAGAAGGCTTTAATGAATTCGGTGTACTTTTCTACTCCTTGCAAGCAGTGTTTTCTAATGCAATGTGAAAATGCTAATGGCAATAACACATTTGGTACATTTACTATCTCCTGAAACAAAACCTCGCTGGGCTAGGAGATAAGAATGTAATTGGAGGTTTGGCTTGCCTGTTCAGCACTGAGAAGCTGGGAAGGTAGGGATCAGAATGAGGCAGGCAAGGGACAGCCTCTGCCATAATTACAGGACCAGAGCCTTTGAGGCCACCCATACCTGGCAATCAGTAACAGATCCCTTCACCTTGCCTCCTCCTCTTCCAGGTGAAGCTTTAAAGCAGACCCAGGAGACATATTCCTTGAGCTGTGATGTAGGAAATGGTGTTTGCTTTGTGTGCACTGCCAGTGGTTTTTCCAGCAGTACACTCTGCTCCTGTCTGTAACCCAGGGTCGAACACACCACGAATGTTACAGCAGACAATCTGCTAAGACTTTCAGCTTTTCTTACCTCATTCTAAAGCACTGCTATTGGTTTTCTGTCACTTCACTTCAGGCCTGATTAATACTATGTAAAACTGAAGATTTCGCAGCTATTCCTCAAAAGGATTTAAAGTCTCCCGATTTCCCACAGTGAAGAAAGCAATTGCATTATTTCAATGTGAAAGGGAGAAAATTGAGATCAATATCCCGTCGTAAATACAATGCTGCAATTCATAATAACAACTGTGATTTAATTCTTTTGAAAGCCAGGGGACCGAGTATGTGACAGTTACTGTATTCTTTCATAGCCACATATTTATGTGCTGAACTGCCCCTGTTAGTTGTGTCGATGTCACAGGGCTCAAGGAATATGTCTTCTGGGTCTGTTCTGAAGAAAATGTCGTTTTCTTTTGCAAAATATGGGGAAAACATTCTGTCAGTTCCAAATGTTTTTGTGTTTTTCAGCCTCTGCGGTGATTCAGGTTGCCATTCACCCCCAGGCTGCAAAAAAGTAAAAGGGCTCATACACTTGGTCAAGTTGGAAATCCTTCTTGTGTGGTCTGATTAGCCAATAGGTGAAGATTTGAATGGTGGCCATAGGGTTCAGAAAAAGAAAGGCAATGATGAGTTGTTTGAGGGGTGACGTTTTCCTGCAGAGAACTGGGAGGTTCCTGGTGCTGTGATGTTCTGCCGTGATGCTTCACTGTGGAGGCAGCAGAATTGACACTTGGTATTCTTTCAGAAGTGATGACGTTAGGGTGCTTTTGATTAAGTCACATGAGAAGAACTGAGACACCGTAGATGTGCTCATGCTGCTGAAGAAACAAGGCTTTTACGTGTAATGATAGTACTCCAAAGGCAGAATCCTGCAGTCTGAATCCTGGGAGATAGGGACAGCTACTAATAAGAAGCAGCAAAATCTCCTAGGGATTTTTGGGATGTATAAGATGCAGAGAAACAGCGCAGTCAAATGAAGATTAAAAGCAGAATAGGGTACATTCATTGTCCTAGCACATTAACTATGTCAATTAATACGGATCAAAGCATGAAAACTACTTGGTTTAGCTTTTATGCCCATTGACCTGAGAAGGAATTTTATAACATAAATGTGGAGGTGCTTTGCAGTTAGGCAGTGGACATGTAAGCCTCAATCTGAATAATACATTCACGTTCCTATCATACACATCCAGAGAGATTTTGGTTTCCAGCATTCCTTCTGATGCTGTAAAATGGCTGAAAACCTCTTTTGGAGATGAATTGGTTCCCTTTCTGTTTCCAGAGCCAGGTGGAGATGGTAACAAATTCTTCTGGGAACGGAGGGATGGAGGGCATGAGGTATTCAGTAGGAGCTGGAATTAATATCAGATCCAGAGAAGTCTGCGTGTTGTAGTTTGTGATAACTCTCCAAGTCTGACTGTTCTGCTAGATTTACTTGAAGAGAACCTATGCTAAGGGAGTGAATAAAGGTTAGGTGCCTCTCAGAGAGACCAGGGAAGTGCAGAATTTATGGATCCACCCTGTGGCTGAGATTAGATAGCCAGCAACAGTAGCCTGGAGGGAAATGTACTATAATTTGCATGCAGCAAGGTAATTACAAATTCCTCCATTAAATCTTCGCCTCTGCATATGGATCTATGGCTTAGCTGGGACAAGTCCAATTACCTTCCTGCACTCTACATGGAAATCTACTTGAAGTTCACTTGATGCAAAATAAGGCTGCCAATATGTTGGATAGTATTAGTTTGATGTGAATATACTGTACCAGCTGGAGAACTGTGATGCGTTTCCATTTGCTTCCATGTATAATTCAGGATGTTCATAAGGAGCATGAGCATCCCGGATATGTGAAGGATACTTTGTGGCCATCGTGGGAATTCAATTGATTAGTTATCAGGGGAGCACTTGCAGAAAGTTTCACTCCAGCTAGTGAAATAATTTCAGACTGGCCTTTAGTGTAACATTCAATTGGTTTCTATAGCAGAGCAGGAGAAATAGATGCAGGTAATGGGGCCTTGGGTTTGTTTTTTTATAGAGGGCTTATTGCTTTAATACAGCTTGGAATATTAATAATAGGAAGGTGTCATCAGTTTTCATGGGCTGTATTCTTCAGCTTCCTCCAGCATACCTTCTTAAAGTTGTGCTTCTTCCTGTCTGTAGCTTATTCTTTCACAGCAGCTTTGTTAAGACAGGCTAAAACAAGACTTGCTTTCTGTCTGACAAGTCTTTTAAAGTTCAGCTTTGCCAATACTGTTTTTTCAATGGATCTGGGTTGTGTGCTTGCTCCACTGAGAAGGAACTAATTCACTTTTCATGTTCTTTCATTTAAGCAATCCCTGGAGGGAGAAGCACTCTGATGTCACGCTGCTGTCCAGCGAGGGCTGTAATAAAATGGCTGACCACATTGAACTCATGCCAGCTTATTTTTGACTCTGATATCTGAATGATTAAGACTTTGCATTAAACTACAAGCTCTTGTTTTCTCCCCATCTCTTCTTCAGCCTCTCCTTGCTGATAAATAATAGATAAAGAAGAATGAATAAAGCCCTAAACTTGTGCCCGGGGACTGGAGTTTCCATCTAATCGGTGGTCCAGTCCAGCTTGAAATCTATTTGGTCGTTTAGGCTTGGTCCTCCTGGAACAGTATTCTTCCTGCGAAGATACTGAATGCAAGAAAATGCAGCACGGTGAGGCAATCACAATGTCTGTTTGAGAAAGGCCAAAGATTAAGTTAACATAGAAGCAGATTTACCTCCCACTCATATAGAAGTGTCTACAGGTCAGCCTTTGCTGGAATGCTGCAATGGAGCCGTTATTGTGCCTACTGCACTCTGACTATTTTCTGTTCAGTAGGGAACTTCTGGTTTTCAGTGCTTGGGCTTTTCGGCATGAAATTATTTATTTATATTGTATATATTTTAATGTATATGTTCATAAATGTATTTACGTATATATATGCAAAAACACACATACACATCTATATGCATGCATACATGTGTGTAGTGAAATAAAAACAACAAAAATCCCTCCCCCACCACTGGCTCCTGTAAAGGTAAACACCATTTTTCTACAGCTGGAAAAGCAAATGTCTGATGCTATTCGAACATAACAGTAAGAACTTTCTTTAAAAAAAAAAAGAGAGAGAGAGAGAAGAAAAAAATCTGTAGCTGACACAAATATGCTGTTTGCAAATCTCTATAATTCCAGTGCACAAAATGTACTGGTTTCGGTTTTTTAACTTAACATATCCTTTGTCTTGGGTATTGAATAGAATTAAGCATAAGTTATACGTTTCAGCTCACATTCTGTGCTTTTCAGCTCCATGCAGTCATTTCCCTTCTTTCAAATGAGTAATGATAATTTTCTGTGAATTATTGTCGCAAGCCAGAGTGACCTCAGAGTCCTAGCTAAGGTTCGTTGGCAGAAAAATGCTGAAAGAGGGAACATTAAGCACTTCTGTATGAATGCAGAAGACAGTTCAGTACTTTCTGAAGTATTCAAAAGTGACAGTGTCAGAACTTCCTGAATGTAGCAATTGGTGCTGCAAAGTTGAGGTGGTCTGAAATCATAGAATCGCAGAATGTCTCAAGTTGGAAGGGACCCATAAGATTCACCACGTCCAGCTGTGCGTGTTTTGTAGTTCAGGATTAGCCAGCGGGGTACTGCCAAAATGTTCATGGCGCTGCTGGTCTTTGAAAGTGTCCCCTTGAGTGTTTTAAAATTCTCTTTGTTTTGCTTTTCATCTGCGTACTTCCAAGAAGGGCTGGAGGTATATGGTGGTAAGAAAATTATTTGTATGTGGGAATGTTAGGAATACTATGAGTGGGCTCTTCCCCACACACCCGCTAGCTAAGGCTTTGGGTGGATGCTGTATGTCCTGGGCTTTGCAAAACGTTCCAACACCCGAAGGTATTGGCATGAAGCTGTGATGAAGTTAGTGAAATCCGGGTGAGGTTCGAAGTTTTGCAGTTGTGCTTTTAGCTGTAGATTCAGCGTAAGAGATTACAAGGTGTGCCAGACTTACTAATTATTGATAACAGCTCAGTCTTTCCTGGTCTTTAAAAATAGTAGTAACAAAAAGAGAGAGTCTTCTAACAGTGCCTGTAAAGCTTTGTCACATTGCAGAACAAAAAATCAAAGCGTGCTGAGGTGAACGGGAACTTTTTGTTGGCTTCAGAGAATATTGAATCAGCTGCCAAATGAAATTTCACTGTGAACCTACAGTGTTTATACTTTCTTCATGTAGAGAGAAGGCAGTAGATGGGAAAGGCAAGATATGCACAAAGGCTTTGCATTGTAGTTTGCTGTGAAGTAAAGCACAGAGAAGAGCTTTCATAAGAAAGGAAACAGCAGTAGTGTCTGATGGAAGAACTTCAAAACGTGATAGGAGTAGCGAGGGGTTGCGTCTTCCAGCAGTACCAGGATGTGTCTCTCAATGGAAAAGCAGCAGTGCAGCAGGCAGTGCCAGCAGAGCACAACGAAATCCCTCCAATAACAAATTATTAACAAATGGCAACTAAATTTTGTGACTAATGTGCTAAATATAAAGCTATCTTATTCTGTAACACATCAAATTTCAGTGTGTTCGCACTCATCACACTCTTCTTTTGAAGGAAATAAATAATATTGACCTTTGGAAATATGTGGCTTAATAGTTTATCTTGGCTTTAGATCTTGCCAAGCCTCATGACTATGTCTGAGGGAATTGTTTCAGATATATCCATGTCAATAAGATCTTATGTGAGCTAAAATAACCAATTTAAGAGTACAGAACTCAGTCGTCTTGTTGACAAGCTGACTTCACGCTAGATATATTTTCTATTATTGATGGCACTTTCAGCAGATCCCAGAACAAAGCTAGGTGAGTTCTAAAATTAATGTCCTTTTTCGTGGTTCATTAGTTTGACTAGGGCTGGATAATAAATGGAGTTACAAAAACAAACAAGGAAACAAATCCTGCATTCCATCCCAGAGCCAATTCCATAATTGAGTTCTGCGGGGTTATTTTTTTTTGTTTGTTTGTTTAGAAAACTTGAACCCTGAGAAATCATCATGGAAACTCTGAAAATGACATCTCGTTTTCCTTTTCATATGCCTTCTGAGCCCCAATACGAGTGATAATTAAAACACTAAAATGCAATAAAATATGCTGTCTGTAAAGTGTTTCCAACCAGAAACTGAGATCTCTTGCAAGATGTACAGCTCAGTTTTGCAGACCCAGAGGATCTGGCTATTTCTGATAAGCCCAGATAAGCCCCTGGACTTCTGAATGCTTATCAGACCTGAACTCAGACTCTGAGCTTGGTGAAGTTCACTTGTCTCCAGCTTTAATATTGTTTTATCAGCTATTATTATAGAACTTTCCTCCCTTCTTTCCCCTTTAAACCCCCTCAGAATCCTACCTGGCATTTTAAACCTAAATCCAACTTACCTGTTATTGACTTCAATACAGTAATTTTAGATCACTGTTATTTAATTGTGATCTATGGGCCCTGGGAGAGATTGACAATCAAATTAAGCGGTATGATGTACAAGGAGTCAATGCTTTGTAGATACCTAGGTTGAGGATTTTAAATACCTTTATCTCCAGAATTTTAGACACATGATTTCAACCCTTAAATATTCAGTTGCTAAATAAGTAGTATCATGGGAATTGATGTAGATTTACGCTAATGCATGCCTTCTTGTTTCCCAAATGTGGTATCTATAATGTTCATATCATAGTTAGGGCAACTCATTATAATGGTAGATTTTATCTATTTATTTATTTATTTATTGAAGGAGTAGCTCTTGCTTGCTAATCTGCATTGAGCAATGCTTATCACTTCAGTTTTTGAAATGTCTAAAGGTGATTATACGTATCTTGGGCTGTAGTGAAAAAAACATCCAAGTTTGCTTAAGGGTTGTGGAACGTTCGTTTTCTTTTTAAACTCTTCACACTTCAAGATTTATAATTGTCTGGGACAACCACATGATGTGCTGAGGTGAATGTGCTTCCAGTGACAATTGGTGATGCAGAGGTCTGGCTGGGAAAAACACGTTCAGAGGTCTGTGACTGGGGCCCAATGCGGGCTCCTTGAATTCAACAGAGTTCCTCTTCAATTAGTGACTTTCAGAACATCTGTTTCCATCATAGATTTGGCATTTCATTATTAATATTTGTAATTACTTGACCATTAACCTTCTTATACTGCATGGGGATGCATTGAAAAATGGTTGCTTTCTACGGGATGAAGCTTCCAAAATCTAATGTAAAGTTGCTGCATTTTCAGATATGGAATAGTTTAGTTTAATTATTCTGTCATTTAAACTGCCCTTTCATTACTGCCCAGTGTCATTTCCAATCCCTACTGAATTCCTGGATACTTTACTCAGCGTTGGGAAGGAAACTGATATCAGGGAATGAGAACTTTGTATTTCTAAGCAGCAAGGTGCATATGTAATCTCTTGCATCCTTAATGCGATTTAAATAGGAACATGAAGTTTATGTAAGCGAACATAAAAAGCTGGCCTTTTAAGATGCCACATCAGATGCTGAAGAAAATATAAAAGGAATTGGGTTATATAACACTGCAAATTCAAGATTTAGTGTGAAGAAACGTGCCTCGTCTAACCAATATTAGAAGGATAAGGTCATGCTTATTGCCAAATGCTTCTGTGCCGTGCGCTGGTGACAGTAATGTGGTGTAATTATCATTTGTTCATGATGTTCTGTCTGTCTAAGAGAATGTGAGGGAATAACTGTTCTTTTGTCTGTGGAAAAATTTTGCAGGAATTGATAACTAGGGGCATTTCTGATAAATGCTGCAAGAGAGAGATTTATGCTCTGAAAAGTGAAGTCTCTGGTTTGCTTTTCATCTTTTGTTTGAAAGTTGAGATGAATCTACTGTGTACACAGGCAGCTTGGAGAGCTGTGTCGTTCCCCAAAGCTGAGCATTTAAAGGTCCTTAGGAGGTTACGTAAAAGACATTGACAGATTCTGAAAAGCGGGAACGTTGCAGATTCATCTGCCATGTAGATGAATCTTTATTTCTAACAATTATAAAGTAATTATAGTCAGGCAAGCTTAAAAAGTGGTAGAGTTCTCACTTATTGTGCCTGTTCAGCTGAAATCACTAATTGAAAATGTAAGTTTCTGGAACTCCCATCTCAGAAGACTTGAAGCAGCGGTTCAGACTCCTTGGTGAATGGTGCTGCTTTAAATACAGAATGAAAACATGTAATAGCTCTAACATTATTGATTCTTTATTGCAGATATTAATCTTTCTTTTAGCAGTAAATAGCAAACATAGAGGACAGGAGGATAAGGGAGAATAAGATGTGCTTCCCAGTGGAGGATTAAGTAATTAAATTTTGAGCTACAAATGTTGGATGGAGATATTTTATATGAGGACTATGCTTTTATTACCTCTTTTTTTTTTCTTTTTTTTTTTAATCCTGCAAAATCATTGAGTGTGCATTTTAGGTAGGAAAGGGTGAACTTAATTTGTATGGATGGAAACTTTACTGAACTTCATGACTTTGGAACTGACTCATTCATCTTGAGTTTCCCCCGTGGAGAAAAGAGTAGGATGGAATCCAGAAGGAGAGTACTCTTTTTCTTGTGTGTGTGTGTGAAAAGAGAAGTGAAAAACAAATGTAGGGCAGTAGGATTTTTGGAGAACTACAGCCTCAGGTTAGATTCTGATTCGTATTTAGGCTGCAAAAAAATGTTTGTCCTCATTTCTGAAACTGTTCAGCACTTTCTAAATTCACTGTGAGTGCATTGAGCACTGCTCTATTTAAAACCTAGCCACTTATTTTACCTTAGATGTGGACAAGAGACCAATTATAGCCTGTTTATTTTAGTCCAGGCCTAAGTGTGCTATATACCATCCTAGCATATTCAGTGAATCTCTAGCTAGTGGAAGATATTTTTTCTATCCCTTAAGACATTTACAAAACCAATATAAAAACCTCAGCCTGGTAAAATGGTTTGCATTACCCAGAGGCAGAGCTTGTGCAGGCAGTTGAGTTTTGTGAGCTTAAAATGGAGTTGGAGAGGTGTGCACGTTGCCCAGGGCCTCGCTGAGCCATGGGGTGACAGTGCCTGCCTCGGAGAGGGGGCGAGCACTGCGTGTGCTGCTGGAGTTCGGTGGGACCGAGGTGTCTGTCATTTGCTGCACTGGATGCAAAGGTCTGCTGTAATTGGGGACAGGACTCCACTGTGTTTAATAGAGTCTGTGCGTTAGGGAGATAGCGAATGTGATCTGAAATGCTTTAGGTGGAAGACGGACTGGCAAGTTTTTGAGAACTGCAGCCAGAGAGATTTTCTTTATTGTAATTGACAGATTAAGGATGTCTTTACCTTTTTGATAGTGCTGTAACTAACACTTTCAGCTGTGACATGATCACTGATAGTAATGACAGACAATTGCCTCTGTCTGCCCATTTTAATGAGGTCTCATTGCAAAGGCCTTCTCCAAAGCAATCACCGTGTCACTAACACTCCCGGTGCCTATGAAATTAAAGTGGGGTCTTTTGGAAAATGTTCAAAGGATTTTTTATTTTTTTAAAACTGTTTTCTAGTCAGAAAATTGGGTTTTCAGGACTGTTTTACACTGAAAGCTTGTATTTGGTTCTGCTGGAGCTGATTCAAGGTTGTGCTCTCTGCTTTCTCGTTTCCATGGCCTGAGATGCTGCACTCTAGAAATCTAAAGAAATCCGAACATGTTGAGCACCTGAGGAGAACAGGATGAAGAGTGCTACGTTAATAAGCTCTCCACAGGTACTTTAGAAGTAGAATAGTTTTTTTCCTCATCATCCTATATCCTCAGACTACACATTCCAGTGGAAAATGAATGGTCTCTGATTTTATTTAATTGCAAATCCATGGTTCCACTATGATTAATTGTATTTATTTAATGAATACCATATGACATGGCAGTTTACTTTTGAAGCATTTATCCTAAGGCTGTCCTGAGAAAGCAGATAAACACATTTAAGACAGAGTCCAAACAATAGCAGCACAGAAGTTCTACATTTTAATAACTCTACTTTTACAAAGTTTGGTCAATTTATGCTTTTAGAAACATGTCAACCTTCTATACCCATTCCGCTGGCCTCCTTTGAAGGAAGTGAAATCCTTTTATGTATTTAGACAAACTGTTTAACGGGAGAAATTTCCACATTCCTGTCCAAATGACTTTTAATTCCTCAGTTGAGCGCAAAGCCACGCCTGCATGCAATACAAATTAGGTAAGATTCCATTTTAAACGTTTTGTACAAAGCATAATAACACTGTCTGTGCTGGTGGAACTCATCATTTATTTTGCATATTACACTGCATGTTAATGTGCACTGTAGCTGGTGTTGACTAACACAGCTCAAATAAATGCACAGTCTTCTGGATCAGAATCAGCGATTGTGAAAGCCATTCCCTGGAGGTATAGTTCATGCTAATTGTTCCGGTAAAGTACATGGGGTCTTCATGGACTGTTTTGTCTTATCATCCCTCACCCCAAACATCCTGACCCAAGTGCTGGCTTCTGGAGCTGTGCCACAGCTGGGACACACGTGATGTTTTTGATAATCACATATGTTTGCAGGCAGTGTTTTGAGGCTTGGCGTACAGTAATGTATAATGCTGGCTAAATTAGCAACAGAAACTTTGCTGATTTTTATATATATATATATATATTTTTTTTTTTTTTCCTTGGGATTTTTTTTTCTTTCCATGCTTTCCCTTTTTAGGCTAAAAATCTATAACGTGCATCAGTATGTAGGAGTTGCACTAAAAACTCCTCTTAATGGGAAGGCTCAATTATTAATGCAGAGACTGGGAGCTAAATGCAGGGTAAATGCTGCCAAGAATGAGGGCAGAATATAACTGCTGCACTACATTCAGTCAGTACGGCAGTCCACACGTGGATTTTCATCCCATGTCAGGTAAACATGTTGAAAACTTCTAGACAGACGTGTTACAAAAGGGCAGAAAGTAGTGTCTCCTATTTTATTATGTTGAGCTGTGACATCAGAGATGGATGTTGGTGGTATGGCAGCAGAGGTTGAATGTTCCCACCAATATTCCATTACATTTTGTTCCTGTGTGACAGATGACAGCAGAGGGGCAGTCTGACAAAATTATGTCTGATGTGGAAGTGTGTATGAAGCAAAGATCTGGAATTAAATTCCTCCATAGAAATAAATAGAAGGCAGTACTTTTGGAGCAATCTGCATGTATGTAAGATACTTCAAAACTCCATTAGCTAGGGGTCAAACTATAACTAATACAAACACCACTGTATTTTATCATGGGAGCCAATAGCCTTCAAGTCAAATTAGTCATTCATTTTTACCATTTGTGGTCACTGGCAAAAAAATAGAAACTAAAAAGAACAGATTTGATCTACAAATATTTAATGTTCACCTAACTGTGCTAGAGTACACTAAGGCTCTGCAAGTAAGGATGTAGTTGTGTTTATGAAAGGATATAATGAAAACATTTCCTTCTAATTATTTTATCTTTGTTTTCCCACAATATAACGTGTGAGACCTGGTAGCCCTAGACTTTGGTTATCTCTGTGGCTATTCATGGGTTTCCTTGACCTGAATTTCTTACAGACTGTTTGGGATATACTGGGTTCTGATGTTCCTGAGATGGGCTGATCCTACTGTAATTGTGCAAAACTTTATCCCCAGTTTCAAAATGAGTTGTTATTATTGTGGCATAGAAGAAAAGGAGTAGGAACAGGAAATTATTCTGTTTTTAAAACAGGCTTTTTATGAGTGCCTTCCAGGAGTGCATTAAGCAACATGACTTACATCTGTCTCGTGTTTTGTTCTCTGATTCTCTCCCTAAGGGAGAATAGTGTGTGCAGTGGAGCATTTTGTTTTGGTAGGGTTTGTCATTTGATTTGTTTTATATACAAACTGTCTGTGTTTGTATTGGACAGGAATGTGCCTTGAATTTGGAGCGCAGGTGGTGAGCTCTGCAATGCTCTTTCAGGCCTGCAGGAGTCACTGAGGGGAGCACCGCAGCACTGACCCACTCTGGGATCTCCTTCAAGATCTCAAAGTTGTACAGTATTTAATGAGATAATTCCTGTTAAATATTTTTGAAAAATCATTTATTCAAAGCATTTCATGGGATGTTCTGTTTGTTTTGATTTGGAGATTCTTTTTTATAGTTGCATTAGCAGTTCCTAGGGCTAAATTGAAAACTTTTGTATCCAGAAATGACTCTGTGTTGAAGCATCACCTGAGTCCTATAAAAGGAAGGGATTTTAATTTAGGAAATGTCAGCCAGAGCTCCCCTCCTAAAGGCCAGCAGTAGCAACTAAGCTTTGATTTACTAACAAAATATTTTTTATAGTCTCAGTGAAGGGCATGAGAATGAAATAATAGCTGATGGGAACAAGTATGGTTTGCTATCATTACCATTCTTTATCTGGTTTAGATAGAGTCCAAAAAGACCAATTAAAATTAGACCCCTCTTATATTAGATGTTATATATCCCTTAGATAAATGAATTAGATAAATGAGCAGAGAGGCTCAATACTGAGCAATACTGATATGCAAAAATTATGTGTCCTCCTTTACAACGTACATGGCTAAGCAGTGGAGTTCTGCTGTTGTGTTCACGTCTGTGCATTAGAGAAGTACATGTGTATCTGCACTGAGGTTTCTTGGTACGTTATAAACAGATAACAGTAATTAGACTAAATTTATGTACAGAGTGATGTTTTTAACTTTTTGAGATGAACTTATGCTGGAGTTATTCACATAAGGATACTTTAAATTGAGCCATGAAAGAGAAAAGAAATGGACTGTATCACTTTTAATTATCTGAAAAGAAGGCGTCTGTAAAATATGGTCAAGAATACCAAAAGACAGAGAAATATCATTGTAAGGTGAGATTCAGATTGGGTCTTGTGTCTTGTCCACATCTAAAAACAAGAAAGAATTGAAGTTTTAGCAAATTTATAGTCTTCGCAGTACCACTCTGATGCTACAGCTGTAACAATGAGATCATTTCCTTTTAGTCATCTGGCAGAAGCAGAAAGGACGTGTATCCTTCTAGAAAGAGTCTAACATAATTCTTTGTAATCTGTGGGAATGCAGCATTGCCCCTGCAGCCAGCGTGGATATCTGAAAGCTAAGGAAGAAGCACAGTCTGATCTAAAGATGTGTCCTAGAATGGACACTGCAAAGGTCAGGAAGTTTTGTATTGATATAATATGTTCTGTTTATAATTTTACCACTTTCTAAATATTAGAAAAGTTAAGAATAAAGAATACACCTATGTTTTATTCTAACTGCTTCAGTTTAAAACTGAATCTATATGAAAAGCCCATCTTCTTACAAAACATGTAACTAAAAATTAGCAATCTAGAGCATATACATGTCTGTATACATCTTTCGTTATTTCATCACGAAGGAGCCGTCTAAGATGTACAATAAATCACTGTTAGTTTTGAAATCAGAAGCAATGGGCTCATGTTTCTTGCAATGGGTAAAGCTGAAAAGTAAATACTGCTCCAATGAGTCGTGTGGCTTCAGGTGGCGTTGCGATGCCTGAAGCACTGCAGTCTGGTGCCAGGGATGGCAGGTCCTTCCCCCCGACAGGCACTTGCCTGCCATTTTCTGATAGCAAATATTCATTAAGTCACTATCTGTACTTCTTTGAAAGTCATAAATTGCTAATCTTGCATAATTAGGGTAGTTTAAAATAATGGGGAACTAACTTGTTTATTCTTTTATTTTACTTTTTTATGTTGGAGACAGAGGGAAAGCATATTTTTACTTTACCTTTTTTAGAGAAGTAAACCTTCCTTTGCTTGGGGAGCTGGGCTGTAAGAAAAACATGCAGTATGTCAAAATTGGCAGTAAAGTAATGAGCTCTCATTAACACTGCATTGCACCCAAAAGTTTCTTACTCCGTCTAATAGCTTTTCATACTAACATAGTTTTTCCCAGTACAATTAGAGACTATGTATAGTACCTAACCTTACAATGACAGGTACATTCAAAGACACTGGGACTTTAAGTAATTGATTACTTAAAATAAATACACATTTCCATCTTATTTTGGTGACTGGCAAAATAAAGACACACAATTGCATCTTGCTAAAACATTTTTTTAGCTTTTCTGGAACTCTTTCTTCCATACAGACTCCTCAGAAAGTATATTGTATAGAAGATATAATATTAATTGAATTCTTTCAATGGCTTTTTGCAGCATTTCTTTGGAAAAAAGAAAAAAAATTGAGAAGGCATTTAGGTAGGGATGGGAGTTTTATGTATTTTATTTTATTCATTTTTTAAGTTATGTCATTTTATTTTAACTCAATCTATCACCAGTAGAAACACAAGTGGAATATTTTAAATGATACTAATATACAAGATATGAGAACTAGATGCAAGCGTATACAACTGCGGTCTGTTTATTCAGGTCTTAGAAACTAAACAAAATTGAGCTTGTAGTGAGGTAGGCAGCATGTGTGGGTGGAGGGTGGATGTGGAGTGAAAGAGAAAGTGGGTGATAGCTGTTGCATTATAAATGTTTCAGCAGGAGGTACTTGGAATGGCTCCCTCACTTCCATGTTGTGAAATCATAAGGGAGTTATGCTGCATCCCAAATGAGTGCTAATGAAACCTTTATACCGAGCACCGTCATGTATTCTGCATATGTTACATATGATGTGGGAAAACTCAAATTAAAATTGAGAGAGAGACAGAGAATATGTGATGGAGTGGCATAAAGGTTTTATCAGCATGAGACTGGGAGGGAGTGCCTTACAAAAGCAAAGCTGAATTCATTAATTCTTATTTTTCTTTCCCTCTGAGCCCTGAATCTTGACACTCACCATAGAACTTGGGTTTATGGACGTTGGCTCCAGAAATAATGCCAATAATCTGCTTTAGAACTCCTTTTAATCTTTCAATAATAAATACTTTTGTGACAGAGCATACAAGATGATTAGGGGACTGAAGTCTTACCAACACTTGTTTGGAGTGTTCGGCATTTCTTGCTCCTCACTGGCAATGTGTATGTGTGTGTGCATTTTGAGTGTTTTTATGCTCCCTTATATGAGCTTCAGCCATTAATTTAGCGAACAAAAACTAGAGAAACTAGAGAAGCAACATTTTTTCTTCCGTTGCTGTCCCCATTCTCAACTACAATATTCTGTGTTCCTTCTCTCCACCTGTACCAACTGCTCTTCCCTCTAAACTCTCAGCATCTGGACTCTATGTTTCTGGACTGGGGAGTTTGCTGTTGTGGCCCGAGAGCAATCAGAAGTTGGAAGTGTGAGTGTGTTGTGCAGGCCCTGTTGAGGTGTTTAACATGTAATGCTCATTTCAGCTCTCGGGGGTCATTTTCTGCCAGTATCACACCTCCTGCCTTCCCACTAGGTACAGTTGGGAGTCATGGTGCCTTAACAAATCAAAAAATATTTTAAATGACTTGGAAAAAAAAAGGCTGAGGTGAAGTTATTTATAAGTTGGCTTGTAGTAACGACAAGAAGTCATATGTGTAAAATTAAACTTTTCTATGAAAGTAACCATTATGAAGTACTTGTGCCATTAAGAAATATCTTCCTCTCTTCACCTTTGGCTTTTGCCATATTATTTCTGGTTTCTGTCTCTCTTTCCATGCCATTTTGTTTGACCTATCCATGATTGCAGTTCTAGATCAACCAGTAGCACTAGTATTGTTTTAATATGTTGGCTGACTTCTGATTTTCAAACTAGTAATGGGCAGAAGCAGTCTTTAAAAAAGCTGACCTTTAGTTCCTCTGCAAGATAAGCAGAGGGAGAGGGAGTGGAAGGATGCTAAAGCAGGAGGAGTTAGTGGTACTTATTAGTGGCAGGAAGAAGCAGTGCAAGTCTTTTATTACTCATTAAGGTCAATTGGTCATTATGTCTTTGCATCTATTGACTTTGAATCATGGAAGAAGAAAATCTTTCAGACTTTAAAGGAGATAAGGTAGCACAGAGGAGGAATTTTCCTCCCTTGATTTGTCTTCTTTCTGACCTAATGCTTTCTCTCAGCAGTAGAAATTCTTCGCCACACTTTCACCTGCTTGCCCAAAATGAGTGCTCCAATAACCAAACAGATCATGTTCTGTGTACAAAAGAAAGACAACAAAAAAAAAAAAACCAAGAAGGTGGTCCGGAAGATTTGTTCCTACAATCGTTAAAATTTCAACTTTCTTCCTGTGGATACTCAAATATATTTCTCTCTGATATGTGGATAACAGGGAGAAAAATCAAATCACGGAGAAAGAAATAGAAACTATTCCTACCATAAATCTTCCCTTTTCCTTTATTTACTGAAATAGAAAATTGGCTAGGAGTTGAAATGCAGTGTGTGTATATGCATGTGTGCATGCTTCTGAGCCTTTCTTACCAATGTAAGTGACATTTTCCTAATTTCAGTTTATATAAAGAAGGCTTTGCATGACTTTGATTTTAATAACATGAAGGTCAAACAATTCAGAATAGAAACAATAATATTCTCCAGAAATTGACCCAAGAAGATATATTTAAGTTGTTTCTGGAAAACTGCCTTTCAAAGCTCCTTCCCAAGTAGATTTGCAATGACGTTTCAAAAACAGAACATGAATGCCGGTAACTATAGGGAATTTTTGGATTGTTTCTGCTCATTTGCTAACCACACACAAAATGCCAGTTACACAAATCAAACTCCGGTAATTTACTATCCAGGTGTCTGATCTTCTAACAGCCATCACGCTGAGAAAACGTTTGAGTATATTCGGCTCAGTTTATATATGTCCCGTATTGCTTTTTCTATTACTTTGATTGCAGATCTAACTTCCTAAGGCCTTTAACATTAGGAGAGATAAAGATGCTACCCCATTAAGGCACAAGGAATTGAAATTCCAGAGTACTTTGATGTCAAACAGATCATTCTGTTAAGAATTAAGATTTCATTGTAGTTTTATAACATTTTTTTTCTTCTTTTTCATAAAGAAACAATACGTAGTGCTGACTAGCTGGGCTCGAGTGTTTGGTTAAGATAAATGTACTGACTGTGTAGATACAACACCCCATGCCTTTAGCAATAACATGGACAGGAAGGATTGCAGGACTGGAAAATCGCAGGTCTGGACTGTCCAGGGATCTGTGTTATCTTCACATCTCTGCCAGACTTCATAAATGAAGCTTTTTTTTTTCTTTTCCTTTTTTTTTTTTTTTTACAGAAGGTAAAAGGGAAAGACAGAAACTCAGGAACTACAAGGCAGTGTGTAGGTTTTACCTGAAGACATAGAAAAAGCCTGGCAGAGTTGGAAAGCCCTCCTGAGGCCAGCAAATTCAGTCTCAGTTTTCCTTGAATTTAGCGTCCAGCTGGGGGGTCTTTGCTCTTGTTAGAGACGTTGCAAGAGGGTGAAGAAGATGAAGGGATTTTGATGGAAAATTTATAAGGATTAAGTCTTAATTTAACCTTTCATACATAGTCTTTCATCTATGCTTTGAGCACTCTCTCCTTTGTTGCAGATTATTACCTGGTATTACAAAGTAGGTAAATTTAAATAATCCATTACAAATATGTTAAATAACGTAGTGAAAAATATGCAAGTCAAAACCACGGTCATGAAGATCTGGTGAAGGATAAAAGTGCCCATCTCAGATGAAGGGGTTTTAGGAACAGAGGTTTCCTACGCTGAGATAGCTGTTTGGTTCCACTGCCTTGTGCTGGGAGCACAGTCATTTAAAGTTGAAAGGCATGATTCCTATGGGGAATCTTGCTTAATTTTGAGGGAGTTTGGCCTTCCTAGGTAGCACAGTGCTGGCCTAGTTTTTCTTTCTGTATAATGCTCAAATCCTAGACATCGATTATTTGAAACAAGCTCTCATCTATATTAGTGATGCTACCATACCTTAGATATTTGGTGGGTGGCTATTTAAAATATGTATTTCCTCTTAGAGACTAAATGTAGCTGTGGATGAGTGTGTGTGGGTACATTGACCCTACAGAGGCATACCCATGGGGAGAAATGCTGAGTTAATCTGTTTCATTTTTATCCTTTTGGGAGTGATTATTATACTGTGTATCTCTACTGTTTCTTTCTGCTTTTAGTTCTTTACACTTAGGCCTGACCAAGTTTTCTTTTTCTCCGTAGTTTTAAAGCAAGAAAAAATTATTTTCAGGCTGAAAACCCTGTGACATGATTTCTAAAGGAAATACCAGCTATTGATCCATAGCCATGTGGTCTCTTGTGGTTGGCATTGTTTTATTGCCAAGGTTTAATAGTTTTTATTGGTTAAAGCTTTTAGTCTCAAGTCACAGCAGTTGCAAGGGAACATTGTGAATGTCTTGTGGATGTAAGCAGGGTATTAACCTGTCTTGTTTAACTGCTAGCTCATTCCTCTAGAGGCATCATGTTTGTCAGATCATTTTTCAACTGTGCCACACAGGCCTGTGTGTGATATTTATTCTGCCTGTAACAAGTTCTTTAATTAATTTATTGATGGGGCACTTAGGAGCTCCATTTTGTTAACTGTTATTATTATCATTACTTTTAGATTGGTTTTGGATAAGCCTTCGTTTTGTCAGTTGTTTATAATTATTATCATTAGGAATGTATTTACACAGAGTAACCTTGCTATGGTCATGAATTAACTGAGAGTCATATGGTTCTTTTCTGGTGTAAAGATGAGCACTACAGGGCAGTACAATCTCTCCTGTTACTGCTGAATTTCTGCCTAGCTTCCTATAGATCTCCAGGTACTTTTCAGGGCTTCTTGGGGAAGGAGCCATGGGAGTATCACATTGCCAGTGTGAATCTGGGCTGAGGGAAGACTGGGCTGAAGGTTTTCCCCAGGCCTTCCATGTTGAGTTAATTGTACATCTACTTCAGAGCCAAAGTTCCCATCACGCAGAAGCAAATGAGGAAACATAGCTGCATTGGAAAATCTGATAAAAAGGTGAATAGGCATGGGCAGAAGCAAAGGGCAGTTTCTGTGTCTGAAACATGTCTTTTTGAGGTAAAGCCCAAATAAGTATTTTTTCATCGTGAAGCGGCTTGCTGCTTCCTTATAGCTCCTGTCAGTCACCTTTATCTATCCCAGGTATTTATAAGGCGCCTATCACTTCAGGATCTAAATGGCATTGGCCTCCCATGGAAGGGAGTTGAGATAAAATAACTACGTGGAATAAACTGACAGACTGCAGAATATCTTTGGATGTGAATTTGCTTGTGAGAGTGAATACACCCCACAGTGTCGAACTACAAATAGATAAACTTATTTGTAAATATTTATGCTTTACATTATGACACAGTTTTGGTACATTGTCCATGAAGTCCTTGGTCTTCCGAGACTAGTAGAATTTAATTTTCATATGTTTTATGAAACTCTGTTTTTAATCAGTTTCAAATAGAATTTTATGCAGAACCGTAGCAGGAGTGAAGTAAATATTAATGAAAGCATATTGGAAATAATTGTTTAGTAAAGAAGAAGCACTGGGTAATACCAGGATAATTAAATGTTTTGTCTCTATAAAAAAATATGCTTGGCTAAATCCTGAAGCATTACTATGAGATGAGTTTCCAGAACTTCAATTGGCAGTTGACAAGTGCAAAATGATAGACTTGGGGCAGTATATGTTCCCTGTAGGCATGAGGATGATGGGTTAGAACCGTTTTGTGTTTTGTCTGGATATCACTGAAATGGTACTTTCTGCAGCAATAAAGTTCAGCATCTGAAATCTATTGCTCTTTTACACTTAGCTTGGATTTACAGGGAGAAATAGTTCAATTGATCTCTGATCAAATATCCAGTCATTCTAGTGGAAAGTAGAACTGCTCTGAAGACAGAGGCTGCTTTAAGAGGACTAATATCTGGGCAGAGGGAAATTAACTCTTAACACCTTTCTCGTGAAAATGCTTTAAAAAACCCACAAAACTAAATGTGTGTATATTTGAGCTAGAGGTTTTGGCTTGCAGTCTTTAATGATGTCCCTGGTAATGCTGAATTCTGGATTGATGGAATTATAGTGAATACAGAATGAGGAAATAGATGTAAATTATTTAAAATCCAGAAATCAATTGTAGGAAAAAAACAATAGTAATAACCTGCTCTTTTCCTGTTATTAGAGAAAGTGTGGGACTTGGGGAAGTTTGTTGTTGTTAACATTGAATCTGTTGCTTTTGTTAAGGAGTTCTGTAGGTAAAAGTAATACCATGAGCTGAGAGAGCATCAATTTATCCCATTCTTATGAACTCTAAATCTGAAAATGTGACAAAAAAATGATTGTTTTGGTGAGTTCTTTCACAACGTCATAAAGACCTAACATCGAGTCCATCTATGACACGTGTGCCATTCTTTGAGAAAGCAGAATGCATTTTCTATTCCTAAACAAAGTTTAATGTTTTTCATCTGGTGTTGGTTTTCTACTGTCAGCAAAAAAAAAAAAAGAAAAAGAAAAAAAAAAAAAGAAAAAAAAAAAGATCATGGATGCAGTTGTATATTTATGGGCAAGTTTTATCTCTAAACAGATTTGTAACTAAAAACAGAAATATCTTTTTATGGGAGACAGCTGGTTGGGAGATTAAAGAAACTCAGCAAGGGAGGGGAGTTCAAATTAACAAACATTCCTAGACAAGGAATGCCTGTGAGCATTAGCAAGCTTTTAGATTGCGACCTAAAAACATATCTAATCTCATCGACGGGTCTGTACTGATGGGTTTCACTTTGTTATTCGATGATAAAGAAATCTTTGAAAAGCCCACTGTGGAGCCGTAGCTCTTCTACATTTTGAAGCATCAGACAGACCCTGCAAATGCGTGTCAGCGTAAAAATTTCCAGTTATGCCATGAGTTTGGGCTCAAACAGTGGCAAGCCGTTAAATCTAGCAGACTTCGTACTGGAAAAGTATTTGCTGGGACAAACTGCTCTGAGTCCTCAGCAGTTCCTGGGAAGTTTCAAGGTCCTTAAGCAGCGATGCAGAGACTTCTCACGAAAGCTGACATTTTGTCCTAGGGAAAGCAAAATTTGCTTCTGGAGGAGCAGAACATCTGAATGAGCAGACAGGGATCAGCTTGTCCACAACAACTCGCAATGGGACATCGGTCATTTTAAAACCTTTATCTCAAGAAACAGTGTAAGAGAAAGCGCGTGATATTGCTGCTGTATACAGGATGGCAGCCCTTACATGGAACTTCTTTTTTCCATAATGATACAGCATGAACTCTTGAAAGAACAAACAGTTTTTATGCACAGTGAATATTGGAATTGCGGGACCTCAAGTTATTTGACAAATCTAGTTGAGCTTTTCTCGTAAAGTATACAGTAATATGTCATTTAAAAATAGTTGGAGTATGTCTGTGCATATTGTATTCTGTCTTTCCTTGTTTAAATATTATTACAGGGAATGCTGCCAGTTTCTAACAGAGCTATTGTTTGTTTTTAAATCAGTAAAGTTACATTTGGAATTGTGTTCATCCTCACACTGTGTTCATTTTTATATGATTTTTGAAGCTTGTCTTATAAGGGCACATCTCCTGCAGGAATAAGCTAGATCAGATTTGTTGACTTCCAACTGGACCATCACAAAATCTTATCCATGTTCAGAAAATTTCCAGAAATATTTGGACCAAGGAGAGAAACAGCGTATCATTGATCTTAATATCAGCTGCATTGAATCCAGTCTTCTTAAGTTTTACGTTATGTATGATTGTGCTTTTGTGCTCTTATACGTATCCCCTACAAAACTGAAGGGGTAAAATTCTGTCCTCAGTGTTGCTTGCTGAATGTATCACATATTCATCACATCTGATTTAGTCATTAAAACCCCCATGTTTGCTTTGAAAGGATGAAGAGAAGAAGGGAGACTAAAAATATTGTTCTGATAGTCATTAAATGCCTGAGATGAGGAGAAGGTCGGTCAGTATTCAACTTTCTTTAGATTATTGACAAGAACATGAAGGAAAATGTTGAGGAATCACTGTGCTTTAACGAGTGTACTTGTGCACATCTTTGTGCTCTGACACTGGCTCCTCAACAAGTTGATATTTGGCCATGAAAAGTGGCCTTATTTGGTAAATGAATATGAATGGCAACAAGATGAGATCTTTTAGCTCCATTCTGTTAGGAAACTTGCAGTAAATCACACTTTCTTAGAAAATATCAGATGTTTGGGTTTTATACTCAGCAGAAAGAATGAGTCTATGCTCTGAAACAATTCTCGTTATTGTCTTTTAAATGAAAAACTATGCAAATTAAATTTTAAAATGGAAGTGTTATAAGATTCTTAATTTATGCTATTGTCAAGTAATAGATTAAATGCATTTTTTAATGTTTATCTTTTTTTTTTTAAGGCACAGGGATTAAAAAAAACAAAATTTTAGGTACTTGGATTGATCTAGCTGGGAGGTTGGTTTCATTTCTGTATGGTATTCTGACAAATAGTTTGGGGAGCTAACTATGGAATTTTAGAACAGTTTTATTTATATTTTAAAGTGAATTGATCACAGGTGTTTTTGGTAATTTATGCTTTCTCCTTTGTAGTTACAATTATGTATATACTCTACGAAGTCAGAATTTTATCTCTGAAAATCTGTTTCTTTCATTGCTTTGTGAGAGTATCATCAGTTTAGATCTTTCTCACACATGTTGCTGATTATATCCTAACGAGGAAACATTTTTCAAATTCATAAGTTTAAAAAAGGGAAACAATACATTCTGATTCTTCAACTCAAGAAAGTAATGTGGGTTTTGCTTTATTTTGGCTAGAATTCTTTCTTCATTATATGCAATTCTAATCCAAAACACATTTTTTATTTCACTCAGATTGACATTTTTAGTTTCTACATGCTTGGATAGAGATTTACCTCTACAAAAAGACTGAAATACATTGTAAAAGTTCAACTTCTTATTACAGAAAAATAGTATTGGTGGTGCTTCTGTATAATTATGCAGGGAATTTTGCCCTACACACATTGCTTTCTGTAGGGATTTCCATCATAAAAATGGGGATAAAACGAATTGTAAATTATTTGATGTACATATTTATCTGCAGATATTGCAGATTAATGCAGATTTCACTAGATATTTCAAACTTAGATTTGTTTTTTCAAAATTATATAATAATATTTTTCCATTTACATTTATACCAAGTTAACTAATCTAGGAAACTCAACTTTATAGCTATCTCCATGGGCAGCAGCAAATACTAATTTTATTCATTCTAAGAGTATATCTTGAATACATCCTTTTGCTCTGAAAACAAATAATTTTTGAATTTAAGAAGTCAAAATTGTATATTTCATAAACATGAAAATATGTAATCTAAAATTTTCATATGAACAGCATCTGTTATTTCAACATCAGCAGTCTTTGCTATGGTGACAAGGAATACTGGTATTAAAATTATCAGCAGTAATAGGATTAGTTCTGTAACTGGCATTTAATACCTAAATCATAGAATCATAGAATCACAAGGTTGGAAAGGACCTACAAGATCATCTAGTTCAACCGTCCAAAAAATAAAACAGAAATAAATAATGAACAAACACAAATAAATGAAAGATAGTAGAACTCTGCTATCCCATTTCTTTTGCATTGAAGAAAAAGAAAAAATCAATGTGCAGAACAATAGCAATTACAAGTAAAGGAGCAATATGAAGGAAATTCCTGGCATTTATAAATGCATGTGTATGGAGCTTAGAGACCAAGTAATCAAAAAGGGTTTTTAATTTTAGTATTGGATGGAACCATTAGATTATCTAGTTTGACCTTTTAGGTGCAATAAATCTTGCCCTTTTACTCTACTGTACTGTGCCCCATGATATTAATGAAGCAATATCATTTTACTAAGAAAAACATCTAGATGGGAAGAAATGAAGGCCCTGTCCTCCTTATTTATTACTGTGTTCAGTTATCCATTATAAATATATGCCGAGTTTGGATTTGACTGATTTCAACACGTTTTGTGCCAGGTGTGTTTAGGATTTTCCCCACATGAGTTTGCTGTTTGTTTTGTTAACTGTACTCATCAAAGAATTTAATATTCTTCCGTAAGAATCACATTCAGTCTTTCCAGTCGTCCATTTGTCACTGAAAGTTCCTGTTGTCACGGTGACATTACTGAGACAAAGTAGGAGTTTGTTGGTGCAGTTCTAGCTACAAATCAAACTGTTAAACATTAGTCTTGCTCGCGTGGTTTTTTTTTTTGCAGAGGGCCTGGATAAAGTAACGTTTTTGAAATCTACTCTGTGCTGTCTCATCTCTGCAGCCCAAACCATTTCCAGTGGGCGTAATCATGTTAAATGAATTTCCTAACAGTGTTTCTGAGAGCGAAACTCAAATATTTCCTTAAACTACAGAGCCAGCAGAAATATTCTTATTTAATTTCACAGTTTCATTTGTATGCACTGTTTATTTAAATGTTACTGCTAATATTTTAATGCTTTACAACATTTTTGCTAGTACACTCTTAGTAGCTGTAATACTTACTAAATCTGTTAAGACATATATTCTGCAGAACTAATTCATAAAAGTCACTGGTAATGGGTAATACAATAGGATAGCCGGTGTTGTAACAGTGCTGAAAAGGAAATATGCTACTTGTTCTTTCTCTTGCACTTCTTGCTCTTTTTGCTAGGGCTACATCAGCTCCAGTATTACAGTACTTTCCTGTCACTTTGTCAGCGAGAATTCTGAGAACTTCTAAATAACTCTTATTTAAATGTTGACTGATGCAATGATTAAACAGTTGCTGTTGTATGGACAGGCGTAGAGTTACACCCAGATCAAAAACAAGTCACTGGCAGGAAGAGAAAATTAAGCTAAGATCTTAGTTTCTACCAGGGAGGTGTTTTCCAAACTTTGGAAAATAATTACAATTGCAGTAACAATTGAAAGTACTGCAAATAGTGGAAAATCAGTTCTTACCGTACTGGGGACATTAAGAATGTCATATTAAAAAGAAGAAAACCTCCTGACATGAATGCAAAAAGCAAGATTGTATACCACAGTATTGATTTAATGTAATTATTACTGCTGTTCAGTGGTTACTTAAATGGTTAGCTGAAGGTTAAATAAGAGTAGTAGTAAAGAAAGAAGGAGAAGAAGCAGAGGAAGAGACAGAAAGATAGAGTGGAATTTTCATTAGTATGGATCAATTATTTTTACTCTGTGAGAAGTTATGAGATGTCCCATCATCATCCATAATTATCTCCTGCTACCTCAATTGCTGTTTCCCTCTTCTAGCGGACAGACAGTTCTGCATCTGCAATGCTGAATCCAATTTATTTTTATGTTGTATTCTTCGTTCAAGGAATAACAAAATGTTTTTCAAATAGAGGCAGTGTTGCCTTTAAAAAAAATTAAAAAAAAATAAAAAAATCCATTACTATTTTCCCCAGTGAATTTTACCATGTGCAAGCATTGTTCACTATAATGGTAGCGTAAGATGTGCAACCTCTAGATGTTTTTGACTTTGCAAATTGATACTGCTGTGTTGCAGTGAGGAAGTCAATACCAACAAGTCACAGATGGAGTTAGTCCAACAGGAGATTTTAATAAGGATGTCTAAACCAAACATTTCTTTACTGAATGTTTCAGTGTGTTCTGATGGGTATTTTAGTCCATATAAATTCCTTAGTGCTGCCACAGTTTGAGATTTTCTTTGGCTTCCTCTAGGGAATCTGCAAATGCAAAGACTTCTAAGATTACAAACTCTCAAGATGATATAGAAGATTTGAATCATGAATTGTGGGGCATGTGCTGTTTATTCTTCTACTAATCAATGAGTCACTTTACACAAGAAAACTGAGAGGAGGAACCTGACCATGGATCAGCTTTTCTACTTGCCATAGACTGCGTGTAACTCAAGTCGTGTATGGCCTGTTCAAACAGGATTGAGGAAAATTGAAGAGAAATTTTGTAACCATGGATAAATGACTGAAGTTGAAATAAGTGTTTCAGCTGAAATGGGATGAACATTTCAAGATGAGCACAAGTTCGTGCAGCATCCCTGAAACAGGGAAGATTTCCTGCAGATAGGGTCATGAAAGGCAGAACAGAATCAGTTGTACACCAACTTTTGTGCAAAGGTTAAAAACAAGGTGATTGATGCCTGCTTAAGAATCCAGAACAGTAATTTTTTTTCTTAGAACTTTGTCTTAGAAACACTGCTGAGAAAAAGCGATGGAGGAAATCATGTTTATTTCTGCTTTACATGCCATATTATTTTTAATCTACTTTGAGAAAATAGCATCTGCCTATGATTTAGGATTTACTAATATAGCACATGATTTCTACTGTTCTTGATCTTTTGAAATGTTTTGCTTTAAACATTATCTTAATGGACATCTCATCATGTTCAAAGCATCAGTGGAGGAAAGCAGAGCTACTTCAATGTCAGAAGACTTCCAAAATACATCAACTCTTCCAAAAAGTTTGGTTGGAGATAGGCATTTCTACTCCATAGTGATAGGATTGCTCCCAAAAGGTTCCCTGAGGGGCTACTAAGAACAAATTCTATCTAGTGTTTTCTGAGACTAAGAAGTGATTTCAGCCACTGAATTAGGGCTGTAAGTGTATGGGAAGAACTCCAATGCTTCCATATGCTCCATATTTCCTTGGCTGTAAACTGTACAGCCGAGGGTAAATTCTTCTGCAAATTTCTGTTGAGTAAGGGAACATGATACCTAAAATTCAAGAACAAAATACATTCTGATGTGTTTATTTTAACAGTAAATATAACAGTTAGTTAAAAAGCAAGCATTTTCTTTTTTAAAGTGATAGTTTAAGCTAAACTACGACAAGCATTGTAAAGGAACAAGCCTGGGGACTCCTTATCCAGATGGTCGTGCTAAATGATACAAATAATCATGTTAACTTACTCACTAAGACATTACTTACAAAGAGTGATGTAATGATTAAAGACAGTGCACTTTCTGATGTTTCGTTGTTGTGGGGTTGTTGTTTTTTTTCCTATTTCAATGGCCTTTAATACAGTTTACTTAGAATTTTCGGTAGTGTGGCTTTTATGGGTGAGGATGGATGAAGAGGACGTTCTTATTTGATTTTTATTTTACTTGGCTTTGTATTTGATGGGTTCCATCTGATACACTCTTTTTCCTTAACAAGAGTAGTATGGCTAGTTACGGTGCTTTGGAAAATTCATATTTTTAAGCTGAATGGCAATTAGAGCCTTCTTATTTTAAGACTCCTGTAATATTTCTTTTCTTTTCCCTGTATATGTTGCCTTGTAGCTATTATTCTCGCTGTTTAATATTGCATTTGGTGTCTTACCTAGGTCTTTTCTGCCTTGCAACTCAAACATCAGGTGTTTGTGATTTCTGTAGGTCACTTCAATGTTACATTCATACTGCCTTCTTTCAGGCAATCTGCGCTTTGAACAGAAGCAGCAATTTGTAGTTTCCTTCTGTAGCTTTAGTTTCATTTCTTTCATTTTATATTGTTTTATTGGGCTTCCCAGACAGCTTTTCATGTCTTAAAGTTTTCTTGGAGGATCGGCACTTCATTTTTTATAATCATGTTGTGAACTGTAGAGGGACCAGGATTACCATACAACTAGAGAAACATGGTATTTCTCTTAGCCAATGGCATACATGTTAATGGGTGTAGCAATGACTTGAAGAAAAGCAGTATACCAAAAGAAAACGTTTCTTGAATCAGAGAAGCAATCCAAATAAGAAGTTGTGGGAGCAAACGGTAGTTTAAGCAGCATAAACTTCTGTCTGTGGCATTTCCGTAAGGAGTCAATAATCTGTAATCTGTAGAAGTGCACTACTGGTTCTGCACTGCCCAGCTATTCTATTCACTATCTGTCAGCTTCTGTAGTTCTTCAGCTTTTGGCCAATGTAGGTAGATATTGAGGTAGATGGATGTGTAGCTGTGATGTGGAGGTATTAAACTAACCTACCAGCAAAATACTTCTCAGTATGCAGGATTAGCGGTATGTCACCATTTAGCAGATGGGATTAGCACTGTTCTAATCATTCCTCTGAATGATGATGTGTATGTCTGGTTTGCTGTGATGGCTGGTCAGGGTCAGGATGAATAGCCATGTTATCCGCTTTTCACCCTGTGTACGTGGCGTATGTGGCCTTTAATTACCCCCAAAGCATTCTGTGCTAAGAGCTGAGGGTGCGGGTAACTGTTTTCCAAGCCAACAGGAAAAGCTGAAAGAAAAGATGCTACTCTCAAACTAGTCTATTTATTATTCTATTAAAGGTAACAAATATGTTAATTTCCAGTGAACTTTAATGGAAACCCTTTCTGAATATCTGATATGATATTTCCACTAAGAATTACCATTACTTTGAACATTATCAAGGCAAAATGAACCCATCATTCCTTAGAGGAATTTACATAAAAATGAAGCTATTCCACCCCCATGTTGTAAGTAATACAGTAATCTACTCTTTATACTCCCTTGGCTTTTTAAGCCTTTTCGGGAGTGTTGTACAATACAATACACTTGATTTAAATAAACTGGTTCTTGATAAAAACAAGGAGTCTAGTGGAGCATTTCTGTAATTGTATGAGGTCAGAATAATGGGCAGAATATTCTGCACAAGAAAACTGGCATAATTCTATTGATTTCAGTACAGATTTATGAATTAATACCAAAATTCAGCAGCTGTAGATGTAAGTCTCAGCAGGCCAGGATGTGAATACTGGACATGTTGGTGTTAATAGCTTCATTTAGCTTTAAATAGATAAACAAACAATGGGAGTTTGATCCTTCCCAAGCAGGAACGGAGGATTTCAGCCACAATAAATTACTTCCATACAGGAGAGGCGCAAAATTTTTAATATACATTTAATATACTTTCAGTCTGCCCCTAAACAGTGACAAAAAGTATTCAAAGCAATACAGGAGAGAAGCAAAATAGAAAGAAGTAGTAAATTATGATTTATAAATGTGTTAACTTGCTGAATATTCTAATGAACCAAAGCAGGAATTTAATTTTAATGCTTTTCAACTGAGAAATGTTGCAAAAAATGCCACCTATGGGAAAAAAAAAATACAACTGTCAAATCAGGGTTTTCAGATCAATAAAAAATGTCACCTTTTAAACCTTGATGTCATTTGCTCACTTTTAGATAAGTGAATAAAAGTGACAGAATAGCAACATGGTATAGGTGAACTCTGTGAAGAATCACTAGCACTAATAGTTAGTCAGTAGGAGACATCAGTGGAGAAGGATGTAACTCAGCTACAAATGTGCCTGCAGAAGGGGTTCCCCAGAGCTTTGTTACTGGTGGGGAGCATCTGTAGTGCTCCCCATAAATCTGCCTGTGTGTGCAGATGATGGAATCAGGGAAAGACACTGCAAAATGCAGATGGAAAAGGTCAATTTTTTTTTCCAAAATATTTTTATCATTATTTTAATGCATCTGTATGTGGGGTTTTTGTTGTTGTTTTGTTTTGTTTTGTTTTTTTTACTTTGACACCCTCCCTGTGCATTGTTCTCTAGAGCAGCATCTGCACTCAGGGTAGGGGACAGTTGACAGGCACAGTGTCCTGGAGGAGAAGTGCTCCTGAGCTGCAGCTGCTGCTCACCAGGGTAGGTGCTGAATTGACAGACATAGACCAAATGTGACTGCACTGAGCAAAGCTGTAATTTAGATACAGCTCTCTATAGTAATGACATCTTGGGGTTGGCAATGAAGGAATATTGTCCTGATAGTTTCACTCCCTACATCCAGATTTGGATCTAATAGCAACAGAAGCTTTGCTGCGGAATAAGTGAGCTGTTAAAATCACAAATTAATTCATGTGTAAAAGTGCCCTTTCCTAAGGCACTTTGTTTGATGACAATGATAATACAACTTTGTATTATGGTGATAATACTTTGCATTTCCTTGGCATCTTTCATCTCAGGATTTCAAAGCGCTTCACGAACGTAATGAATCATGCCTCACGACACCCTTGTACAGGAGATGAATGACAAGTCTCATTATAATTGCTTTGTTATGGAGACAGATTTTTAGCATTTGTATTTAATGGAGTTACGGTATTTTGCTTGGTGAGAAGGCAGTATGTAAGTTTTTAGTATATTGGCAAGTCCATTGATTCTTTATACGGTGTATCATTTTAATTTAGATTACAAGGTATTCTTTCCTTTTTGTGATATGGATCATCATTCCGTAGATTAGTACGGTTAAGAACGTGATTAGATTTGCTTCTCGTTCTTTCCACTTGCCACTGCTTAGTATTTCACAATATTTCCAAAAAGTGCATTGGAAAATCTCCTTGTCTTGGACACAAATCCTTCACCTTTTAGGAAGAAGCCATGCATAACTCTTCTACTCACTTAAATTTAGGTTGGTGGGGGTTTTTGGTTGTTGATGTTTGTTGTCATTGTTTTGTTGTTTGTTTTTTTTTCCACATCCTAACCATCACCAGAGACTCTTCTATTTTTTTTCTGTTTGAGCTAATGGCCCAAAACACCCACCAGCCTATTAAATGGCTTTCCTCTGTTTTGCATAACTGTTTCTTTAATCGAGGTGAACCTGTATTTTTGACACATAGATCGAATCTATTTGATTTTTTTCTGACTCTGCCTTATGAAGACTAGAAAACAATAAAATACTTTTGGTTTCCCTTAAAGATCTATGTTAGTTAATGATGAGTAACATTATACATTTTTCTATTTATTTTTAACTATTTCAATAATTTTCTAATTAGTTCACAATTAAAAAAAAAAAAATCTAACTTTCTGTCTTCATCATTTAGATACATAGATTTTCAAATACGTGCCATCAAGGACTTTGATTACAATACAGTATTTTGATGACCAATGAAGGTTAGCTGTTACTCTACCCAGAAAATGAATAATGGTATGATAACATTGTTATTTTTAACATCATGCTGCTATTAATAGAGCTCCACTTAACCATCTCCATCAATCATCAGATGTCATGTAAACTGCACCATGAATAGATTGAAATTTGTGCTCTGACTTGATTTGTGTCATTATAAAAGTTTGTTTTTACACATTTAAACTGCTGCCTTTTCAAGTGTCATTGGCTTTTACACATCTAATATAGAATAGAATCATAGAATCACAGAATCACCAAGGTTGGAAAAGACCTGAAGGATCATCCAGTCCAACTGTTCACCTATCACCAATAGCTCCCACTAAACCATGTCCCTCAACACAACATCCAGTCGTTCCTTGAACACCCCCAGGGTCGGTGACTCCACCACCTCCCTGGGCAGTCCATTCCAGTGCCTGACCACCCTTTCTGAGAAGTAATATTTCCTAATGTCCAGCCTGAATCTCCCCTGCCACATCTTGAAACCATTCCCTCTAGTCCTATCACTAATGACACATGATATATACGTCTTCATGTATATGAAGACTGATAAAAATATGCTGGCTTTTTTTTTTCCTGGAATATGTAAATAATAAAAAGATATTTACTCTGGATATATTATCATGAGAACCCATCCATAAATTCCTGAAGAACAAACTCATGAAAATATGAAACCAGTGAACTTCATAATTTGAAAGTTCAATGGAATATTTCTGAGCACATCATTATCTCACTAATTGATGGAACCACTCTTAGGTGTTCTCATAAAACTTCCTTAAACTGAGTAGTAAACTAATTTTTCCATCCTGTAGGCTGAATGAAGCAGTTTAAACTTTCAGCTTTTCTTGTTGAAATGAAACTCGCTAATTATTTTTACAAGACAACCAAGTGCTGTATTCTGCTCAGAGGGCATTGCAGCTGGATTTTAACCATTTAGGTTTGAAAAAAAAAAAAAGATTTTATCTGCATTTCATTTCCTTTTTCAGTTAGAAATACCATTTTCACACATCTGTGTGCAATACATGAAAACAATATATTGTCTTTCCTATAATGCTTTCCTTCCCCACTTCCTCTCATTCAAGTCTGCACACTGGATTTAATGGCAGTTTACCTATGGTTGTTGTTAAAACTTTAATTTAGTATTTTGACTAATAAAAAAATTAAACTTCAAGTGAATCTATTACAGAAATAAACAATCTAAACCATAGATCATTGAAACAGGTGAACAAAAAAGAACGTGTGAATTAATGCCAAATTAGACAAAGCACTAACTATTTTGTGCTGATAAGAAATATTTTCTGTTAATTGGTTGTTTAGTTGGATTTTTGCAAAAGCTGAAGTGCCAAGTTGACTCTTCAAATAGCAAAGATTGAGTGCCAAGAGTGCTATTTGATTTTGGACAATGAGGTGAAATGCATATAGACTATATAACTTCAAGCTACACAGACTAAGAATACTATACTGCAAAAATTATTTGTATTTAATGGACTATTCAGAAGTGTCATGTGGGACATGTTTCTATATGTGGCATATATATATATATATGTATACATCTATTAATAACGAATGAAAAATAAGAGTATTTTATTTCCTAGTGACAACTTTGCTTCTGGAGAATGAAGTTATGTTGACATTTGAATACTTTCTGTGATCTTTGAAGCAGGTTCTGCAGCCTCAATGCCTGATTTCAGGATGTAATTTCTCTAGGCAATAGAAAATAAGCTATTTTACCCTGTGTGTGCATTTTATTTCAGAAAAGCTGTTACATAATTATATGAAATGTGAATTAGAGCATTGTTGCCTCGTATTGTCCAAATACTGAAGAATCACTTCTCAATTACAGACATTTTCTTTAAGACTTTTTTTCTCATCCAAATTTGAGGGTAATAGAATTTGGAGACATCTTCATATTGCACCATTGTGTATTGCTGCACACTTAATGTGGAATGTCTATATGTAGTTTAGATTATTTAGAACTGCTTACTTGGTATCTTTAAAATCTTAACATTTCAGTTAGTGCAGTACATCCCTGAAGAGGATGATTTACAGTGCTTAATCTTCAAGGTTAAAGATGTCAAAAATGTGTTTCTCTACTCTATGTGGATGTTATTCAGTGCTTTTGTATGTGTAACCATCATAATTGTACTCAGAAAACATATGTTTATTTGCCCAACTTCATGATTATCCATTTTGTACGTACATGCATAGGCTTACTGAGTGGACACTGTACTGAAAATTGCATGTGTGGTTTGGGAATGTGGCATTAACCTCTTATCAAAATCTGTTATCTGTAGATCAGCAGCAGAGCAGAATTCACAGTTTGTTAATCAATTCTTTGGGATTCTCATATATTGAGGAAAATTTATCAGATGAGCCTATGACTTCCAGAGCAGAAGATGGATATTGTGTCTTATGCCAGATGAGAAATTAATTTGGGTGAAATGAAAATCATCGTCTGCCTCAAGAATTACAGGTTAGATTGTTGTACTCATCTCAATGATGCTCTTAAAGTATGCTGCAAATGGCAGAATAAGAGCACCGATGTGTAAGAAAAAATAAATTTTCCATTAAATTCTATAGGAATTTAATGAATTAATGAAAGAAAGCAAGATGAAGCTTTTTTTTTTTTTTTTTTTTTTTTTTTTTAATGTCATTTGAATTAATATTCAGATGTGAAAGTGCTGAATTCAGTCTTGGGTCCAGGAAGAAGCAAAATTGTCTTCTTAGCTGATTTCAATCATGTGAACAAGCATTAGATATCTGATGCTTTCAAGGATGCGAGCATTGATATTGAAATACATATACCCATGCTTTAAACCTATGCTCAACGTTTCACTGAATGAGTGGCTAAAAGAATAATGGAAACCTGCCCAATAACTGTAATGGAATGAATCCAGCTACAGAGACATACTCTCACAGATACCCATGGAGTTCCCTTCCGCTCGCTTGCAGACGTGCACATTCCGTTGCGCTCTTCCATGATACTCAGCTTCTCTGCCAACTTTCAGGTCCTTAAAACAGGTTCTTTTGGCAGCTGCAAATGCTCTTATCAGCAACTGCATTTGAAATTTATCCAGTTCTCAGACAGTTGTAAAATCTTGCAAATTGAAAATCCTTGGATCTCCTGGGATATCGCTGTTTAAGATCATGTTTAATCTCCTTTTAATATCCCCTCAGCAGTTTGATCCTGATCTCACAGTGATGTAAATTCAACTGTCTTGAAGCCAATGTAAAACCTAAGAAAACCACTGTTGTTATTTTGGAATTATAACATGAGAACAAAATCTGAAATAGCAATGTTTTATCGCATGGACGTTGAAAGTAGAAAACATGAAATGCATAGTCTTACTTCTTCATCTTTATTAGCCAAAAAGTTTGTTTGATTTATTTGAGCTTGGTATGAAGAATAATTATATTAATAATTAATCTGTTGTATTCTCTAGCTTCTTCATGTTTGCAATTCTTTATTTTGCAATTCTCCTATAGACACTTTGTTAACTTTTCAACAAAGCAGGTACAGAAATTGTAAAGGACTAGTATTAATTTAATTATATGAATGAAAGAAAAAAAAAATCTTCCTTTTTTCCGTAAGTTTAGGAAAGTCAACCATTTTGGCAGATTTGCAGCCATCACTACTTCAAATTTATTATTAAGATTAAAAGGCTATTGTGGTCCATGGATCCAATCTCTTTCAAAATATGTGATCAGTTGTATCACTTGTGGAAATAAGGATGTTATTTATCAACACTGTTTTTGACTTACCAAAAACAATGCCAAGCTTCACTGTCAAGCTCAATAAATGAATAAATAAATAAATAAATGCCTGGACAGATAATATGCTACCATGCTCTTTATGTATGGCGCCATAAAAATCAAGCTGTGTAGCCAGGACTCCATTCACAGAAGAGCAGGTAGACTCCACCAGGATTGGTGAATATTAAAATCCGAGGAATCTAACTGGCTTGTTTTACTTTCTTGTACATATGTTCTTTCAATTTTATACCAATCTTGGTCCAACTGAGTGCCGTATGTTGGAAAACATGGTGGGCAGCAATGGAAGATAACAATGACGTCTGTCTGAAATGCTACAGAAGGCATCCACTTTCCAAGAAGATGCTTAGAAAAGACAAGGAGAGTCAGTATAATCGCTGTATCTCTAAAAGCAAAAAACAGCTACAGAGAACTTTGAGCAGGTTACTACACTGGAGAGGCTTGCAGGTACTGCTTTCCATGGAAATGAGTTCATCTAGATGCTAAACAGTTTAGTGAGGGCTACTTGCGCATTCTTAGACCACAGCAGCGGAAAATGGAGAAAGATGAGACTTTCTCTGTGTATGTATCATGGAAATGAAATCATTTTCCATGGGTTAAGGGCTCTGCAGATCCAGAACATCTGTAATTTTCTCTGATACTTCTAGGAATGAGCCCCTGAGATGTGTTAAATTGTATGAAATGCTTATGTGAAACATTTCTTTGTGTTCTATAACCTGAACTCAGTCTGAAGAGGCCTAGTCCTCATGGAAATTTGCATTAGTTTCATTTTTAATTATGCAGTTTTTCTTCCTTTGTTGGTTACATGTATTGAATTTTCAGGTGGAATATGTTTTGCTTCTAGTTATATTTGACAGCGTGGCAGCATAGTTTGAGCATGTTTTCCACAACGTGTTAACAACCACAATATTTCACTGGGAAAAACCTGACATTGTTTGATGTTTTAAGCATCTGTGTTAATCTACCTTCTGATTTTGAAAAATGGAAGGTAAACAGACATCTCAGATATTGAATCAACAAAAGATTTGTGTTATTTTTTCCCCTTAAAGAATAGAAAAAAAACACCACCAAACATACAAAGCAAGTAAAACAAAAGGAGCAAATGACCAGACAACTAACCTGTATTATAAAAAGTCATACTTCTCATTGATGTCTTTATAAAATACACCTGGGATAGAAATCTTGTATTTTAAATATGGAAACACCAAAACTTAATATCCAAAATATAAGTTGCATAAGAATTGTTTACATTAGTTTCCATGGCCATTGCAATGATCTCATCCCTGTAAAAGTGGTAGCATATTTGTAGTGGTTGTCTGACCATGCAGATGCTCAGTGGATCTTTGTGATAAGTTAGTAGGAGTGCAGCTGTAGATGAGCCAACACGTCTTCTCATCAGTGTGTGCTGGTTGCTCAGTGCATAAAAAGAGCTTGTTCAGCCCTATCCCATGCGTGGATGCTGCAAAGCTGCTGGGCGTGATCCAGAGCTTGCGGAGGTCAAGGCAAAGCTTTCCATGACTTCTGTAGTTATTGGACGTGCCCTATCAAGATCTCCCTTCTTGTGTTCCTCCAGTTTTTTAATCTGAATGTTTGTACTGATTTCTAACAGATGTCTAAAGGAGACAATTTTTTTCTTAGAAGTTTGTTAGGTTAGCTATCTAGACATCAATTAAAGATAAATGCATGTCTGAGATTCCTGAAGAAGAACCTATCGTTTTCAAATATGGCTTTTATCACCTCTTAGTATGTAATTTATAACCCTTGACCTACTTGTATATGAAACAAAAGATGCTGTGCAATATATATATTTTTTAAAAGGGGATTTAGAAAAAAGTATTACCAGGCCCTTCAAATAGTTACCTGAATTCAAGCAAAATGATACTTATTATGCATAAGATTTTCAAAAAAATTATGCTCTAATACTTAGCAATCGATGAAATTTTAAACCACATGGCAGGTTTATAGTAAAACAGTGACATTTCATTTTTCAACAAGTTTAATAACTGAGATTGTTTTCCTGTTTTGTGATTGATTATTGTGTGAATCATCTAATGTTTTTAGTTATGACTCATCTGACAAACTGTAAAGTCTAGTTATATTTTTATCTTCTGATAAAAGCAATATTAAAAAATTATAATCTTGTGGACTTTAAATAGTCAAGCAAATCTATATTTCTTTTTATAACATTTTTATTCACTTCAGCTCATTTGAGAGAAATGACAGTATTTTTCTGTAGCAGATAGATGTTAATGCAGTGATAGCATATCACTTGGTTCAGTGTTGTATATGGCATAAACTAGAATTTATGGCTAGAGGTTTATCATTTTGTCATTATTTTGCTATTCTATATACAACAGCTCAATTTATAATTGTTTACTGAAATCTTGCAGTTGTGGTAGTGATTGATCTCCTGGATCTGTGCTACATGGCCATTCATATACTGGTGTAAAAATGCTTTGATTATGGCCTTGTATGGATAGATAAGTAGCTACTGACTCATAGTACCTGGAAGAGCATGGGGATATACACAAAAATCACAAATAAAAATCTGAAATACGTGAGGCACATGCTGGGCAAGATTGACTATCTCAAGCTGCGGGCATTAAATGAAGAAAGATCTTTGTGCTAGATAAGCATGACTGCCTGGTGTTTGTCAGTACGGAAGGGTTAGCAGCTGAGATTACAGGGACATCATTCTCTCTTAAATCTTCTTGGACACAGTTTGGACTATTTGCAAACTGATGTTAGATAAACCCAATATACATGAAAAAGTATTCATAGCAGAGCAGAAACACATTCTAACAAATGTGTATTGTTTGAACAAAACACAGGAAAGTGGAAAAAAATGCAGAATTATGAAGACTGTGTATTTTTTTTCCTATGTTTTGAAAGAACCATAATCATTGATCTTACATTCTTTGCAAAACAAGTGATACTCAGAAATGGAATTAAAAGACTTAATTACAACCAACTATTTAACCATGTTATATTTTAGTATCAAGTGATGCACATTGAAGCTGTGCACGTAGATGTAGTGATTTTTTTACCGTCTTGTTTTCTAATAAAATAAATTATATAAGCTATCTTCTCCATTTAAACCAGAAGCTGAATAGAAGAATGTATTTGAAGTCCTCATCCTTCATGCCAACCCAATCAGACAATGCCATATGCACAGGTGTGTGTACTTACACGCATATATAGTAATGCATTTCTTTTTTTAATGTGCAGTGTCAGAAATAAATGAGTCTGAAGTGTTTCTGACTTACCATTTGAGCCTTTTTTTCCCCCTCTGAATACTTCTATGCTGTAATTTCTTGGGTGCTAGGTTGTAACTGATTCTTTAGTTCAAGCCTACATTGGTCAGCAGACTCTTTATGTGTAATAGATTTTAATGCCTATATTAATACTATTCTTTGATAATGTTTTTCAGTGCTGTACTCACAACCCATCTGGAGCTTGATCCTAGATTGAACCTGTTCTGTAACCCAAGGAAACTAAAAGGCTGTCTTGGATGCCCTTGGAAATTTCCTGAGCTTGACATACTTCTTCACGACACAGCAAGTAACTAGTCCAGTCCTGCCTGGTCTTACATATATTGCTGCAGAGCTGAGGAAATGGGACAATGGCCAAGATGCTGTGGCAGTTCCTAAAACTGAGTAAAATGGTCCCAAAATATCCCCAGGGCTGTCTCAGGGTAAGATGGTCTCAAAGTTTAGAGAATGATAGAAATGTCTAATTGTGTATGCTCAGTATCTGCCAAACCACTTCCTTAGATTTTGTAAAACAAGGGAGCTCCCCCTCATCAAAGTCTTAATAAAACCAGACCTATCTTTAAAAGTTCCCTGAAAACTGGAGAAAAAAAGGACTTCTCTTCTACTGCAGCTTGAACAAATTTGTATTCAGTTTTGCTGTCTTTGATGGATAGGCACGTTCTTATCCTGTGGCCCATGTCTGGCCACTTGAGTTTGACTGAAAAAGAGGAATTTTGTCTTCATTATGAAGATGAGTTAAAATGTGGAATGCCATCAGACCAGACTCCATCAGCAGTTTAAAGGGAAAAGCTTTCTTTTGCTCCGGTATAGGAATGAGGCCATTTCTTGCAGTAGACCAACAAAGGAGATAACCAAACTCCAAATCTGGATATCTCCTTGATATGCCATCAGTCCTGGTTATGAGAGTGCTGCCCTGGGTACCACTTGGAATAAGTGATTCGAGCTGATGATTTCTCTGTGCAGCTGGTGCATTGAAAGGAAGGTCCATGTGCACGTCTGGAATGAAAACAAAACAAAACTGTGGAGCACCCATTTGTATTTCCATAGTTCACTGGTTCTTCCTACTTCAGATTTCCCTTTTCTTTCCAGGTTTCAGTGCTTCAAGGAATATGCTGGTATATTGTTAACTTCGTGGAGACAGCTTCTGTTTCTGTTGTTTTGCACTCCTTTTTTGGTGTTTTTGCCTTTGTTTTAACCTTTCCCAAGGATATCAGAACATAACAACACTTTGTTGTTATAACAACAATATTCTTATATTTCCACAAGGAAGATTTTTTTTTTTTGTTAAAAAACAAAACAAAACAACAACAACACAAAACCCCACAAAAAAAGCAGCTTTAGATAATGGTTGTTTTGAACTGTGCATTCTACAAGATGCACACTTCTGTAAGTTACATTCATCTTGCATACTTGTGTTCTCAGTGTGGTACTGTGTCTTTCATTAGTTTACCTTCTTTTAGGGTCATTAGGAAGATTTTTTTTCCTCTCTCCTTCAGTCCTGCTTTATGCATTTTCACACAGGAAGCAAATTTCGCTTTGTTTCTGAATTTGAAGGACGTTTGGAACAAACACGTTGTTTAGTCTATGGAATATCTTTTACTATGTCTCTCTTCTATACTTCTATTTCACTGTCTCTCTTCTTCCTGAACTCCCAGCTCCTGCTGCTAGCAATATGCCCTTTAAAATCTCAAATACTTTCCAAGTGAGAAGAAAAGTGAAGGAAATTACAGGTCTTTTAAAGGTAGCTGAAGTTATATGGGAAAACAGCTTGTAGGGCCTGGAACAAAAGGGTCAAAACATGGAAAGAAGAGTCTTCTTTCACATTTATTGTGTTGGTGTGCCTAAGGTATTCAGTAAATGAGACGCTGACGAAATCTTTTGAATTGAGGAAGGCTTATTGGACTTCCATTTCTGAAGTTCACAGTTCAAGGTTTTCCATACAAATTCTAATACAAATGCCCAGCTTAAACTTATGATACACCTGCTCGTGTGTATTTCATGAACTCAGTTGCACTGTTTCCGAGAACAATGATTCAATTAGCAGAAGTGCATGTACCCCTTCAGATACTTAGGAAGCAAACCAGCTAGCTTATTTTGAAATGATAAATGAGTTAACTTACCAAGCAATGAGCAGAATTTTAACTCCAGATTCTGTAAGCTCACGGTAGGTAAAGGAATCTTTATTTTAGGTTTCACAGATTTGTTATCACAGATGTTCTTAACCTAAATATATGGATATCCAAAAATAGATACTGTTTAAAATATGTATAAACTTCCTTTATTTATGTCTAACACTGATTGCATTTTGCCACCAGGTTTCAAGCATCTGTAAGTGGTAACTGCAGACCTTCCTGTACACCCCTGCTGCTCTGCCATGACTTCCATGGCAGCAGGATAACTGAGGCCTGCTTTTTGTTTCTTCACATGTAACGTTTTGTAAATACAGGTGGTGATTGTATTTTGAAGGATTTCCCATTTTAAGCGGGATTATTTCTGATACTGTCCACAATGAATTTACATTGGCTGCAACATGACCTCCATGAAGGTATCTAGCCCAAGGCTTTATAGGTGAAGAGTCACCAGTCAGGAGAAGTAGTCTGCAAACACAAAACCTCGCAATAGTTTATCCTCTTCCTTGTCTTTATGTGTGGTAGGAATGACAAGGCACTATTTGGGCAGCCTGTGAAGTTCTCTGTCTGTCGTGTTGTGAGTGCACACATGAGCACTGAGCTGCTGGAACTTCAGCTGTGTGAGGATGTTCTCAGTTACCCCTCCTCCCTGCATGTTTCTCTTTATGCAAACTGCTGTCATGTCTTGTGCAAGAACCCTGCAGTTCTTTTCCTGAAATTATGGCAGGGTTTTTGCCTGAATATAATCTATAGTAAAGGGGATGTGACAAATGTCCTCGTTTATCAGCACCACATATTGGCTTTGGTTTGACCACTTCTTTTTTTTTCCCTGTTTCTAACAGATAAAGCAGGATTCGTCTCATCTAACTTCAGATGGTTGTAGGCAGGTTTCCAGTATAAGTTAGCGGTTGAGAACTTTCAGTGTGTAGGGAGTGGTATCTCCAGCTAATGGCCCAATCTGGATAGAGGGACCTCATTTTTACTGACATTACGTACCATTCTAATTATTAATGTAGTCAGAATTGAAACTCGGCAGAGTGGTGCAAACACACAGATTTCAGTAGGAGTTCTGTGTTAATTGTGCAGATAAGACCTTCCATCCATAGGTCCTGTAAGAAGATGGACAAATAAAAGAAAAATAATATTTGATCTGGTTAGCTTAACTGTGAGATTTTAGTGCAGAAAGAAGAGAGGAAACTCGAGGCACTCACCAGATCAGATGTTACTGCCCTCATTTGTTAACATGCCTCCTCAAATGGAATTAATGAAACCTTCCATTATAGATCAATACGCTCTTTGACTAGAGAATATTATGGGTACCTATTGTATATGCTTAATTAGATTGAAATTGCTTTCACATTTCCTTTATATCCAAAAAAAACCCTGATCTCAGCACTTTGAAAAAGGGAATTACAAAAGTCATCCCCTCCACTGTGCTGCTGAAGCCAGCAGGGGAAGGAAAAAAGGGAAAATTCTTCAGCCAACTGCCCAGCCGTGGGCTTCAGTGAAGTGGTAATTTTGGCAGCCCTAGCAGCAGAGCTGTGCTAAGTAGAGCTGCTGCATTGTGCCCATAAAGAAAACAAATGGTAATTGTCATATTATTGTCACAGGAGACTGATGACACACTGAAGTCAATAGGTTTGGACTGGGATTGTATGAAACTATTTTGAGATGTTTCCCTTCTTCTCATGTTTTCTCTCCAAAACCAATTTCATGACAAAACTGTTCTAAATTAATGTGCATCACCTTTCTTCCTCAGCTACTTCTCCTCAAAAACTTTCTCAAATGCTATTCTTTTCATGCTTTATTTCTTGATAGCAATTTATTACTCTTCACATTTCCTATCAAAAACCACTTCTTCCCTGAAGCTAGTTCTCTTACCACCACAGCTTTTTTCCTATCCAAATAAAGCCTTTAGTACTTCAGTATCAGTTAATTAGCTGCCTGGTTACCTTACGCTCACCGCTCAGCCCAGGGTATTTCTGGTGTTTCCAGTGCCATCCCCAAGCTCTGAGCTCCCTGCAGCATCTGCTGTCCCTGTGGCTGGTGGGCACCATGCTCAGGGCCTGGATGTCAGGGCACCCCAGGCTGCCTCATGATGCAGGCAGGCCCTGCTTCCTCTGTGGATGAACTGGGAACTTTCAGCATCTCTCTGAAGCGAATGGTAGCTTTAATTCTCAATCCCCAGCCCTGCAGACAGGAGGAAGCTGCTGTTCCTTCCCCAGGGCTGACACCAGGCCCAGGGCTTGCTGCTTGCTGGGCTGAGTTCAGTGCCTGCCGGCCTCCCTGGGATGCATTGTTTATCAGCTTCCCTCCTTCCAAATTCTTTGTTTGTACAGTGGGAGCTTTTTTTGTGCCAGTTTTTTTTTTTTTTTTTCTTTCGTTTTTTTTTTCTTTGCCTGGAGTTATTGGCAGAGCTAATTAACCACAGCATATAAAAGCCTTGTTCTTCAGGGCCGAGCGGTGCGATTCGGGAGCAGTGCTGCCTGGTGGCGTGGGGGATGAGCGAGCAGGCGAGCTGCCTGAGGACGGGCAGATTCTTTTCACAAAGGTGCACCCAGCCATTTCCAGACTGATTCTTGATGGGCTGTGCATCGCATCCCTCCCTGCGCTGTGTTGAGCCTCCAAGTGAGTGGACCCCGGTGCTGTGAGGGAGCTGAGCACATCTCACAGGCCAGTGTGTGCCTGTGTGGTGGTGGGGCAGGGGCAGGCTGTGGTGCCGCTGGGTTGGCACAGAGCATCTGCCACAGAGGTGCCGAGCAGCTCTGCCCCACCTGGGCACTGTGCCCTGAGTTTAACGTTCGTGTGAGGAATGGAGGGCTCACCCCTGCATCTCGAGAGCTCTGGGCTGCACAGGCTGAGATCTTCCATGTGTAGAAACGCTTGGGAAACTTTTATTTTTCCTGGAGAAACGTGTAATTACGTGAGGAAACATGAGTGCATTCAGCACACCGCGCTCCTGCTGCTCGTCCACCCGAGGTGCATTCTGTCCGTGTCAAGGTGTGTGCGGGCAGCAGAGCCCCATGATGTTCGCCGTGCCCAGGGCTTTGCGTGGGCTCGGGCCCACCCGCGGAGGCGCTGCCGTGGGGCGGTCCCGGGCCGTCCGCAGAGGGGTGGTGGCAGGGCAGGGCAGGGCTGGGACGGGTCACCTCCCGTCGGCACAGCGGGGTGGGCGGCCCCGTCCCCTCGCGGACGCGCGTGGGTGTCCGCGCGGCCGAGAGCAGCCGAGCAGAGCCGTGCGCGCGTGTGGGCTCCGCAGCCCCTCGCCCCCAGCCCCGCTTCTCCAGCCGCCGGCACTCGGGGCGCGGCTCCCGGGCGGGCTCGGGGGTTCGCTTCCCTGTGGGCTTGGGGGAAGGGAGAAGGAAATAGAGAAGAAGCAACAGCCTCCAGCTTCTCCCTTCCTCTCATCTCGCTTCACTCCCCCTTGCTCCCTCTCTCTCCCTCCCTCTCCCCTTTCCTCTCCCCTTTCCCCTCCCTCCCTCTTTCTAATTCCTGCCACTAGCTCGGAGCCTCATTCAGCAGCCGCTGCCGGTGGAGTGTAATAGGCTGAAGATGCTGCCGCCTCTGCTCGGCGTCTAGTTGTGAATGGGACTTGCCTCCTCTCCCCCTCCTCCGGAGGTGGCCCCGGGAAGCCTCCAGCCCCGCTGGACGCGCAGGTAGGCACTGCCCGGAGCCGCGGGAGCGGCGCGGAGCCGCGCCGGCTTGGCGGAACGAACGGGTGGCCGCCGGAGCGCTGCTCTCCCGTAGCGCACAGCAGCAGCAGCAGCTCCGGGCGGGAGGATGCGTGCGTGTCCGCGCGTGGGTGCGCAGCAAACTTAGCGGCAGCAACGCGGGGCCGGGCGGGCAGGTGTGTGTGGGGGGCGCGGAGGGGCCCGAGGGTTCCGCAGCCCCGGCGGAGAGCGAGCGAGCAGCGGCCGCCGTTGGGTTCTTGAGTGGTGGTTCCTTGCTTTCTCCTATTTTTTATTTTCTATTTTTTAATGTTATTCTTGTTTCCACATCTTGCCCGGGGGGGCTGGGGGGGGAACGGGGGGGGACTGGAAGGGAAAAGAAGAGCGTTTGTCTGTGTTAAAATGTTCCTCCGGATAAGCAGATACTGAAAGCTCCGAACTGCAAATCTTTTACTTGTGCTGTAGCTTCCAGGCATGAAATGGATATGCAGAAATTAGAAGTGCGTGAAATGAAGGGATATTCTATCCAGAATGAACGAGGGAAAGACTTTGATTTATATCTTTCTCCTTTTATTATCTTTTTAATTTGCTTGCTAGCTTTGAAATGCATTACTATTCAAAAGGTACCAAAATGGTATCTGTCTCTAACACGGGCTGATGCAGAAAGCATCAGACTCCTGGGTGAGACGTGCGTGAGCACATCCTCAAGAAAGGCAAAATAGATTGGGCTGTGGGTCCCCATAAATACCATTAAGTTTCAGAATAAAAGTGCTTCCTGTGCAGTCCTTGGGGAGCACATATAGCAGTCTGACATCACGATACAAATGCCTTTGCCTCCTGTAGAAGCCCCCCCTTTATTGTCTACTCTTTTAAATATTCATCTGCTGAGGAGAGAACCGGTATATGCGAGGAGATCTTTGTACCATTGCTACAAAGGAGTGGCTGTGTAACACAGTATTTACCTACTGAGATATCCGTGACAAAGGAACCTCTTTAGCAAATGAGGTCACTAATTCAGAAATTGGCCTTTTATAAAAGAGAATGCTCATTTCTCCTTTCGCATTCCAGTGAGTAGTAACTCCCTGGGAAAGACTTTCTTCCTGTTGATTTGTGATGGCGATACAGACCGTGCAGCCTCTAATAAGAAATTAAATCTTTTTAATTCTTTAATAATGAAACTGTTGAGTGAGAAAAGCACTAACAGATTCAGAAGGAGGGAAGCAACTACTCAGACGTTACTGAATGTCTGTCTGCCTCTTTTCCCCTTCCCTTGCTTGCTTCAGTGTTTCCAAAGTCTGTGTGATTTCTCCAGGTAGGGATTTTGTTCTCTTTTTCCACACTGGCTGCCCTATATCAATAAATGAATTTACTTTCAATATGGAAGTTCTGCAATAATTAATCTGGCGTCTGCCTCAGTTCTGTCCACTGAGGTTTGAAACGCAAATCGATGGCTGTACTCGGTCCTTTGGATGATTTTATAAGGAGAGGTATACACAAGTACATGGGAGTGGAATTGCAGATGCTTGCTTATGAGCAGCATTTTCATAGCAGAGCAGTGCAAATCGCGTTGTTGGGAGATAGGCAGTGAGAATGAAGAGAAGAAGATCTAGTTTTGGGCTTCAGACCTTAACACATGTTTTATAGCATACGTCTTTGTCTGTCATGCTACAGAAAACAGAAGTTTCTGACTGTACTTCCAAAGCACTTCTCCTTCCTCTTGAGGGAGAATGGCAAATTAAAGTTACAGAACAAAGAGCTACATCTTCAGGAAAAGAAGTGGACATTTTTGAGGGAAGTTACCTAAAGGGTACCTTTCTCTTACAGACTTTTGTTCTTAGGCCCTGGAATGGGATTCTTTCATTTATTTATTTAATGGTTTATTTATTTATTTCCCTCAGCTTTGCACTAGAATTAGCATGATGTGATTTATGGACTTCTCTCCATCAGCTTCAACTTTGCTAAGGTTTTAAATGTTGTCTATCCGTAAGAAATCACCAAGAACTAGATTACTTCATTACCAGAAAAGCTGCTACGATAGAGCACATCAAGAGATAAGTCATTGCAATTTGTCATCGGTAGCTTCAGAAGGAAATATGCATGGAAATTGATGACTGAGGGACAGGACAACCAAACTGGATCTTCTTTTGCATAACCATGTGGGGAAACTACAAAGATTAGAACGCTTTTTTGGGGGGGGATCTATCTGATAAAACGCTTTATAATATATCACGTGATTCCAATTTCAGTTTATATACCATTGTAACAACGTTTGATGTATTTGATGTAGTTTGGGTGAAGTTCAGATTTCCAGGAGTTTGAGACTGAATTTTTTCTTTTCTGCAGACGCTGCAGCAAGACATGCATTAGGTAACAGATTTCCACAATAATCCCAGAAGGTATTTCCAGCACAGACACCATAGAAAACTGAAGCAACTTCAGTCTTAACGCTCGTGTCTGCTCCTCCTGGGTGAACCCCTTTGAGTGACTTCGAATCCATTTTGTGAGCTGGATGCTTTGCAAAATATCTTCAGTGTGTGAGAAACAGAGGTCTCATCTGGAATCAGTTAATTTGGAGCCATTCAGCAGCATACTTCCTAGACGTTTTACGTCTTAGTGTTTCTGTTAGCATTTAAAGCTACAAATCCATACATAGTTTCCTATGCTGTACCCACTAATAATGTCACTTTTTTCATGGTCCCTTTGTTGGGTCCAACCCAAAGGTTCAGAAAATTGAGGGAGGTGGCCATCGGCTTCGGGATAGCTTGGATCTTGGTCTTAGGGGGACTTTGTGATTAAGTCTTGGAGTTTGTGACGTGGAATTTATTTTTTATTTCCTCTCTCATCAGTTTAGGAACATTATAGTCACGTAGTTGTAACGCTCTTTAATGATATGTGAGGACAAAACGTAGCCCTGTGTTTGATTACGGAATACTCATAGCCTGTGAAACTGCCGTCTCCTGTAAGGATACCGAATTCCCAAACCCGTTCGTTTTCCTTCCTCGCGCAAGAAAGGACTTTAAAGTCATCTGACCACGGCCGGCGGGTGCCGCAGCGGCGCGCGGTGCTCGGCGGAGGGGCAGCGCCGGCGGAGCGGGGCCGGGCGGGCACCAGAGGGCGCTGTCGCTCCGCGCTCTCGCCGCCGCCGCCGCGCTCCGGGCGCCTGAAAGGCGTTTTGTTACCGCCGGCAGCGGCGGCCTTCCCGGGGGAGCCGGGATTCAATCTCGCTGCGGTTCGGGCTAATGCTCCGGCAGTTTGTCAGGATTAACATCTTTCTAGTCGGTGGATCGCGTTACCTTCGGCGTCGCGTTACCACCTTGGCGCTCACTACAAAGTTTAGGGACGGTGTAAGTTGAGATTGTCAGAGGAGCGCCGCAGCCGCAGTCTGGGTCTGACACAAACAGCAGCGGTCCTCTCGGCGCAGCGGTTTGTAAGGGATTTGCTGTCTCGTCCTCCCTTTGTCAAAGGCGATGTCAATTCCTGCTATGCTAAGGGCAGGAATATAAAGGTAGAAAAAATGATATGGCAAAACCAAAAATGTTTCTCAGAAGTATTGTTAGTGCTTGGGATATCCTATTACAACGTCTCGGAGAGAAGAAAGGCATAGCAGGCTAAATTGGTCTTGTTTTACCTGTACACATCTAGGTCAGCGGAGCTTACGGTGGAAAAACAGAGAACAGGAGGTTGCTCAGATCATTTCCCAAAATCCCGTAGCACCTTGAAACAGAAAAGATGAAGATGAACAGAAGATGTTACAGCCCATCATTGCAAATGCTGACTGAGGAGAGCATACGTAATGGTGTAGATTTTAAGGGATTGCAGAGTTGAAGTGGTTCTCGTTTCCAGCTGTCCTGTTCTCATGTTCCTCCCTAGAAACCCACGCTGGAGTAGGGGCAGGACATGGGCCGCACCGGGCTTTGGTTTGACTCTTTCCAATCACATTCCTGTGTATAAGAAAGACAGCCTACACGTAATGGAGTGTAGAATTCTGAGCTGAGCTCCAAGGCAGGAAGCACCCCTTTATGCTGTTAGATGCACTCAAGGTGGTGGAAAAGTTAGAGCAGCCCTCCAGAGTACATTACACACGGCTGGGACTGCAGCAGTGCCTCACAAGCCAGCAGGAGTTCGGAGACAAGTATGTGGAGCAGCCAGCCTGCTGCTGAGAGTGCCTTTGGGGAGGGAGTCATTATGGCTAATTTTGCCTGACAAAGGCATAAGGCCTTCTTCCATAACAGCTTGGGTGGTGCGGTGGCTTTCAGACATCTCAGCACCACTGAGCTCTGCTGGCTCCAGGAGCTCTGCTGGCTCCAGGAGCCATAATTCAGTTCTTCAATTTTAAAGTGCTGGTTTAAGCAAATTCTCAGGGGGTTTTGTGTTTTGTTGGTTTTTTTTTTTCTTCTTCTTTTTTCTCCAGAGTTTGGCAATGAGTTAGAGCCCTTTCCCTTCTGAAACAGCGAGGGTTCATCAGAATTCTTAATTGTAATGCAATGGCAGGCAGAGTTGGAGTAGAAGAAATCGGTGTAAATGGATTAAAAGAAAAGGATCGAGTAAGTGAGTACAAAGGAAGAACCATGTTTCTCCAGAGTGATTGGTGAACAAAGCTGTAATAAGGTTCCAAGTAGAATTTGCTATTGTAATAATGTTCTAATAGACTAATAGACCATAGATAAACAGTTACCCACGTTATAGACAAACTGACATAAAATTCAGTTGTGGATCACAAAGTCTTATAAAGCAGGCAGAATCGAACAGAACTTCGAGACATGAATGTAAGCGGTAGGAAATACCTCTCTTCTATTTATGTGTGTTGATATGGCCTGACACAGTTCTGCCTAACTCCCAGTGATTACTTGAAGAGACAGGCCCATGTACACAAAGACCAGAGTGATGTGCAGGAAGAATTACATTCAATAACCCTTTAAAACACAGGTCACACAATTTCCATGTCTGTGAGCTTGGTGGGCCCAGGAGTTTAGGTCTCTTCTATTGCAGCTGCGTGCAGTGCTATTTAGTGCAAGTTTCCCTGCTTTACCAGCATGCATCACTACTGCTCCATTGTCTGAAAACAGCCTGGCTTTGATAGTTATGCTCAGTTTGGTTCCTTGCTTCTGTCCTCATACAAACAAGTGGGATAGAAATAGTTTATGAGTACACTTGGCAGCTCTTGTTCCTTTTCATGTGAGCTCCATGCTAGCGTGGTAGGAAAAAAATTCCTTAATGTCAGTCATATTGAAGAGTTGTTTCTTCTGCACTGCATTTCAGTAGTCTTCATTTTATGCAGAGTTATCATCAGATATTCCATTAAAAAGTTTTACATTTAAGGTTAAACTGATGGCATAGAAACTCTGGTTCAACATAAATTTTATCCCAGTGAGGCTGCTGATATATATTTTAAAATAAAATAAAACTTCAGAAACATATTAATTGGTCTCAGTGGTTAAGTTAAATAGTTAAATACATGCGTACATATCATTCTGCCAAGGATAAGTCATTAGTTCAGTATAAACCAGAAATGATAGCTCTATTTGAATCGGGAGACCAAACCCTATTTCCATTAATGCTAACTGTTTTATTAATACATGCATGTGTCGGCATTGAGTCATAAATTTAAATGGTCTGTCCCTTCTTGATTTAAAGTAATTATCTCAAAGATCTTGGCTGCTGAATGAGTAACTGTAACTGTCTTACTTTTATCTTTTATCAACTAACCATTTTTTTCTTTTGTATGTAGACGCTGTCATGCAAAGAGTTTGTGCAAAGTTGGACAGCATTGGATAATGCAATATTGGAAACAAAACTATAAGTATATACCAGGATGCCTGTAAGCGTACCCATGTTTATACAAGCATCCTTGGATCTTTTGAGCTGTACAGTCTCATACCCTTGTATACATACATACAACTTGTGTGTACTTTATGCACACATATTTTCATTTCACGTTTATTTTAATTAATTTGTTGTGTTTTATTAGCAAATCTTAACTGAAGCAATAGGTTAAGAAATGGAGCCTTTACATTGTTTGCAAACAGTGACATTCAGCAAGTTTATACCTAAATTTTGGAATTGATAATTTAATCTGAGATAAATCTTGAAGGAAATACAGGACTTCAAATGGCATTTAACAAATAAAAAGAACAACTGGTCTCATTAGCATCAGAAAATGCACTTGAACTTTTAGGATTAGATACTGCCCTTTTCAGAGCAGTGATTCCAAAAGGAAGCCTTTAGTTTTGGAAGAACTGACCGAATATTGACTGTAGTTATGTGTTCCTGAGTACCGTTCAGGTCATTTTAGTTCACCGAGCAAAACAAGATGTTAAGGTGTATCTTTATTACAGGGCGCTTCCTAGTCAGCGCAGATGTGTTTGTAAGCTTTCTCTGAGAAGTGACCAGTATTAAAGCAGCTGAGTGCTGCTCGGTTGACTGAATACATGCAGTACAGTGATCAAAGCCTCCCGTTTCATGCTGCAGCCATCACTGTTAACTGTAGAGATGACCGCTCTGATGACGCTGACAAACTACTCAAACTTTTATCCAATGCAAACAGTGAGCAGATATATTTGAAGATAGCTTTTTCTCGCCACTCTTTTTCAGCATATTTGCTTGCAACTGAAAATTCAGTGAAGATCTTTAATAATGTTAGCAAACGTTACTCTTCATTCAGCTTTTTGAGCCCAGTTTTTTCCAGACGTAAGAGGTTCCAACATGGTGAGAAGCAATTGAATGATAATTCTGTTTGGGGCCCTGATTCAAATAGAAAAAACTTTGTCCCTTGCTGATTGTTGCCTTTTTATTTGTTCCGGTTGTAGCCGGTATAGCTCAGAGAGTATGGCTGATTAGTATGCATTTCAAATCTTTTTAGCATGGTGGCAATTTACATAGCATTTCTTTTTTCTAAAGCAGGAATGAAACATAGCAGACACTGGCATTTAGATACAAACAATTTATCATTTACATACAAAAGGGCTGATTAGGTAAGAAGACAAGTGACTGGAGTTCAGATTTAGGATGGTCATTACAGTTCTTTCTGTCCTTAAAATTGTGGATTTCACAACATTGGTATGAACAAATAATGTTCAAAAACTGTAAGTACGTAGCCATGTTCTGAGTATTAAATTTAACACTCCTTATAGATCTCTAGCATGTGGAGTGGTCTTTGGCTGTATCCTTGTAGTGGAGCCAGTTTGAGATAATTCCTTCCTCAGTTATGTTCCCAGTTCCCGGTTCACTGACCTGTGCAAAGGTGATTTGAAGACTTTCACAGCTAATTGAGGCCTCTGCATGATAACATGTTAAAACAAAACATGTCCAGTATTTAAGGTTACTGTCTATATGACCTTGGTGAGATCGAGTCTGTGCTCCTCAGCAATGGTGATGTGTTCCTGGTTTCTCAGGTTCCTGTGTCATCTCCTTGAGTTTATTGATCTTGCTTATGTTTAGATGATATTTCTTGTGCCTCACTTTATTAGCTTCCGCTCCCTCTTTGCAGCATGAAATCAAATACTCAGTGAACTTCTAACCTTCAAACATTCCCACTTTGCCCTGCTTTCCCATCACTTCACTTTTATTGGGTACAGTGGACTGTACTTTTCTAGTGTTGCTTTTTTTTCCCCATTTTGCTCCTTTCCTCGACCAAATCCACTTATCCTCAAACCAAATGTGAAGAAATCCTTGTCTGATTGACTGGGTCAGGCTACCCCAACTCTTACCTTCTCCTTTGGCTCTTACTTCTACCTGAATTAAATGAAGACCTCCCATTCCTACTCTCCTATGTAATAAAACCCTTCACTACAGTCTTGTAGTTGCTATTATCTGGTTACCTTCTGCATTACTTAGTTGTTTTTTGTCCTTATGCAGATATATGCTAAACTACCAGGAACAGTTAGATATGATAAAAACTAGCTCTCAGTATTTTCAGTGGCTTCCTATATGTTTACTTCACTTCCAATCAAACTCCTCAGTTGAAAAAGGAAGCACCAAGCTACAGCGGTGTGCTGTGTTTGTATGGCTTTACAAATTAGTCAGTGGCTGCCGGCCTAGTTTTTAATAGGAGAAATCAAAGCACACTCACTGAAAATCACAAGTAGAATTGCAAAAGTCTGTTCTTTTAGTTTGAATGACATTGAGTTGACATTGAGTACTGCCTTACTATGACCTTCAGTATGTATTCATCATTGGGAAAGCTACAGAACTGTCCACTTTATTTAATATGTGCTCATAATTTTGTTTTTATTGTTTGGAGACTTTTAATAATTATTTTTTTTACGAGATACATTTTAACTATGTATTCATCATTTATACTTTGCTGGTTAAAATTATGTCTGGTCATTCTGAAGTAAAGCAGAGAAACTATATGAGTCTATGAAGTCATTCAGTTGACACTGATATTATTGAACAATGACCTTAATACGGAAATTTAAACTAGTTTTGATAATTACATTAACCCATGTTTTTAAACAGAACTTACATGGAGGCGTGCATTTTGTGGCTAAAGCAGTTTTAAATCATACTTGGGTTAGAAATGCCATCTATACTGTATCATATGGAAGAAATTGCACTAGTATTGGTTTAATTATCCAATCAGATTGAACAAGGAATGAGTTTGGCTGAAATAATCAAGTCGGTAGAGAAAGTGCCAGCTCAAATACTTACCAGGATTTGACAGTTGCTTGTTGTCATGACCTTGGATTCTTTTATGTTTAGCGGGAGGTCAGAAAGTATGCTAGCTGTAATTGCTGCCTTCAGAAGGCTCTGTAGGCCATCCTCTGCAGCAGACGTGGACCAAATTGTCTACATGTGTCGGATTTCTGATGAGCTGGGTATAGATCTGTACTTTGTTCTCACAGCCATTAAATCCTGTTTCTGACCATCACCATACACAGTGTGTGAACCAAGTTAGAATCTGTTATTTCTCTTCAGAAATGAATGACTAGCAGGTTATGTCTTGAAAAACTCTACAAAACAGGAAAGCTTACAAAACATGTGACTTCTAATATTTATTTTTTGCAAAGCAATTACAGAAGGCCATTGATACTGTAAACTTTATTGTGAAAAAGAAGTAACATAAATTAAACTAATAGTGTGTACAAAAGACTTCTCTGGTTGCGTTGAGTCACATTGTCTACTGGAGAGGATGAATATTGTTGCCCAAAGGTATACCCCATCTGGAAGTCAAATCCATTTTTAATAGAAATGAAATCATTCAAAGTACACAGCAGAAAAAAGTTGTGTTTTAATTGTTTCCGTGTTCTTAAAAGGAGACTGTGTTTAACCCATAAATGCCTTAGGCACTGTATTACTTTGAGTTTATGAATGCTAGTTGTTTCCTGAATTTCAGATTTTCCATCATATTATGAGGAGTATTTTTAGTCAGATATGAAGGGTTTCTATTTCCTAGTTTTATATGCAGCTTCAGTGAGTTAATGGAAAACAAACAAACAAAAAAAAGCCAACTACAAACAGTGAATTTGTACACATATTCACTTCCTTTTTTCTTCATACAATTGATTATACATATTTCCCCTCGGGCTTTATAAAAGACCCCAAGCTTTATTTACCTAAAAATTAGAAACGTACCACATTTTTAACACCGTATCAGGTGTTTTAAATGTAAAGACACAAACTTCTGTTTACTTTCTCATGCCCCAAAATAATTTGTCTGTTACCTTTAGTGGCCAGGCATATTCATTATGCCTTCTTAAGCCTTTATCCTTATAAATTGAGCTGTCAGTCTGAATGTCATGAACACTTTTCCCTGCTGTTCCTTGAAGGACAGGCACCTTTCAGCCATGAATGATACCTGAAAAAGTCTTATTGCAAAAAATATTTTTTCCTAGCAGTCTGGTGGTGTCGTTTCCATAAAATCTATGGCTATGTTGCTGAAGTTGTATAAGGAACTGAGTAAGAGATCCCCATATATTAATTATGCTTTCTAATTATACCCTTTTAGTATCCTCCCCATGTCCCTAAAGGATCCTGGGATGAATGAAAAGGAGCATAATTCCTCATTTATGGAGAGAAATTCTTCCTAGCTCAGTAATCACAGTCAAGATTACAAATCAGCTTAGAGGACAGCATCTGCACTTGCTTCTAGTTTGTGTTCAGTTTTGCAGGCAGCATGTCTAGGACTTCTTGTTTATAGCAAAGGTGACTTCATCCAGTTGCTTGCATTTGAGGAGGGGAAAGAATGAAAGACTTAAATCTATTCATTTGGTTTGCTTATTTTAAGAGAGTTCTTTTACTTTACTAGATGAATGTGTGCTCACTTGTTTCTTTTGAGGGAAATACTTGGAAAGCATAGAGCAAAACTCTGGTATTACAAAGGCAAAACCCATTGCTTCTCAGTTTTTTTAGTGTGTCAGTGGCATGTCATCTGAAGAGCAGCTTCCAAAGCCTAACAGTAAGGCAAGATAACTCGGCTGAAAAATGATTTTTGATTGGTTCAAAGGGGCAATTTCAGACTTTCAGTATATGTCCCATGAGGTCTCTAGCATTAGGATCCTATTGGACTCCTTTTATTCACTATATTTCCTACTGGGCAGCAGTCCCAAATGATATTGTGGTGTTCACTGTGAAATGCCAAAACATTGCATAAAACTGCTACTTGTGGCAAAAGGGTTAAACAACATATGGGCTAGTTATCTGTCTGGAGCTTCAAACAACCACGTTCTACATCAAAAAAGGACTGCAGCAACTCCTTGATCAAAGCACAGGTAATTTAATTATTTGCCTTCATGAATCAAGGGGTCCTTGAACAAGCTCTGGATATTAGAATATGGGAAATTTATTGTTTCACTCCTTCTAATATTCCAACATCAAAGAGCATTTTTTCCTATAAACAAAGCAGTGTGAAATTAAAGAATTCAAGCCAAAGCTAGGGTGGAGAGATTCTGTTTTTTAGGATCTTTGTGAGCTGGAAAGTGAGCCGATTTCTGTGGAGTGAGATGTTTAGCACTGTGATTCTTTGTGTTTATTTTGTAGAACTAAATATCTGCACTGAATCTTACAAACGCAGATGCTTAGCTCCTACTTCTGTAAGCTCACTTAGTTGACATTCTTTTGCCATCTCTCTCAATTTTAGGAGACTTCTCATGTTTTTCTTTGCAAACCTCTGTTTACTGAGCTCTAAGTGGCTCCTTGACCACATTGTGCTTTGAGATTCCAGTTGGTGCGGTGTGCTGCAAACTGTGCACTCTTAACACTGAGGAGAGAGTTCCTAGCTGCGTTCTCCAGCATTCCCAGCCCAAAGTCAGAAGGAATTTAGGATGGTGATAGACACTCCTGGTCTGATGGAGCAGGGCTCAGTCCCAAGTGTTCCCTGTGCTTCTCCCATCAGCAGCAGTCATGTTAGTTCAGGATTAATGAGGCAAAAAGTGCTTGGCATTTTTAAAACGCTAAACATAGTGAAGATGTGCACGCTGCTAGAAGAGATCTTCAGCTTGCAAAAGCAAATGTCACTTTATTTCTAGGAACGATTCTTTTGTATCCTTCCCTTTTATCTGTACTTTTGCACTTTCTTCTTTTGCTTGGCTGGACTTCCTTTCATAGCTGAGGCCAGACCTCTCTTTTTCCCACGTTCATGGACAAAACATAACATGCTAAAATTTCCTGTGGTGAATGCCAGTCTCGGTGTGGGAGCTGTATGTTTATCTGCTGTGTAATTTCTCTGTAACAGCTCTCTCATTGCCTTTGTTTTCCTAATATTGTATGTGTATATTCGTGACCCGCAACCGTGCTGTATGTCAAACTGCTATTGAAGGCAGTGAGATGTCTTTGTGCAGAGTAGTTCCTTACATCTTAGTAGGGAACGGAAATAAAGTAGTGGGAGACAAGTCAGTAGAGACAGGAAACAAATGCAGTCACTACATGTGGTGACAAATGTTTCTGAGAATGATATGAGAGTTATATAAAGAAAATAGAATAGGTTGGCACATCCCACCTTCTCATATTTACCTGTGAAAAAAGTGCCACAGATTCCTGATACTGCAGATCCTTTTGCAAATGGAAATGTATCCATAACAAATTGCCATGGAAATTTTTGTAGAACTAAGGGAAAGCAAAATGCAAAATTATTATAAATATTCTAATTCATTATCTCGTTTAGCTCAGTAAATCATTAAGATAAGTGATGCAGTGTTCTGCATGTCATTGCCATGCTGATGAAGAGCTCCATAAAGTATTTTGCTTAACCCAGTATCACAGTGCATGGAGTGACATGCTCCTTAGGTTAGTGTGAAGGTAGAATAATTCTGATTTTTGAATTTCTTCAATTTGAGTGGAAAATTTCCTTATAAGCTTGAAAAACCTTGCTCTTCATTTCAGTTAACTAAATATGTTCAGATTATTACCATGCGATAGTCTCATTCCATATTTTCCAAGAGATCAGCCAATAGAAAGGTGATTATTTAGCTCAAAGTGAAGTTACTTGGTTGATATCACAGCAAATCTATAGGAGCTTACAGGACAGTACAGAAGTAGTCAGCCAGGCAGTATTGCCAAAGTTTTACCTGCATATACGTGTGTGTGCATATATATGCATGTGTGCTTGTACACCTTTCTTGAATGTCACAGTTTTACTGTGTAATCTTTTCTACTAATCAGGACTATATGCATGAGTTTATGGAAGCCTTAATTTCTGCCAAGTAAACTGTGTGGTGGTGTGAGAGGTTACGCTTGCCTGTGAATGATGTAGTGACTGTGCACATGCCTGTGCCATTACCAGAGGAGGAGGAATTGATTAGCAATAACACACTTCATTAACACTGCACTTTCTCAATCATTGTAATTGTGGCTCTTCCCCTAAAACATCAAGTGGAACAGGTTTCATTTCAACCAAATCAATCTAATGTGTTAAAATTTACATAATTTCCTCTCATTGCATTTATGGAGCAGCAGGAATTTTAATTTGCATTGTCTGTATAGTCTATAATCAAAGTGTTAAGAGCACAAGGTTTATTCATTATGTATGGCATGTGGTGACAAATTTACATAATAGGCTGCTTCTTGCTGAAATATTCCTTCTTTCCCCACCCCCACCTTTGCAATGTTGGTTATAACTTATTTTCTATAAGCCTGTTAATTCAATTACACAAGCCTTTGAGTTCCAGGGAAGATTTATTAGAGAGAAGTATCCTTATAAAAATAAATAAGTAGATAAAATGTCGTACTGAATTGCTAAAGCGAGACATTGAGAGCTGGACTGAGTTCCCTGATTGCAAGAGAAAACGTGTAAACCCACTACCGTTTGTGCTCTTGCTGTGTACTGAAGGTAAACACTCTCACACAGAATGGGAAGAGACCTTTTTGTTCACTATTGGCTGTTTCAATTTAGAGTCTGTTGTTTGAAAAATTTCAAAACTATGTTAGGGACTAAAAAAGCAGTTTAGAAAATAAGTTGCTGGAAATGTAAACCTCCGTTGTTGAGTGTTGCCTGCTAAGGTCAGCCTTTGTTTTATTGGAATAAAACTGATCGACGGGATATTTTTCATGTTTTTTTGGGAAATAGAGGAAAAAATAAAGGATTTTGGTGGTGTTTGTAGCAGCATAATATATTATTGAAATGAAGAATGTAACGCACCATTGCTTTAGATACACAGATCCTCTTAGAAGTGTCACAGATTCACACATAACGTAAGATTTGTCATTCAGGTCTTCAACTAGGAGAGTCTTTTTAAATGGCATGTGTCAGGAAGCTCCCTTCTCCCTTTTACAGCCCAAGTAAGGGTGGTCAAAACTAAACTAGATGAATTTTTCCCTTTTTTTGTTTTTTTATAATTATACTATGCTGTCTTATAATGCAACGGTATAAATACATGCATTCCATGTTCTAGCATGTACAGAATTTGAAGCTGTGTGACTTATCTCCTTTGATCAAACATAATCTCAGTAGGAACTCTTAATAGAAGTGCAAGAAATGCTTTGTTATCGACACTCATGCCCGTAACAGGGTATACGGACAGGTTTTTTTTTTAAACCAAAACAGTCATACAAAGAATTTTATTTAAACACAATGAAATCTCTAATGTAACGTTCAGAGATTTAGAGTGTTATAGTGTTGTATTTGAAATGTACTTTGGTCTATGCTAAGCCAAGCTAAGTGTATGTGGTTGAATTGCATGCGTGGTGACTTGTGTTTTTGTATTATGTACGCATAGGAGCTGACACAGATGTAGTTATTCTTTAGGAGGGAAAGAAAATTCAAGGGAGGAGGACATGTGCAACTGAATGAATAGAAGGGTCCATGAAGCTGCAGCACTGCAACATTGGCTTATTCTTTTTTTGTTTCCGGTTTTTCATAGAAGTTACAGCATGTGGTGCACAGTCCTTGAAAGTTACCATCTGATTCTCCTCTCAAGTTCTTTTTCTCCTCCTTCCACCTTTTTTCTTCCTTGTGTGTTCCTACCATATCTCCATATCCGTTGAACGTTCTCTTTAAAATTCTGCAAGGAGCAATTGCAGGGGATATTTTATAGCTAGAGGCACGTTGCAAGGGCCACAATGTAAGAACAATTGTCTGTTTGCCCAGCCATACTCTCACAGATAAACAGTACACGTGCTCAGTATTCGTATTCATAGAGTGGACCCGTTTGCTTGCATGGGCTGCAGAGTAGGGGGCAAGTGAACATGCTGCACTTCTTAGACGACTTCCTTACTGAGCTCAGTGCGTGGGAGCTGAGCTTTGCAGAATATTTCTGTCAAATCAAAACCTCGTTTGAACTGCACCTGGTTTTGGCCACTGATGTTTCCAGGCATCAGCAGATCTTGCTGTTGATTAAGCATCAGCTGAAAAAATGCCAGTTGGAAATGTCACCAAAGCTCTTCTTTGTTCCTGTCCAGCAACTGAGCTCCTCCCAGCCATCTGTGGGGAGCCTGCCTTTCTGCCTAAGTGAGAATGGATGTTCTCGAAAGCTGAAGAAGTAAAGGGAAAAGGTGAAAATATATAAAGAGCTGGGTGGAATGATAGTTCATACCAGATGAGGATGTGCCCTTTGGGGAATTGCACCTGGAGGCTAATTGAGTCAACAAAGCTCTGTGTTCACAGCTAATACAGGTGAATTAAACTACTGAGTTCAGATGGGAAAATTTCACTTCATGTAATGACACCTCAGAGCTGGCTTAGTCCTGCTGCCATGAGCTTTCTAGGACAGCAGGACCTGTGCTGAGGTGTAAGTGAAGTGTATTCAATCCACGAAAATAGAATACGGTAGTCAAAGTGGAATAAGTGGAATATCTAGGCCGGTTCAGCGATGCACCAACTGGTGAGGGTGCTACTGTTTATATCCTGTTTCATTCGATTTGAGGTGAAGTTTTAACTTGTCTGTGGCTTCGGTTGTTGTGTAGATCATTCTTCAGATGAAATCTGTTTGTGACGTTTTTATCACTAAGAGAAATATATTTTACAACTTGAAATGGGAGATAAAAGAGAAATCAGATAAAATATTTTATATGTTTAGCAAGTTCTCTCTTGAATTTGGTAGGAAACTTGGATAGCCAGTGAAATAAAATAAAAGTTCATCAGTTGAGATAATTTAAGACAAATACTGTGATGCTACAAATAAACATCATACTTTTTTTTTTTTTCTGCTCACAGAAAGGCAGTTTTCCTATCAACTTAGTAACTCAAATTTGTTTGAAAAGGTTACAGATGCTCCAGTTAGAAAGCTGCCTAAGATTGCTGTAATTGAAAGACCAACAGTCAGAAAAAGGCATTTCCTTTCCAGACTCCCGAGGGGCAGATTGGCAAGAGGGCAGGGGAGCAAGGGAGCGGGTCATCTTTCTCCGAGTTGCTGAGATTTGGGCAGGATGCAGGCAGAATTAGGTCAGGCTCACTGGGCTTGGTTTTCAGTTTGTACTGTTTCTGAAACATGGGATAGGATTTCATAGTATCAACCGAGGCTTTTATGTAACAAACATGTTCTTACAGTACGTACAGTAGAGGCACAAGCTGATTTCTCAGGCTCTTGTCTTGTGCCACATCAAGCTTGAAAACTCTGATCTCTTCCTGCACATCTTGTTTGCTGTCCATGCATTGAAACTTATCTGGTGCGTTATAAGTGATTGCGCTTTGAGTGCAAGCCCCTTTTTGAAGTAGCTCTGCCTTGGTGGCCTGAGGTGGCCAGGAGCAGTGACCAAGGCCTGGTTGCGTGCTCCTCCTCTTTGTTAGTTAGCAGTCAAACCCACTTTGCATTGAGGAATTTCTTTCTTTTCAAAAAGTTGCTTTTAAAAAAAGTTAGCAATACTGATGTCAGCAGCTTTCAAAGGAGATATCTCATCTGCAGATAGACAACATATTCTACTAATTTAGTGGTTCTTCCCTTTCTTGATCCTGTTTCAATTCAGGTGCTATACAAAATCCAGTATTTAACAGGTTTTTGGGAAGTTACTTTTAAATCAGGAAAAGATCAGCAATATGACATTGCTGGCTCCAGAGGAAAAATGAAATGTCATGTAACTGAAATAAGTGCTACAACTCTTTGTGAGGCAATTTCTGTATTTTCTTCCAGCATGATTAGATTTTATAAATATCCTACTGTGTACAGGTATGTTCTCATCTCCCCTTCTACCAGCACAGGATGATGGGCTGTCCTCTGCTCTCAGATGACAAGCAGCCAGCAGCAGTTAATGACAGTGCTGGGATTTTTGGCACCTTTTTTACACTGCACTGACTCTGTGCTCACAGGATAATTATCTCTCAGCTTTGCTTTATGTCACTGAATACAGGACATGCATCATTGCTCCTTCGAGAAATATCCAAAGATTTATTGGGGAAGCTATGATTTCCGAGTGTTCTTGGGGAAAGGGAACCTTGACTCCAAATGTGACTAACAAACATTACTGACTGAAACTGATGTATTACTGACATCAGTGTCTCGATTTCTCCTTTCTGAAGTGCTACCAGTGAAATCTGGCAGGGTATAACGTTGTGACAGAGGATTATAAGCAACTTTATGTCTTCTCGCTTGAAGCTGAGTATCAAAGGAATCCCAGTATGTATTTGTGAGGAAGGGGTCAATAATTTTCAGGATATATTAATATGTTTAAATATAGGTAACAGGAAAGATCACGGAGGTGATGTGCTTAAAATTTGTGTTTCATGTAAAGTTTTATTCTGTAGCGAGCTGTGTTTATGGGCTCTGTCATGAGAACTGAAAGAAAGGGTGGAGTACATGGATCTTCTTTGTTCCAAATGCATTCTATCAAATAAAATTTCTTTTTATTCCTCTTACATTAAAGAAGACAGAGAGAAAATGGATTCTTATTCTTGACTTTTCACCTCCATATTGCTTTGCCTTTCATCTTTCCAGTGCTTGGACCTTTCTTTTTAGCTTTTGTCTCTATTGCCCATTTTTGAATGTACTCGTACCATGGATTCCTTTTCCACATTATTGAACTCCCTGAACTCAATGAGATCTTTACTGTTGAATTTTAATGGGTCAGATCTAAGTGTTCAGAATGCTGCGTACAGTACATTTCCAAAGCTCAGTTCAAACTTAAAGCACATTTACTATAGGGAACAACCCCCTCTATTTTTATTATTATTATTTTAACTCTGACTCCAGTTATGTACTTCAAATTTTGGGGAGTGTTATATGATCTGCAGAGCACTAAACCAGTTAGATAATATGCATCTTATCCTCAGAAGTAAACAGTATTAGGAGTCTTTTGAAGAGGCCACAGATTACTGCAAGGAAGCTGAGTGAAGAGGATTGAATTACTTATGCCAGACTATTTACATGGCACTGAGCCTAAGTGGTTGTCAGAAGAGTTTCTTCTGTTGAATGATCAAGATAAAGCTACTAAAGCCCTTCCAACTCATTCAGCTGTACAGGCTTTAATTACCTAAACCTGGACTGAACCCTAAATCAGTCTGGTTCTTCCGAACTGCAGGCATTAAATAACGTATCCCCAACAGCGTCCTGGTGTGAGCTGTTTCTTCTAGAGTCAGGAAGATAAACTGCTGGAGTAGAGGTCTTCCAGTTGGCGAATACCAAAGTCCACCTTAAAAGATTCCGATAATAAGGAAATAGTGAGTAGAATTTAAATTGTCACAATTATCTTTTTCAGATTTATTTGACATCCTTGAGCTCATTGAAGAGGAGCTCTATTTTTTTTTCCCCGTGTAAAATGACTCTCATGCTCTTTCAAATTAGATGTTGCATATTTACCTACAGTCTCACAGAGCCTGAGAAAGGCAAGGGGTGTATTTTTGATTAATTGTCCTGTATTGAAATCCTTAATTTTCCCCTTACCTACCATTGATACGTGAAAACTCTTTAAGGTCTGTTAGATCACTTGTTGTTTGCCAATTAAAAAAAACACCACAAAATAACAACAACAACAACAAACCTGATTCTTTTCTGATTATTTTCCCTGGCATTTAAAATGGAGGAGATGTAAATGTTTTATTTCTGTGGTAAACTGTTCCTCAAGAACATGATGAGGGTCCCACTGAATGAAACAATATTCAGATAATCGTGGCTGCAATAGTTTCCCAAAGAACTGCTTTCAGAAGAAAAAATAATAAGTCAATACAATCTAATAGTTTCTTCAAAATATTTTCTGTAAATATTATGGTATAGAATTTCATTAGTATTTTTTTTTTCTCTTATCCTTGAACTGGTTTCTTTTAGAATAGTATTACAAAGCATCTGTTTCACTCATTGACCTAGTAGTGGCATTTCTTTGTGCAGAAAAGAAAGGGCATTTACTACTTGGAAGTAATTGCTTCTCAGATTCTAAAACAGGCAAAATCATAAAGCAACAGACTTGCTGTGATTTTAAATACTTCTTTTCTGGAAGAAGAAACCTAGAATTTTTAATTCAGAGGAAAATTAATTCCATCCCTTAGTATTCTTAGCAAATGACTCATGTAAGAGTTTTCAAAGGCAAATGTTCCCTTTGATAAGATGGAAGATCAAACTTAAGAGGAACTGCAGCTCCCATATCATGTCAGTAAAATTCCACTGAAATTAATTTCCACATTTGGGTTTTCCTGCCTCTTATTTCTGTTTAGGACAGAATATATGGATATGTTTGCAGACACACATTTTCCTCTTGATATTTTTGAAAAGTGCAATATTGCCTAAATCCTGGTTTTGGAATGGGGCTTATGGCTATATACAGACATATGTATATATACACACGTTTTAAATGTGTTACAGTTTTAGTTATAACTATTGGAAATAATGGTTTGATGCATCAGATGTGTTGTATAAAGAGAATCACCCAGTTTTACAATGCAGGCTTTATCTGGTCTCTGTTGCAAAATGCATTATCAGAGCTTGCACGGTGTTCCTCAGTTATTCAGGAGCGCATGGAACTGTAGGTGGTGTCAGTGGAGAGTCTTCTGTTTAATTTAAGGTTGGTAGGAGCAGTCTCAGTTTAGCGTGCTGAGTACAGGAAAAGTCTTCCAGGTTTGACTGATAGAGCAGCAGAGTATAGAAATGGCCTTTACACGTCAGAGTTCTGAAATTATTTCCTATTAGTATTTGTAATTAGTCTTAGGTTGGGACAACAGCAGAAAACAAAAATTGCCTTAAAAGACATTACATTCTCTCCGTTAACTATCTAATACAGCTTTTTCCTCTGAGATAAAATCATTTTGCAGTTCAGAAATTTAAAGAAGCGGAAAATAAAAAAAAAAAAGACTACTGAAGAAGAAGGTATGGTTTGGGGCTTGTTCTGCAGCAGAAAGTGTTTGCTAATATAGTTATACTGGGACATCTATATCAATAACAATCTTTAGTTCAAGCACAGCATGTGTTGGCAAAGCAGTGCTTTTATCAGCTCATGAATAAAACTCATATAGCAGAAATGACTCCTCTTTGCCAGCTGAAATAGTTATTGTCAGGTTTTCTCTTACACCAGTGTAAGTGAGGAGGGGCTGAAACTGTCCATTTCTGGCTGGCATAGACTGGACACACATTTTCAGGGTGCCAGAGAAATTGCAATATAATTAATTCGGACATCTGCTATTTTAAAAAGTATTTTGAGTGTCATATTTTTAAAGAGACGCGTAGATCAGCGACTGAAAATGGTATCACTGGAAAGAGATTTTAGATCCTATAAAGAAAAAGAGTGTATGAGTTAATGTCGCATTTTCTAATCTAGAGGAATCTTAGTAAAATGTGAGTTCTACCATTGCAGTTCTTTTAATGACTTGTTTTATGGCCTTTATTCAGGTCATTCATCCCTTTACACATCCTCAGATATCTGTGCTCATTTCTTAAAATACTTTTGTTTTAGAAAACAAGAGCCTGTTTGAGTACAGGTCCTGTTGTCAAACCAGGAATAATTTGTTGTCTAAGTCATTTAAAATGTCTGAAGTTTTCTTACATGTTACATAAAAGACTTGAGTTGGGTCTTCTACATAAAAGTTTTTGCGTGTAAAGAACTCCTACTCCAGATCTGGAGTGTTTTGTGTTGTTTTCTCTCTCTTCCTCTCATAGTCTGTATCTGAAGCTCTGTTTAGGGAGAGATAGGACAGAGAAAGGAGGGGAAAAAAAAGCTCTCAAACCCCTTTTCTGCACATTTGGATATGTCAATAGTAGTTACAAAAATACAAAACTATTAAGTTGGTTCAGATTTGTTGCTTCTAGCCCACCAAGAAAGCGAATATTACCACAGTACACACAGCATTCCAGCATTTGTCTGCTCTGCAAAAAAACATTCTTCCTAATAACTAAGAAACTCTTAGTGCCAAGTTTTTGTTCTTTCCAGATCAGTTGCCTGGTGTTTCGTTAGGTCAGAGCCATCCTACATAACAGTTGTCTTAAGATGTGCTAGAGCTGCGAAGCAGCAGTGAGATGCTAAGGCAGATGCTGAAGTAGAGAAAAAGATGAAAATGACACAAGATACAAATATCAGGAGCATTCCTTTCCATGGAAACCATTGTAGGCTTATTTCCTCCTTGCCATTATTTGTTTATATGCATGGTATCTGTGAGTTCATATTACAGGGATTTCTCACTGTATAAATCAGAATGAAATACAGAGGGTGAGAATCAGCTGGCGCTGGATTTTTCCTTTGTCTGTAGGTTCTGGAATGAGCTGAACAAACAAAACAAATTCTTTCCATTGGTATTATCCTTTACCATGATGTCCTCTGCATTCTCTTTTGCTAGTCATTCCTCAAAAAACAGATCTAATGTAATTGGAGTGTAGATTTGGCTTCTTTGCATATGTGTGAGAGAGTTCTGCCTGAAAGATGTGTTCCATATTTTTGTTACTGCCCTGTTTTTAATAGAATGCTTTATATATATATGCATACACACACACTTATTTATTTACTTGGCCACAATTTTATGCACAAAAAAAATCCTATAAACGAAGGAAAATGTGTTTTGGGGATTTAAGGATAAGGGGTGAATTAAGCCACAACAGGAAAAGAGTGAGCAATTCAGATGCTAGAAAGATATATAAGGGTTTAAAAAAGATAAATTTAAAGAATAAGCAAATTTTAAGTAAATAAAAGTCGCTCATCTTGGGATTAAAAGAGAGTGACATTGGGACAGCAACTGAACTGAGGATGTGACAGTATGTATGAAATACATATGTATGTATTGTATAATGTATGTATAATGTTGTACTCCTCTCAGAGACATAGTCAACCTCATCCATTTCTCCTTTCATCTGAGTCTGGTTAGTCCTTAGCTCTTGTTAATTATGAAGTTTAGAAGGTGTTTTATCATGAGCCAAAAATTACCTGAGGACAATCTGAACTAACAGAATTACTGGACAGATACTAGCACTTTATGAAAGACAGTAGAAAGGGTTAGTAACTATTTACTGATTTGGATACTTTTTTTCCCTCACAAGACCAAGAATTTACTCTTGAATTGTTTGCAATTTATTTCAGGTTCTACTAAATGGTCATAAAGGAGGGCAAAGTGTTCCTAATAAGAATACAGGCATCAAACTGATCTGATAGTGCCTTACCAGGCTCACAGAGCAGTACTAGCAGTCCAGAAGGCCTTTGAGAAGTAGTGAGTTGTACTTGGCTTATCTACTTTCTCCTGATTTCATGAGACTGAGCATGAAAGCAGATATGTTTGAAGTAGATTCCATCATGTTTTTTGTTTCAGTGAAACAAAACCATTTATACTGTCAGTCAATAATAGTTATGTGAACTGATATATTTTATTAGACTTAATATCACTGGAAAATTACCTTGATCAAGTCTGTATTTCAGTCCAAATGGTGGGAATTACTAAGCCTCACCTGAGAAGTTTTTGATTGAGACAGCCATCAAATTGCTAATTGTAGATAATTGCCACTGAAAATTGGGTTGCAGTTTGTTTTAGGTTTGATAACACCCAGAAGTGTTGGGCATTCACCTGAACATAGGTAATAAGAAATTCTAACTGTGGTTTTAACAGTTACCGTGTAATCATAATCATTAAGGTTGGAAAAGACCTCTGAGATCTTCTAGTCTGACTGTCCACCCTCCGCCAATATTGCCCATTAAACCATGTCTTTATTATGTCTACCCTGTCTTTCCTCCAGGAAAGGGTATCCAAATAGGTGCTCCTAATTTGCCATCAAATCATGGTAGTGTATTTTCTTTTCCTCATAATTTCTAGTTAAATTAAAATTAAACAGATGAATGTAACAATCTCATATGGACTTGAGCCTTGCGTTTCTCATTATGACACTTCTAAGCAGCTATAGATCTCCATACTATGTGACTCACAACATGTAGCCATGGTATGAAGGGCTGACGCTGGAGTAAACCCACATTGTGCCACTGAGAGTCTTCTGTTTGAGTTGTTTATTTTGAATAGTTGTAATGAACCTTGACGTCTAGAGAAGCTTTACAACAATCTAATAGTTGCAAGTATTAGCTAGGCCTTTTTATATTTCATAACACTTCATATCAGTGAAAAATATAAAGAGATGTAGTACAACTTTTTGAGGTTTTGGATGGTTCATGGACTTGATGAGAGTGACGGAGTATGGGAGCGTGTTCATCTGAAAGGTGTATATTAAGAAAATGAAGTAACAGGAGCAAACCCTGCTGAAGAGGTAGCTTTGCTGGATGAGAGTTAGCTACAAGTAGCTGAAGCACACTGTTGTGCTGGGCAGGCAGAGGAGTATTGACCAAAGAATAAGTGTAAGAATTGAAAATGTTCTGATGTGTTGTAAGTTTAAATTGATTTTCAAGTTTGTTTTGTCTTCATGCTTGTGCAGAAGACCTTATTTTTGGTGATCTTCATTAACAGTTGCAGTACTTTAGCAGTAAAATAAACAAATTGCTAGAAAATATTGATTCTGTTAAAAGAATGGATAATATGTTAAGGCACAAACAAGTAGCTGCCAACTGTGTTTATTTTACTGGCTTCCTTTGACTTCAGCTTGGAGGTGCTTCAGACCTAAAAAGAGTAATATTAAACCATATCAACTTAATTTTCAGCTGCTTATTCTAGAATTGTATGTCTTAATGAGACATCATGAGGGTGGGGGATCCCTTATGGTGTCACCAGCTTTCCTCATCTCAGTACCCTGCTTGTACACAATGAGTAACATGCGTTGTTAGCAGGCTTGTACTTCATTCTGATAATTCCTGTGACCCATTTGATGCATTTTGAGCTGCATGGATGGGATGTACAAGCAGGGTGATAAACTTCAGTTCTGTAAATGGGTAAGTGCAGTTCTTTGAATGAGTCTGCTGTGAATAGTTGCTTAAAATACGCTGTTTCAGCAAACATGCTGATAACCTAAATTCAGGGAAATATTTGCAGGAACAGAGTCTGAAAGTGTGTGAATCTGATCAAAAAGACTTAATATGAAATGAATATTTATAGATATGCTAGCAATATTTGCATAGCTTTTATAATTGCTCATGGGTGTATCAGAGTATCTTCAGTGTGTTTTTTTTAATCACGTAAAAGAGAAATGAGTAAATTGTGGTAAGTAGCTAAATACAGACACAAACTGTTTTCTGATTTCGGAGTGTTGGAATTAGGTTTTCCTCAGTGCAGCTGATAGAACTGTATCCAAGAGGCACAAGAAAGGCTTGCAGTAGTGAAACCCATGATAAATAGTGCCGGTTCTGAAGTGCAGCACAAGGCACAGAGCTGTGCAGGTGCAGAACAGCTTCTCTGGCTTCCCGCAGCAGCCTGCCCACCTAGGCACTGCACTACACGCTGCTCTGAACATAAACGTGTGAGAAAACCCTTAGCATCCCACTGGGATCTTACAAGAATTTGTCACTCCTGAAGGATTCCTCAGAGTGTGCGTTTCATACTGAATACTGGTATTTTTGTTTATATTCTATACAGAAGCAGGACTGAATCTTTTTTTTTTTTTTTTTTTTTTTCTATTTAAAACTGACATTGCTATGTAGACTCAAGAATCCTACATGCCTTTTTATCTCAGGCAGTGGTACTTTGAATATGAATTCATTGTTTGTCTTACACAAAGTTAGAAATGGACTTGTGTGTCTTGTCTTTTGTCATAATGTTGGCAGGAAGGGGACTTTAATGCCAAGTGCTTGTGCAGAAATTTCATTGCAGTTCCTAATTTAAATTGCTTTCCAGCCCTGCCATTGACAGCAGTGAAAAGTTTCCAGTAAAGTCTTCCTGCCACTGTTTGAATACATAAAACTTATTTTTAACCTCTTAGTTGTTGCTGCAAGCAGACGGCTTCAGCTTCCTGAAGCCATTTTCTTTCTGACATTTCAGTAAGTTACAGAGTCCCTCTTATTCACTGTTTTATTTTCCTTGTGCTGCTGATGTAGCTTCTGATCCCTCTGGCTTACATGTTCTTAAGCTTTGAATTCAGCTTCCAGGTTGGTGTCTATTGTGTTAGACTGTTTGTTTTCAACTAGAAATTGTAATGTACTGCATCAAATGGGCATTTGAATAAAATTTTTGCAGCTGATTTCCTGTGAGGACGCTATTTTCCTCCAGGTCCTTCCTTCATAGCCAATTCCACTCTTGAGCACAAGTCAGCAACACCTGCCTATCCTATCCCAAAGTCTTCAGATTTGTTGAGTGGTGACTTACAGTCAGTATTTGTTTGATTTACTGTTTCCTCTGAAGTTACTGGTTGTTACTCGTTGCAATCTTTGTTCTCTTGCTGGAGATCAAGGCTTAAAACTGTATTCTAAAATCCATTTTATTCCTTCCTGTAATATCAGAATGCCTCACACAGCTTATTTTGTGACAGTTTAGAAGAACAGGTAATTTGGGGTGAAGGTTTAATATAGGTGGGTGCCTTTCAGGAAATACCAATTTAATTTTACCAAAATTATACAATAGTTTTTGTAAAATTTTGTGCGATGTAATGCGCTCGGTTTCCTAAAGACTGCAGAGAACAGCATTTCAGAAAACATGGTAGGTTACCAGTCAGTTAACAGAACATTTCTGGATAAACCTAACTCCTTATCAAGTTTATGTTTTAAAAATGTGCCTGTTATATACTTTGGAAAATAGGGAATAGCTCTTGCATCCTTGTTTTCCATGCAAGACCTTTCATTTCAACTGCTTACATTACTCATTTTTAAACACTGTGCTGTACAACTAATAAGCATGACTGCAGCCTATTTAGTATCATGCAAATGAAAAGAACGGCAGGAGCTCCTTCATTAGTGTGCTGCAGTGTTGAAGGAAAAAAGCATTGAAGGAAAACCAGTCTGCCTAGGGCTCTTACCTTTATTGTGAGGCAGGTTGCTGTGGCAAAGCTCCGTCAGTGGGGCTGTGCCAGGTGTGTTCCTGCTCTGCTGCTGGGCAGGCCTAACATTGTGCTGCCTTTTGCTCATGGCTAGAGACAACCTCAGCCCACATCCCTGTGTGCAAGGTATTTTTTTTAACAGCAGTGTATAAAGAATGCCAGCAGGTGAGCTGCCGTACACTTAGTAGCAACTGACATAGAACAATGATATCTGAATAACAAGATAAAGCCTTGTAAATCCATTTTCCTGCTTTGCAAATGCATACGTGCTGCTGCTGAACCATGTTAAGAACCCAATTCAAATAATATTCTGGTTCCAAATGGACATGGCTATGTCCCTTGACAAGCTGGGGCAATAACCTTCATCTCAGAGGTCAGCTCGTCCCATCTTTTTTATCCTTTCTCCAAGTGTAACCAAACATCACATCTGTTTGATCTAGAATCCCTTATCAAGATATTACTTGTGTGGAGGACAGTGGAAAATATTGTGAAACATTTTGCTCTACCACCTTAACTGAAAAGCTGCTGTTGCTTTAAAAATATAATGTGAAAAATATAATGAGAGAAGGTTGGGTTTTGGCCAAAAAGAAAAGCAACTCAACTTTATGGTGGCTTGAACTGTTTTGCAACTAAAGATTGCTTTTCTCTGAAACAACTCATTCCCTCATGCAACTAAATACTGCCATATGTTTAAATTCTTGCAGGCCTCCTAAGGCTGACCCAGAAGAAATGTCAACAAATGTTTGTGAGTCCTTGTGGCCTTGTAACATTTTCTTTAAAAAGTGAAGAATAGAACAGCAGGAGCTGTAACACTCCCACAGAACAGACATATGAAGGCATATGGCTAACATGGAAGCCTGCTGGCTCTTCAAAGCTTGCTGGCTTCATTTTTAAGGCTCCTTTTTTTTTTTTTCCCAAGACAGCTAAACTTGTCTTCCTGTTTCATGAGTTGCTCTGTTCTACTCAGGGCTGGGCGTAGTGAGCCTGGGATCCTGTATGCGCCAACGATGCAATGGGAGAGTGGGCATGTCTGTTCCTGGAGATGGCAGACTGGCCAATGCAGGTATAGGACAATGTAGTGGCCCTCATGATTGCTGCTAAGTTTGGCTTGTCCCTGAAGTACCTGTAGGCAGTTTGCTATATACAAGAGCTCAGATAACAATCTCTTCTGTACCTGGATAGATTCTGGGAAAATATGCTCTATACAGCACAAACCAAATGCTGGCTCTGATTTTGGGAATTAAGTAACGTTTTCTGCAAGGCACTGGACTGCTGCACTAAAGTTTCATTGCATATATAGTTTTATTGCATTTAACTCAGAGATTTGAGTTTGATGTTATGGGGAAGATCTCCAAACACCCAGGTTCACAAGCCTTTTTCCAAAATCAGTATGATCTAATGATATATTAAATTAAGACTTTCAAAAGAAATTATGCTTTTAAATTGCTTGGAAACTTTGGAATTATTTTCTTCCCTATACGTAAAAATTCCTGCAATTATTATTTTTTATTAATTCAGATATTTCTGTGCTGGAACGAGGCAGCTTTTAATATTGGAAACTTAGAGTATGAAGAAATCTGTAGGGAAAAAGTGCAGCTCAACCACTCCATTTCCCTTCCAGCTGTCTGTGTTTCATATTCTGATAATACACAATTTGACTTCCTGTTCCAAAGGTACTTAGTAACATCTGTATAGCATAAAGTAAAGCTTCTCAGGTTTATGCATTTGCAGAGGCTGCAACAGGCTTGGGTAAATGCACAGATTACTGCATACCTAGAGAAGGGGAGAGCAGCGGGTGTCTGTGCTCTGGGTTGAGCATGTGTCTGGGGCCCTTACTGGGTGATGTGAAGGGCTGTTTTGCTCTGGTGCTGTGCAGATGTGTGGCTTTCCCTGCTGTCATCAAAATTTATATGTTCAACACAGCACAGGATTTTTTTTTTTCTGAAAGTCTTTTGGTCATTCTTGTTTGGTCTATTGTCATGGATGCATGACCTTTTGAGTATTGGCATGGTGTATTTCTCAATACCACAAGATGTTTCTTCACAAAATATTTTGGGAGGTATTTTATGTAACCACTCATAAAATCTCTGTCTTGATGTGGAGGGTTGTTGAGGTTTATTTTCTCAAACGTGGTCGCTGAGGTTCCTGTGCACTGAAAAATAAAAGCATAAAAAGAGCACCTGAGTAAAACATAAATGTAAAAGGAAAAATCTAACAATTATGGAGTTTCTGTGGTTTACTCCTCATCCTCGCTCTTTCTCTGTGCAGTACAGTTACAGTAATATGAAAACACTGGACATGAATATCTTCTTATTTTCCAACTTAAGAGCTCACTAAACTGAACATAAAGTATGTTTACAGCTTTTTTTTTTATCTCAGTTCTGCAGTGTCCATGGCAAAGAAGGTTTACTACCTTAAGTAATTACTATGCAGCTATATGATTCTACTTTTAGAGGACTGTGAGAGTAAATTAACTTACCTTCACAATATCATTTTCGGATTCAGGCATTAATTACTATCTCCAGTTTAGCGCTGGAGCTGAGGAGCAGAGGGCATGTTGACAAAGTCTATTGTTGGCAGATGGAATCTCAGCCCACCAGAGCTACACAAATGTGTTTATCATGGTGCCAAATCCGAATTAGCAGGTTGGAACAGAAGCTCATATGCCTCACCTCACAGTAGGACTTGGTGGGTTGGATTCAGTGCTGTGCTGACCACATTTGTTCAGCTTCAGCTCAACTTGGAACTTGGGCAGAAAGAGCTCACATCTGCCAGCAATATACTGTGTAGATACTCCCAGAAAATCTGCCCAAGGCCACCCAGGAGATTTAAGTTAGGGCCTGGAATATTCTTCCATCCCTGTCCAATTTAGTTGAAAAGTTACTGCTGTATGAAAATTATTCCAAAAATTATTCCACTTAGATTTTATTTTTTTTTAGATAATCTTTTGGCAAAGCAACGTTTCCATTCATTTTCTGGGGAGCCACATTTCTGCACAGTTGACAAACAGACTTGTTTCATTATTGTAAAGTTATGTTTGAATTTATTAGGCATTAAGATGTTTCCACATGCAGTCTGCCATTTTGTCTGGATATGTTAATGTTGGGCATTCCTGGCTGAGTCCCAGAAGAAAACAATTGAAACTTAGAGAGTAGCTGCAATTCTGGGAATGTGAATAAAATAGACCAGTTCAGGTGAAAGGGACCTTCAAATATCGACTCCAACTGACCGCTTCAGGGCTAACCAAAATTTAAAGCATGTTATTGAGAGCATTATCCCAATGCTCTTTGAACACTAATAGGCTTTGGGCATCAACCAGCTCACTAAGAAGCCTGTTCCAGTGCCTGTACAGTAGACAGTTTTCTCCCAGTATCTGACCCTCCCTGGCACAGTGCTGTCATCATTTTGGAGGGAGCAGAGACCAGCATTTCCCACTATTTAAAACAGTGGATGTAGCTTTTAGCCAGCTGTTTGATTTTATTTTTTATTTTTATCAACCCTCCTCGTTTCATAAATATATCTTCTTTCATTTTGCTGAGTATGATGTTGAACAGCACTCTGGAGCATTTATTGTTATTTAAAGCAAATGCCTTTAAAGTACGTTGGACTATCTATCTCTGTCAGGCAAAACTCCCACTGACATTAGTAGAATTCTTCAGGTTTCTCCTGAATATGAAAAGCACTTACTCTGTTATTATTTGGTTATGCGTATTTCTGTTTCACAATCATTGTTTTGAAGAAACCTCATAATGCACTTCCTCATAGCTTGTAATAATTACACTACAGAAAACTAAAGTCTCTGTGGTATTTCGGAGGCATAATGAATAGCAGACTAATGTTAAATATTAATATTGTTGAACGCTCTTGTTAATTTTGTATGTGAACTTCACTGTTACAAGCACTTCGTTGCCCGATGCAGCTGAAATACAGATCTGCATTTATGTTTCAACTCTGAAGCATATATGGTAGCGTATTACCAAAACCCACAAATTAACTCCAGTAAAAAAAACAACACAAAAAAGAAGAATATCATCATTTCTAAAGTGCAATGTCCTGAAATAATAGGAGGTAGAAAATCATGTAATCTTTGCCATAAACACTGCTGCAATTCTGGAAAAGCTGCATTAGATGTGAGTAAAAAATGGTACACCAGGCCCCGTGGAACCCTCTGAGTGCTTGTCTAGTGCTTAGATACATTCCAAATCCTGTATTTATCCATTGATACTTTCCTTTATCTTTAATTACCATTTCTTGAAAATGATACGCTGTTGGGAATAGTATCTAAACATCAGTTGTTAATTATTGTTTAGTCCGGAAAGCTGAAATGTACCATTTAAAGGAGCTTGTATTCAGAATCAATAAGTTTAACTCATCTTTCTTCATTATTTAAGCTTTCTTTTGTCAACATTTAAAGACTGCTTCATGGACAAATTAATGTATTTGACATTGGCTTGTCCTGATTGAGAAACCAACTGTGTAATGTCCTTTGAGAGAACACAAAAGGAAATGAAGAAAAGAAGAGTAGGAAAGACAGAGAGTAAATGCCTTTTGGTTGACCTAAAATAAGTTTACTATCCATTTTTCCCTCATTCCACCCTGTCTGCATCTAGACAAGCTATGATGAGTGAGAGCACGGGAGGATAGGGAAAGAAGTGTATTGAGTCCAGAAATAAGACCAGATTAAACTTAAAAAATACTTTTGAAGAGTCTTTGCTGGGTGTGCAATAAGCTTCCCAGAATGAATCATGTATCATTCTGTGATGACGGAGATATTCAGTGAGTTGAATGAGGCATACAGATATTCAGAAATGTCAGATCTCTGTGGTGACTTTTAACAACTTCTCTTTATTTATTAATAAAAGAAAGAAAGTTGGAAAAAAAACACGTTCCTAAGACCAAAGACCTCTGTCTTTCTCAAGTCTCTTGGACGAATTCTGAGCTATTCTCCTTTATGGTATTTCTGATGTCCCAGAATTATTCTTTCTTGGGTGTCTCCAGTGGACCTGGAGCCAGCAGGAACATTTGTTGAACATTTATATAAAGATTTTTTGAAAGGTTAGTTGATTTTTTTTTTTTTTTCCCCCGTGCTGAGTGTCCCCTACAGCTTAGCTAATGGGGGCATTCAGCATATACTTCAGTGGCTCTCAATTTTAGATTTTCTTTTCAGGTCACTAGAAGAGGTTGATAAAAGAGAGCAGAAGAAAGCCAGAGGAAAGAAATAGAAAACAGCCTGCTGAAAATGGCAGCAGATAAAGATAAGATAAAGTGAGTACCAAATGCTAGTAAAGATGGCCTTTGCTGTAGCTTTGCTATTGATCACAACAGAAGGATCTGGTCATTTATATATTGTGGGACAAAAACACAAGTGAATATGAATGTAAAAGTGACAAGGAGAGGAAACAAATAAGAAAAAAAAAATCTGTAATGAAAATGTGCCATTAGAATATTTCAGTATTGACAAAATCCCACTCCAGTGGTCTCTTACATTTGCTTTAGGTGGAAACTGTTCCAGAGTGACCTAGAAGGGTTTTATATAATTCTGTATGGTTGTTTTTTTTTGCAGTTGTACTAACTGATATTGTCTGCTTTGTACTTATAGTATATTTCTCCATGAGGGAATATATACGAGCACTTTACTGGTGGTGGTTTAAGAACCTATGCTTAGTCTAGTAGACAACAAATACAAATGGTCTTTTGCTTTTAGAGCACAAATGAAGACTTTCCCCAAATCCAGGGAATTCAGATCCTATACAGCGTGCTACATGTACATATTTGTTTGTGCATTAGAAAGATGTAAATAAAACTTAATAAAACTATTTTATACATGGATGTCTATATAGATATGTATGCATGAAACAGTGTATCTCTTGTTGTGTATCCTCTTCTTCCAAATTCAGTTTTCAGTAGAAGCTCAGAGAAGTTGGAAACGTGGAAAAGGAGGGCTTGATTTATGATATTTAAAATGACAGAACATACCTGCCTTCAGGCCTCCCAATCCACTTGCATTCTGAGTACCTGGATACGATGGGACTGGAGCAGCATGAAGCTAATTAATACAGACTTTATCCTCAAGGGCCTGTGATCTGCCTTCAGGCACTTATGACCCAAAAGCAAGGGAGGAACTGATGAAGTCATATTGCATTGGGTGAGCACAAGGGCTGGATGTTCATGGGGTCTGTAAGGAGCATGTTAGATTAGGGGGCTAATTTGTTCATTGGAAGCCTACACAAACTGTTTCTCTACTATATAATTTGGCTTTGGACACATGAGATTTGGACTTCAGTCTGCAGTTTGTCAGCGTTCTGAAAAGCATTAATACATATGTTTGTATCTTATGAGAACATACAGGTATTCTGCTTTTTAGCTTGCTAATTTTCAACCATCGTTCACAGCATTCCCATCTCACAGGATTTGGGACTCAGGACAGCTGGCTGCTTTTCAGGCTGTGTCCGCAGGCAGTCGGGCTTGTGGTTCCCTGCTTGTGGCACTGCGACCTGCTGGATGTCAGCCAGCACCTCAGCAGTGTGGGGAAGGGAGCACCAAGGGCAAACATATTGGTAGAGAGTAGAACGTACAGTCAGAATACTTCACGTGAAGGAGAAATAGACTGCTTACCTGCTTTGAACTGAACCTTGTCTTCATGGGATCTTCTCTGCAGCTCTTGGGTTTTGTCCTTCGCTTGCAAGTCCTGCATTACTGCAGGGTGTCCTTGTTGGATGACAGGCTTTTTCTTTCCTTCTGGATGGAGGGAGAGCTTGGGACAACTGTTTAGTTCATGTGTACAAAACATGTTTTTCAGCCTTGTTTTATGACAGATCTCTTATTCAAATCATGGGTTGAATACTTCTTCTCTGGACTCAATTCTGTGCTGTAAAATACAAATATTAACGCTTTCCTACCTCAGAAGTAGACCTCCGAAGTGTTCAAATACTGTGGTGTTGGTAGTTAGTGAGAGAGGCAGTTATGTGCTTCCCCATTGCTATTCCTCAGCATGGGGTCTGGGCGCTCAGGATGTATGCACACAGCTGCACAAACACCCCCAGTCCCTGAAATGTGGTTAGTCATCAGAGTCATTGGCCCTCACCTGCCAGCAGAACCTGTAACTGCCTGCGTATGTATTTATAAAACAGACTATGTGAGATTGTCTTTTTATTCTTCCTCATGCAATGTTTGCCCTTTGTTTTATTCTCTGACCCTTATATTTGTCCGTCTTTCACCAGAACATGGTAAGCCCTTGGAGCATTCCTGTCCACGCAGAGAGCACTTGGTTGTGCTGCAAATATCAGCTATTAACATTGATGAAGTGACAGCTTTAATTATCTAATGCAACTTTGAAGCTGGTGCTGCTTTCCGTGGTGGAGTTGGACCAGATGACCTCCAGAGGTCCCTTCCCACCTGAAGTACTCTAGGATGCTATATTGGTTGCGGCATGTGGGGATTCACATTACTGAGCTTAGCTGCCTGCAGTAAATGGAAAAAGATAGATTCTCTGGAAAGGTGGTTTGGAGCATAAGCCTATTTAGATGCTAAAATAATAGCTTACAGGAGCGATTTATACATAGCCAAGGACGCTACCCTCCTAGTCAAGGTACCCATATATATATATATTCTTTAACAGGGTTAAATGCTGGTTTGTCACTAAGAGACTTAAACAGAGGCTGCTGGCTATATCAAAATGAAGTGTGGTTGTGTGGCATGTAAGAGAAAGCACAGTGAAACTGGAAACATTTTTTTTTTTGTTTTAAAATTAAAGATTTAATGAAAAGACTTATTTCTGAATTGTGAGTTGAGCAGTGATCAGAATAACTTAGTGTAAATTAAGATGATGCATGTTCTAGGGGAGGGGAGATTTGATCTTGCATAGCTTAGAACAGCAAACATTAAAAAAAAGGCATATGAGAAGTTGGGTCTAAATCCACCGTTAAGTCAGAACTTAAGTATTCTAAAGATATAGGCACAATTATTCACTGAGGAGAGAGGGTGAGAAAAGAATGGCAAAACTCTGCACCCAAACAGAGCTCCTCAGCTGGCATGTGGGAGGTCTGAATTCTAGCCTCCTTCCTCTGATTTTTGTACAGATTACTACATTTTTCATAGGTGAAATGCTTTATAGTGTGTTTTTGTTCACTTCTAGAAATGGCTAAAAGGTTAAGTGCTGTGTGCTGGGGTCACCCTGCAAATTCATGGGACAGCCATGGGAAGGCTCGCATCTTCCTGAATCTTGTGTTGTCATTTTGTGGTTGTAAGCTTAAATCTATGTCATTTTCATCTTAAGTGATGTTAAAACCTTTGTTGTATTTTAACAGTATTGATGTTTTTGTGGACATTCTGAGTATTTCATTTTTCCTACTTGAATATCTGTTTAATGTGCAGGTTAGAAGTACCTGTATGTTTTGGGGCAAGTAACAATTAGGCACAGTAAAAAAGCAACAAACCAGCCCACCTAAAAAAACAAACAACCCTCTTCAGCCACTCAGCCCATTTCCTGGCCTGGGCAAATCATTGTTTCCATATTGGTTTCATATAAATAATTTATTATCAATATTTCAGCCAGGAAGTTTCAGCTGCTCTGCGTTCCGAGTCAGATTACTGTAGCACTTTGGATATGGTCAGTATTGAATGGATGAACAATCAATGCTTTAGACTGATAGGTGTTTTTTTTTCCTAATAACCACGCGTGGGGGAAAACGTTTTTCCATCAGCACTTTCCCAGTGAATTGTAATCAAATAAGTTTATGTGAATGTCTGCTGCGGTGGAATTCTGAATATGTCAGAAATGCTTTTTTAAGTTGCAAATTTGCTTCTCTGGAATGTTTTATTGTCTCCCATTCACTTTTATGAGAGCTGCCAGAATTTTCATTGAACTTGTTGGGAAAAAAAAAAAAAAAAAGGCTGCAGTAATATGGCCACAATTTCGTTTCAGAAACGGTTCCCTTTGTCTCCCTCGGTAACAAGCACCAAAACAGCTGTGGTTATAAACCCACCGTTTTCATCTTTTCCTGATTGTAAGTGTAAGTCTTCTGTCTCCATTTCAGCGAGCTCCCAGATATGTCCCCACGTTTATTTCTGTAATTGCTCATCTGGAAGTACTTAACTTTAAAAGCACACTGGACAGGGTTTTGCTTCAATTTGATCTAAAACTTTCCTGTTAGTGAGCGTTGTGTGCCGAAGGCACTTCTACAGTGACTGATGTGTGCTCCGTGCAATTCCCTGCAATCAGGAAAAGGGAAAACGAGGAGAGGACTGGTTGGGGTTGTTTAGGGTTTCCTTGATTTAAATCTCATATTTTGCATGCTTCTTGATTGTATTAGTTCATTCATTTTGCCAAACAGACCACAAAGCTGTGAATATTTATTTAGTTCTGTTCCTAATAGTTTTTCTAATAGGGAATTACTTTGGTACAATGAAAGACATTTGTAAATGAAGCAGATAAGCCCTTTGGCAGACAAGGAGTGTTTTGTTCAACACAAGAATTCTATTGTCCACTGCTTTAGTTGTCAAGTGCCTGGGGAGCCCAGGATTTATGATGATGTTACAATGGCCCTTTCAGTGCAAAGTCTAAGAAGCTGTGAGATTCCGTTCCTCTGCTTTTCAGACTCTCAAATCTTTTTATCATGCAAGGACAATGCAGGATTCAGCTGCCTCTTAGGCCACAGGACTGCCCATTTAACATCATGCATTGTGAAATAATTACCATAGTGACAATGGGTTTGGGTTTGTTTTTTTTTTTCCCTCCCTCACCAGCAACATTTCAGAAATTGTTCAAGTTGTCACTTTGTGTAAAACGACTCTGAAGGCATGGCTTATTTTTCCCAAAAAATCTTGTTAGAAGATTTGATTTGAAATGCCACTGTGTCAAATCTACTTGGAGCATTAGAACTGTTTAATGGCTGTTTTTCTGAGGTTTTATTTTAATAATTATAACAAGACTTTGAAACAGCCTTCTGTAAATACAGCGGTTCTTTTGGCTTTTCTCCCTTTTTTAAAGGTTATGGAGTCTGTATTACTGAAGTCGTATTCAAATATAGTAGGAAATAAGAGAATAATATACAGAAAAGGCGGTGATGCCTGTGTATTAAAATTAATCAACTAAACTATTTCTTGTGCTGTATTAACAATGGGAATCATTCAGCAGTCTTAAATCCCACCTCTCTTGAAAACTGATATCTGCAGGAGTTTCTCTCTCCTTGCCTGATGTCAGTATGAATTTTTATGTGCTTCAAATAATGATTAGTACTTCAAAAAATATTGATTTGTAACCTCCGGTGTCTGTTTAAATGCAACATAACTTGAAAATGGAGCCCTTATTTGACAGTTATTACGTATGTAGGCACTTCACTGTCTCACACTCAGGTATACATGCAGGAAAAAACTTAATAATGTAGCAGGTCAGCCTGAAGAGCAGTCGTATCTGTTACCAACTACATTTGCTGCTTTTAAAAGCAAAAGCAGATCTTGAAAAAAAAAAAATTAAGACCGTGGAGATATGTAAAAGGGTATTTTGAGAAACACGTATCTCAGCAACTTCAGTTATTGTCAGCAAGAGGAAGCCTTGAACTGCAAAGTCATCTGCAAAGATGTCATCTGTAAAGATAAGGAGCAAATGATCAAAATAAGAAAGTTCATTCAGCTGTAGTCTTCCACACAGACAAATTGTGAATCGGTTCAAAAGGTCCTTCGTGGAAAAAAAGATGAATTTGGTTCCAGAATTAACATATTCAAAATGCCATATGCGCTTCATAGGGAATTGCATAAATGTTATGTGTGTCGAGTATTTTAATAAAGCACGTGCTTTGTAGATTGGCAGCTGTCATCACAGAGAACATTCCTTATTTCCTGGAGCTTATCGGCAGATTTCAGTATCTTGGAATGATTTTGCTTGAACATAGATCATAAATTTTTAAGACAGCGAGTGAATACATCTGCAGTCACAACTGACAATAGAAACCACGTGGTTTTATGTCTCCCTTTGGTGGATTACGTGTGAAGTGTGTTTAAGTGTAATATTGCGGTATTTAATATCTAATATTCAGAAAACGCCTGTTAATTTTGCCTGAATGCTTTTGCTAGCAACTTTGAAATTTACCAACTCTGCTGCTGAACTATTCATCACCAGTAAAACCTGACTGCTTTAATGGGGGTGAAAGGGAGTGAAAAATTGAGGACTGATGCAGAAGAGGTAGCATTAGCAGTTTACTACTGCAAAAAATTACTGACTTGGATGTACATAACATTGTTTTTAAGTGATGAAAACCCAAATTGCAGAGGTTATTTTGCAGTAATTCCTCCTAAAATTTATCACTGATGAAGGCTGAAAGCCCTGGGTAACCTAGCCTGACTTCCTTGGCTGAAATGGATCTTAGTTAAAGGATTAATTTAATACTCACTAGTACTATCAAGTGAGAATCACAAATGTGGTATTTACACTGGTAGATAACAGTAGGTCATACAGAGTATTTCTCTGGCATTTAGTAACATTAACTGTATTTCTTACCTGTGTGGGAACATATTGTTGGAAACATAGAGAATGATGACTGTCAACTCCTCTGAAACTGTGAGCATTCTGAACTTCTTTCTTTAAATGCAGAAGATGCACTTTGCCTAATAAGTGATGTAGCCAGCTTATTTTTCTTCCTGTGCCTTTTGTACAGAATATCTTAGTGCACTATCCCATTTAGGAGAGAATGCTGACCACTGAAACTGATGAACTTCTTACAGAGGCACCTCTTAATCAATTTCTTCTTCATATGCCTTCCCTACTGTAGTGCCAGTTCCACTGACTAAAACAAATCCACTCCTTTCTCTCTTATAATGGTAAAAATACTTATTTTCTAATATGCCTTTAGAGCACTTACAAGTGTTCAAAGCACATCACATTGGCTATTGGTATCTGCAGCTGTTCCTGTTTTTTTTTTACTGCAACGTGCCTTATATTGGATAATGTTCCTGAAACAGATTTTTCCAAAGGCATCTTTTCTTTTTCTTTCTTCCTTTTTCTTTTCTTTCTTTCTTTCTTTTTTTTTTTCCCCTTTTTTATATTTATTTTTTATTTTTTTTCCCCCTGGAGATGACAAAAAGGATGTAAAGGCAGATTGAGATGGCCTCCAGCATTTTAGTGAGGGGAACATTCTTGCAATAGTCTGTTAAGACAAAAGCTATTTATTAATTCTGATCTTTATGTGTAATGATTATTGAATTACTATTCTTTAAACTCTCTTTGGGCTGCTGGGGTTGTTTGTAGGTTCGACTTTAATTTTATTACGGTACTGACAATGCCTCGGATTTCATATGAAGTTTTTCATTCTTTGCAGCCAGAGCTGAAGCACGGGATAAGTGGCAGCAGAAAGCTTTCATCTGCATTGTCTTCAGTGTATCATTAAGTGGCGTTTCAAATGTGTGGAATATGCTACATAAATTGGCAACGTGTTTCCAGTGGGTGAAAGTAAGTAGCACATCCAATTGTGTGATCTTCTCAATAACAAGTCCGATATGCTTATCTCCTCTCTTCTCTCCAGCCTGCAATGCTCGTGCAATACAGGGAGAATTTCTGCTGTGACTAATCTCTTTCTTGTTGGGAGCTGTCAGCTGCTGTATCTCATGCAGTTTCACGGAGTTTATCCATTGGTCTTGAGCTCAGGACAGCCGATGTTGTAGGACATGCAGTGTCCTGCTGTGCCTTTAAGGCATGACTTGATAATGTGCATTTTTGGAATGACACTTATGTAATTTCTGGTTTGGAACTTCAGAGAACCTCTTGAAAACTCACAGCAATGTAGCAATGAAGAGCAGAAATGCAATACATTTTCTAATATGTAGGTTTAATTTCTAATATGTAGGTTTTAATTTAAATTAATCAGTGGAAAAGATTCATGCTTTTCTTATTCTGGGACTCAGTGAGTGAGTGATTAATTCCATACTTGTTTTATTTCTCTGATATTTTGTGCAATACCTCTCAGCTTAATAGAACTGTTCAAACATGGCTTAGAAGAATTTGGTGGTGACTTAGGCTTCAGAGGAGGTGGCTGCAGAAAGTGTGGAGATAGGGCAGTACTGGAAACCCCAAACCTTAAAGTAGTGATATTTGCTGCCCTTATGCCTTAAATTTTCCATACTCTCTGTGACTTTCAGTTTTGCTATTGCTGAAACCTCTTCAGATGTGAGAACTGTCCACCTACAGAAATATCCATGCTTTTTTAAAATTAACAGAGGAATGGAGTAAATGTAATAGGTTACAAATACATGAATGCTACCATTTTTACAGTCAAAAGCATGATCCCATCTGAATTGTATTGGATAAAGATTAAGAAGGCAGGATATGAAAGCGCTTTGTCTAGCTGACTCATTCACAGTTTTTACATTCAGTGCACTCAAGTTCTGCTTGACAGAAGCTTCGTTTCAGTAGAAATGTCCTTGAATGGTGATTATTTCATTTCTGGCAGTCGAATCCGTTGTATAGCTCATCATCCTTGTAAGGAGCTATTTAGATATGTGTAAATGGTTTCCACCAACTTGTTAAGGTATCAGGATGTATTTGACAGTGATACATACAACATTCAATTTACTTTAGCTGGGAAATGTGTGAGCTCCTTTGCTTCTTCATTAGGAATGTGAGATTGATGTCCCGTCATTCACTGAGCACAAGGTCCAAGATTTGCAGGCACTGGTCTGTTCAGTTGCAGATGCAGCTTTTCAATTGAATGAAATTAAAGATGATTTCGTTGGACCAAAGACTTCCAGACTAGGCTTCAAGTTCATACGTGAGCATCAAAAAGACACCGTAAGCATATCTTAATTGGTTGTGCTTTTGGTTTCATTGAATCTCCCCTCTGTGCACAGCTATGTGTGTTTCCTCATTCCTGTTTCTTCAGTTCATCCCTTCTGTCACTTTCTTATGATTTGGTTCAGGCCTTGTTCTACACTTCTTTATCCTGACTTCAGAGCTTCACTTCCAAGCAGATTTAACAAATGAGATGACTGTGAAGAAGAACCTTAAAGGAAAGCCCTCCGCTGTCATTAGTATATGAAATAACTGAATTTAAACAACTGAGTCTCAGGTTGAGGTCGTGGGGCTTTTTTCCTGCCTTATCTGACAAAATGTTGTGTCTATTTTCATAGACTTTTTTTCATTTCAGAGTTCAAACAAATCATTTTTGAAAGCAAGTTTCCTGCAGAGTGACTGTAGGATGTTCCCTCTGGTTGGAGTGTGAAGTGGCTCCTTACAAAAGAGGAGGAATAAGCAGCTTTTGTTGATTATCATGTAAACCTGGGCATCCATATTGCTTCTTAAATTCTCTTCTCTTCCTTTGAAGAATCTTTCTTTCGTAAATTGTTTCCAGCTGTGCCTGTTCAGGAATGCAAATTTCCTGTTACAGTATCCAGATAATCAAATGGTTTACAAGCTAAATATTCATGTTTAACTATTGTTAATGGAACAAAGAATGAGAGCACAGAGGAAAAGGCATTTCAGAGCTCCACTGGAGCGGTGACATAGACTTGGCTGCTCAGTTACACAAAAGATGCCCAGCGGTTCCCTTAAGTGGGAATATCCTGACTAGATTTCCTTCCTGTGCTGCATGAGATGTGCATATTGAAGTTCTGAAGAGACTGAGAGTAGGCATGACTGATGAGCTTCTTCTCAATTATATTTGTCTGATAAGAATTTCGTCTGAATGGTCAATTCATGGGGTCAATCCATTATACTCTCAGAAAGGAATACTGCCATAAGTAAAAACCTTTTGTATAGGATGGAAAACTGAGGTTTGCTTGCTGGATTTATAATTTCAGTGTTGTACTATTTTTGAATTGCCATTTTTCAGCTAAAACGTCCTTCTGATTAGTTTTTAATTCTCTCATAGTAAACCTGACTGTAATAGGAAAAATACGGTGTTTCTGCTGTACAGGATAGATCTTGGAAGCAAACTGCTCTCTTGCTTTGTTTGTGCATAAATACTGGGTGGAAATTAGAATAATTTTCAGTTGTGTAGAATTGCCCTGTCTTATTACAGTGCTAGCTTGTTTAATGAAGCCTCTGTACCAGAAAATATTACATCTCCAATTGCCTGCTTTAAGCTGCATTACATCTCACTTTATTTCTATGCAAGTAGCCATTTCTGTAAGTTTTAAGACCTGAATTTTTGAAATCTTAACCCACAAAAGTCCAACACAGAACAAACACTTAGGGTATCTGCAGGATTCACATTGCTTATGTTTTAGGTATTACTAGTCTGAATGAAAGAGGCTCATATATGAGTGCAGAATCTTTGATTTTAGTGGGATGACACTCCAAAGTACATCAAATCCAAAGGTTTTTCTTAAAGTATAGCCTGAGAGTCAAAATGTCAAGAGCAATTTGTTTGTGTCAGTCTCATTGCACACATTCGGTGTAATGAGCTGGACTCTGAATTTGTTACCTCTGCTCTGTTGATGCTCTCAAAGACTTGCTTGAGCTTATTTCCAAGCACCTTAGGAACTATTGTTAGAACAGTGTAAGATGTATATCCTGGTCACACAGATAACAGAGGAATCATTATTTTGTTACAAATCACCATGCCTTCTAAAAGAACTGAAACTCTGGTCGTATTGACAAAAAAATTGTTTCTGTTCAAATGCTGAAAATAATGCACTGTCAAACACTCATCTCTGCCTTTTCCCAGCCTTCTGGGAAATCCTAGCCTTGTTTGGGCTACAGTGTGCTCTGCCCTGTGCACTGGAGCACTTTTGCTGGGCTGTGTTGCAGGAAACTGAAGGATCCCACGAGGCAAGAGATTTTTTTTCTAAGGAGTGACTGCACTACACAAATTGCAGACTGGCTGTAAGAGAAGAAAAAGGATGGAAAGGCTCAGACCTTGGCTAAAAAACTCACCAAAAGTCCAAGACTCTGTGAGTCAAAACAACTTGAAGTATTCTGGTATTAGTTGTGAAATATGCGTTCCAATAAAATTAGTTTCTGACAAAATTTAAGTAGTTCTTTTGAAGGTGGGAAGTATGAACCACCAACAACTAACTCAACATTTCTCAGGAAAAATATTGGCAGAAATCTTCAATTTGCTGCTGTAACGAACTCATTTTATGTTTACTGAGAAAACTGATGTCGGCTTTAACTACAAATGCTCTTTACAGTTCCTCTCTTATGGCTTTCCTAAGAGTAACAACAGTAATAGCAGTAATAACAGCAGAAAGAATACGGAGGACTAGCAAATTTAAACAAAAGGAAAAACTAAGTTATGTCTTGCACACATTTTATATATAGAAAGACTACTGTGTGCTTAGCCATTCCAGGTTTCATACACTGCAAAAGCTGTCTTCAGTTTTACTTAGAAGCTCGTTTGCTGTCTCAAACATGGTTATATGGTTCATGTCATAAACCAAGATGAAATTTGCGAATGTAGTTGTTTTGAAATGGTTAACCAAACTGATGGCTGCAGTGTTATAGTTGAAGAAAAACTTCTTAGACTTCAGTATCTCTCAGGAGTACTTGCTGATATCGCCACAGAAACGTATGCTATTTATGTGGCTTTACTAATTTGAATAAACACTAATAAAGTCACACAAGTTGCAATTGGTAAAATCTAATGTAATGCATAGGATTTTCCCACTTTATTCCTGACAACCTGCATTTGCAACCATTCAGTTACTTTATTTTAAAATGGCTTTTCAATTATAGTCTATTGCTGTAGGGGAAAGCCTTCTGACAAAGGTATGACATAAACCATTTATACTGCAGTTCCATCATAGTTCCCATAGCTAAACTAGACTGGACAGTTCATTAAAAAGAAAAATTAATAGTACAAGGTTGCAGGGAAACAATAACAGATTATGACTGGCCTGTGGCAGCCTACTGAATTCATGCAGTGGAATAAAAATGATTCCCCTGTCTCATAAATGAAGGTTTGTTCCAAGGTTTTAGGCTAAGTCTATACTTCAATTCCTTCATAGGAAAAAAAAAAAGCAATGCAGTTTCTTGTCTGTAAAAGCAATAATCTGTAATTCCTGCTGAATGTCTACGTGCACTCTTTTGACACGGAAAGTGCATATTTTATTGTTTGCATAATAATGTACATAATATGAAAGAGACTACACTAGAACACAGCAAAGAAAAAACAAAACTCAGAGCTGGGCAGAGGCATGGAGGGCAAAATGAGGGCAGAATCATGACTTTGTCCCATCCTTTCTTGTCTAAGGTAGTAAGTGCTCCATACCAGTCTGAAATTGCTGTCTTCCTGCATGGTAAAACCCTCAGATTTGTAATTCACTGGCATTTCTTTTAGGTCCATTGCAGCCGCCTGTGTGCCAGCATGTGTGATTTATCTTTTCCTTAGGGTTGTTCTTCAAGGTATAAGCAAGTCTTAATGGGTTCTTTCTAGAAGTTGCTGCATATTTTCCTAATTTCGTGGCTGGATTTTTCTGTATAATTCTGGTATGCATGGCAAGTACATGGGCTTGTATTTTATCATTGAAATACGAGTTTTATTATAGCAATGCTATAAATTCCTGTCTCAGAAGATATTTCAAACAATATAGGCTCTGGGATACATTAACTATTACTTTTGGCTAGTAGCCACAACCTTCTAATGAATTCAACAGGATTGCATAGAGGCCAGAAAATGAGAAATCTGACTCAATATTGCGTTTGCAATCAAATTCAGGACTGACCCTCCAGAGTATTCTCCGGTTCTGTTTATGAACACCATCTCCTTTTTCAAACCGCTTAAAGTACTGAAAAGTGATGGTTCTGGGATCTGATCTCATTGTGCTTTTACAAGCCTTTACTTGCTATTACAAGGGAAACTTGGATATTTGGCCTCTCATCCTCCCTTCCCTCCTCCCCCAGTAGAAAAACAGATTATGTAACCTCGAATGTCTGGTCGCTGGTCATAGACCTCCTGGCTATCTTGGCTAAGTTTCATGCTATAAGCTATATATTGCTAAGGCTGCAACGAAGCAAAAATAGCCAACCAACCAAAAGACTCCCTAGAAATCCCGAGCTGTTTTCGTACTTTCACTGCAGGCAACATGCATGAGCAGCAGTATGTTGAAGAGCAGACTATTGCTCTTGGTTTTTAAAGGGAATGTTTCCGTGAACACTTAACACTCATTAATGAGCTGTTCATTTGAAGATTAGATACTAACTGGAAATTTCATTACTGTCTTCTGTTTACATGTCCAAAGGCGCTGATTTTGTCTTCTCTCCCTCTCTGCCCTGCATAAGGCACAGGAGAGAGCAACCCCATCGCAGGGAAGGGTTTTTCAGTGAATCACAATGACTCACTCCAAAGCAAGTTCAACAAAGACTGTGTTGTGCTGCTTCAGAGTGAATAAAGCCAGTGCCCAAGTGGCTACTGCTACTCTGCAGCTTGCAGGATAAACAATATCGTACAGTAGTTGTGTTTTCAAGGAACTCTGCATAAAATGGAATTACCTTTTTTCTCCTTGTAGACCTACAGCAATTTGATTTGCTTAAAAACTGCTCTTGCTTAACAAATATAAATCAAGTATTTTAGGTGGGAAAACTCTCAGCAAGGAATAGGATGATATTGGGTGTTTGAAAAAGAGCCAAAACCAGCTCTCCTGAACAGAGGTTGGCATGCTGTTGGCCCAGGCATTATCTGGGTTAAACTTCTGCTTCCCACATCCTGATAATTCCTTTCAGCACAGGCTCAGTTTTCTTGAGTTCAGTTCTTCAGTCCTTTGTGCAGGTGATACACTTCGCCTGTGAGCTGTTACTTCTGTGCTGTGCCCAGGTTACGGACTATCGTTTGATTTCTCCATCAGTTTATTATGCTGCTGCATGTTGAGCCCATCTAGGCCAAAGGAACAAAGCTTGCATGCAAAGCCGAGAACATCTCACCTTTTTCTTTCTTCATGGCTCTGTGCTTCCACTGTTAAACAGAAGTTTAGAAAATATTCGTATTACCATTTTTATTTTTGCATAGTCGTGCATGTTATAGTTAGGTTTAGCTACAGCTGTGTTTACAAATAATGTAGCATGATACAAGTACCTGCCTATGATCTTCATAATGATTCCTGCCTGCTTCTAATATAAATTTATCATTCGTTGGGTCTGTATCTGAGTTCACCTACTGAAGCTTAACCTAAAAGGGATCCACAAAAATTGCACAAATAGCTTTTAAAAATCACAGTACGTTTTATAAGGCAATGTTTACTCTGACAGACGCTGCATTTGAACAAGGAATATGACTGTCTGTTCAGAAAGATCCCAGTTCCTGGATGAATCCCCAGATCCTGATTCTCCAGCTGATGCCTGTCTGGTGCTCTGACCACTGAATTTCCAGGAAGTTGTTTTAGGTTGTAAGGTGAAGGACAAATAGTAACAAATCATTCCTCTTCCTTTTTCATCTCTCTTGTGAGTGTTTATGCTCAAAATATTGTTTTTGTTCTTCAAAGTGGCAAGAAAATACAGGGTTAGCGTAGTAGAAGAACAGTACATCACTATCCCTGGATGTGATATTGTAAAATAGAAAAAGAAAGCAAAGAAAATCAAATACTGATCCATGTGGATTAGTCTTACTCAACTTTACATTGTTTACTGTAGAGATTTGAAGGAAAAAGAAGACAGGGATGTTCGTTGTTATTCACTAAGGAAAGCAGTACCCTTGAAGTTTTACATATGCTTTTATAGGAGGAACTCCAGATTTTCTGTAATGTCAACAAAACCAGCAAATATTGTATTCAAATTCTCTGGAGTCTGAGGTACCAGGCTAGATCAAAGAACAAGGCTGATGTTTTAGCAGTTGGTTTTAATGATTAAATCAGCGGATACAGCGGGTTGTTTGGCTGGTGTATGTCCAATTTCAACTTTGGAGAATCTTTAGCAACGTTTAAGAAATTTATTTGAAGAAAAACAGAACCAAAATTCAACTCATGGTACACCCAACACTCTGTAACTAACAATTTTACCTTGGCTTGCTAAGTAATAGAAGTACACATGAAATCATTGTTTCATATTCGAAAATTCATTGGAACTGTGAAAGGCCCATTTCTCTTTGTCTAATTGGATACACAGAGGTTACAGGTATTTGAACTGTTGAGCTGCAATGCAGGGAAATTTCTTCTTCATGCTCTAAAAATCTGCTTGCACGGGGAATGCTATTTTATACCATACACTTACGCATTGGTCTTAGGCTTTCAGTTGCCTTCATATTGTCCACCACCTGCTCACTTCTAAGACAGTAATTTGGGCTTCTAGTTCACAACATCTCTCTTGGGCTTAACACGTATGGTCTCTAAAAGCTTTCCATTGACTCATAACTTCCATTTTCTTTCTCTGTAAACTCCCAGGACTGTCAGCAGTCATTTTAGTTTGTTTCTTACTTCAACTGTCAAGTAGAAATTTCCTTTTAAAAAAATGGAAAAGGTCCAGAGTTTGTAAGTATTCCATCATTTTTCCAATAAATGCAGCAAGTACAAATGTATTTAGAAAGATTATGTTTGGTGACAGACACGCTCATCTCTCTTTACCCTACCAGTTCCTTTTCCAGAAAAAACATAAGAACTTCAAGAGCAATTTATTTAATTACCATTATAGGAGACTTCAAAGGAAGTTGGTTGGACTGAAATAGTAATATCACCCCGGCAACTTTTTGAAGATAACATTTTTGTACAAAATATGCTGAACATTAGGGTATGTTTAACAGGGGGGAAAAAGAAATAGTATTCCACCCTTTTGACTGAAGCCTTCAGACTTTTTTTTACATGTACGTGTATGTCAGTTCTTCTTCTTCTTATTGGCCTCTGTTTTTCTTGTGCGAATATAAATTCTTTCTCTTTTATCTGCCTAATATTAAAGTAATTACATCCAAAAATTATATTGTTTTAAATCCAGCAATTCTAGCAAGTGTCAGGCTGTTTTCTCCTTGCTTTTTCACAAGCTTTTTTGTAAGTAACACTTCACTAGACTCCATTAGAGAGAAAGCCATGTTATCAATCTGGAATCCAAAGCTTTACCTGACTGGCCACACACACAAATGCTTTCCTACTGTCTTATTACTTTATAAGGACACTGGTAATCTAAGAATGGTAATCTAAGATGTGGATACACGCCACAAATCCTGATCATTGCTCTGTCAAAATCAAGATTTACCCTCAACATCGTATTATCAAAGCTTGTAATTCACTTCCAGAATATATCTAATCATAGCTGACTCATCGTCTCAGCTATGAATAACACAAATCTAATGAAAAAAGTGCTCATTTTTGCCAGTTTCCCATGACCAGCTTTCTGTGGAAAATCAGTTTCTGAAACCAGGCTTTTCATGCAAGAACAACAGTAGGTTTGAGATATTTGATGTATGCCTCTTCTGTATTATATCACAGGCCCCAACTACAGTAAGCTGCTGTTAAACAGCTCCTGTTAGTGGTGTTTATTCAAAAGCATAGAAATGTTTTGTCGCAATCATCAGTAATTATAGGTTACAAATAATTCCAATCCACAATCTCTGGGATGCATTAGTGTTTCATACCATCAGTTAGAAATATATAATTGAACTGGTTTGCCATAGAACAAATTATGTTCATGCCAAATATACTGAATCATTTGCCATTTTTTTTTTTTTGCAAATATATCACTTGCATGAAAAACAAATTTTAATTGCAAGCTAGCAAGCCTGTCTTATTCTGAGTTATTTATATGCTTAGCTAACCTGTAGCACCTTAGGAGCTTATTGCCTTTTTTTTTTTTTTTCTCCTTAATAATATCGGGAATTGTGTTTTAGTCCTTACAACATTGGATTGTGTCACTTGGAGCACTGAAAATACTAATAGTTCCTCTGATTTATGCTGAGAGCAGATTGTGATGCACAGGGAGCCGAAGGGGAAGTTGTACCTAATGCAGGTATTATTTTGTTTCCGTGTATGTGCTGTTTTAAAGTAGAAATACTCTGTGCTGACTACGTACAACAAGACATCTCAGAAAATACTCATGGAAATGTTGTTTTGAATTATAATCTTTTGATTTAGTGGATTTGAAATAATTGGCTAAATTTGCAGTTTGGACTCTTTCTGCTTTAGTGTCTCATTTGGTACCTAAACAGTGTGATGGTCTCCTTTATTAGAGCTTCTGACACTGCATTAGGAATGGGTTTGAATATTCTGTTGTTATTGCCCCATGCTGTTGAGTCAGAATAGTCTCTTTGCAGTCCCTGTCTATGAAAAAAATAATTATTTATTCAGTTGTTCATTCTAAATATCTCGAAGTAGCTCTTTATGGAAGAAATTTGCTCTACACTGGAGCAGTTAAGCAAACAATCAGAGAGAAACTTATATGTGTGCCTGGCTGAAGGACGTGAACCCTTTCCTCCAAGAAAGCTAAGAAGGAAAATTTGATTAGAAATTTAGCTCTCACATTTCTTTCTTTATCAAATGTATTAGAAAATGAAAGAGACTCTAGGTAATTTGTTAACTTGTCAAGTTTTATAAAGATAAGAGTTACAGAGAATCTAATTACTTGAGCCTCTCTAAATGAGAGTCACTCTGCTTGCTAGACATAAGCAAACTGCTGTCTTTTCAAGGTGGTTTACATGTGCTTCTGAAGTGGTGATCTTTTCTTAGAAGCTTCCCTACTTGAGGGAGGTTGCATTGAAGGGGAGCGGGGGGATAAGTAGTCTAGGAGAATTATATTCAGAGTGGCAAAACATTTTACAAGAAGGAAGCTTTCTGCAGTGAACAAACTGATTAAAGATTCAGCGGAATAATGTATTCAGACATTTTGCAGAAATAATTATTTCCATCACACTTTTCTTAGAAGGAAAATAATTTTTAGAATATTCTAGAGAATATTTATTATTATAGAGAAATAAAATTGTTATTCTAGAGAAATAAAATTATACAGGAAACTCAATTCTAAGTTATTTCTATCTGTAGGTTTATGTACCTCACGCGCTTCCACGTCTGCATGGGGTATACAAAAACTGTGTAATACTCACTTTGGGTAGCTGGTTTCACCACTTAGCAGGACTTTTACCAGAATAATGAAAATGCTTTGGCACTATGAAATGTATTGTAGAGAAAGCCATTCTGCAGCTTTCATGTTCCTTCGTATTGACTTTTGTTATATAAAGACCACAGAACATGCTATAATAGTCTGGCATTTCAACAGCACTGCTGAAGCTGCCTCCACGTAAAGCTGTAAGTACAACACTGCAGATTCAGTTTAGATTTCCGATTATGTGAGGGTTGTTAGCCCTTCAGCTAGAGGTCGTAGAACAGAAGATAAATTAATCACTTGTTGGAACTCGTGTTGCCTTGGTTTGTTTGCTTGCTGGGTAGGCCTGCCCGTAGTCATTAGTTTTTGCTAATTTCTTGGTTATCATCCTTTAATCTTGAATTTGTGTCTTATTTTTGTTATACGCTAAAAAGATTTAGTCACAACACAAGTGTTATTTACAAGTTTTTGGAGAAAAATATGTATTCAGGGTTGGCCTACCATGTGAGCACAGTATCAGTAGTTGGAAGTAAGTTGATATTAAATGTCATTATTTCTTCTTTGTGGCATCTTTTATAACCACTTCCAGGGAAATATACTGAAACTAGTGTGGACATCATAGACTACAGCTTTACCAAGCGTTGAGTGTACAGGAAATTAAGAGAATTCCAATTTTGACTGAGATGTACAAGAATGTAATTACTATTTAAAATAAACTCTACCAAGAGCTCAGTCATTACTTCAAATGACTCTATCAATCACCGTGTTCTTTAATATAACTACCTTTCTTACACTGGTTGTTTTCCTGTAGGGTTTATGCTTAAAAGCAGACAGTCTCTGTCACATTTATCTTAAGTTGATCTCCCCAGGGCAGCAAGTAAACGTAAAACTCTGTTTACAGCCATTTTTCATTCCCCAAACCTTTTAATATCACTCTCTCAGGCTTATTTCTATGTCATTTGCTTTGTAATGTACTAAGTTGTCTTCCTACTTTCTTCTGCTTTGTATGAGGAACACCAAATGGCAATTTCACTGTTCTTGAATGAGCACAAATTAAATCAAGTCTGGTGAAAATACTTTCCTTCCATGATGATTGCAGAGGTAGATACTGAAGGATATATCACATCATCAAGAAGTTGTTTTTCTTCCTCTTTCCTGCAAAATGATTTCTGTTTTCAAAGAATCATCATTTTGTGGTTCTTTGTGGTTTCGTAATACTGAGTCTCAAAGCTGCTACAGAAAAATATGGCTACATTTCAGAAACTATTCTTTTGGAGCAGCTGGGGATTATTGGCTTTAAATATTTTAGTAATCCAATACAGTGCTATAAAACATAATTTAAAATTGCAAAGGATTAAGAATCTTTTGCATAGGATTCTACAGAACTCAGAATAGGATTCTACAAAGCTTACTTAGCATTTTTAAGGTAACTTTTATTGCTAAAGATGAAAATCACCAGTTCTGTTAAGATTTTATTAATATATTTAGAACATGCAAATCTTACTATAGAGGAATTGTGGCTGTTTGCAGAGCATATAGAAAATTATATACAAAACTATCATCTCTGCAAAACTGCAAGCTTGGGTTATAATCCGTTATAACTGCACCGTGCTCCTGTGCAAGACAGTGGCATATGAACAGGGCAGGTGAGGGGCTTTCCATTATTCACCAGAATACCTAGCAGTTTTTTTTCCCAAAATGCCTTTAAAGATGAAACATTTCCCTTTTTGGATTACTTTTGCCTCATAAGACCAGTTCTGTTTCATGAATGACACAGAAGACTTTATATCAATTTGCATTCAGATGAGGGTTATTTGCTGTTTGCTCCAGTGAGACCTGAAATACACTTCAACACAAAGAGAGATTCAGTCCCTCAGTAGGGCTCACAGGGAGTCAGTTTGCTGGCGGTCTGCTTTAAAATTACACACTGGGAGAAATGAGATTTACCACTTACATACATAGCATGAAAATCTTTTACTGTATCAAGAGATCAGAGCTTTTGTCTCTTAAACAAAACGTTTTACATTAGACTACTGGATACAGACTTTCAACGCTTGACCCAAATTGATAATTATATATCTGACTAATCTCATGGGATTAGTCATATTCATGAAGTCAGATTGCTGGGTTAGGAGGCCTTTAATTTTTCATTTTCCTATTTTGTATGCGATAAGTAAGGAAATGATTCTAGTGCTTAGAGGAGGAACTCTTGCTATATGGATGGAGCTCTGTGTCTCATGGCTGCCAGGGGAAAAGGGGTTCACAGGAGGAAGCAAACATCCATCTCCTGATGGGATGATTTCCCAGCTGGAATGGTGTGTACAGAGCCATCCTGCTACTGTAGTGCAGCTAAAACTTAAAAATAAAATAAAACAAATAAAAATAAAAATAAAACAATAAAGCCAATATTGTCCTCTGGATCAGCTCATTGCATTTAAAGCAAACCTTGCAAATGATGATGTACTTGTGTTGCACCAGGCATACTTTGGCTCCAGTGGAAAAGTGCAGTAACCCTTATTCTAATCTTGTCCAGATGCAGGGTATCTAGGATCCCATAGAAAGAGATTGGCATTTTTCAGGACTGAAAGACTTGCTTTCCTAACTGGCTTTTCCACATGTGTCATGCAGGCTAGATGTACTGTGTAGAAGATCTGATACTTTGCATAATACTATTTCAAGTAAATAAAATGATGTCTTCTTTCTACCATGTTTTTTTACAGTGAGTTCATCTGAGCTAAAAGAAATACTCAGCATTTGGTCTGACATTATGTTACAGCTTAAAATCAAAAAGTAATTGATAGGATTAAGTTAAATGAGGAGGTTATTGATTCTCAGTATTTTATCTTGTTTCATAATCAAAAGAGACCGGACTAATTTTACACCTCTGTGTACCATTTTCTTGACAGGAGTCAAGGAGAGGAACAAAGTTCTGTTTAATTGTTAAATGGGAAAAAAAGTTAATTGAAACCAAATATTAGGCTGTCAAGATTTATGAGACTTGATAGATAGCTTTCTGCAGCAAGAATTGACTTGAGCCAAAAATATTTTCATATTAATGGCGTGAATTTCTTGAAATTACTTAAGATCAGGTATTGGAATGCAGCAGTCTACAAGGGGATAAAAATACACGGCATATTGAAATTCTGTATCCGTGTATTCACTCTGATACACATACCAGTATACATTCAGCAGTGCGTGTGAATATGAGACAGATACATGCTGGCTAACAGAACTAGTCCACATCCCTCATTTCATATGTTTTATTAAAAACTTCTGAAGTAGTTAAATCATGCTATGCCCCAAGGATTAACCAGTATGGGCTCAGTGGGACTCAACTGATTATTTGATCTGGAAATCTGATTCCCACATTCAAGGAAGAAAGAGCAAACCATTTAGGTGAAACCATGGATTGTGAGCCCTTAGCTTGCTCAGAAAGCTGTGTCCCAAACGGAGAGAAATGTCCAGGTTCTTGCTGGCTTTGCTACACCTGGCTACACGGAGGAGAGAGCCTTGTGCAGCGGGGCATTGCCCAGCCACAGCAGGTCCCTCCAGGTCCCTCTGTGCTGTGGGAAGCGGAGGCTCAGCCAGCTGTGCTCTGTCCTTCTGTCCAGATCTCAGGCATTCTGAGAGCTACAGATCTAAGAGGATCCAATATTTATTCCGTCATTAAAAAACTATTAATTTATTCATCGGACGATAAAATTGTTTTAAAATGAATCATTCATCTTTTCAGCTAATTCTAATTACAGTTAAAACCTCATCTGGACTGGGAGTTTGCTGTATTTACTTGAAACTCTTGCAAAACATTTCAGAACATAATCATCCGTTATTATATTGCTTCACTGTGCTCTTGTCTGCTTTCCGCCAAGTGTAGTCCTGAGAACAATTGATATTTTAATGTATCATCCAGAAGTTACAGCCTAGTCAAATCAGAAAAAATTGTTTAGTCTATTGTAATTTGGCATATGATCACTTAATAGCACACAGGAAGTCAGCGTGAATGTTTGGGATTATTTTAGCTATAAATATGAAGAAAAAAAAAATAAAATTGGCTAGACTTTGCTTCCGCAACTGATCTTGTCATTAAACTAGTCATTGCTGGCTCCTTATTTTTGTCTATTAGTCATCTATAAACAGTCATTCAAATTTGTGTGTGACGTTTTGTAGAGCAGACTGGCTTTTCAAATTAACCTTAGAGCTACCAACACCTCTCCGCTGTGCCGTGCTGCATTTGAGTCCCCGCGTTCTGTGGTCTCAGTGCAAGGATGCAGAAGGATGCTGGAGTTGCTGCCTTGGGGAGCAGGCAATACTCTGGCTCTCCTCTGCGCCATAGCCTGTGTATATTGTTTTATTATTTTTCAGTTTTGTGATGGATGAGTACTTAATTAGTTGAATAGCTCATTTCCATTCAGAGTAATGATGGATTGTATTTCCGGTGTCAGAAGAACAGACTTCGCTTGCAAGGAATCACTGAACCAAATGAGTTGGAAGAAGCCTGTAAAGGCCATCTGATCCAACTCCCCTGCAAAGAACAGGGACACCCACAGCTCCATCAGGTGCTCAGAGCCTGGTCCAGTCTGACCTTGAATGTCTCCAGAGATGGGGCTTCCACTACTTCTCTAGGCAACCTGTGCCAGTGCCTCACCAGCCTTACAGTAAATAACTTCTTCCTTATATGAAATCTGAATCTCCCCTCTTACGATAAAATTGAAACTTGTTAACTTTACGTTTCCAAAACTTATTAACAAGTATAAATAAAAAACAGAGCTATTATCCTCATAGCCAAAAGTGCTTATTCTACCAACTGCTTAGGGAGAAATATCTTATTTCCATGCAAAAACACTACGCATGAAGTTCTTCAGGGTGCGGACCAGATATTGTTTTACTGTTTCTCATTCCTGCATACCTTGACTGATCAAGTTATATGAGTAGCATTCTGGAGTCCCACTGTGTTCATGTGTGCTTCTGATGTGATCTGATCTTGTGTGCTGGCTCATGTTCCCTTTATCCCTCATAATTTTCAATACCAAAATTGCAAACGATAATTCGTATGTAACTAAAATCTGTTAATAGAATTCTGCCTGTTGTGAAAAAACTGCACCTTAGTTTGAATGTGGTGTCCGTTTTTGCTTTTAAGGAAGTGGGAAGCAGGGTTGGATTTTTACAGATTTCCATGGAAAATGTAGGATTTCAAAACTACATGTTGTGCAATTCTGAACAACAACAGAAAAAATTCAGGATGTTGCAGTTTGGTCACATGCCTACTGAGATTCAGCTGGCTATCGCTGAGGAATATAATCTCTATGCAGAATTAACAGAAACACTGAGGATCTCTCTCAGATCATAACTTCAAAAAAGACAAGAGACATTCACAGCAAATCGTTCTGACAGGTCACTGTGTGTGTAAGGTTGTGCAGTGTCTGAATATAAGTTCTGCCTACGGAGAATATGTGGACACTGAGCAGAGCAGCACTGCAGCCTCAGGTCTGTGTTCCATGCTTAGCTGGTGACCAGGTATTTTCCCCTCTGTGTCCATGGGAGAAAATGAAATGCTTTTTTAGCATTAAACAGGAATAAAATAAAATAAAATAAAATAAAATAAAGGAAAATAGCTAAAAAAGCTTTTTTAGCTGTTTTCCTTTATTTTCCGCTGGAATAAATGGGAAACTGTTAGTGCTCAGCAGATGAGTTACATTAAAATATTTGAAAGGCCTTGAATAGAATGTTTTGGTGAAGAAAAAAAAGTGACACAGAAGAAGATGACTTATTTCGTGTTAGTAATACAGCTTCACTTCTAATGCAGTTTAGTTTATTTTAGCTATAGCTTCAGATCATCTTGTGCACCTTACCTTTTAGGAAGAAAGCACTCTGCAGAAAGCCAGGCTGTGGCTGCTTGGAATTAAATAGTTCTATAGGCTTCAGTGGAGCTCTGTAGTTTTATTTTCTTAACTTCTCTGATGATGATAGGAGACGTGGGCCTTACTGTTGTGACAACCTCTGTGTAAGTGAACAGACAGACTACCTTCAGGCAGGGAGAAGGAGAGAGGCCAGAAGGCCTTCCAGCCTGCAGCTCGTGCTGTCACTGCAGCCTCTGTGCAGCAGAGCACTTCCCCTGGAGCTCAGCTGGTATTTCTAGCATGGAGCCCTTTCCCAATGTAACTCAAAACAGAAGCAATTGCCATAAACAAACATAGTGGGTTTTTTTTTGTTGTTGTTTTTATTTATTTTATTTTTTATTTTTTTGCCCAGATACTGCTCAGATACAATCTGAAGACACATAACCTTATTGCTCCCTTCCTGTATGTATAAGCAGAGGATAAAAACAAAAGGTAGCATATAATCTTTGTTTTAAATCCGCATTACTAAATTAAGCATGGATGTGTGATTAATGTTTTGTTTCCAGTACTTCATACTTGAAGAGCTGATAATAAGCAGGATATGTGTCAGCTTGGCTCTTCCATTATTGTTAAGCATCTTTACAAAGTGCTTCCTGATTTACATAACGGTACTGAGAAGTTTGGGAATAATGGCCACATGCGTTTACTTATTTTCATTGTTGAGATCATGATGAAATGTTAATGAAGAATAATTATCAGAGAGTTTAATTTTCAAACACTTCCAAAATCTATTAATGTGAGCAGTTTACTTAGCATTTCATAGCAGCGGGTTATAGAATGCACAGCTGTCTAGGCGTGCCTTCCTATCTCACTTCTGTTTGGAGCATCTAGGCCCTGTTTAACAACCCAGGAGCGCAAGCACTCGCAGCTGCTGCATTCCAAGTACCATGCAAGCTCCCTACAGTAAGCATGCTTGTCCATGGCAGGTAGGTGTGCTGGGCATGGCATTGATGGCTGCTTGGCTGAAAGGACACACCGTAGCAAACTCCTTTTGAAACAACATAATAGGAGCTTCAATTTGATTATTTTTTCTTTGCAAAACTGGGGGGAAAAAAAGTGCATTCCTTTCAGAATTGACTAGAGCTACTATAACAATTAGTGTTGAAAGGCTTCTCATGCTCAAGCCACTTCTACAACAGGTTAAATATTAGTTTTCAAGTTCTTTACGTCCTACCTTATTTTTACCCCTTCACAAAACAGAGATACAAAATAAACTGTAAAAGTACAGGCCTGCCTAATGTTCCACAGTTCACAGACATATGCTATATCACTGTAACTGAATTCTAAAATCATGTTTCTGACCAAAATAATAATAGAGATTGTTTTCTTTCCCATCTCTCTCATGCTGTTATGAGTCATCTGTGATGTGGCATCGTGAAACAATAGTGAAAAATGAAATGCGTACACCAAATGCTGCCCTTAATAAATAAGCTTAAGAAAGAAAATCGTAGAAACTCTTCCCTTGGTGCCAGATTATATTCACATTGAAATGTGTGTCTTTCATTTAATTCACCATGCTGGTGTCATTATGGTGCTGTAATTGACATATCAGTTTCCAATAAAGCAAAAACAAAAACCAACTTTTTTTGAGGAAATAAAACCCAACTATTTAATTCCTTACTTATGAATTCCTTATTTATAAAACTGTTTCCCAGTGCTGGGTGTTTGCCAAGGGATGTGTATGGGAGGACATGACTGCTCAGAATTTGAAACGTTACCCAAGATGAGTGGGTTGATTGCTAGTGAGATGTTTATCTGTTGCTGGAGTTACAGGTTGTGATACAGGCTGAAGCTTTTCCCTATATTCACATTTCCTTTGCTACAAATACTCTCTCTTTTTATTTCTCAAGAAAAATGATTCTGTTTTGAAGAAGATGGTAGCATATATTTATATATATGCCTGTGTGAATATAATATTCAGTGTTTTATAGTATCTTGCAGCAGAATAAAGTGACTTACACTGAAAGATGAAACAAAGCATTCTAGTGACCTAGTAAAAATTGGATTGAAAGAAAATATGCTGGAAAACCCAGTGGTAGATCAAAGCAGCCTTTAAGATGGATTGTTTGCTGATGGAGGTATAGACCTTAGTTGAGGTTTCACTGTATTATGCAATTTCTGCTTGAAATGTTAATTCTGACCTTGTGATTTAAAAATTATTAGAAAGTAAAAAAACAATGTAGTTCTGGTAATTTAAAGCACGGGGAAAGCAGAAGTAAATAACCACATCAATTGCTATATTATCAAAGCCATTTATCATTACCAGGACAAAGACAGAAGAATGGGCAGTCAGTGCTGTTCTCAGCTTTGGTGACTCGATCCTCAGATGGAGCAGAAGGGCTGCTCCAGGGACCCACATCCAAAACATATGTCCTTCTAGTTCTGTCTTGAAACACATAGGTAGTTATTTTTGGCATGAGAATCTCTTGGTCATTACAAAGCCTTTTTCTAGGCACATGCAGGAATATTCCATTCTTGAGAAGCAAGTATCTTGGTATCTGTCTTATATCTAAATCTACAGCTTAATGGCTTATATCTGAGGCTTATATCTAAGCTCCTAAGAAGGCTTAGATATAAATTAGGTATTTCTACACTCAGCCTGCATCTTGGGCTAAATCTTCTTGAAAGGATCATTAAGAATATGATTCTCTGTCTTTCAGCTTCCAAATGAGTGCCATAACCAGCAACTCAGGACGTTTTACAAGGTGCCAGTTAGATGTAACAAAGCACCAACGACGCACATTACTTACTGTTTCACAATTATTATATTTTATTCTAATTACCTTGAGATCTTCCAAGTTATCCCTAAATCTGTTTTGCTTAGTAAAGAGGTTGTTACGCCTCAAAGACATAAAAGAACTGACATTTTTCTTCATTTTGCTTTCTTTCAGGAATTAAGTTGGGAAGCTGCAGAGCATTAAAGTGATGCATTCCAGGTGTGGTGGCAACGCATGTGCAGAACAGTTTATCTGAAACTTTTCAGTGGCCCAAAACTTACGAACTTCCAAGGTGGAAGGGGTATATTCTTGGATACTCCTGTGCCTACTAAATAACCAAAAATGAAGGAGGACAATTGTTTACATGCTGCTCTTATCTGCCTGGGCATGCTCTATTACAGCCATGCCATAACTACAGAAAAACTAAACCACGTACGGCCATCGCTTCATGGTCACCATGAAAAAGGAAAAGAAGGACAAGTTCTGCATCGTTCAAAAAGAGGCTGGGTGTGGAATCAGTTCTTTGTTATAGAAGAGTACACGGGACCAGATCCTGTACTAGTGGGAAGGGTAAGAAGTTGTTTTACATTCATCAATTATCAATCATTACTAATACCTTTAATTTTTTAGTTGCTTTTCTTTCTTGCCATTGCTTTTCTGTTGTATTAGCTCCTTCTTCAGCAACTACTTCTCTACCTAAAATTAATCACATTATCGTAACTCAATTAAGGAGCTAATCAAAAACTACCTAAATGAATACAAGTTTTTCCACTGAGCTCAGCAGTCTCTGAATGAAGGTATATAGCTGTCATTTAAGACCATAGCAGTCACTTGAACAACAGTGTGTGCTAAGAATATCTGGTATCATTCTCAAATCTTTAAGAATAATGATTAAAACTGTAATGTCTAACCCAGCAGCTCAGAAGTGTACTGCTCTCCCTTCATCCTTTCATTTTCAAGTAATCAGTAAAATATGTTTAGAGGGAGATGATATAAATTTGTGTGTACCTGTGTAATTAAACACATCCTGGACAGATCTTTTATTCTGTTACCATCTAACTGTAGCAGACTACATACATACATACAAATATATATACATATATATGTAAATAAAACAGCATATTTAACAGTTTATAGTGAGTCAGCTGGGCTGTGCTGACTTAACACCAACACAAACAGAGGAGAATTGGATCAGTGACTTCAAATACTGTTCTAGCTGTTCTGATATTTAAAACTTTTACAAGTGTACAATTTGAAGATGTAAACATAAAATGATTAAATACATAATTTGGCTCAATATTTCCTTCATTCATCAAACCAAAATGTGCAATTGTTGTGAAAGTAATATAGTTCAGCAAGGATTTACTACTGATGTTATTTAGTTTGCAATAAAGAAGTTGCAATTAAAAACTAGCTGACAATCAATGGTTGTCTCATTTGTTACGTCCCATCTGTCACTTCAGTTTTTATACAGCATAATGCTCCATATTGTAGAATATGATTATTATGAAAGGTACAAAATTTTTGTAAAAATGGCTCTTCCTTCCAACTTCATTTGAATCAAAAGCTTGTTATGACTACCTTCTTGTGTATTTTCATCCTTAAATCTCAAAGCTTGGGTCTCGCTTGCACCCTCTGTGTAGTAGCATGCAATTGCACAGGTAGCATTGAACACAGCACAGATGTGCTCACAGCATGGGCTTGCTCATGGATTACTGTCTGATGTACAACAAGACTTTTGAAAACTGGAATTTCAAGATTTGTTTTTAAACACCGCAGTGAAATGTATGCCGTCTTGTTAAGGTCTGTCTATCCGCTTCTCATTTTGTAGCTTCATTCAGATATTGATTCTGGAGATGGAAACATTAAATACATTCTCTCAGGTGAAGGAGCGGGAATCATTTTTGTTATTGATGACAAATCAGGGAACATCCATGCAACAAAGACACTGGACCGAGAGGAGAGAGCTCAGTACACTCTCACGGCACAGGCTGTGGACAGGAACACTAACAGGCCTTTGGAACCGCCCTCTGAATTCATTGTTAAAGTCCAAGATATCAATGACAACCCCCCTGAATTTCTTCATGAAAACTACCATGCCAATGTGCCAGAGAGATCAAATGTGGGTAAGTAATCATAAACGCACCTAAGGTCCTGGTCTTATGGTGGACGCTGCATTGTCAGTACCTCTTGGCTTGATCTATTTGTTCTAGAATTTTTGGTGGTAAATTTTACTTCATGCTCAGTCAGTGATTTGTTCCCTTTATCTAATTAGCTGACCAAATCAAACCTTGTGCAGATGCTATCATGGCTGAAGTGTATCTAGATTGCTCTTAGAACACACCTGCTTCCTCTTAGGAAGGAATGTGAGGGTCCCCTATTTATTTATGGAGAGTGAAATCTCTGAGGTAAACATGAAGATCATTCCTTTAGCTGAACTGAATGAGTTATTGCCACTCTACCTATTTAGTTTTCATCTCCTGTTTGAGCTTCTGTCTATCACACAGATTTCAACAGAATAATTTCTCAGAAACTTATTGGGGAAAATGTAAAAAGAAAACTCTTTTGTTTGACCTTGTAATGAAAAAAGGAATATAGTGCTATAAACTACTGAGGAAAAGAAACATAATGATACAGAGTGACCGCTAACTTTGACTTTTGTATCTTCACTGTTTAGAACAAGAATCTACAGCACAGTTGGTAAAAAGACTGTAGGAGTATATTCTGTCACGTATAAATTGCTAAGTAATTTTTTTCATCTATCAAACCTGGCCATGCCACATGACTGCAAGTACCTCTGCATGGTTCTTACAGACACGTTTGCTTCTGTTTGTATTTCTTCTGTCTTTCCCTTCCATTTTTAGGTACATCTGTTATTCAGGTAACAGCTTCAGATGCTGATGATCCTACATATGGGAACAGTGCCAAATTGGTTTACAGTATTCTTGAAGGTCAGCCGTACTTCTCAGTGGAAGCTCAAACAGGTATTATTGACCAGTTTATTTGAGTAGGACTTCATAACTGGAATGCATTAAAATGAATGAGATATATTGATCAAGGTAATACAGTGGCTATATATACTGATGTATTTGAGCAAAGCTTCTTTCATTCTCTCTTGGTGTTAGTTAAGCTGATTAACAGGTTGGTCCCCTGGCAATTGGTAGAGCTTCTGGGTGCACTACACTAGAAAAATGTTTCTCTCTTTTGTGATATAAAATGGTATGATGGAAAGAAAAAAGTTTCTGTGCTGAACTGTAGTTCCTCAGGGTAGTTCTCTGCTCAACTATTTAAAATATTTGGACTAGTTTGCTTGCATAGTGTGATGTGCAGTATAGGTAGGGAAAAGAGAATCCACAACATTACTGCAAATATTGCTGCATTTTAATGCGTGTTAAAAAATGCAGTGTCCGATAATTCATGATGTAAATGTGAAAAATTGTATGTATGTGACATATATTTTCTTTGTATTTGTAGGAATTATCCGAACTGCCCTTCCAAATATGGACAGAGAAGCTAAGGAAGAGTATCATGTGGTAATACAGGCAAAAGATATGGGAGGACACATGGGAGGCCTCTCAGGGACAACCAAAGTGACAATTACACTTACAGATGTCAATGACAACCCGCCAAAGTTTCCACAAAGTAAGTAACAAAATCCTTTATCACAGATATACTACTGCTACCACCCATACTTGCAGGCATATTCAAAACTTCCAAAATCAGTAACTAATGGAATATCCTAGCACATATGTGAATAGATAAATATTATTTAAACACTTCTGCTAATAGCATAGAGAGCTTTAGTGTCTGAATGATTGGCTTTGTGTTGCAAAGTGAGTTGTTTGTTAAGGTCAAAAATTGATTTCTAAGATTGATTACCCTATAATTCATTTCTAAAACCATGTAACAGTAGAAATAAACCTACCATGTGATCATGAAGGCATAGTCTGGATTTCTCTGTTAATGGAGAAAGAAGCTCCATTTCCTGAAACAGTTAAATCTGTAATAGAAAATGCATCTCCCCTGTTTCAGTGCTACAGGTTTACTGCCTTTTCTATTTTCATAATTAGAGTGTGGATTTGAAGGAAAGTTTGTTTTAAAAAAGAAAACAGTGTTTACTACTTTGCTCAGACCAAAGGAAGATCAAGAAGTTTTTGTGGGGAAATAGAAGGAGGTTAAAACAAAATACCACAATGTTTTGTATAGGAATAGTTTCTTCTGTGATGGGAGAGTTCCAGTATGCAGTATTCACAGAGAGCGTATGCAGAAGAAAGCTCTGCTGTGAGGCTTACAGTGTTTGAAGGAATTCTCCAAGTGGCCTCAGCTCTTGCCTTTCAGCACTCCCAGTTCATGGCTGTTTTCAAAGGACAAATCTATTTTGTTTATTGATGAAGATGGACAAAGGAAATCTACTTTATGTTCTCAGAGCTGTATTTCTCAAGCTACACGAGCTTTCTTGATTTTTTTTTTGACTCTTGATAGAAGTGTTGCATAATCTGTTAGCAGCTCCTGATTATGCCCTTTCATGTCTTTGACAGACCTTCATGTGATTGAACATCATTTTCTATTTCACATATAGAAAATATTCACATATTTTCAGTGCTCATGCTTTGTCCTTTACTTCTGTAAACACTCTCAGGGAATAATGTAAGGATGAAAGTTACAACTGGGTACTCCACATGCCTTGTATTTGCCATGGCAATACAAACCAAATTTGGTACAATTACATTTTGAGACTGACTGTTAAAGTGTACTGCTAGTAGTCAAATAAGGTCTATTTCAGTACCTACATTATTTATTTTACATGTATAAAATTAATCAGGGGTGACATTAACAGATTTGATCCTCACAGTTGGATGGAAATACATTAATGGACCCACACAGCTGCCCTACGTCTCATGTGGGATTTGTTTTGGAGTGCAGCATATGCACCATTCCACCCCCACTCTGTTTCTCCTCTGAGAATCCATACAAATGGACGGCTACATCCTGGATGTGAGCATCTCTCTAACAGCACCTCTGCCAGTCTTGCAGGTTCCTGGACTCTCATGCCAGAATTTAAATGATACAGCCAGTCCCTAAATGTAAAAATCTGTCAGCATTCTTTACTATTCTAACAAGAAAGTACTGCATCCTAAAAATGTCAGGTTTCACATACCTCATGAACATGAACCTCTTCAGACCAGTCATAATCTAGGACCTATTTTTGCAGAGTAAATCATCAAATCATGTATTTTTCTCAGCAAAATCTAGCCACTTCACCAAGTGCAAAAAAAAATATCTAAGTCTAGGGTGAATATTTAAACCGATAATCAGAAATGTGAACTAGAAGTTACTCAGTCATTTGCCCCTAACTTAAAATCTTTATTTGGAATGCTTGAGAACAAAAGCAGGATTTGACTAGTTTATGTAAACATCAAACTGGTTTCTTTAAAATGATTCCTCGAACCTTCAATGAATTATGTGCTTAGATTCTGGATTTTTCGTGACTGGAGTTAATGATCTATTATTTCAGTTGTATTTACGGGTAATGAGCCACATCCCTGCCTTGTGCAACTCTCTGGATGTTCCTAGAATGCGACTGTAGCAACAAAGAGCAATTATGGAAGGGAGGAGAAACTATTTTTGTCCTGCAGTTTTGTTGTTGTTTGTATTATTTTTTATTCATAAATGCTGATTAAGTGGCAGAAAATGTTGATGTAGATTTAGGATCAAGTTACACTATTTGAAATCTGGAATGTTTGCGAAGGTCCAGGAAACAATGCTGCCTGAAGGACAACTATTGGTGGGAGATTTAACCAGAAATAGCATTGTTCTCTTCCAGTGTCCCTAAATACATGAGGAGAAATGTGCAGGGCATCACAAGTATGAGATGTTTGGGGTTGGTTTTCCTATTTGAGTCTGATGAGGGAAAGCTTTCTCTGTGTGTGTGTGTGCGCACAATTTTTAGAGGTAATTATTTTAATAATAACTATTGCAATCATTCATACCCCAAATTAAAGCCACAGAAAGCCACGCATTTAATCTTTAGGCAGTACAGGAGTGAGGTCTGTCCAATTCATGTTACATAATTCATGGCTCTTGAATAAATGGGCAGAAACGCTTCTCAGGTATAGAAGTGGAGGTCATACTGTGAGTCATATGAAACAGAATTTTCCTTCCATTTTTGTAATAACATCTCCAATATGAATTATCACCTTGATGTCACCATAATTTCTTCATTCTGAGTGATTGGTCTCTTTTTTAACCCCTCCCTGCACAGATAGATACACAGATGTTGTGTAAAACATCAGTGAGGAGGTAATTTTATACAGATGAGATTGTGTTTTAAGATTTCGCAGATCACTAACTTCTCAGAGCTCTCTATACCATAACGTTCCTTCAGGGGATTTGAATGTAGAAAATCACCATATTTGGTTGGAACTTAGAAGTTAAATGAGTAAATATACAACTAGAAAGCAGGCTTCATACTTGAGGCAAATGCCTGTTCTTGCCTTCCGCCAGGTGTGTACCAGATGTCTGTGTCAGAAGCAGCTGTTCCTGGAGAAGTAGTAGGAAGAGTGAAGGCCAAAGATCCAGACATTGGGGAAAATGGCTTAGTAGCTTACAGCATCATTGATGGAGATGGCATGGATATGTTTGAAATTACAACAGACTATGAGACTCAGGAAGGTGTTGTAAAGCTTAAGAAGGTGAGTAGAACCGTCCTTTCAAACCCACTGAAGTGAAGTGTGGTGTTCTTTGTTTCTGATCAAGAATTTGGTAGTAATGCGTTAACACCTAAGCTAAAATATCAGTAAATGCAGTTTCAATTAATTTGTGTCTAAAGCTGTGATTAACTCTTAATATTCCATTTCCCCATTAGCTGAATTGGAATGGAAGAAAATAACCAAGAAGAGTTACATAAAAACTGTACAGTGGATTAATTGCACAAACTAAATGAATTCATAATAAAAAGTCACGGTAAAATACAATGCCATCAGCTTCATTGTTAATGAAGTTTTGCCTAGTGCTGATAAGTAGCAGACATTCACTGTTGCTTTATGTTCAGTCTGAACAGCCTCATGCCCTATAGTTTAAAATCCTCAGCTATGCATTGTCCACAGTACTGTTCTGAAGGAGTCACAGGCTATGCCAAAAGCAGCAAAACCACCAAGGTGATTTCATACATCAGCATGTTTTTAAAAGTGTTATTAAACGAATGCTAGAGTACAGTTTAGAAATCATAAATATTATTCATTATTTAAGTATTATTATTTTGCCCTTCGTGTCTTCTTAGCTCTTCGTCTCTCTTGGAGATATTCAAAAGTCACAGCAGGAGGCCTGGCCAACTTCACTTCTAAGTTAGCCCTGCTCTGTGCATTGGGACAGTCTCTCAGGAGTAGACCCAGAGGTCTCTTTCTCCATTCAAAATTATGCTGTGCTTCAATTACAGTATTTGTTCTAGAGATGGGAATGTACGTTTTGTGTGTTTTAAAATGTGGGCTTACTATCACTGCCTGCATTCCATCTGTGTTCTGAGTCTGCTTGGTGAATCGTGCTTAGCAGCTGTTTCTCAGATATTTAGAGGCTACCAATAATGCAACACAGCAGCCATTTCACACTGATGACAGCGCAGCTCTGCTGTGACATGTGTCAGGCTCTCTAAAGGACTTATGGAGTATTATTTCACCTCCTCTTTGTAAAGTGATATGAAGTCTACGGACAGAAAAATAGAACAACATAACTTCTCTTTTGTGCATATCCATATTTAAAGAACGCCTGCCAGCTTGGGATAGACCAAGCCTGTAGGAAATCCTGTCCTATCCATCCCTCTTTTGTGCTATAAAGAAGGCTGCATGAAGAAACAGTTAATTTTCCCAGTAAAGATCATTTCCTGAAAGATGCAGGAAGCAAAGAGCAAGATAAGGATTCTTTCTTGGTGTTTTCAGTACCTTCATATGCTGCTCCATACATAGAATGTAGCTCCTTCTATTTAAGTCTTTTTGTTTTTAAATACACACATTTCAGTCCAAGCTTGTTGACAGATAAGCTCACATTTGTTGTATGTTATTGAATACTAGGGGACTGTTTACTGCTTTTACACTCCAGTTTAACTAACTATGTTCAGTGACTGTGTTATCTTGTTTCTCTTAGGTCTTGGATTTTGAAACCAAAAAGTCCTACAGCCTGAAGGTAGAGGCAGCCAACGTGCATATTGATCCGAAGTTCATCAGCAATGGGCCATTCAAGGACACAGTAACAGTGAAGATTACAGTGGAAGATGCTGATGAGCCACCTGTGTTTTTAAAACCAAGTTATATTTTTGAAGTACAAGAAAATGCAGCATCTGGTACTGTGGTTGGAAAAGTACATGCCAAAGACCCTGATGCTGCAAACAGCGCTATAAGGTATGCTCCGTTAGAGCAGGGTGTTTCTTTCTAAGCATTTTAAGCTTTTAGAATTGTTATGCAAATTACTAAGGTAGCTTAATAGACCTAGGATAGTAATATTCTAAATTTGCCCAGAATATTACTAACTGTAACCATACAGGTACTATTCTCGAAGTCCATAGCATGAAGACATACTTACCATTGCTCTATCTACCTAAAATATACATAACAACATCTGAGTTAGACTATGTATGTTCTATACTGTATTTTTTTAATAAAATATCCTCTGCTATTATCACAGGTTTTTTTTTTCTCAGAAAATAGAATTCTGGGCGGTAGGTTATGGCCTACATTGGATAATTGTAAAGTATTAATTTCTAAAAGCAAGTATACAAGTACACACACACAACTTTCTGCAGTTATATTAGGTAGTCTTCTATTAGTGTATCTTTATCATGTTCTCAGTGTATCTTAAATTGTAGAACACTCTTGTGGGTATAATTAACATTTGTAAGAATTGCATGGTAAATAAATATATGAGAATCAGAGGTGTGTACAACTATGGAACTGTTGTAGATAATAGATAATATTCAATAATCCGGTGTGATCAATTAACACCGAGTAATCCAGAGAGCAGCAGATGATAGATATACTTAAAAGATCTTTGATTGATACGGAGCAGATAAAAACATAAAAATCCCAGTAGATATTTAAGTAAGTAAATATCTCAGTAGGTATTTTTATCATGTTTTGTAAAAGAAGGAAAATAATAGTTTGGTGCTTTAATATAGGGAGTTCCAAGAACAATAATTTCCATTTACTGAATGCATACTGGCATAAGATTTTTTTCTAAAAGTAGAATTGAACATACTGAACCTCCTTTTAAAAGAAGCACATATCATTCCATTGATAATAAGGGTAGGGCTTGCAATTATTTAAAAATGACAACATTATAAAAAAAATTTGAATGCATGAAACTGCCAAGTCTTTCTGTTGTCTAATTACTCACTTTCAATCTTCTTCAGGTATTCAATTGATCGTCATACTGACCTTGAAAGATATTTTACTATTAATGCAGATGATGGCAACATCAAGACAATGAAAGCATTGGATAGGGAAGAAATTGCTTGGCATAATATCTCTGTCTTTGCTGTTGAAGTCCGTAAGTATTTCATCAAGTTCTTATATAATCAATGATACACATTCTGTAGTGTTCCACTTGTCTCAGCTTGGTACGCTGCAATAAATCCCAGTAGAAATACTTAAGCCTATTTCCTCTTTACTTGTACACTGCTCATACAGTTTTTGCTGGGATTTTGTTTGTTTCAATGGCTCTTCCCTCTTCCATTTCATTCTGATTTTGCTAACTCCCATAGACAAGCAACACCAGGAAGCCAAAGTTCCAGTTGCAATTAAGGTTGTTGATGTCAATGACAATGCTCCAAAATTTGCAGCAGCCTACGAAGCGTTTGTCTGTGAGAATGCACGAAGCAATCAGGTATGTCTGTGCTCTCCACCTTCCCTGCACGTCAGTTTCTTACTTTGGAGTGTTTAGCCCAGTTTTGCATTGGCAGCTCAAATAAACATGAATAACTAAGTATATCTTTTTAAATTTTGGCCCAAATATGTAGAACAAACAGAAAGGCAATTTCCTTTGTTTTTATTTTGAATTGCTATGAACAGTTAGCAATAGAGTGCTTCGTATTTTGGATGTGACTGGTGTTGGCTGTGGGTACCCACCAGTAACAAAGCTGCTTGGGAGTAACTCATGCAGTTGTGAGCTTGATTCAGATATTAAGAAATACTCAGCATCTTCGAAGGGTCACAGTATGCTGCTTGAGGGGAGTTTGCCTAAAAATTTATCCCTGAAAAAAAAAGAATAGCATCAGATAGAAATATGACTCTACACACTGTCTGCACTTCTGGAGTTAGTGCAGCAGTTTGGGAGAGACATTGTGCTAACTCAGTGTGAGCTGCTGAAGTTTCTGCTGACTTTTATTTAGGAATTTAACATTAGGAAAGAATTGTACATAAGAATGTGTGGGTAGGTGTATACTGTTACATCTATAACTGTAAAATTTAATACCAAATAAAGATTCAATTCCAGCTTTTAGTAAGTGAGTGTGCACTCTGCTTATAATTACATGCATTTTTGAGATGCTTTCGAGTTTTCAGCTATGTCAGTCATTTGACTTTCAAAGTTCTATGTATTCAAATGATTTTTAGAATGCTATCTATATGTGGTGCATCCAGAGAAGGAGCTGTTTGTTTGCTTACAGACTACTTTTCTTTTACAGCAATTTATTACAATTAGTGCTGATGACAAAGATGACTCAGCCAATGGACCAAGATTTATCTTCAGTTTACCACCCGAAATTATTCATAATCCAAATTTTACACTCAGAGACAACAGAGGTTGGTATGCAGGCTTCCTTTATGATAATGTCCAAAGGAAAACTAATGGCCAACTTAATGTCATACAACAGCATTTTCATTAATTTTGACAGAGTGCCTGTTTTCTAGAGATTTAGAATAGAAGGAAGGCAAAATACAGCTCAAATCTGGAGATGTTCTTGGAATAATGCAATGCTTGTTAACTCGCTTTCATTTTCCTGAATACATATTACATAATAATGACCTGCATGTAAATCCACAGCCTCTTAATTTCCCATTAAGAAGGTAAAAAGCATTGACGAAATTGTTAACTAAATGTGAATGGCAAGTCTCTGATTTAAACAAAACTACCTGGTAAGCTAGAATTAGTGGAATTAGTGAAGGAATACATCCTTCGTCTAACTCTGCTTGCTAGTTTTTGGGCCACAAGAGAATACAGACTAGGGTCTAATAGAATAAAGTCAGTACCAAACCAACTTACTTACTGTAGAAAATGATTGCCTTGAAATGGAAATCCTGAGTGACTGCATCTCAGCATATGGGTATCATGATCCCTTTGCCAATTTTCTGTTAATGAGATGATATTCTTGCAATGAAGTAGTGCAGTCACAATGAGTACAGTAAGAGGTAAGGAATTTGTAGGGGGGATAAAAAAAGCATACATAAAAGCCAGAATTTATTTGATCTTCTAACATAGTAACATCATTGAACCTAACGTGCCAAAGGCTGAGGAAGCCAGACAACCCCCCCCTCCCCCCCAAAAAAAAAGAAAAAAGAGAGAGAGAGGAAAGGAAAATACAAATACAGCCATAATAAATATTTATTATATTTACTTAATGGTAATCAGTATGACATTCGCGTTTAATGTTCATTTGCTTTTTTCCTGTATGGGGAAAAAAAATACAGTTTCAGTGCCTAAGAAATTAGTTTTATTTAGCAAACAGTAATGTTTGAAGGAAACTCGACTCTTTTCTGAACTGTAGTACTCAGTTGAACTGGCTTAAATAATGAATCCAAAGGATTCAATCTAGATTGCCAAAAAAAATATTACAAAAGGCAACATCACAAGCAAGAAGTTTTTTTTCTCCCAAGTGCTTTGTTCTGGCCTGCTTTCTACCTCTATAAAACCTGAAGCGAGGGTAGTTGTCATTGGAGTTCCAAAACAAAACCTCCATAATTCTTGGAGGATCAAAGTAGTATTGTTGCCTAGTGCTTGACACTTGTACACACATAAACAATGCATAAAGGATCCAGTGGAGAGCATGTATGTATTCTCTTTAATGTAGTAAAACACAGTTTTTGAAAAATTGATGAATGTATTTTTGGAGGAGTAAATAAAAATGAATTATTTACTTGAGAGCCAAAGGCCAAATTTCTCCTTAAGAGATAATTTATGGTCATCACACCGAACTGAAAGTGTTTTAGAGTATTTAATCTAAGGGAGAATGCATAGGTCAGAATTGAGATGCTCTGACACAGCTGCAGGCAAATGAAATTCTGGTCTTACTTCAGACAACTCCATTAATCCTTCATTACCACATGCAGCAAATTAATTTTATTATTTTAATGACAAAGTTAGTCCAGATAAAAATGTTTTGCAGTGGAAATGGTGTTGTATGTTAAATGCAGAGGCTGACAATTGTGCAAAAGGTTATTTAAACTACATGATATTTAAGACCGACTCTGCCTGTATAATTTTATAACTAGGAAATAAATAGTGTAAAGGAAACCATCCATTCGCAACCAGTCTTTTCATCGTTTTTGTATAATCTTTACTGAACACATGTTATTAATTTAACTATTTCTGTATTTTGTTTTTTGGTGTTTTTTTTAATATAAGATATGATAGAGTTAAAATTCTACGTACTTCCATATAAAGAACTTTTCAGAGAGAGCGCGTTACTATTTGCAAGTCAAATAATTTACATGATCATTTAAAGTTTCTTTTTTCATTTGTAAATCTGAGCAGCTACATAACATGCCATCACTTTCAGAGCGAATTACTGGTTTCAGAGAAAAATGGCTTTATTAACTGTGGAGAACAGTTAATGAAAACTCCAACGTTTGGGACTATTACAGAACTTTAAAGTGAATACAGTCCTATAATTATCATTTAATAGAGTTTCTTTCTACCAACCCCTAAAAGTAATCACATATTGCAGTAATCCAAAAAAGTAATCACATCCCACATCCTATTAATAGCCTACTGTGTTACCAACTTTTTCAGCTGAGACTATCTTCCATAGAAAACATGAGATAATGGCTTATCACATGCTGTGATAAAACACAAAATTACTTTTGCACTGTTTACTTACATTACACCACATAAATAAACAGCACTGTGTTAGCCCGGGCCCTGTTCAGTTTCAATCCCATTGAAGTCAGAGCTTCAAAAGAGCAGCAGAGGCTCGTGACACTTCACAACAGAGAGATGGATTTTTAACAGATGGATTTCCGGCTTTAAATCCTGCTCTGTCCTCAGATGAAATGCCCTTTACTTGGGCTCACCTTGTATGAGTCCGGCACACAGCCAGTACTGCTGGAAGTACTGCAACCACCCCGCTACTGCATGCTGCAGAAGGATGCATTATACTACACAAAATTCAAGTGTAGCAATGATGTTTTCAAATACGGCAGACAGAGCTTTATAAAGACCAAAATTAAGTTTGTAAGTTAGTCCACTAAAATCAGTGACTAAAATCCATTTTCTCAATATGAAAACACTCTCTTGCACTCAACCTTTTAATCAGGAGATTTTGAAGCACGTGAACAGTAAAATACAGGGTTTTGGCGTGGATTCTCTATAGCACTTACCAGTACTTGGTAATGATTTCAGGCACTTGGACACCTGGAATTGTTCAGGCTTCCCACTGAGTCAGCACTCACATTCTCCTGAAAGTGACAATAATCACAATGCATTCAGCTTCTTCCATCTAGAAGCACCTTTACATAGTATTGGGGTAAACGAGCCCCCGAAAGCTAAGCTGTATTTACCTTTATGTAGAGGAAAGACAGGGAAAGCATCAAAGAAGTCACCAGAAGGTGGAGAATCAAAAATCAGAAAAATCAACTGTGAAGATCTTCTTGGTGCAATGCAACTTTAACTTTTAATTGAAAAGATTTCATAGAGAGCTCATGCAATCTTCACTTAAAGCAATTTTGGATATTGGAAATCCCAGGCAATAATAGATGAAAAATGAGAGTATGTGTATTTTTCTGGATGGCATCAAGATGAATATCTTCTTGCTCTTGTCTTTGTGTTCTTTAAGATTGACAGCCTGGTAGCTCCCATATGTGTTAAGTAATAGTTTTAAGCCAGTACTGACATTTAGCTTCTGTTTCTTGGCTTAAAAAATGCCATTATACATGGATTATAGTTATACTTCTGGGACTTGAAAATGATGAAAAATCAAGGATGAGAATATTAGCTAGGATTACATGTTATCTTTTATCTTGGTAAAGGAGGTTTTTGTTTTTCTCTTGTGGATATTATGATGTCCCTTCTAAATGTGAGAACTGAACAGGAAAAGAAAAAAATAAAGGATGCGGTAATCATCTATTTTCAACTTTAAAAATCCATGCTGATTGGATTTTGCTTTTTAAAAATGGCAGTGAACTAGGAATCACCCACTGGATCACATTCAGCCTTAGTGTAATGCCATTGACCACAGCAGAGCTGGCCATACTTCATAACTGAATAATCTATCCTTTTCTAATAGGAATACTATTTCAGCTGCCAACATTCAGGAAAATACTACAATATAGTAAAAAAACATGTAACCCACAGACTAAACATACTGATACATGATATTGTCTGCGCTCCCTTTCGGATTGCCTCTGCAGCCCCTAGGCAGTTGCATCTCAGCCCTTTATTAACGTTCATGTATTTTGCCACAAGAGATATCTGTCCTATTGCACTCTTTAATACAGCAGAGCAGATCTTTGTTCTCATGTCAATTAAATGAATAATTAAATACAGTTTAGTCAACCCTTTGGAGTTATTTGAATCTCCATCAATATATGTTAGTTTAAGTATTAGTTGATATGTTAATAGATAATAGATCTTATATTTGTGTTTATATCAAATTGTTATAAGCCCATTAATTTAATAAGATGCCTATCACACAAAGACTGATATCGCTAAGGTTCTCAGATTGTGCCACAAAACCTAGATGGACTAATGTTTAGAAGGGTAAAATGACTATGAGAAGAGACAAAAGGGCACCTCCAGAAACCAGAAGTAAGTGAAAAATAATCAGATCTTTATGAGCTTCTCTATCCTCAGCAAATAGGGCCAACAAAGAAAGGAGAAGTTAAGTTAGTAGGTTTTTTCCTACCGGCGTACGACTGTGGGACTTAAGTATCTCAAAGACTGCAGTTCTGTGGTGCAGACATAACCAGTCTGGGTATTGATCATGCTGGGCCTGGCAGGAGAGGCAATGACATGAGGAGATTAACTTACTTCTTCTACATATATCAAACAGACTGTATCTAGGACAGTCCTAAAGAAATTCATCCTTTTTTTTGCTGTGGTCTTCAGAGTTTTCTAGTAGGGGAGCTCCAGTAAGCAGGGCCCCAGTACAGGCATTCTTCTCGTCCCATAATTTGATCTGTGTCCACCAAATCTGGCGACTATTTCAGACCTTCTCCTGCTTCAAGGGTACTGTCTGCAAAGGTGGTTAACACAAGGCAGGGATACTTAATTTTTAGTGTAATTTATTCACAGATTTTCATGGAAAAAAACAGTGATTAGATCATTAAAAAGAGGTTCTATGGTTTGCATTATTAAATTCTTGAAATTATGCTGACTCTTCAACAGGAAAACGATTAATCTTCTGCAGTACCTCAAGGCAGCAGTAAAATGGAGGAGAACAGCCCTCCATTAGTAGATAAAAGCACCTTTCTTTTCTCTCTTTTCTTTTTGTTAGATAGTGGAAAATCCATTCTGAAAACAGAAAAGGTTGTGCAAAGTAAATCTTTATCATAAACTAGTTTTTGAAGGTCTGAAAGCCACAGATATGGTTGTTTCATTTTACTTACTTATTTCAGGATGTTTACAAGTTTATAAACTTTGGTTCAGTCTGAAAGCTGAAAAACAAGAAGTACAAATAAAGAAATGCTGTGCGTGTTTCCTTGCCTTTGTCTGGTCAGGCTGGGAGCAGGAAGCACTGGCTGTATCATTCCAGTGTTTCATTTCACACACTTGCCTTTCAAATGCTCTTGCTCCAGGGAGAATGAAGGACTATCCAAAGTGACCTCTGTGCTGAGAAAGCAGCTTGGTTTCCATGCTCTGGACCAGGAGGCCCAAGGCATGCAGCTACTCAGAGAGAACAAATGGAAATAGTGTTTGTTAGAGTGAGTGCTACCTTAACTCTTGTGTTATGGGCACATAAGTAATCGTGCCCCAGGAGACCGTGTATTTGTGATCGAGTTGTCTGAATTCTGGCTTTGGGGAGTTTGGGTGAAAAACTAGTTCTGCCAAAATATGGCTTACTTCAATGTGTCCTATTGAAACAGATGAACAAATCTGCTAATGCACAGTAAGTGTTGACTTCTGTATCTTGATGGGAGTGTCAACAGGCCAATATTGTGTCTTCCATTCCTGTAGGTCTGGTACCAAGAACACTAAATCAGGGATTCGCTTTCTTCCCTTCCACCAGAGGTTTTAATTCTGGAAAGAGCCTAGAACTTGCACAGGGAGCAGTGCCAAGGCCCATTCATTCTAGCAGTTGATGAAGTATTGTGAATTTCCCAGAAAGTTAGCGAGGTGCTAAAAATACTACTCTCATCATCTATGATAATGATTTGTAGAACAGGCTTTCAAAAACATATGTACTTTTTAGTATTTATAGTTAGTTAGTTAATGTATCAGATTGCCTTAGCTGGTATATCTAATATTCAGCTGTTTATACGATGTCTGTTTTATAATAATCATAAACATTATCATTGCTTTGTTTACTGTGACCATATTGCCTTATGGTGTTTAAGTAATTTGTGAACTCACATATGAAGGCTGCTAAGATTCTTTGAAAAGAGAACAATATGTATGCAAATCAGTATTACCAAAGAGAGCTAGATGCTCTGTTCCTAATCACCCTAAAATAATTAAAATGTATTGTGTTACTGTGCGAATGAAACATAGGATTGTAATGTTTTGGGGTTATTATGAAGGTGATACATTGTACTGGTTGCTTTTACATGCTAAATCATCTGAAAATTCAGAGCCATTGCAGTAAAATATATTTTTTCCATATTTACTAAGGGGATGGATGACTTTGAGGAAGAAGTGATGACTGTCTCTCTTCTTTAAACAGATAACACTGCAAGTGTTCTTGTTAGACGTGAAGGATTCAGTCGTCAAAAGCAAGATTTATACCTTCTTCCCATTGTAATAAGTGATGGAGGACAACCCCCTATGAGCAGCACCAACACCCTGACCATCCGAGTCTGCGGCTGTGACAGCAACGGCTCCTTGCTCTCCTGTAATGCTGAAGCCTACATCCTCAATGCGGGATTAAGCACTGGAGCTTTAATTGCCATTCTTGCTTGCATTGTGATTTTGCTCGGTAAAGTAGTTACTTATTTACTTATTCTTCTACAATTATTTGTATTTAAAAGTTAAGCTTGCTTTTCACTCCAAGATGCATAAATCAATCTCTTAGCATGTATTCTTATAGGTGGTACTAATTTGGCAGGCTGAAACGCAGTATATGATAACTGCAATAGCAAACACAAGAAGAGAATATGTCTGGGTGTGCTCACAGAATGTCCTTTTGTGGCCCAGTATCAGTTAATCAGGAGCAGTGTTTAAAGGAGGTCACGACATACAGTTTTAAGTTTTGTGATCTTCCCTGGATGACAAGTTCCTTATTGAGGTCAGCCAGGATTAATGGCTCCTGCCAGCTATTTCCCTCCAACTTCTCTTGTGTTGAAGACAAATGAAGGGCTCAGGAGATTTGCTTTTAAGAAAGTGCTATAAAGCATTTCCTGATGATTTGAAAATATTTATAGAAAATGTTTTAATTTGCTCCTATGATTTAACAGCCATTATTTTCTTACATATTTAACTTATTTTAAAGAAACCTGCGGTGAGAAGGAACACATCAGTAAAGACATGTTTTGAGCTGTTGCTTCAAAACAATTCCATTTTCATGGCAATGCCCAGAACATGAAATTGGAGCTTAGCTTTGGGCATACAGGAGAGAGAAGAGATTCATCCTGTTTTGCTGCAAGCAGACGTGTGATTGGACAGCTCAGAGGCAGTGCTGCAGCAGTCACACAGCACTAGGGGCCCACAAATCCTTTTCTTGAATTAAAGTTATGCAGTAATGAACAATTAGTATGAGCAGTGGCATTCTGCCCAAAGAGAAACCTTCGAATCATTATGATGTTCAACTCTGTGTACAAACATCATAGCTTTTACTTAGCTGGGTTTGCTAAAAATGCAGATGCTAGCAAAAATACATGCTGAACTGGAGCATAAAAGCTAAGACTTCAATGAATGCAATAATCTATTTTTAAAGCAGTTTCTGTTTGAGAGCGCAGTCTAACTTCATTTTTTTTTTCCCCTCTGTAGTCATTGTAGTGTTGTTTGTAACGCTGAAAAGGCAGAAGAAAGAACCTCTGATTGTTTTTGAAGAGGAAGATGTCCGTGAGAACATTATTACTTACGATGATGAAGGAGGAGGAGAGGAAGATACTGAAGCTTTTGACATAGCTACTTTGCAGAACCCCGATGGCATCAATGGATTTATTCCTCGTAAAGACATCAAACCCGAGTATCAGTATATGCCAAGACCAGGGCTTCGACCAGCTCCCAACAGCGTTGATGTTGATGATTTCATCAACACAAGAATACAAGAGGCTGATAACGATCCAACTGCTCCTCCATATGACTCTATTCAGATCTATGGCTATGAAGGAAGAGGCTCAGTGGCTGGTTCACTTAGCTCATTAGAGTCAGCGACAACAGATTCTGATTTGGACTACGACTATCTACAAAACTGGGGACCTCGATTTAAGAAACTTGCAGACTTGTATGGCTCCAAAGACACTTTCGATGATGATTCTTAACAATAAAGTTTAATATTTGGCCTTAAGAACTGTGTCCAATGTTCTGAAGAATCCAGAAGAAATGTAAGCAGGTATTTTTTTAAAAATCAAGAAAAGTCTCATTTAAACATTTGACAGAAGGGATTCCTTTGATAAAAAAGGACATAAAAGTGGTAAATACTGTGAAGTACCTTTTCCTACAGAAGGCAAATACAGAAGTTGGCTGCCAACTTCACTAGAGGAAAAAACCCACTTAAGAAATACAGAATATTTAAATGAAGGAAAATGCTAAAAGTGAACCTACAAATAAGGGAAATCTTTTATGTGTTATGAACATCTACATCTTTTATGTCAAAGAAGCTTCCACAAATTAGAAAAGTTAACAGTTCTGAGCTGTAATTTCGCCTTAAACTATGGACACTCTATATGGTAGTGCATTTTTAAACTTGAAATATATAATATTCAGCCAGCTTAAACCCATATGATGTATGTACAGTACAATGTACAATTATTATGTCTCTTGAGCATCAAACTTGTTACAGCTGATTCTTGTAAATCTTTTTGCTTATACTTTCATCTTGAACTAATACGTGCCAGATATAAAAACTCTGTCTTGTTGCAGTGGGAGGCGCCCTATTTCTATGTCATTTTTAATGTATCTATTTGTACAATTTTAAAATTCTTATTTTAGTATACATACAAATATCAGTATTCTGACATGTAAGAAATGTTACAGCATCACACTTATATTTTATGAACATTGTACTGTTGCTTTAATATGTGCTTCAATATAAGAAGCAGACTTTGAAATAAACTGATTCTTTTTTTAATTCTTGTTCTGGTTATTAAGCATATAAGAACAAAACATAGTGTTTCTAATGTCCCATTTATAGTTCTGACTAATTTACTACAGTTGTGACCTTTTAATAGCCTTATTTATTATGTGTTTGTAGTTGGTTTGTTGCCTTGTTAAGTGATTATTTAAAAATCAAGTACATTTTAAAAATGTTTTTTAGATTTAAAGAAGAAAAATGTAACGTCTGGTGAACATTTTGTACCCCCTATCTACAGCTTGTGGCTGCTCCCAGAACACAGTAAGAATCTTCTATAATACTGCTGTGTTTTCTGGATTAAATTAAGTGTAATACTTTTACATATGTCCCATGTAATATGCATTTATCTTATATCTTAGAAATTCCAGAGGTTTCAGAACTGACTTTAGAAGTGGACGGGAGTACTCTGTGCTTACAGCTTACTCCAGGCTTGTGATTTCCCTGTCTGTGCTAAGCTGCGGGTTTTAGAGACTGAAATCTGACCCCATTTAGCTATGAGAATTTCCCTAAAGACTGTTCTACCTGACAATTACCGCACCTGAGTATTAATTAAGATTCTGGCACTTACTTTTATTTTATTTTATTTTTCATTTATTGCAGTAGAATAGAATCATCCACTGATAGGAAGGCGTTGTTTTAATCTGTGATGACAGAAATGCGGAGTGCTTTCAGAGTCGTTCTTTGTAATGTATGTTTTTAATCGAAAAATGATCTATAACTTTTTTTATATTAGTTCAGAACGAGCAAGGGATTGGAATACGTTCCGTGCATCCACATTTTCAGCATCTGTGTACAGCTGTAGTTCTCCTAAATTTAATGTAGTTTGCTGTTTAGGGTCAGAGATCAGCAGCTGCAATATGGGAAGAGGCAATAAATAGAAGCGATATCCATTTTTCTACTGTTCATTTTACAGACCCCGTCCTTCATTTGCAGTCAGGTACCCAACTGCTTGATCTGAGAGGAAATCCGATCTGTTGGTGTATTGCTTTTCTGAAGACCCCCATGTATGTAGTTAGATTGAAATTTAACTCATTAAAATTATGAATGACATTTCAGCTCTATAATCACAACATATTCACTTGTCCCATTATATCCCTATGTTTTATAAGGCAGAGTTTGCTAAATCAGCAGATTTGCTCTATAATGTTTATTGTTATATTTCACTTTATTATAGCTGTATGCATTCTATATAATTCTATAGTTTATTATTAACTTGGTTCAAATTTCTTTGGTTGTTGATTTTTCTCTGTTTATAATCCAAAGAATATTTTGCTAGATTTGCACATTTCTCCATTTTAAATTTAAATGACTATTAAAAAATGAAACGAGTATCAATTTACAAATTAACAAATGGAAATAAAGTTAAAAAAAAAAAAAAAGTCATCTGTAGGACTCCATCCTCATTGATGCTATCTGGTTTTGTTTCACTATTTGAGCAAGTTTTAGAATCAATAACTGCATTTTCTACCTTTTTATGTTTGATTTTTAAGAAGGACATTGTCAACTACGTTTTTTAAGTTTCAAAATGCTTTGAGTTTTAGTCTCTATTGTTTGTAGCACTCTCGTAGATGCTTGGAAATAAATTTTCTTTCCCTGCCGGTTTTGTCCTTTTTCATTTGATTATTTTTGCCTTTCCCACTGAATATGCAATTATAATAGTGCTTTATTAAGTTAGTCTTGCTAATCTCAGCCAACACTGCCTCTGAAATGCTGGGAATTATACTCATTAGGTATCATCTGCAGCACCCCAATGAACGGTGTGTTTTGGCACAGATACAGAACATCTATTTGTGTTAAACTTCACAGCAGTGGTCACTGGAGTCTCATGCTCATAATGTGAGTGTAAAAAATCTGCCCAGCACAGCAGTACTGGGTTAGCCCCAACACAGATTAGAGAAGAATGTGAGCAGGGGCTGCAGTTTGTGCCAGCGCTTCCAAACACCCAAGGAACCTGGGAAGGGATTTTACCTGCAGGAGCTGCTTTGGGGGCAGTCTCTCTCACTCCCTGATTGAGCTTCACATCCCTGGAAGACAACAGAAAGATTCATTATAACTTCACTGGAAGGAAAACCATAATTAATAGGAGGATCGTCACAGCTCTGAAGCAGGTAAGTTAAGGGATCCTAGCAAGTGCAGGTGATGCTTCAGCCATTTTTTCCCTCTTGTACATTCTGCTCACAGCATCATTTAGGGATGGAAGAGTAGGGGAGACAAGAAAATTCTTCCAAATAATACTTTCAGTGAATGGAGTATGTGTATGTACTCTTGCTGGCAAAAATACTCACCTCTTTGTCTGGCTGCTTATCACCTGGAAATCTTGCATTCGAGGAGGGCTGTTGTGTCCCCTTTCTCTCATAATATCCACACTGCAAACATACACAATTTTTCTCATCACTAGCAAAATGCAATTAGGTATGCTGGTTCAGTGCTGGTTGCTAAGGGAACTCTCAAAATCTAAACTGATATGGGAGGGAAGGGTTTGTTTGGGGTTTTTAAGTTCTCTCTGTCATGTTGCTGCCAATATGTCAAGCAGGTTTTGATACCATGTCAAAGGGTACAAGCTTGTAAGCTTGACGCCAACATTTACATCGTGCACGATCATGCCTCAGAAACTGATATGACCATGGATGAGAAAAGATTTTAAATAATTTACATGTTTTCTTGGCTCCACACTGTTGACTGACAAAATAAAACACTCAGTTTTACTATGTTCTTGCTGATAAGCCTACTGAAACAGTGAAGAATGGGACTTTTTAAATCTGGCTCACAAAGAGACAACCTTAGCTTCCTGGGACCCAAAAGCCTGGAATTCTTTCATGCCTTACCTACCCCAGCAGAATTCACAGAGTTATGTTTTGTTTTGTTTTAATCAAAAACTGCATTAAATAAAAATCTCTGCAAGTTTCCATATCGATGAGGAGGTGGGTACAGAAGTACTGTACTCAGAGATGAACAGTCAGCACCAGAATCACATTCAGCATTAAAACAATAATAATAATAATAAATTGCTTGTGTAAGGCAATCAGTGAGCTTGATAATAGTTAGCTAGCTGCTAGTCTCTGAAGTTTTACTGCTACTATCTATCTGTACTATTATATGTAACAGCTGATGGACTTCTCGGTGCCTTAATCTAACATGGAGAAAAGACTGGCTTTTGAATCTGCTCAGGGTGAAGATTTCAGCTTGTGCAGGTGGCCTACTAGTCATTACTCTCAAGATTTGATAGGGACAACTGTTTCAAATCCTTCCCTGGTTTAGATTGTCTGACCATGCACACCCCAGTCACAAGAATAACAATTTTAACCAACTTGGACCTCCTCTCAAGTGAAATTCATAATCATCTGAAAAACGTGTCTCTTGCAGTCCTGTACAAAGTCTGGGGACTTGCCTGTATTTTTTTACATCCTCCCTTAGTAACTTCAAACCTGCTTCTGAAGTTAGAAGTTAACTCCTCGTCTGTCTTTTCATATCATAGGAAGTACAAAAGCTGTGACTTCATGCTCAAAGAGCTGCTGTGTTATTTGCACAGTGGATTATGCCATTGTCCAAAATCCATCTCCAGTGCAGAAGCAGTGGGATATACATGTCAGGGTCTCTGTAGTGGTTTCAGAAGCATATATGGAACATTTCATGTTTTTCCTTGGAATGAAAGAGAACGCATACGACCTCTTTCCAGGTCAGAAATACACCCTTCCAGACTTTCTGTTCAACCTAATTCACACTGTATAAATAATTATATATTAACTGAGAATGGGAATTGAACCTGATTCTGAAATTACCACTGATGCTCTTGCGATTTGTCTAACTGCTAAGCTCACAAAACCATTATATAATTTATATATAAGAAGTTCATATACATGATATATGAAGGTAGATGCAGATATTTAGCTTCTGTTTAGTTCACTTTCAGTAACTTGTAACTGCATCTAGAACAGCAACATCACACCTAACACCTGCCAAACTGATGTGCAAAGAACTCCACGCCCCTGTGGGAAATCTGCTTTGGTAAGGCAACATCATACCTGGTAGCAATGAGGTATAAAACATCTCCTACCTGTCCTGGTTTCTGCTGAAACAGCATTAATAGCATGCCTATGACTTCTTAGTTGCTGTTGAGTGATGGAAGCACAATGGTCCTGGTGGGTCCTTACCAGTTTGGGATATTCTATGATCCTGTGATTATACAGTGAAAAGGCTTTAGGCTTTTTATGACTGCTTTAGACTGTAGTTAATGATCTTCTTTTCATTCTTTACCTCTCTCTTACTTTCTCTCCTCTATTAACAAGAAGTGAAAAACATGCCTATTTTAACTGACCAAATCCACATTAGTTGGAAAAGAACACAAAAGGAGTAACAACTAAAAAAACCCTTCACGTGAAGTAAGGTCTGGACAGCACTAAGTTATTCCATGAAGCCATGACTACTTTGGCCACTTTGGAAAACTTTTTCCAGCTCTGGCACTAACAGATCTTGTGGACTTACTTACCATTCATCTCACAGAACTGCTTTTAAACACGGAGAGCTTCTGTAGTGTTCTTTGAGATATACAGAAATTCTAAGGGGGGTGGTGGTGGTGATTTTAGAATCATGACATATTCATTTCCTCTACTACAAAACTGGCTTTCCATGTCCCCACGCTGTGCTGAGAGCCCTATCACTGGGTGGTAAGGAAGAATTTTTCATGGAGTAATGAACTCCCTGGAGCTTGATCAGATGGCTTTAGGAAGCCCCATTGTTCCCCCCACCACTGCAGAAAGTCCCTTTCAGGAGGCTGCTCACCCTGCCACAGCCCAAGTTGTATTTTCCTTCTTATTAGTGCACTGAAGAAGTCATCATTAATCAAATGCAAGCACATTTAGCAAAGTTCAATGTGTATGAAAAATTTATGTCAACCTTTAGGCTCTATGACAGCCCCAAGGCTTCACTTAATAAGTTCTATAATGACTTACTGTTAATGGCTGATTCACATTATCTCTTTGAGGTCTATGGGGCCTTTCAGTAACATTTTCTATTATTGATTATGGAGCTGTTGCACATCATCCAGACATAGAAGCAAAAACGTTGTTTATATTCTTTGCTTTCTAAAATGGAAATGTGGGCGCATTAAGCTATAAAAACTCATACAACATAATTTTCTCTCTTTCATGTTATGTGGCTCTAGTATAGCGCAGCAGTAAATGAAAGAGTGTAGCTATTTGTGGGGGAGTGGCTGAAAATTACTAGAAGTTTGACAGGTCTTGTCCATTGATCTAGAAGAAAACTACTCTTCAAAACCCACCATCATCCAACTATATCAGTCACCCTTGCTAACAGTCACAGAAGAGGTCAAAGAATGGCTGACGGCCTCAGGTTCTGCAGGATTGGTCACCAGTGAATCATATTTAATCTCCAACGTTTAATTTCTTTCAGAATTTTATGTGGAAAAAAATACATTTCAAGGGGAAAGGTTTCTAACAACTATGTACCACCTATTGCTATGACTTTACACAGTGATCCAGCAAACTCTTTCTACTGAACACAATTTCTCAAGATTACTCAGTGCTTGTAATTGTGTTATTATTTTTTGAAGCCTAGATCCTATATATGCTTACTATTTAGCACAATGTTTACTACTGTGAATAAATGGTAGCAGTCATAATAGTAAGTGTAATGAGGTAACACTACTGTAATCTAAGAAGTGCTCCCACACTACTGGAAGCTAATATCTCGCACTGTGTTGGATCATCATTAAATGAAAGAATACGAGCACTTTATGTGCTTACACATACTGCTACTGCACTATAGACCCTGCTCTGAAGTGCCCCGTGTCATGTAAAATTCCTTTCATGGAGAAAAATTCCTCCAATAACACCTAAGCATCTCAGTATGAACAGATAGAATAGCACATTTTTTCATCATGGCCACCCAAAGAGAACTGATTGCATGTTTCATTCATGTAAGCAACAATATGCAACTGTTGGAAGGGGGAAAAAATAGAAAAGGAAAATAAATAAAGCCCTAGGATTTGCTTTTTGAAAAAGCAGGAAGAAAGCAGAAGGAATTCATTGCATTGAGAGGCACTACAAATCGCCAGCCAGGTCAGCACCTACTATCAAGCCACTACAACATGAAGGTCAAAATGGAAGGTGGATGCCTTTCTTGCTCCCACCCCCTCCTTCCCTTCACATTCAAAACATTAAACTTGCTCCAAGTGCTGAGACACAAGGTCAGCAGCCATCGTACTGAACACAACACATCAGCACTAAGAAAATAGGTATGAGGCATTTCTTTGGTGTGAATGCATTAGGTAGTAAAACTACCTAGTGGGTAGATCCAGCGAATACATGGCATGGTTTTGCATTACCTACTCAGGTTTGTGATGCTGGACCAGCTGCTCTGTGGTGGAAGTGGCTGAGCACAGTCAGAAATCTGCTGGCTGCTTTGCAAGTGAGATCACAGTGTAAACAAGCTACTTATCACCAAACTCTTTAAAGAATTAAAAGCTGTGCATAACCCTGAATGTTCCAAGGAGACTATTGCTGGGAAACTGCTCTCAGCCATGGCGGGTAATCAGAAACTTTGCAAGCGATCCTTGCTATTAGCACTGTTTCAAAATAAAGAGGGCAAAATGTCTGCATGGTAATAATAGAGACTTCAGTTTTAATGAGACTTGGGAAAAAGAAAGGCTAGATTTTCTGAAAGTTTATTTGCCCTTGGTGGGTTACAAGGTAATGCAGAAGTCCCTACAAAATTCTTTTTTTTTTTTTTCTTTTCTTTTCTTTTTTTTTTTTGGCATGGAGGTCAAGAAAGAGTTGGACTAATAAAAGAACATTAGACTCCCAATGCAACTATAGAGTTCAGAACCTAAACTAACCCCCTCAGCACAGCGCGTAGAGCAACACGACAGCAATTCATTGCAGAAATGTCCCTTTCCCATCACATATACAGAGGTGAGCCAAATTTCAGCAAGTCAGCTGTTCTGTTTATTTGGCATTGAGGAGGTTACTGTAATAATCTGTCTCCTAGAGCCCACACTATGTCCTTTCTTGTGACCTCCTCAAAAGCCTCAGGCATTATCATTCTTTGCTATCAGTTTGCGTTGGCTGCAGAAGTCTAAGTGCAAAGTTTATGAGCTATTCCTGGGTGTTACTAACTGCAATAGTCACAGATATAGACGAGCAATTCAGAGCTTTCCACCTGGCACTGGGGGTACAGCATCATGCAGGGCTGATGCTTCAGGCAGCACCATCTGGGCATGGCGTGGCTGTACCAGCATCACAGCTGGATCTGCTGTATCAGTGATGTGCTGGGACCAACTGCACGGAAAAAAAAAAAAAAAGCAAACCCAACCCAAAGTCATTTTCCAGTCTGGGGAGTTAAGAAGAAGCATTTCTAGCATGGCAGACTGCATGTAAAGGACAGGCAGCAGAAGAGGTGCGCAACCAAGGCAGCAGGGGAAGAAAGGGAGCCTTACCCTAAACCACCCTCTTCTCCCTTCATTTTACTATCTGTCTTAGAAGCTCTTTTAGGGAGGAAAGGACTACAGATTCATAAAAAGAAAAGCAAACTGTGGCTGCTTGGTACACAGTAATGAAGAGAAACTACAAGACGAGCAATCTGAGTACCTATGAAAGTATTGAAGGGACTTTGCTCTCAATGCTCTCCTCAGTCTTTGCTCTCCTGCTACCACTTAGCCACAATGGAGACCCAGCACCAAGGCACAGATATAGGAGACAAGGCAGTGTGGGGAAGAGGTTTGCTTTGCATCATCCATGTCAGAAAAGAAATATTATGCACTGGGATCCAGCAGTTGTGAACACCCCCATTCAGGATGGCCAACAGAGCGACATTTTGAAGGCTCTAGACCACTGCTGACTTCAAATATAACCTTGCAGCTCCTAAAAGCCCTTTCTCACATCACCTCACTGACCTTTAAAAATAGTGACAGACAGAAAATGTTCACAGGCTCTTGGCTGGGCTCCTTTCCTGTTGTGTTGTGGTCAGGTCTGCCCATTGCTTCAGTGTTGTCACAGCCATGGGGGGCCAGGACAGAGCATTTATATAAAGCATGATAAATCCTTTAGTGCTCAGATCATGAAGGCTTCCTCATTCACAGCTGAACAGCAGTGAAGTGGGGTGTCCACCAGGTAAAAGATTGTTGGACTTAATGGACCAAATTCAGAGTTAACTATCTGCCAGAGAATTTTCGTTTCTCTCTCTCTCTCTCTCTCTCTCTGTCAGAAAGTTCAGAATTAGCCACTGTCTATCATTTTGAATCCTGACATCATTTACACTCAGACAACTTCACTGCCTGAGTCTCTTTATCAGACATGAATTTCTGACAGATGAGCTCTTCACCTCTCTGCACAGTTCTGCATGCTTATATTATCCCCACTTCCTTTCTGCTGCTCATTGGGGAAAGGTCACATACACAATTTGGTCTCTGGTTTTGGTTGGTTGTGTTTGTTTGTTTGTTTGTTTTCCTGAAATATGCTATTGTCTTTCTTGATGTTTTCTAGATTACATTTAAAATGTATTCCGCATGCCACCCCGTGTACTCCATTAATAACTTTGCCACCAGCATTCAGAACTCAGTATATTACTCTCCGTTAAGAAAATTTATGATACAGGTTAAATTTGCTTTAATTAAAGATCACTGTTGTCATGGAGGAGCATAATATCACTCTCACCAGTTTAATGAATAAACAGGCTAAATACTAAATCAGTGCCCCGTTCTGCTGGTCCTCCTGGTTCATACCCAGGAGCCACGAGCATAGAGAATGCCTGAAGAACGAGGGCAAAGATTGCACAGTTTAGAGGTCACAATGGCCGAAAGAAGGCCAGAGGAATCACTTGTTACACTAAGGAAAAAGGTGGCCATATACAGATTTAATGCAGAATAGTTTCACTGCCAAAGAAAAGAAAAAAAACCTCGCAGAAGGCTTTAGGGGCTGCCAGTGCATATTATTCAACTTTCATTAACTCTCCTAAGAACAAGCCAGAGAACTCAATTTGGATTCTTACTGCAACTGTAAACTGCAGCCCATCTGCCTTCCATCCCAAACAATGGATGGGCCAACATTTATGCCAAAAAATTTGTCCTAGGATTTGAAGGTTTAAACAGCAGTTACCTAAAAAAAAAATCTGGTGCAGCTCCCCTCTTTCAGAAATGCATTTTAGAAGAGCATTTTGTGTTCAGACTTCTTATGACTGTGTTTGAACACTGCTTGAAATGATTCAGGAGTTTTGCTTGACAAACGGTTGCTGTGATCCAAGGCCCATATGGCTTGTTTTGGAGTGTGTAAAGGTCACTGCTTCTGTTAATACAACTAGTACAAATACTTCCCTGCCATCTGACGATATTCCTCCTTATTCAGATTGGCAGCCATTTTCCCCCCACAATCTGGAATTTCCTTTCAACGTGGGTTGTTGAAGTGGAGATGATAACAGTTTTAAAATCAAAGGTTGAATGCTTCTGTTGAGTTATACTTGGAACCAACCATGTTCCGTGCAGTGAGAACATCCCATATGGAAAGGACATATGTGTTGGATACAATAATACATAAATAGTGGATGCAATTTTACATAACCCTTATATTCTTATAACTGTCACATATACTTCTGTAATGAGACAGGTGAAATAGATGACTTTGATACTGATATTTAAGTCCATATGTTGAAAGCTTACACAATGAACAGGCGGTTTTAAAGACAGATTTAGCTGCTCAACTCTTCAAATGCTTGCACTAACATGACACCTTTGGAAATCTCATTGAAATATCCTAACAAAATAACACCATAGACAGCACCGTAAGTCCATACTATGAGAGCCACTCCCAAGACACACACACATTCAGAAATTGCCAAACAAACTATTTAGACTGCTTTTTTATTGGATTTCTTTCTTTGAAGTTAACTTTTTGAAGAAGCAGAGTCAATGAAAAGTTTCAGTGAAAAAAATTCAGTGCCGAGATTAAAGAATACTGACAACAGTTTTGATAGGAAGTTTCAGCATGGCTATGATACGGAGCAGGGATGTGAAAACTGGCAAGAGGGTAACCATGTCGTCACTGATTTACACATTGTTCTCTCTAAGAAAACCCATCCAAATGCAGAAAACACATAAGCTTTGGAGGGGGAAAAGAAAATATCTCAGTTTGCAGTTGCTCAGAAAAGACCTATTAGTACTTGGCAGCTAAATTCCCTAAAGAGTCTGGGCAACAAATGTGCCCATCCATGCTGTGCCCCACCCAGGCACTACACCAGCCCCCACTGGCAAGGTAGGCACAGAGCTGCTGCCATGAGAGTAAGACAGGATGGGAACGGGCTCAGTATTATTCAACACAATGACATTTCTATTTATTTTAGCAGAATTTAAACAAGTTTTCTTGACTTGGGAAATCACAGATATTTTGTGAACATGCATTGCTCAATTTCAGAAGCCAGGATAAAGGAACGGAGTTACTTTGTGAGACCCTCTTACGCTTACTTTTTGGGGAGGAGGTCTGGGAAATACGTTATTCTCATAACAAATGCTCCCTGGAGATTAGTCATCTCCCAGCTGAAGCACCTCACAGTTTGTGGCCATGCAGTTATTACAGTCACAGTAAGTACTGGAATTGTAGTTGCCTTTTTCAGCAGTGCTTCCATGGCCAACAAGCCCTATAAAAGTAACCCGCATGCTTATTATATGCTTTTCATATCTCTGATTAAAAATTAGCTGAGTGTTTTAACTGAGCTGTGTGCCAATAACATATAAAAGAAGCATTTTAGAGACTTCAAAGTTGTGTTGGTGCCTAGCGCGGGCTTCAAAAGAACACTAAATCTGCATTGCCCTTTTTTTTTTTTTTTTTCAAAGCATTTCCCAAGTTCCCCCTTGTAAGAAGATCTGTGCTCCATCAACCTATCTGAAGGTTTCCTTCTTCTTGTGGAACTAAGCAATTTTTTGTTTGCTTGTTTGTTCGCTTCCTATCTAAATAATTGAAAATGCTGTGAGTCAAACTGGGTGGAAAAAAATCCTACAGTGAATTTCAATGGCCAGAGCCAGGCTATTAAAGAATAGATTAACACTGCAGAAGGGGAATATTTTAACCAGCATGACAACTGCAAAGTGAAATCTAGCTTACTGCACTCTGCTGAGGAGCAAGAATGCGCCCTCTTGCTCAAATCAACAAATTTACGGCTTGACAGCACAGCAAAACAACCCCCCCCGACATCATATGCACTTACAAGCCAAGGTACCCAGTAGAGATTTAATTTCTGTTTTTGCTAGACCTTATTATTAATCATTATTGATATGATAAGGCCTTTACATTAGATTATTGGGGGTTTTCATACCCACCCAATATTAAATGACAAATTTCCATAGGTTTCCTGTGGAAACCACTGGGGGAGTTCTACACTTGGATATCTCTGATGCTCATCCAACCTTCTAAACCGTTTAACTAGTAGGTTTTGAATTATTATTTATTTAATCACTTAATATTTCATTAATTTCTAGATATTTTAATGAGCTAAAATGATAAAGCAATGAGAAAATGAACTAAATAAAAACATTTTCTGGCACCTAAACAAATCGAATGCAGTGTTTTACTCACTGTGAGGACAGCCATTCTTATCGAGTCCTGTGATCATAGCAGGGAGGTGCCCTCATGGACTGATGCACAAATATTCCATATCCCTTTGGTCAGTCCATAGTTGGTTCTGTAAAAAGACCCCATCTGTTGTCTTTTACACCTTTTCTTTCAAAGATATCCAGAGATCCCATGAAACTTGTTCCATTGTGTGTTTCAAAAAAAAAAAGGTTTCAACATTTTTTAATGCACATATCATCGACTCACACTGACACGTGCACATAACTTTAGATTTCCAACAGATTACTGTATGTTTTGGCAGCCTTCAGTTATATGCCATTTAACTACTTGTTTTTATAGGACTGACTAATTGTGGTGATATCCTTTAAACATTGCTCCTATAGCAACTGCTGAATTTGGAGGCACTTCAGGCAACCAGAAGTTTAAACAGCAACACAAAAAGTCTTAGTTGATTATTTAAAAAGTAGTAACTAGTGTAGATAAAAGAAAAATACCCCCAAAAAGTTGCTTTACCATGACTTCATCATAAGAGAGTCATCTGACTGTTTTTCCAGCCTATCACCAGACTGACAAACTTTATGGATACCCTTTTTCTTTTTTTTTTCCCCTTCTTTTTCCTTGTTTCTCTCTTTCCTTTCCCTCTTTCTCTCTCTCTTGCCTTTTTAATTTGTTTTCCTTATGGGTGCAGAGGAATGGAAATGACTCTAAAGGCGAAAAAGAAGGAGGCTCAACATTTATTACTTTTAAAACTCAATGTTTTCAGCTCAATTTTCAGAAGGCCTGGCTCCTCCTCATCTCTGGGGATGGCAGTTTGGGAAGCAGATTTTGATACAATAAAAAAAACTGGTATCATTCATGTTCTTTATTTTTTTTTTTAATATATCATTGCATAAATCACACGTGTCTAAAACATAAAGCAGAAGCCCTGAGCGCTATTTCCTGACTTTTCCACAGCATTTTTCTTGGGAGTGGGACTGTTCCCCTGTCCTGGTTAAACTCTAATTAATGAAGCATAGAACTGTGCAATTCCTATTTTAAATAACACTTGGTGTGTACTGATGCCCTTTTCTGTCAAAGTATTACTGTATGTTTTGGCTCAAAGATATCTGCATTTCTGTATCTCCTACCAATTCTACGAAGGTTTTATGAGGAGAGTGCTTTGAAAAGCTGTAGATAAAAGGCAATTTTGAAGTCAGTCATTAGTAGTAAATACCCTCATCAAAATTTCTCTTGCTAATCCTTTATCCTCTAGCTGGGCAGACTGCTGACAGCACAAAACCGGCACTCCTCCAAGGTTACTCTAATGTTAACTTATGGATGGCAACTGTAAGAGTCACCATATTTATAACTTTGTTGGCATGAATGTCGCTCTCTCACCAACTTTGATCAGTTTAAAGTGTGCCACCTTAATGCTACAGATCAATGGCAAAAAAAAATTCATAGTCTTTCTAAGAGTCTCACCATTAAAACTAATATTGTGTAACTGGAAATCAACTGCTTCAATTAATGGGAATATATGGCTTCATTTTGTAGGCACAACCTTTACATTTGAGAGCTCTGTAACATATGGGTTCCCACTGGTGCTATAATTACACCATGCCTAAAAGTCATCATTAGTTTAAAATGTGGAGGCACTATTTTTTTATTTTTTTTTTTCCCCTTTTTATAATGAACAATCCTGTGCTGGTTAAGAGTGTGTGAGTCTTTTCTTTTAGCACCAGTTTCAATAGAACTCATTCATTTAGTTCACAGTTTCTCCAGGGGCTGCCACATACCTCTTGGCGTCAGTGTGGGATTTCCAGGCTGACAGCTGTACCTGTGAATTGAAGTTACAATGGTCCTATTTACATGCTCTAGGACAATGCTGTTGTTGTTTTGTGTTGGGTTGAGGGTAACGACATCTCCAACACAATAATTAAAACTCAGCTTGCCAGCAGTTCTCCCTGGAAGTGGAAAACAGAGACAAGAATCATAGAATCTTCTGAGTTGGAAGGGACATTTAAAGGTCATCTAGTTCAACTATCCTGCAATGAACTGGGACATCTACAACTTGAACAGGTTGCTCAGAGCGCCAGCCAGACTATTTAGCAGAGGTTCTTCTTGGCTTTGAAAATATATGGGTGAGACTGATTCACCTGGGGTGAGTCAGTGTCAAAGACCTAAGAGAAGAAAACCCATTCCCAGCACCCAAATGTAGTTGTTGACTGCACACTATCACAGTATGGAAAACATTTTAAGAAGTTCTTGTCTTAGGAGCCCATATGTAATGACATCAACAAGACATCTGGCTGCATTTGATCACTGCTCAAATTGCCTCAAAATCAAGTGGCTGGCTGGTTCCTTTTGGGATTGAAAAAAGCAAGTCAGATTTATCAGAAAAATATTTTTTTAAAGTTTTTTGAGGGATGCAGGAATGGATTAGAAGCTTAACATGGAAACTCAGCATTTACTTTGATCTAAAGAAAACACTTGGTTTTGAATTTCAGTATTTTTAGGAGGCTTTTGTGGGGTTTGGAGGGAAAGTTTACATAAACCTGAGAGAAAATTCCAAATGAAAACTAATGCAAATGGAAAACAGAAATGTGTTTAGAAGCTGTCAACACTAAATGTTTTGATTCTTATAAAGTTTTGTGTTAGCTTTTCTTCGGCATGAATATGTCAATGAAAGCAATATGTGATATGAAAATGCATATCAACGCCAAGAGTGAATTTTTAAACAAGTGCTGCCTTTCGGTTGTGTGTTGGTTGTGAATCTTGAAGATCCTGCAACCACGCCATGTTGCTACCTCAGACAGCCACTGTAACTTCGAGAATAAAACCCACAGAGAGTCAGGTTTCCAAAAAGATAGCAGAGAGGCAATGATATTTACAGTGCCGTGCAGCAATAGAGCAAGGGGCAATGGGCAGAAACACATGGAAGTTTCGTACAAACATGAAGAAGAATTTGTGTCCTGAGAGGATGACAGAGGACAGGAATATGCTGCCCAGAGAGGTTAAGGAATCTCCTTCTCTAGGAATATTCAAAATCTGCCTGAGTGCTTTCCTGTGTAACCTAATGTAGGGAACTGCTTTAGCAGGGGTTGGACACGATCTCCAGACGTCCCTTCCAGTCCTTACAATTCTCTGATATTGTCCAAATCAGAGAAAAACAGTTGTGCATATCTATTTGCCCTCACCATACCAGTGAATACTATGAAAGACTCAGAATACTAAATGCATTTGAACCTGAGGTCAGCAGAACCTAAAAACCATATTTATTGAGCTACATGTTATATCAGACAGTGGGCAACACCAATCAGCCCCCAGTGGGTGACTGTCAGTCTCTCAGAGACATCGTCACTATCTTCCATGAGGCACTCACGCTTTGTGGAAGTGAGGACAGGTCAGAGAGTAGTGGGTCGAAGGAGACTATGTCCCTGCAGGAAGCCAAGGGCAGGCAGGAGGACAACAGGCTGCATGGAAGGATGAGAGTTGGGCACAGACCCAGAATGGGATCCCAAAGGACCACGTCTGAGCTAACTGTGCAAGAAGCTATAGGAAGGGAAATGTTCATGACTCATTACTGCTCTGTGAAATATTTACGTGCGCAGTCTGTGTATTCTGGTTAACTCAGTCTGCAAGAAGTCCCCCCCAGCTATCTGAGCCACATGAATACTCCTATTTTCCAGAGATTCCTTTTCAATTAGCAAAGCTGCAGCTTGTTTTCATACGCAGATCTCTAACTATGTCTGAGCTTCCCCCAGAGCCCTCCCTGCCAGCCCAGGAGCTCCCAAGCCCATGCTCCCCTGCTGCCAGCTCACTGACCCCACTGCCCACACATTGCAGCCTCCCAAGCATGTTTCTTCAGCCAGAGCTGAATGCTCTCACACCGGCACAGCGGAAATATCCACTGCTACCAGATTTCACCTGGCGTATCCAAGTGAAATCCCCGAGGACAGTCATTAGGCAAAGTTAATTATGGCAATCAGCCTACCCAGTCTGACCTAATTATAAATAATTAGCTTATCCTTTTATTTCCAAACCTCTCTCCCTGGTGAGACTGTGCTTTTAAGGTTTTTAAACCAGCAAAACTCCCTGCACAGACTTTTATTTGCAGCAACCTTGACATTAAAGGCATGTCTGTAAGAAAGGGATGTTCAACAAATTGTAGATCTGTAACTCAAAACTTAAGGAGTCATAAACATTATTGCACAAGCTACTTCAGTGGTGTAGGGCTACAGTGTTTTGTTTGTTGTTTTTCTGTGTTTGGTTTTACGTTTTTATTAAAAAAAAAAAAAAAAATGGACAGCAAAATTCCACTGGATACTCATTTGTTTAAAAAACAATTGCCTCAAATATGGGTTGTGCCCACCCACCTCTAGGCGATGCTGTCATTGTCCTTCTCAGAGCACAAGTTTAAGTTGTTATGCATTGGTGGACCTTCACCCCTCACATTTGCCACTGGAAAGAGAGCACTGATGCTCACTCAGTGCTGTCAGCTTGCAATCACTTTCAAATAATTCCCATTCCCAAGAATTGTGCTCCTGGCTCATTTGTGCTAATGCAAACTACTCCCAAACGTGTCAAAATTTACTACTTTGAAAACTAAGTCAAAGCTCATTAAAGCCAAATTATTTTTTCCCCTCCAATGACTCCCAGGTTCTTTGGATCAAACTCTGTTTACAGAATTCTCCCAAGACTGTTTTATGCCCTTTTTTGCAAGCGACATTTGCAAAGTTTAAAGCCACCTTCATTTCTATGCACGGCATTTACCAACAGTTAGATCTGTAAATAACAAAGCTTTCTGCTTGGTCAGAAATACAATCTGTGTGATGACATTTTAGTCAAGAAAAATATTCCAATGACTTCAGATGGTAACTGATTACAGGAGGACTTGCTATGTATTTACTTACTTTGTTCCAGGAATTCTAAGCACAGTCTGGGGAAAAGAATTAACCTGAAATATTATTTTTTTTCCATTTTCTTGTGAAGCATGTGATTCCCAACACTTTCGCAAGCATGACTAATGCACCTGAATTCTCCTTGCACCACTACAACATGAGCATTATTGTAAGTAAATAAGGACTATACATCTGCATGTGCGTTCTCCTGCCTTGAAGAAGTCAGATTGTTCAGCCTGGGGAAAAGATTGCTCAGGAGTGACCTGAAAGGAGGCTGTAGTGAGCTGGGGGTTGGCCGCCTTCTCCCAGGTGATAGGATGAGAGGCAATAGCTTTGAGCGGTGCTAGGGGAGGTTCAGAATGGATATTAGGAAAAATTCCTCCTCGGAAAGAGTGGTCAGGCTCTAGAACAGGCTGCCGAGGAAAATGGTGCAGTCACTGCTCCTAGAAGAAAAAGGTAGATGTGGTTGGACTAGACAATCTTAGAGGTGTTTCTAACCTTTGTATTGCTGACTCTAACAAGTATACTTCGTATAGCATGGCAAGTTATGATGTAAAAGAATGACTAAAGAAAATGTTCATGACAAAAGCCCTCTCTTAAAGATGATAAACTCTACTTAAAAAAAGAAAAAAAAGGAAAAAAAAAAGCTTGCCATACCTTAAGCTTCATTTCTCTGTGAATACTTTTTCCTTCTTTTTTTTTTCTAACCCTTCTAACATCATCTGTCTTGTCTCTCGCTTTGCTTGAGTGCTACAGAATGATCCTTCACTCTCTTCCTCCCCTTTGCAGGCCATTATCTTGCCCAGAGGAAGCTGTGTATCTCGTGTTTCTTAAAGGAATCCCTCAGTGCTGCTAACCTTTGCCTCGCTTGTATAAAGCACTGCACTCTGGCAGACTCCGGCTGTCTCTTATCGCTCTGATCCAAGCAGAGGTGTCAGAGCGGCCCATGGAGCCATTAATCAGCTGCCCCCCTCTGCCATCAGCTCCTCAGAAGATCTCCATGAACCTGGAGTGCTTTTGGAGGTCTGGAGCAAGCAGAGAGGCTTTTACCACTGATATCTTCCATAGATCATTTAAGCTCATTGATGATAATACCGGGAATTAAATATTTATGTTTTCAGATCCTGGGAAAGTTTTTAAAGACATTTTTTTAAAAATCTATATGAAAGGAGTAATGTCAATGCACACAAGATGCTTTACATAATGTTTTGGAAAGGAAGCAATGTTCTGCTGTAAATGCCATTCTTGTTGCTTCGTCATGTACTTTCATAAGAAGTGTATGTTCATCAAGCTAAAAAAATAAGGGAAGGAGAGTCAAACACAAGAAAGAAATACAAGAAACAAGATGTCTCCGGGTTTTTGTCTATTTAACTATTAAAAACAAGAAAACAACCTGCAGTGTTTTGTGTTGCTGAAGTAGCACTTAAGGTAGATGTTATTACAATATATCACAATAATGAATTATTCACTATTACCTTACCATCTAGGACTATGATCTCACTCTCCTTTTCCCACAAGGAATTTAAGCACCCATGTGATCCAAGCATCCAGTTTGTGGCTGGAACACCCAGAGATATCGAGGAAGACAAAATGGAGAAGCCTCTATTAGCAAATCAGTCTTGCTCTCTTCCATCAAAAGACCTTCTGTACTTACACAAATATAAAAATTGCTGGAGAACACATCCTTTAAAAAATACTTTACAAAAAATCCTCTGACCGTTTGCAGTGCTAACACACTTGAAGGGTTTTTAACCAAGTAAGCTAATTTCAGCTTTTATGGACTGCATTTTGCTTCATACAGCCATCCATCCTATCCAGGCCACATAACGCTATTATTATTCATTCTATTTACCTTAATCATAGAAAAGCAGTATTTATGCAAGGTTAAAGTATGTTTCATTACCGCAGAAGAGTAGTGACATTTCTATAATCTAAAAAGTGAAGTTCTACATGTCCTGGATATAAAACCTGACAGTATAATCTTTTATTTCCATTCTAAGCAACAATTTGCATGAGTGAGCTTTCTCAGGATTAGTTGCATAGTTCAAAAATGTCCAGGGCTTGTTTAGGATTAACAGACTGAAGAAACAAGACGTATTTAAATGAAACTGCTGGAGTTTAAGGACTATTTTCTTAATGGGTCATCACAACCTTTTTTTCTGACTGAATAGATTTTTCTAACCCATATTGTACTGAGAAAATCTTTTCACACCAGCTAAAATACAAAGCATTTAGCTACATGATCTACATAAATCAAACAGAGAAACACTACTGAATACAAGAATTTTCTTCTCTGCAGGCCAGCAAGAAGCCTACGCCCTACAAAAATGTTCAAGGGAACTGTTCTGGGAGGCCAGTTTCACCCAGAATTATGAACACAGACATGAAACGTCAAATGAATATATTAGTCACTTCCATATGCACTGTTAAAATTTGTAGCCATACTTCCTTGATCTGTCTCTGAACGTTAAGACGTGATTCCAGAAATCAAACCAGCAGAGTCTGAATCAAGGCATCACAACACCCCACGGCTTTTTGGCATGTCTGATAATGAGGCAAAGTAAACCATAACCTATGGCTCCCTGAGTTGAGAGCATCATTGCTTTGAATCAAAGAATAGAATCATTAAAGTTGGAAAAGACCTCTAAGATGACCTAGTCCAGCTGCCCCACTACCAACCAGCGCAACAAACCTCATCCCTGAGTACTTGAGCATAGCACACTACCTTTATTTTGATTCATATTACATTTCTGTCCACAATGTTTGAACTGTTTATAAAACATTTTTTAATAGACTCTCTACATAGCCAAGAAATAGTTCTGTGGCTCCAGCAGCCCTGCACTCCTGCTCGATCTCATGCCCTGTAACTGTGGGGCTCCCCTTTGCCAGCATTCCCAGACATTATTTTTGTAGAAGGAGTCCCAGCACATGCTTATCTCCAGAGAAAGATCTGCCCATCTGGCATCAACAACAGCTTGTTGTGAGATCAGTATCTTTTAAGGAATGGCAAATGGTAGGATAAGCTTAAATTGTGACAAGTAAAGTGGAGCATTATCTGTGTTTTTCCTGACTTTGGTGAGCTCATTTTTAACTTCAGCATTCCACCAAAGAAGTCTGGTTTTCATACAGACAGACAGCACGATAAACATAGCAATGTTAAAACAAGGAGAACAGGCACAGTTAGATCTTCATGGGAACGTGGGTTTTACGATTAGTCCTTCAGCAAAGAATTTATAACTGTAATTTGAGTAAGCATCAACTGCTTTATGGGCCTGAATCAGGTGAATGGAGAATGCTGAGCCATCAACTTCAGGGAAATCCAGCATCAGGAGTCCATCACCTTCTGAGTCTGGTAGAGAGACCAATCACATCAATAAAGAAATATGCTAAGACCAGAGCAAAATGGAGATGAGAGGGAATGAAACCCTTTTGGCTACCTTAGGAATGCTGAGATCCAAACTGATATGCAGAAGATCATACATCCTCAAGTAACAAGGACAGGATGAAAACTTGAGCTCCTCCATCCTGTTCCACTGTTCTAGCTCTACTACAATATTCATTCAAGTTGCAAATATCTATACTGTTGCAGCCTATCCTCCAGTAATTCTAGCTTACATCCTGAGGTTTTTACATCTCAGCACTTTTATATCAATGTCCATTTCAGCTGATCAGCATGTTCCAGTTGATGCATAAGTTTTGTAAGGTTTTAGTGGTACAGTTTAACACAACTGAAAAAAAAAAAAAAAAAAAGAAAAGAAAAAAAAAGTGGAAAAGCAGGGTAGAAGAGAATAATATTGAAAAAGACCAGTTTGTTTATCAGGAATTTCTGACAATTCCATGTGTGAAATGACAACGGGACGAGATACTCTCTTGAAAAGATCTAATACTAGGCACTGATACAAGGAAGCCAGAATGCTGACATACATCTCAGTGGCACAGCAAGCCCTATAGATCACATTAAAACCATGAGGAAAAACACATTTTCCTCTCTGGGGACAAGATTTTTCTTCATGCTACAAACAACCAATTTTTCCTCTCTCCTCACCAATTACACTGAAGTTGTTGTGAAAGCAATTTGTGCCTTTAAGGTGTTCCCTCACACCAACAAAAAATGTAAAGCCTTTATTTGCAGGTGACAATTACAGAGAAACTTCTCTAGAAAAAATGCGATCTCAGTGTGAGACCATCCATGAAGTCATGTTTGTGCAAAACCAAAACAAATGCATGAACACAAATGAGAGACTTTCTGATTTGTGGTGATCCACTTAGATTTCACAAATAAAAGAATACGTTCTTAGGAAAGATATTTTTTGAACCAGAAATGTCAATTAGGATGCTTATTTAGCGCAATTAAATGTTTGAATAGGATCTGTGATATCACATTCATTTACAAAAATATCATCTAAAACGTTTCCTGCAGGTTAAAATACGCAAACAATTTTATTCTCACACAATATTATCATAATATTTTGACATTTACTATAGTATTCATAAATTCAGATAGATGCCTTTAACGACGTTCATTAGAAAATTCCAGATAGTTATATGCTTAAGGTTTAAAACGTAAGTAGAGACTACATTAAGTGTATTTCATGTACTTCCATGGATGACTTTTAAGTCCCGTTTGAACCAGTGTCGGGAAGCAAGAGCAATGCAGTGTGCTTAGGAGATCATGGAATGATGAAAGTCCTCAGGATTTCCAACCTCGCAGACAGCCTTTTCTCTTGAATGAGGACAGGGAGATGAACCAGAACAGCTTCCATTCTCTGACGTCAGCTATGATTTCCAATAAAATTATAGATAACTCATGGCTAATAATCAGATCTATATTTACCTAGATTCATCTTTATACTATAGCTCCGTTATCTTTTTACATGAGACCTATGGAATTACAGTTGTACAAAGTAATTCTGTCAAGACTGGAATGAGTTCTCCTCAGTCCTACATGACATTGTAACTAACACCAGAATATGCACATGAATGCACTGTATACTAAGAAGTATAGAAGAGAGTTCTAAAATTCTGGACAACATGGTTCAGAAAATATCATTGCTTCATGGTTGTTTCTACTATCTAAGCCAATTTATTACTTTTTGGGGGTTCAGAAACTGTGAGATTTCTTCCTTGGAAAAGAAAATGTGCAAGCCTTTTTCCCACAAATAGACAGTCTGTCCCTTCTACTTCCTAAAAACCCAAGTGAGAAAGAACAGTGACAATACGGCTGTAATGTTGGCTATGACTTGATGTTAATTTCATTGACTTTGTAGATCTGTTTGAAAAAAGCACATAATGTCTTTACATATACTGTAATATTATTTGGATTTTTGCTCATTGAGAAAACGTACATCAGTAGATTCACAAAGCTGATGAACATTTTCAACAAATTGTATTCCCCCTCTTAATTGCATTATTTCTTTGTATTGTACTAATATTTTCCATTGGTTTTTAAATGGAGCAGATGTTTTCCCATTAGCTTGGGATTTTTCCTATCCAAATAATCATTTGTCTTTTCTGTCTTTTAGATAACACTTATGGTTGGTCAAACTTACTGAAATATCTATTCCTCCCTCGCGGTGTCAATGTGCTTCAAACCCAATGCTATGTTTCATGCCCAGATAATTTCATGTCACTGACAATTAAAGACAGCATAAGCAAGATTTCTTTCAAAAACCACCTTTTTAACATTTCAAAAAATTCTTTAAGTGATATAAATTGGAATAGCTTGACTGATCCTGTGATACCTTTAACACTTGCTAAGGCCTCACTCTCTGAAGGATTTTCTTGAAAACGCTTTTTTTAAAGCAACCAGAGATGAATATTTATCATACTGACATTTAAAACTGGTTATGAATATCTCATACAAAGTCTTCCATCGACAAATATCAGACATTCATCCCACCAATACTTCTGTTTACCTCGCTAAAATCTATCAGACAGAGCCAAATCTTAAATTTGCCATAGAAATACAGAAGCTGTACTGTACTTAAGAACACCCAGACTCATAAACTTGACCATGCATTCACTTTGTAAAGGATTTCTCTCATAAAGACCACTTGAATTCTACTGCTAGTTACTTTGATGACCTATTTTCCCTTGAAAATTTACAGGTCTTTTTAAAATAAAATATTACACAAAAAACACAGCATTTAAAAAGAAATGTATCCACATAATAAAAGAAGGACCATTAGAATAGAGCAAAACTAGAGACAAATTAAAGGATTGGTGTTCTCTTTGGAAGATAATGAGACAATTTTGTAAAATTGTTCAGCATTCCCACAAATCACTGGATTGTTGATGGTTAGTATTTGAGCTAGAGACACTTTAAACTTCAGAGGTTTAAGATACTTTCTTTTCTGAGTTTTTAATATTCTATTACATACCTGTACGTTATGTTAATCAGAACTGCTTTTACACATTACAATTTTCAATTAGACTTTAATCTTCTAAATGCATAAATCGTTATGGTATAATGTAAAACTCCAAAGGTGTGTGAAAATGCAGGATCAGAAAACTGTATCATAATTAATTGTTTTATAAAATAACCTCTTTTTCATTACAGATATTAAGTATCTAAATACTTGAGGTGAACAATAAGTGAGATCATGAAAAACTGCTGAAAACAGTTATTTTATTATTACTATGTATAATTACTATTATTATACTTATTCTCGTAAGTGTACACTACAGAGTACTACTAGAGTATTCCAAACTGCAATTCAGAGCTCCTGCAATAAGAGGGATACATCTGTACTTAAACATATACCCAAATACATTCCTTCCTAAACCAACAGAATCCTTTCTGATACCATTTTTACAACAAATGCATCAAGTAATTTTTAACATAGCATTCCTTTGATACAATCATGCTCCATATGAAAGCCTTCAAATGGCAGACCCCTGCACACTAAAACATATATTTTTTGAGGAACAGCACTGGAATTGATATCTGATTATTTCTCTCAAACGCATTAAGTCTTCTGTAATGAATCTTTTGTGGACTGTTCCTGTAGTCTCCATTACAACCACTAAATACCTATCTTCTGTTTACTTCTATGTACTAAATTTAAGTCCATGACTGGTCTCCAGGTTAAACTGTTTTACATCTGATGAGAAAAGTAAATGGGAGCTGGTCTAAGTTATTTAATGCTTCTATAAAACACACACATGCACAGTATTTTTGAGTGACAAACCTTACCACAAAGATTCTGCTTATAAGGGGGAAAATCTAGCAGTGTTCACTAAAAATATTGTCTTTTTTTTTTTTTTTTTTTTAATTCATAAAATGTTAATAATTTACCTGCAGTAGATGGATATCTTGATCTGACATCAGAACTTGATGCAAGTCTGAGGCCTGCAAGAGCACCTTGTGGTTTAAATTGAGAGAGAAGGAAACAAGAGGAACTTGGCAAAGAAAGCAGAAAAGAGGTGTTTAACAGCAGTCTGGATGGATCATCAGCCAACACAACCTTCTTAGTATTCAAATGTTATAAAGAAGCCAGATGTTAGTGCAGAAAAAGAAACTGAAGACTCTAGATGCCGACAGATTTACAGTTTTTGTTCCCCATCCCAGTAATACAGGGACTTAACACATATTTAATATTCACTTACATTCTCCACAGTAAAATCTCAATCTGAACTGCACGGTTTTCAGGAAGAGATAAGTTTTAGCTTTATCAAAGACACCCTTTCTTCAAAAAAGAAGAACCAAAGAATGGAGTATGTTGCCCAAACCACAACCTTATTACTAGTAATTTCTGATACTCACTCCCAAAAAAGCTCAGCAAAGGAAAAAGAAGCCACTGATTTGATTTTCTAGACATATGAACTGATTATGTCCTTACTTTTTTTGGAAATAATAGACAAATATACCTGATGATTATAATACAAAGATGAATGTGATGATATCCTTACCTTGATAGAATATATTAGGTACTTTTCCCTGATCGCTTTTCCTTAAAATCTCTTCTCTAGACTCCAAGAGCCAAAGGATTGTCTGGACTCCAGTTCTTGTGCTCCACAAGTAAACTTTCATAACAAATCTCCTGGGTTGAAATCTGTCCACAATTCTATCCAATCGGTTGGTTTTCTGACACTTTTCACACTCACATTTCTTTCAAGTTGAGTGTCTCATTATGCCTTGGTGCCACATGAACAGCTCTGTTTGAAAAAGAAATAAAGCTACAAGAAGAGTCCTGAACAGCAAGTGTTTTTATTTTAATTGTAAACTTCTCCTAAGCACACTGAACTTGATATAGATATATCTTGTTTATCACAGTATGCTGTTGATACATTTATCTTTCTTTTCTCTTGCCAATAGTATATTGCTATATTGATATAAATTAAACTTGTTGATTATTCTGTGCACCTATGAAAATCAATGAGCTTCCTATTTGCAAAACTTAGCAAGATTATGGGAGCAATTACCATCAGCTGAGGCCTTTTGACTAAAAAGCTTTTATCATTATCCAGAGCAATAAAATAAGTCCTTCTTTAAAGAAACAACCTTGATTCCATGGTTGGCAAGACTTTCTACCAACTATAATTATATGTAGGCCAACCAATTTTATGTATATAGGACAACCAAAAGGAAGGTTGGTCGTAGACACTTAATTTGAAGGGTATTATTTTTAGTCCCACTAAGGACTAGTGGCATGAAAACAATTAGGATCTTTTGTCAAGTTAATTAAATTTTACTAAGTGTAGTAATCTCAGTGGGTTTAGTACACCAGAGGAAATGCTAATTAAAACTCAAATTCTTCCTGGTATAATAAGGAGCTCTAACACTAGTAGCAAATGAATGTTTTGCATACTGATAGATATTCGAACACTAATTTTTAACTAGATGAGGGCGAACCCTTAAATGGTTCAGATCTGCTGAAGGCTCACTTGAGAACACCAATAAGTATGTTACATCTTGGAGCAATCCACCTAAGGAGCATTAAACAATCTGGAAAACTCTGCTGCTTTCTTAATAGAAATAGTGTCAGCCTTGCAGTAGGGCCCAAGCATAAAGCAATTCAAACACATAAGAAATTTCAATATTTAAAAATCTGAGGCAATAAGTAAAGCTAAACAAACAGCACTATGTTCTTTCACTTTCCATTGAAAATTGTATTTAGCAACTGTTTGCACTGTTGCAAAGGTTAAACTTTATATCAGCATGTACATCCTTACCCTGACACTGAAAACATGGCTGAAGGATTGAATCCTTTCTTCTTTGAAAGCTCATGTTCTTGACTGTAAGAATAAGACTGGTATCACTTTGCATATCTGCTCTGTTGCACTCTTAAGTACTGTGAATATTGATGAAAATCTCTTTGTCGGTTGGCTGACTGCTTAAATTCATCTGCTGTTCTTAGCTTGTAGTCATTTGGGCAATTAATGTTCATCTTGCAACCATTCAAAGAAAGGGTCAAACTTAGGACAGAAGGATGTGTAAATTACAAGAGAGCTGCCTGACCGGGACACAGAGCTGCTCCCTGGGAAGAAGAGTGGCACAGCTGGGAGTAAAGGGCATGCTTGCTGCTCTGCCCTCACAGTGTGATTGATGGGCTGACATTGCCTCTTCCAGGTCCCAAGTCCCTTATTCTCCTGCCCCTGGGACAAAGGAGTAAAGGCTGGTTGTTTCTCACTGAGGAACCACTGTACATCCTGGCCATGGATTATCTCAGAGCCTTGTCAGATAACTGCACACTGCCTAGCTTTGGGGGGGAAAAATAAAAGAGCCTACAGTATATTGTTTGTCTGCTTAATGATAAAACAGAATGGTTTCCACAGCCTGGCAGTATATGGAACATACTTAGAATGTAAGGGTCAGAAAGAAACAGAGACTACCTGTGCAGCTCTGTGGTGATTCTAATCTCCTTCTGCCAAATGATTACGAGATCAAGTGCCTAAAAGTCAGAAGGCAAAATGTTGATCCCTCTGCTTTTTCCTTTCTTGCCCACTGCTATATGGCACTCAGATCTGAGCAGAAGGAGGTATATCAATAACATACCATGCTCCCCCACATGACACTCTTGTTTACTGCAGACTTCACTGCTGAAGAGGGGGTAGCATCTACTGAAATTTTTATTAAAGCGATTCCCTTCTCCTGTAAAAATATAAAGGAAATAACAGTTAAAATCAACTTGTACTGACTTCAGAAAAGAAATAGGTACACTGAGTAAAGTACAGTGTATAGCAGAAAAGCAAAGAGAGTTGTGATAAATCCCAACAGTGCTGTCCCTTTATATCAGGTACCAGTAAAGATCTAGGAGCAGGAATTTCATTCACACACTAGAAAACAATGCCAAATGCACATCATTTACATCTCCCCCCTTTCTGTTCATAGCTGCCCAGCCTGAACCAAAGTTTTCTCAGTAGTGTATGCCACACCTATCAATTTAACACACAGATCAATCAACTTTAACTCATGGAAGATAGTTTTTATGAACAGACTTCCAAAACACTCCCTTCATTGGTATTCACTCAAAAGAGATGCGGAGTTCAACAGTGGCCTGCAGGAAGCTTTTTCTCCAACATCAGAGAAATTAAGCACTTTTGTCTGTTCCCAGGTGTCTCCAGTCAGTAGAAAAACAATACACTCTATCGTAGTCACTGAAAAACAATGAGCATTCTACTCTATTAGTCTGCTATTCAGCATAAGACTGACAAATTTATAATTTCTAAACATCTTGGGACCTTGAAAGTTTAAAGAAACTTTGCTTCAGAAATGGAAATACTTTCTAATTCATCCTGATTTGGCAGACTGGTGGTCAATCAGTCAATGCAAAGCATAAGAAAAATGCATAATGACATACACTATACATCTTTTTTTTTCTGTTTTGACAAGTGAAGTTTAGATTATTGATAGCGTACTTGTAAACATGCTGTTATGTCTTTCAAACCTGATTTTCTGAGGTATTCTGATGGCTGTAATTGAGTCTTCTTAGAAGCAGAGAAAAGGCAATGTATATTTTTGTAACATCAAAGTGCAGATCAGTGAAGCTTATCTGTGATTAACTATCAATAGTGCAATAAAAAATTGTGTAAAACTGAAATTATTCTGTTCTTGACACATATAGTACAGTTTTTTTCTACTTCACAGCCAGCAACTCCTGCCCACAGCCTAAAACAATTATTAAATCAATAAAGTAAACACATTTGCTACTAGACTTCATTTTAAAAAGTGAGAACAACAACAAAACTGAAGTATTAAATTAATCTGAAGTAAACCTCAATGCAAATAATCAATTAAAAAACATGTTGCCATGTACTAAAGTACAAGGTAGAACAGCAGCTACCAGGTATGCTCTGCATATCTGTCCCACAATGGAAATGTTTTCATTTGATTGTTTTTGTCTTTAATCCCTGTGTGATAAGCTATAGCAGGACATCACCTTAATTCTTAATGCAAAGTAGTTGCATCACTCATGTCCAACAAGGAACAACCAACACCAAACTTAATGCTCCATTTGTGGAGCACGGCTTAGTTAGCTCTCTAATTCAATATGGTCTTGTATTTTACGTATTTTATGATTAGAGATGGGATTACTGGTCTGGTTAATATTAAACAAAATTGCAAGTGTTTTGCTGATTTGGGGTCTCAGTTGTGCTGTTTGTACTATTATTTTTGGTACCACTTTATCAACCTCAAAAGCAATGCAATTAATTACCGTGACTCTATAACAGTTTGCTGTGCACAGAACAGAGAACTTTTTCTTTCAGTGTCCCAGTCTGTACTTAACCCCTGAGAAAACACAGAAGATAATCATTATCTGAACAAAGAACACTTTCATTTCACCCACACATGTGCTGTAAGCTATGATGCACACATGACTCAGCTCCCAGCTCAGAGTTGAGCCCAGGCTGGAGCTCCACCTGAAGGAACGCTTCATCAATAGAGTTCATCACAGTTTACACAGACAGTGTTTCCCAGTGCACTCTTTTTGGGCAAGTAATGCCATTGATGTGGCACTGACCAATGCAAACAAGATTTTGTTAGAAACAGTATCATGGTAGGCAACACTTAGACTTGGTGTCACTACTAACGTATTTTCTGAGAAGTGGAGATTTCTTTCTTTTTTAGAATTGTCACTTCAGGAAATAAACTGAAAACATTGTTTATATGCTGAATGACTTTTTCATCATTGCTCTGTTGCTTCCAAGATAGCTGCAATACTATACTATTTGTAATATTAAGTATTTTCAGAAGCAAGGTTCAATTTTAAGCCCTTCAAGTCTCTAGTCCCCAATTTTTAAATTTCCAATTAATTATAATAATATTTTAAACATTTATGATGCACATGCCATTCATCAGATTAATGTAGACTAACAAGAAGATCTGTTCTTCAGCTGCTAAAAGTTAAGTTGATGGAATGAGCCCTGATATTTTGACCTTTTCTTATATTCTAGAGCATACGCTTCTGTATAAACAACAAACGATGCAAACCTTGCAATTTCAGCAGCAAACCAGAAGTTCCACATTCTCTCCCATCCTTTGAGAAGTTCACTGAACGTAAAAAAATATTTGAATGACATCAGAGATCTGTTTTAACTACAGTTTCTGAAGTTATGCTTTATTATGATAACATTTTTATTGTTTTCTCTTTGCAGTTTTCTGGGACACAAATGCATGGGAGCCAAATAACCACATCAGTCTTTAAAGGACTGTAAGTAAAGTAAGGCAAGACACAGGAATCAGGACATTTCTAAGAGGTTCTCTACCAGCTTCTGATACCAGATCCTCATGCAGAGTGAAGCCACAAAGCCTGTGGAAATACATGAGGTGATTTTATTCTCTTTAGGTATGTACTGCTATATTACCATTTGGCCTTGAACCAGATTTTCTTTCTTCCTGACAGGTCCAGAAAAATACCCACGGTGCATGCAGCTACTCATTATATAATTTTCAAACTAGAGATTCCCCATGCCCTTATTATTATTTATGGGTACCTGTACTGCACACTCATACTCACAGAGGTCATGGTAATGCTTCATTATTCCACCTTGTAGCAGCAGCCATCAATCTAGTGGAGAAATCAAACAACGGGTGCCTTGCTATAATGGCACTGACAGCTCCGTATTTTTTCCTTTTTTTTTTTATTCTCTCTGTACCTAGAAATCAAGAGCTCATTTTCTTATTAAAGTGATTCATAATAGCAGCAAGATGAAGTGAACTGTGCTGAAGACTGATCATATTAATATATTGTTTGCAAGGATACTGAGCTGTCTAATGCACTTAGTTATAATCAGATGATAACGACTGAGTTTAAGTACTTTTAATTTACCTTGGACTACATTTCATGCGCCATTCTAGCTCCACGATACAATTGCCTTTAGGAAAATAAAATTTAAATCATAAACCAACATGAGCACAACTATAAATTCAACAGAACATGGAGATTAGGGAATCTTGGTATCAGTTCCATTTTCCTTTTTCTGGTCATTTTCAACAAACTATTTTCTGCCAGGAATTGTGGCAGGGACTTAGAGAATGGTTTCAATAACAATCTGTGTTTATGTATTTAAATATCACTGTTTTCCAGAAGCTACAGTCCAACATTGGAGTCTATCCAGCAACCATTTGTTAAAACTATTCAAGGGTTTGAGAGCAGCAATCATTTATCTGAGTGAAGATGGCAAAATGCATTTTTATACTTCTTCAGGCTCCTAATGGTGTGGAAATCGAAATTTTCATTTTTGCACCAGCAAATATAATATAGTATCATTAATGATCACCTTCATTGCCTCGTTAAATCTGCTTCTACCAATTCTCAGCTTATACCTCCTGGCTAAGAACTAGCTATTCCAGTTCAAAGTAGATTTACTAAGAAGATTTAACTATGAGACTCCCCTGGAAATCAGATTTCAGCTCCACACATAAAATATTCAAAATAAAAACAAAATTAAAATTACATTATCTGCATCCGTAAATTCTTAGCAAGATACTGTGTGGAAATACTCGCATGATAACACCAGGAAGATGTTCATGACTGAAAGGACAGTTGCAGGGATAGATGTCACCAGGATGTAAATGAACTGTGATTTCCCAGCTAATAGAACCAGTTATGTTTATAAAGTCTCAGAGCATAGCAGAAATCACCAACCCTGAAATCTATTACTGAAATATGCTTGGAAAAACAAAAGTCAAAAAAAGAGATTTTTTTGTACTGGTCAAGTTTATTCTTTAAAATATTTTTAGAATATTCGTGAAGTCTGGAGTAAATCCTTTCTTATATTTATGGACAAAGCTTTTATCTATGCTTAACTACCAGTTGTGAAACTAATGTCTAATCAATTAGGCAACCAAGCAATCATGCTTCTAGGTAACATGAGCATTTTGAAAAATGAACTAAATACACATTTTTAGTCATTAGAATTAAGAACAATGTTGCACGACATTTCCTCTAGAAGAGGAGATCAGGCTATGGCTTCTCCATGGTCTACGCTGGCATTGGTAGCAATGTAGATATGTGGCACCCTGGGCCAAAATGGAAAGCTCTGCTTCCCTGGTTAGATTTTTATATGCAACTAACACATTTCTGCAGGAGCCAAAATTCAGCTTTATCATGCATCTTACATCCTGTTCTCATAATTCCTACATCTGTGATATCTCATCTATTCTTGTAGAGACTTAACTGAGAGAATTTAAAGGTCAAGGAATTTTCACCTCTAAGTGAGATATGGATTCTTGTGTGGTAAAAGAGAAAAACAATTTAATGAGAAAAAAACCTGGCTAAATGAGCTAAAATAAAAACTCATTCTCTTCAGAATTAGATTAATTGATGAGATTATATTTGCTGAGGTAAGTACCAAGGCTAGGACCTGTTCTTTAATCTTCTGGAAGAATGAGATGAGTGGGTGTTAATTACCATTCTACATGCTCTCTTCTGCTTGTAAGAGCTTGATAAGTAGAATGTTAATATCTGTTTCCCACTTACATTTTATTGTCTGCCCAGTTCCTTTATTATTCATTTGGCTGTGTTATGTTTTCAACAGGAGTACTTTCAGAGAAGAGAAATATGAATGTGTTGTTGTCCTTGCTGCTGGATGGACCAGGAGCATACTTGATTTCATAGAATGGCGTAGGTTGGAAGAGACCTTAAAGATCATTGAGCTCCAGCCCCACATTTCAACATTATTTTACATTGCATAACAAAATGTAACTAACTGTATTTATAATTCTCATTTAACGTAAAAGTTTCAATGATCATAAGATACCTCTCTGCTTCATATGTAGGGCTAATTTTTGTCACAGATAAAATTACACTGGATTAATACAAAGTGTATAGCTAACATAGTTTACTGTTGAAGAGGGAAAAAACTTCAGCTTCAGAGTTTGGAGCTGTCAGCAGACAATCAATGGAGAAATAGGAAAAAGACCGATTCCCCCACAGAACGGTACTTATCCAACATAAGAATACTATGCACATATGCACATACACACATATGCAGGATTTACCACTATCTCTCCGAATTTCCAAACGGGGATAAAATATTGAATTTCAAAGTTTACTATCTGCTCCAACAGATTTTCACCACATTCTAACTTCTTTTCCCAGCACTTGTACTTAGTGAAAACAATAAAATACAATCAACTGCAAAATAAATTTAATGTCCAGCCAGTTCACTGATGTACAAAATTATTTTTCATTATACACTGTTTGATTTTTATACTGCCTAGAAAGACCAAATAAAGTCAGGATTTATAGTGAGCATTAATTTTAGTCAGCAGCAGAGTTGAAAGCCAAAAGTGTTGTGGGCAATATAGATAAAGATTTCAGTGGCAAACTTTTGAAGGCAAATAGATACCTCACAACATGTGTTTGAAGCTTCTGAATCTTCAACTCTAAGAGCCTTCAGTAAAAATGAAATATTTGAATGGGTATCAGATATGTAGGATCTGATTTGCATCAATTTGTGCATCCCTGGCATAGAGCAGAAAGGAAGGACTCTTGGACAGGGATGCTCTGGTCCTCCCAACCCTCCTCCATCATGCAGGCCAGCATCCTCCATTGCTTTTTCTCTAGAGTGAGTAAAATAGTGTTGTTCATATAAGGAAACTTTACCCTCTCCCAATAAGCCAAAAACAAAAAAAGAAAATGTTGGGGGTTAGCAGCCTTTCAGATTGCTAGACTCAGTGCAAAGCAGAGGGGGAGGGACAAACAGTTGTTCAGTGACGCAGGGAAGGAAGGAAGCCCTGCTCAGAGGTGGGTGCCCGCTGCTGCTCCCGCTCCTGGGAGGATCTTGGAGAGGCTTTTCTGAAAAGGGCTGGAGCACAGCCAGAGTGAATAATAACTTGTGTAGCCTCCAAAGCACTGCTGGAGCCACTAAGTATTAACAAACAGAATTAACATTTACAGGTTATAGATCTGTTTGGTCGGTGGTTATTTTTCAACATTAAATATAATTTACAACTGGCTGATTTATGGGCACGGAGTCATTTAGGATATTAAGCAGTACCTAGTAGCTGCTTCATAGCTGCTGAACAGCTTCAAGTCTTCCGCTCAGCTCCCTGTGTCATCCCTCTTAAACAAAGGCACCATTAATAAACTGCTCTGCATAGAACAAAAAAGGACTGAGCACTGCAGCCTCATTTCAGAGGTAATAGACTTAATAATGAACAAATGACACTGGCATAGTTTTAAGCTATTATTTTTAGTAATGCATGTGCCTCTCTATAGCTCTGTATGTGGTAAGCCTAGCTCAAGAAAAACATTCCATGGTTATTCACATCACAGTCTGTTTTGTGATACTTTTCTGTAAAGAGCTCCAGACAAAAGCTTCCAAAGGAGTACGTGCCAAGATCAGAGCCTGTTATTACTTAAGAAAATATTGCTGAAATCGATGAGAACTGATGCAGGAGGGGGAGAAGAAACCAGGGAAGTAGTATCTTCGAGTATCACTCTGTATCTGTCTTTAAAAAGAAAAATGCAATTCATGTTCACCCTTCACTTACTATATATTGCTTGAATGCAATAATTGAGAAAGAAAAAAAGAAAGAGGAAAAATAAATTCACATATAAGGTTTCCTTATAAACCTAAAATCTTGGCAGACAGTATACAAAACTTAGAAATTGCCAAATATTTCAAAGGAACTTTTGGGATATGTAGTGAGTGAACTTTAAAGCATCTCCTGGGATCTGCATGAGGATTTATGGTAGCTATTTGAAACCAAACTAAATATAGAGGTTTTGCATAGATCGAAGCCCAAGTCAGACGGTGCTGGCAGTTCAAGCTGGGTTCTCCTTTGAGCTTTCAATTTTGTTTGAATGTGAAACTCTAAGCAAAACTCGGGAGATGCAAACGCACGCAGACAGCTTCCCCCGAAGTGCTAACTAACCCAATTGAACTTCAGTCTATTTAAAATCCCGCAGGCAAACACTTAGCTCAGAACAGTTCTTTAGTCACTTAGATACATAAATGGGAGATAAAATGGTAGAATAGTGCTCAACCACAAAAAAAGCATATTTAGATAACAACGAGAAAATCCCTATGTTCCATACAATCTCAACAAAGGGCATCGCATAACATCCTCAAATACCTCTATAAGCTGTGATGGCATCTGTGAACTACCTTTGCCAACTAAATCATTCCCAGGAAACTTGTTCCATTGTTGGACATCTCTAAGATGACCCAGTTTTAAGGAAATTCTGGGTAAGGTGTACATCCTCCTGGTCTTCGTTGTCATAGCCATGACTTCTATGGTGATATGCCAGATATCAGCCCAAAATGTTGCAATGCTGTCAAAACCCTCCTCAGGGTCATAGAAAACTGGAAGGAGATGACTTGAAACTAGGATGGTTTCATTATGTCTTGCCGGTTATCCATAGCCTGATAAGCCGAGGATGCACCCACCAGACATGCACATGCAGACGCTAATGAGAGTTAGCACATAGCACAGTACTAAAACTACACAGCACAGTCTTCTGGGAAGAGAAGAGGACCATCAGTCTGTTTCACACCAAAGAGGACAGCTGGCCAGGGACTGTTGTTCGGTTCATGCTAACTAACAAGTGAGTGTGTGAAAATATCAGTGTGATGACTGCTGACAGATTGTTTTGCTGTATCTGTACAGACCATTGACATGTCAGCAAGGATTCCTGCTGTCCTTTGCTCTGTGCTCCCCTCCTGTGGTCATCCTGATCCCATAAAACAGCAGCTCTCCTTGTAACAAAGACTGTGCATCACATTCAAGTACTAAGTGGCAAAAAAGAAGTTCACTTTATGGAGTAAACTGCTGCTCCTACAGAAATAGACTATTTTCACAACACCCAGAAAGCAAGGAAATGCCAGAGGAAAGAGTAGGGTTAACAGCATGCTTGCTCTGCAGGTGGAGGTATGAGGGTTACAGCAAGAGAAGTGCCCATTTGGGGGCTTCTGAAAAAGGAGCTTGGCCATAAGGTCGCTGTATTACTGCCACTGCTTTGCAATCAGCCTAACAGGGAGGATCACACCACAGAAACAGCCTCGTCTTCTGCTGCCAGTTCTCAGATGGAATCTGTCTTCAGGGCTTCGTTTTGAGCTACACTTCTGATGAAAGGGCTACAACCTTAAGAACTGTTACAAAGCAAAATTAATTTCCATCATAACTACCATTCCTCTGTTAACAGATGGGCAGCTGAGAAAACGAGGGTGTTATTTGTTGAAGGTCACAGAAGAAATCTATGGCAGAACCATGGTTTGAACCTAAGTCTCTAGAGTCCAAACCAAATGCTTTAACCCAAAAGCTATTCTTTTTTCTTCAAATAGCCCAGCTGGCATGCCGCGTACTCAGTACAGCAGGTAGGGGCTGACATTCCAAGTCCTTTCAATTGATATTATTAGCATCTAGCAACAAAGACATGTGCAGTGGAGTATTGGCAGCCAAAGGGATAAGTGATGATTGTAAGATAAAGTGTTTGTGTTTCCAGCCATCTGTTTGCAAATAATCCAAACTATTATTTTTAGGAGCGCTGTTTCTGACATAGCTGTATTTCTGGTGTAGGGTGGCTCCCTTCTAGTGGATGGCTGAGAAAAAGCATTCACTGCTAGCAGAAAACAGAAACACAATACCTTATATACTCCTAATGCACCCTACTGAAAAAAATACAAGAGTTTTACATCACGTTTCTAGCTAAACGTAACCACAACATCTGGATGACAAAAAAATAACATAGTGCATTAAGAAAGCAAAGATGAAGGTGAAACATACAGGATCTTAGTATGCAGAAGCTTTTGTTTTCTAAATTTTACATATCTCATGCTGGAATTGCTTTTATAAAAATACATTTTCCATCAGCATTATCCCTACCACTCCCCACATAGTGAACCTGGTGCTGCCTTGCTTTCCTAGAACTAACACAGAACAATATAACTCCTACCAATACAAGACACTTGAGCATCCAAGTAGTGTAACAGATATTAGTTTTGGCTCCTTATGTGCTATGGGAAAACAACAATAGCTTCAAGATAAGACCAGATGAGAGCAAGGAAGGATTGACTGTTTGGAAGAAAGTACAGGTGCTGTCAGGAAGTCTCTATTTTCAGCTACACGGAGCACCTTTCTCACTTGCAGAAAAAAAGGCAAAGTGAAAGGCATCTCCTCCCTTCCCAAAGGAGCAGGTCAGGGAGTGAAGCCTGTGGGTGAAGATGAAGACTGAGGGAAAAAGAAAGGTCCTAGATGGTGAGTTTTGTTGGGAACGCTTTGTAAAATGGAACTGACTTTTTCTGGGAATACTTCAGGTCTTCTCTGCAGCAGTTGGATGAGCATTCCTCCACAGTGTCATAAACTCAGTGTGACTGTTTCATTCCAGTAGACCAAAGTACCCTCTACGTGTTATAAATCTATAAAGTTAATGGCAAAACAAGTTATACGTTCTGATTTATTGTCTGCTTTGGCTCAAACCAACTGAACTATACATTCAGGGGGGAAAGAAAACATGCTGTCTCTGTATTTATAACCCTGTCATTTAAACCTTTGGCAGCCTTTCAGCTGCTCCATATGTTCACTGTATTAAGCTTTACCATAGAAGGAACTAAGAAGCAAAGTCAAAAGAAAGCTGATATTGTATGGTTTAAAAGTCTGGCAGTAAAAATAATAATCAAGGAAAATTTTCAATAACAGCCATTCTGCAATACCTCTGCTGCTTCAAAGAGCATGTAATGGAACACCGTCATCCTTAAGCATTGCTAGCAGACTGTCTTCAGACAAGAAGGCTTAGGACGCACACATCAAAGCTGTCGTTACCCTTGTGCATAACATAAATAGAAGAACTTGATTCAGAAGGTAATACCTGAAAGAGACAAAATTCAAGTTGGAGATTGTGAAAATTCTACGCTATCTGAAGGACAGTGTATAATGGCAAAGAATGAAAATTATTTTGGAAGAACGTTTGGAAATGAATAACAATAGGTCTTCTACAATCTAATGTTATAATTTGTAGTTATTCAAGTATTCTACTATGTCTAGAGACAACCTAAATTTGTATCATAGATATACCTTTAAATTACCGTCATCAACAGTTATCTGACTGATATACAAGCATCCATCTACAGATGGGACACTTCTCCCAAAAGCACTCTCTTTAGACAGAATTCCCAGCACGTATCCTGCTAGGAAGACAAATAACATTAAAAAGACCCACTTCTCAGGCTGAAGTGTAATCTCTTGTCCTTCACATTTCTATCAACAAAGTTTTGAAGATGAAAAGGTTTACGATTGTTATCTTTGTGTTTGTGCTTTGAGATGTAAACTTGTTATCAACAAATTCTACTTTTTTATAGTATCATGAGGATTCCTTTTAAAACACAATCAGCTACAGACAAGAGACAACTGCAACAGCTTCAACTGCCACCCATTGCCTCTCAAAGCCCCGTGGCACTTCCAGAGAGCTTGGGGCCTTCACTTCTGGAGAACAAACCAGAACTGTTTCCTCTGTGAACGTTTCTGCTTCAAGATTAGAACAAAAAGTAGACAATTACATAGGTACCTTTAAACATTATCTATGACTACATGCAGTGTTATTAGTAGCCCAGGCTGTTAGTCTTATGCAGTAATTCTTTGCTTCCTTGGAGCATGATCCTAGCACTACAAAGTGAGAAAAAAAGATGTTTTAATATGTTTTAATATGTTTAAAAGATGTTTAAAAGATGAGTGAAAAGGTGGTATAATTAATATAAGAAAAATCCAGAAGTTTTTGTAACTCAGGATTTTTCCTCATCGCTAACTCCTCAAATTGTTTCCCTTTGTTTCCCATCAATAGCCACAGTGTAAGTGGATAGCTGAAATGCTGGGTTAACCTACTATCCTGGACAGGAGCTAAACAAATTCTGATTTTCTCCTTAACATCCAACCATTTCCCATTCCATTTCCCTCTTGTTTATGACACTTTCCTCTTCACAGGTCATCCTTGTTACTTCACAGAAAGCACATAATGGATAACTTAACTGAGTAAGTTAAGCTAGAGTCATGCTTAGAGAATACCTCAAGAAAAAAGAAGCACTCAACCACTACTCACTTATTTTGAAACATTGCCAAACATTAATACCCAAAAAAGGGTCTGGTGAAACAAAACTTTTGGCAAGGTCGGTCATCTAGAAATGACTACCCAGCTCTGCGGCATGATTCAGCTGCCTTGTCACCTATTGCATTCTAAGCTTTTCAATATTATTGATACTGTGTGAGATGTTTGTCTTTCACATTCTTTGGCACTTTTGTCAATTCATTAAGGAGGGTGAGAAACTCTTGAATTATTTTAAATGACTTATAAGGAAGAAAATTAAAATAATTTTAAAAAACAGAGCAAAAACAAATGCTTGTTTCCAACTCTTCCCAGTGGAATTCATCTGGTTTCTATTAATCAGAGCATTCATAATTTTGTTGACATTTAGACATATTTTTGCAGTGTGATTATGGGATAGTATTTTATGAACACACCACATTTGCCTTGAAAATCATTGCAATCATATCTTGACCGGGAAATAAATCAGGCAGAACTACAGCACAGGAAAAAAAAAAACCTGATTTAGAACCTACATTAAAGCCTCATACCACATCTGTGATTTGTAGCCTTTCCTGTTAATGAATCTAAAAAAGAAAATCTACTACTCTCTATTAAAGTATCCTTAGGTAAATATCACTGTGAGACTTTATTATATGATGTGTTATGAATCATCTTTGATCATATCAAGCAAATAGGCATCAGTACACATGCATGTAATCCATTATTTAAAAGGAAATACTTAAAAATTAAAACAAATTAAACCTATCCCAACTTAAATCACTGGAGCAGCAGATAGAGCAGAACTGACAGGTTACAAACATTATTAATACTTAGGCTTGATTCATTCTGCTTTTGCATGCCAAAACAGTCTGGATTAAATTGTTGTTTTAAATACTTGTATCTTCTGAAATTCAAAGCAACTTGCCAATGAAGCATGCAATTTGTCAGCACTGTAATTATCTTAATGCTACAAAAATATAAAATAATAAATAGATCTCAATGTTAAATGTTTATCAGTCCTTTTTTTTTTTTTTTTGGAGAAAATGGTATAATAGTAATGAAAGTTGGATCAAATAATCAGAGTCTGAGTGAAAAATGCTTAATTCATGAGACAAACACACACAATATTTCTAGCAATTAACAGAAATTGAACATCTTATTATATTACGGCTGTAAATCACTGTCTTTTTAGCTGGATATGGGAAATATTTAAGTGATTAAACAGAAAATAGTTAATGAGTTTATTCTTTTCACAAAGGTATAAGAATATGATTGCATTTCCAAACCTTAGCATTTGTTCTATATGAACACTTCCCAAAAGGTGTTGCTTTTCAAACCAATGCCCTATTGTCAATTAAAAAAAAATACTAGCCAGCTTCATCGGGACTTTGTTTATTTTGTATGTGGTCAAATTTGCATTTCATTTATAGAACAAGTAAAATCCAAAAATCTATTCAAGTACTGCCTGAGTTTTGTTAGAGGACTTTTGGTGTGGAATGGTTACTGGTTGAAGCATTTGAATAAACACAATTTTACTGTGAAAGAATAAAATACATAGCACTGAGGAGCTTTCATAGCACTCTTTGCAATAAATGTACAGCTATGAAATCAATTTATGGGGCACAATTTTGGTCAAGGAAGAACTCTAAGTGAGGCAGAAAATTTATTATTGAAGTTAGATGCAAAGTGTAATTTCCCAAATACTATCTGGTATCTTAAAACACTAGGGAAGTAGCATCTGCACAAAAATATTTGTATCTCCAAAACAGCAGAAGTAATCTATAAAGTAACAAATTGCACCAGCCAGGCTCAGTTCCACACTGAGAGACACACAAAATCTTTTTACTTCTGCTTATGTAAATTACCATCTTGTAGTGGGTAAACTCAAGCTAATGAAATAAGCTGATTATGACCACAAGGACTGCTTTACAGTCATAACATCCTCCTTTTAATTGCTTAATAGTCAAAAACAATGCTACCGTATAATACCAGGCATGTGTAAAGAAGTGGTATATGCACACAAATAGGACGCTTCTGGGGAGATTCATATCACACCTGTGCATGTCTGTAGATAGTCTGCACACCTGCAATGTTCCCAGACAGCTCTTCTTCCACAGCCTCACATACTTCTTTCCAAGAAAGTTTTGGTTATTGTTTTTAACATCTTTCCAACAGGCATGTCTAATTTTATGAGTAAAACCTGGACATTCAGCATCTGATCCTCAGTCTTTCTGAAGTTTCAGATTTAATTATGCCAGCTCTCTGCTGGCTTCTCTTCAAGTATACCAATATAAATACTACTTATTCGAAAGGTATGTCAAGATTTCCCAAGGTTGATGATGCACCTCCCACAACAGCTAATCTGCAGACCTTTTCAGTAATCTATAATACACAAGTTGCTTTCAAAAGTTGTTTCGGCACATTCAATATTTGATTCACAACAGAAATACAGACTGAAAAGACAATTATAAGCTTACTATACTTTACATGTATTTAGAAGCAATTCAATTCTCTCTGCATTAACAGGACAGCAGATTACTTAAGATGACTCTTTGCAACCAGAAGTAAATGTTAAAAGTAAGACTTTCCCCTTTTGCAATCTGGGCAGTTAGAGCTTTTCCCCTAAGTTATATACTTATTAGTAGGGAATTTGAAAAAGAAGCTGTGAGAATAGGAAGGCAATATTTCACAGTGGATTAACAGCACAGCTTTGCCCTCTGTAAGCAAAGACCCATGGCTTCTCAGATCAATTACACTATAAAATACTTGCTAAAGATCTGCAAATCTTATACAAAACAGCCCCATCTTTGAAATTGACACAATGACACAAAATGGGTTGAGCGCAAATCACTGCTGTATAGTAACAGCAGAATGATAAATATCTCTTACCACACCTACAGTGTAAACGGATGATAAATGGTCTTGTATTACTGTTGTTGTTTTTGGTTGGTTGTTCCGAGAACATCTGCCTAAAAAACTCTGAAAAATCATTTGATAAGGTGGTGTGAGATTTCTGTATTAGGATTTTCTTTCCTATACAGTAGCTGAAGAAAGAATATTTATTCATTCAGATTTCAAAAATTGAGGGCTACACTGGTTTAAAATGCAGTTAAAACAGCATAAACGTTCTTGGATATTCACACTGCCATATTTGGTACCACAGGCAAAGAAAAACAGAGTTGGCAATTATTCTGCTCATGATTCTTCCACCTTCGCTACCAGACAGTCTCTATAAACAGGTAACTCTCTTCGAGACATCTCCCCGTCCTCAAACTTGTTTCACAACAGTGGTACCTGTTAGCATCTACCTTGCAAGGAACCTTATTTCTTGTACTGTTGCTTGAGGATAATTTAAATTGCTTCTTACCCACAGGCTCTTAAATGCAATCAATACCTACTAACAGTGTAGACTAGCAGTCAAAGAGGGTTGACATATTTTCATTTGACCTTTATGAGCAAGCCCTCTTAGCAATGACATCTCAGTGTTTAACATCAGCAGGCTGTTCCTACACTATTCATCTTTGGACAAGCTACAAGACCAACAAAATCAATGGTGAAAAGGACAGAATTTCATCCTTGAGGTGTGGTTTAAAGAGTAGGTAATAAAAGGCTGCAACAACTAGGTTTTCTAAATACACAAACAACATCCACATATACCTCACCAAATATGCTATTACCAAGGAGGCAAGCTGGCAGCATGCAAATTTAAAACATTTCACTTACAGTGCATTACTGGGATCACTCTTTCCCTGTATCAGTGCAAGTCAAACATCTTTCATAGGCTCTCAGTTTTCTAAGATATTTTGACACCATTGAGAGCTTTCTTGATTACAGTTAATTCTGTCCACTTACGTCTTTCATTGGAAGAGCCAAAATGTCAATAACTCTGTTTGTAGCACAACAGAGCAATTAATATTTGTGCAATAATGACATACTCAGTTGTTTGCATAGAACTTTTTGCAAAGCATGAAACACCTGACAGATTTCAGCAGCAAACACTATGGCTACGAATCCTATGCACTGAAACAGATGGGAGAGAAAAGGGTGAGCTGAGGAAATTCAAATCTCCACTGATTCCTTGCACCCATCTGCAAATGGCGAGTGCTGCACAAAGGAACAAAGCGCTGTCTGCGAGATCTGCACCAGACCCAGCTCGCTCTGCCCAGGGAGATACATGCAGCAGTTATTCATTGGCTGCTACCCTGTAGACTGAACAACAGACAACACTGGTGTGCAGCTCAAATATTCATCACTTGGCCAAGATGCAATTTATTATAACATCAATTAAATTACACGATGTCCAATATGATGTGAATTTTACAGCAGTACCTAATGTTATGCTATGAGTTCTCTTTATTTCCACATTGAAAACCTCAAGGTAATCACAGGAAGAAAAATAACCAACCATATAATCAAATATTATCTTTTACAACCAGAAATAGATTGCATCCCTAAAGCTGAATTACCATGCATCTTATTCTGCATTATTTTGTGCAATTACTTCTGTGATTACCAGTGTGATAATGTTGAGATGAGTTTTCAACCTTTCAGCATTAGACCTTTATATACAAATATGTTTTGGAGAATAGTAAATGATTTAATAGTGCATCCATAATAGAAGCAGTAAAAATTGTATCAGCGCTATAACTGAGCTAATGGCGAATCTGATGGAAAGACAAGATAACAAAGGAGAAACGATGCAGTAAAAATTGCTTTGCTTTAAGACCAAATGGTAAAAGTAGCTTGAGTAGTCTAGGATTTCATGTGCGGTTAGTTTCCAAAAGGAAAGATTTGAATATAATAAAAAGACATTAAGTAACACATGAGTAAAAAAATGAAGGAAAAAAACCCACCACAGGGTTATTTCACCTATACTGTCATTCTGTAAAATTACTGCCATCAGAAGGCTTTCACAATTTTGGAAAACTTGCTTGAGATGTTGTTCATCTTCACTTCAGAAAAGTGTCTTAAAGAGCGTGAAATTCTTCATCTAGTGAGAGTAATTGGAAAGGTTCTTGAGCATGCAAGAAATATGAAATAAAGATGCCTGATTAGAGATGACAAATTGGATGCTGGATAGCAGTAATGAAAGCTACTGTAGATAATATGCAGCAGAAAAAAAAATGTCTCTTATGTGATTTTCATATTAAAATGTTAAAAAAAAAAAACAACAAACCCTCTTTTCATTACTTCGCTTAACATTTCCAATTGTCTCTATCACTTCATTTATTTTATGCAGTAGATTAAAGTCAGGGGCAAGCCTCTCTGCTCTGTTATAAATAACAACGCTAGTTTGAAGAGAGGAAAAAAACAAACAAGGCACAGACTGGCCAGCACTTAGGCTGGTTTTGAATACTGCTTCTTTATACTTCCGTTGAGAAGCATGGAGACAGGTTTTGCTATCACCAAACCTGTTGGAGGTTTGACTTCAATTTGGAATGACGTAATTCTTGCTGAAAAAACTATGTGTAGCAATCTGTGTGCCTGCTTTGAAGGACAGAGACAGCAGAGGAAATGAAAGGTGTTTGTCAGCAATGTCATCAAACCACTCAGCTACATCCTCAGTAACATTATTTTTTCCTAAATAAAAGAAAATGTTGTACACTATGGAATGATGCTGGTATTTGAGTTGCAGTCTCTGTACCACTCCCTGTTCTTTCGAAGTGCACATGCCTTGCGTGCTGCAAGGATGCTCAGCAGTTGCTGGCTTAGATAGGTTCAATCCCTCCACTTTGCTTCCATGAACAATGTGCAGTTCTTACTGTATGTGATGACAGCACGGAACGCTTGCAGGTTAATGCTCTTCTCTCTTTATATAACAAGAATTAACATATGGTGCAAGTTGTTCCAGCGACTTCAGGTCTGATATGGCACAAAAATGTCAGAAAGTACTTCTGCAGCAAATCTAAGCCATAACGCCGTTGTGTCACCCATTCCAGCCCGGCAGAAGCCCTGAGCTTGTGCTTACCTGCAGGCAGCAGGGCCGGCAGCCCGCGTGCAGCTCCACGTGTGTTAGCTGTGTGCGGCTGGCATGCTGTGGGGCTTCTGCACAGCACAGCCGTCAGCATGTAAACACAATGCCATCTGATGTGGCTTCAGCTTTAAAGCAGTGGATCATTTTGATAACAGCAGGTAGGGGTAGGAATTACCCATAAAACACTGCTAAGCACTGCTGCTGCCTGGAGGCTGAGGTGCTGCACGCACTGGGTATGAATTTGCCAGAAGCATCCCTAGTTAAACCCCACAGAAATTACTGGAATACTTTTGAAATCACATTGATGATCTAAACAAGTGAAAACATTCTGTAATTCTTCCACCTACATGTGTCAATTCACATACTTGTTTTTTCTTCAGGTATTTATTTAAATAGGCATGAAAAGGAACAGTACACAGCTCCATTTGAATGCCGCACAAATAAATGTATTGTCCGGGTTTTAGGAATAAAAAACTCCTTGTACCTTTACATTAATCCCACTGAATGGCTGAAAAGTTAAAATTTTGCCATTCAAAGAGGCCAAGATTATAATGATGACTATTTTTCATCAATTAATTCCAGCACAGAATTGCACACATGAACTTCATGCGCTGGTGCACATTACACCTGTGCCAGTGATACACAGGATAAGTTCACTGTTACAGGTTAGGAAAAACCTCTCCAAAAGAGTGGCTGGGAATGGGAACAGTATGCCCAGGAAGGTGTTGGAGTAACCATCTCTGGAGGTGCACAAGAACCATACAGATGTGGTTCTTAGGGATATGGTTAGTGGGCATTATGGGTGGTAGAGTGTCAGCTGGACTGGATGACCATAGAGGTCTTTTCCAACCTTAATGATTCTATGATGCATGGATGGAAAAATACTACCGAAATGCTGAGAGTGGTGGCATGTCTCGATATCTCATTCTTGCTCAGTAGGATGGGAGCAAAACATAGAAAAGCAGATAAAAATATATACTATTTTATTCCCTTTTCCTTCCCTTAACCTTCTTCTTAGAAAATCCCCGCCACATGTCATGCTGCACACAACCAACAGCTCTTCAGCCCATCCTGACCACAGCTGTGGAGACCTAGCACATAGGTGTTGGCCACACATCTTCCATATAGATTATCATAGTGCAGTGTTTTCATGCCCACTGACGGAAATGGCCAAAATAAATCCTCTTCCAAAGGGGATCAGCAATAGCAGCAGAGACAACACTGGCACATCCATTCCTCAAATGAAGCAATAAGAAAGCCTACATTCCCTGTAGGAACCCAAGGCAGCTTGTTTGGATGGGAGCTGTATGAAGCAGGGAAACTCAATATCTGTAATTCAGCAATGAGGGATTTCCTGAACTCCTGGAGCAGAGGAGAGACTGAGCAGAGAAAGAATTCTTTGAAATCTTTGTCACAATTGCTCTGTTCACCAAATCATGTCATACTGTACCCAAACACTGCCTTCGTTGAGGCAGCGTATTGTCTGACAAGATGTTCATTAGAAATGAAGCTCTTGCTACTCGAACAATTTTGAAAATTACAGCAGAAAGCTGCCTGGAGCTACAGGGAATGAAGTAGCATGCATTCTTCATGTGTTTTTAGAGATAAGGGAGGTCCTTTTAAGCAGCTAAAAATTTAGTCACATCCTTTACAGGTGATACAACGACTGAAAAGCACCCTGATCCACCCCAAGTCTGGGTTCAAATTTCTATGGCCTATAATGGGACGGTATGATTTTTATACTAGAATGAGTTGATTTAATTGCAATGCATCAGTGTAATGGCTGGCATTCTGCTAGTTAGCACCATATTTGTGCACAGTATAAAATACCTTGTATCATAATTTATGCACAATAAAAAGCACACCAATGCCCCACAGTCCTAATTTGATTTAATATCTTGAAACAAGGGAACTGACCAATAACATTCAATAATGTAAATGGCTGTGAATCAGCAAGAGATATCAGCTGGAGATTTTCTCGTCTGACACACAAAAATCAATGCAGAATATCACACAAGTTTTTTAATTTGTTTTGTTAATTTTTTTCTCAGCTAACTTAAATATTTCAGATTTTGCGCTCTTTACTTGTGGGTTCTTTATTCCCATATTCTCAGATAATAAATAAAATACCCAGAATAATATTTTGGGCTGGAACTTTTCATGAAATGAAATCATGCTAATCACTGCAAAAAGCATTCAGTAGTCAAAGAAGACCTTTGCTGGGATATAATATTTTTCTCCACAAGTAAACAGTCTAATTTTGTTCTCAGAATGATTCACAGCATTTGTTTTTATAACTAGATATGTGTTAACATTTGACAAGCACTGTATTTCCTGCCTGATGTGCCGCAGTAAAGGGTTATTAATCCAGAACAATAAAACCTAGAACGTTAAAGCCTGACACCTAAATTCAAATGAACTTCTTAAGATCAGCATTTTGGCATACAGACCATTTACACTTGCTGCCGAAATCCAGATCTGAATGTAAGGGCAGCGAGGTTTGAGTCACCTGAGATTTTGAAAAAAAAAATGTTTGCTATGAACTAGAACCCCACAATGAAAACAAGCATCGTATGGTGAAGCCATTAAAAATATTATTCCTGCAGCTTCAAAATAGTAAACTTAACTTTACTAAAACTGTAAATAGAGAAAAACACACAAGGGGCATGCTGAATATCACAGGAAATTGAAGTAACTACTTCTGCATATGCCACCTTTTTTTTTAATACTTATATATTTTTTCTTTTAATATTAAGACAGAAAAGCTCATTTTTATGAGCTCTTATATTCAGTATTCTAACTTATAATAGGTAGAAAAATATACTTATTTTTAATACTTTTAAATTTATTAGCCTTAAATAATTTAATACTTATTCTTAATAATTTTAAGTCAATAATTACTGATAATTAAGCTGCAGAAAAGTTAGGTGCAAAATAATAAATAGTTAAACAAAACAAGCATGTATTCTGTGCTTTACTGCCATGGAGGAATAAATAACAATGTTTACTCTGCCTTTAATATCTGTTAATTCAGGTTAACAATACTGTCTACTTTGGATTATTATTATTATTTTTAATTTTGTCTTCTCTTTCAGAAAAACATACAACACAATCATAAAAATTAAGTGTGCTTTTTGTGTTAGTACTTGTTTGCATGGCATACTTTGGTATAAGACCCTCATTTAATTCACCTGAATTGCTACAACTTACTGCTTTTAAACAAAAAGTGCTGGAACGCCCTTGGCAACATGAAGATGCATCCACGATTTCTCATGAAGATGTCAGAAGGACATGTCTCCACCAGAAATGAAAGAGCCTACAGGGAAATAAAAAGGAACAGAACTGAATTTCACACAAAGCTCTTTTGCTTTATCTGCTTTTCCCCTTCATATTCAGAGGTGACCATATAACCTTGCGATTAGATTGATCTCTGTCATTTGTAGTATGTTTAAAATCTTTAGAATTCTGATACAGAATTACTGCACAGATGCTGGGCTGTGATGGAGGTTAATAAAAAAGGAAAACACCGCCTGAAAACAGATGTTTGGATTTTGAAGCACAAATATAGCTGACTCTCAGCAGATAAACCCAGATTTCAGTCTAAGGGATAAGAGACCAACATTCCTCCTTTAATCTGATTTGGTATACTCACTAGTATTCAGATAAGATAAAAGCATAAAAGATCAAGGTTCTTTCTTTTGAATGATTAATCAGTCTTTTTTTTTTTTTTTCCTAAATTTTATTTTCTTCTACAATACTTGTAGCATCTGTGTAACTAAAAGAAGACAAATCTTATATATAATAGTGCTTCTAGGATTTACTATCAATTGCTTGTTTAAAAAATAAAGAGGTTGGCAACAGCAGAGTTGAGCTTTAACGAGTTTTCCATGAAAATTCTCCCAACTAATTAAAGCCTACATGTAAATACACATCTTCAAAGTTCTGAAAAAGATACACCTAACAGGTAGGGGTGGGCCACAACTATTAAGTTGTAGCCACTATATTTCCCAGCATATAAGAGAAAACTAACCTATAAAAGAAAATAATTACTAATTAAAATGATAATTAATAAACATGGTGCCAACGTTCTTATCAGTCTCCTTCACATAGAATATTTTTGCCACTAGCTACAGCAAAAAAAGCAATTAACAGGAATTATGTGACATGCAAGTGAACAACTTATGATGTCAACACTCACAAGTTTTTAAGAACATAAACACTGACCTTTAAAATAAGTAAAGAGAACTTAGGACACCATCCAAATGCATACAATTCCATCAAAACAGACTGAGATTTGGGCAATGCGCAGGAAAATCAACAGAGGGGGCAAAAGCAGTGGTTTGCACATGGTCTGCAGGATGACTGACCAAAGAGACTTCTAACGTGAGTACATTACAGGAGGTTTCAGCTAATGAAGGAGGAGGAGCTGACTTAGCATCACCTGAACAGATTTGCTTTTTAATTTTCAACAATTGTTATCTAATTTGTAAAATTATTATGCAGAAAAGTACTACACATTAAATCCATAAATTGTGACACTGATAAATATAAAGACTATTAGTTAAATGTCTATTTGCTAAATGTCCAATTAAAAGTTGCATTTTAACATTTTCAGCAATGTTTGAAAACCAGAAGACTGAAATAAGATGAAATAGGTTCAGAGGCCGTGTTGCAATTTCTATTATTCTATGAAATCAAGGAATCAATGTTAATTATTTAAGATCATATCTTGTAAGTACCACCAATAGCATAGTTGTGTGCACAGGTGCATATTTTAGAATAATTACAGTAAGACTGAACATCCTCCTTACTTCACGGACTGTAACAGACTGATATAAGATAACACTACAATATCTTCAGTACTGTGTTTACTACACTGCTGTTTTATGCAAAGCCAACCGTGGGATTCTATGGACAGCCTACTGATACATTATTGATGCATTCCAGAAGGTACAAGAAAAATAAGGAAGCTCTGAAGTTAAGTCAAGAGTGAATTCAGTTGGTTTATTCCAATAATCACATTTTCTCAACTTTTGTGCCATCTGTGCATATTGCACAGGAAATCCAACACAGATTAATAAAGCATCTACTAGAGTGAGGGCTCTAAAGGCTTCTAGCCTCTGGGGATCCACCCATGAGGCCTCCTGTGCAGATGCATGCTCTGCATTTGCTTTTCCTTGTGTTGTGGTGCTGACATCTTTCTTGTGAGGCAGAGTGACACATGGTGAAAATTTCATTTATTCTGCCAAAGAAATGAGAAGTAAATCCACTGGCGTTGGTATGGAGCTGATGACAGTCAGCTACAGCTCGACAGTGAATAACTGAGGTGCTTTTGAATCAGGGCTCTGATTTTCTCAAGGATCAGTTCAGAAGCCTTTCTTCCACACACCTGTTCCGAAGGAGGTGGCAGGTATATCAGAAGTAGATACTGATGGTCAAGGTCAGACACCTATATCCCATTTTAAACACTAAAGAAAATCAACTCCCAGACCAGGGTTTCAGGAGCCTGGAAATGCTTACCCTACTAACTTGCTACATAAAATGGAAAGGGAAATGTATTGATTATATTCTGATTGGAAAAAAGTAGAGAAGTGCTGCACTTTTTCCTCCAGAAAAATAACCCATGGCAGGCCTCAGTGATTCCAATACCAAGAAACCTTCAGCTCTTGTAAGTGGTGATGTGACATCCAGCAGGAACGCTCTTTTCCTAAATGGCTATCTACTACTCATGAGCAATTAAACAGCAAGAATGGAGTACATAATCCTTCAAATCATAACAGTACTTTCAGAATAAAAAATATATGGAGCACAACCACGCTGCTTCAAATTAGTAAACTTACATATTTACATTACAGAACCTGTTATTTAATATAATGTGCACTCAGTGAATACTGTTATGAGTTACACTCTTGTACCATTGGAAGGAATAGATAACGGGTATCATTCATATACTGAAAACGTATCTAAACCTGTAATTTTCAAACCTATGAAAACTTGGTCAACACTAAATCAAACCTAAATATGTACATACATTACCCTTAGTGAATTTTGTAACTAAATTAATTACATATTGTAATGCAAGGTTGCAAAAGGAATGATATACAGTTCGTATATTCAGATGCAAGCAATTACATTGGCACAATGAATCAAAGAATACTCTATAAATATCTAAATTAAATCTTACATTCCATTCTTCTTTTATATGAATTTTCAACATTCATTTTGAAACTTCATGTCTCTGTTTTAAGAAGGAATTTAATGAGGAATATTACCCATGAGTAGCTGTTGAAGTTGCGTTTCCTTCAAAATACGTTTCAGCAAAGAAAGTCCAAACATATTATTTTTTCCTCTGGTATTTTAAGAATAAATAGGAGGCATTAGTTTTGGAATCTACGTATGGTGAATTTTTTCTCATTTTGCTTTTCTCTGTTTTCATGGCCTGCTGCAAACTCTCCCAGTTTATTAGTATATTGAGTGATTACATTACTTACTTTGCTTCACACCTTGAATCTTACATGAGATCAATCATACTGGAAACCAGAGTCAGATTCATGTTTTCTAAAACATAAATAAACTTTCACTTAGTTGTCAAAGTTAGTCCTAGTTTCAGTTTCCTATTGCTAACCCTGTCTGTCAGTAATCTAAATATTATAATTACTTGTTCTGTTAATAACAGCCTATAGGCTCAGAGCAGTGGACTATACACTCCAGTATGTAATACTGTTACTTTCTAAATTAGAAAGCAATCCTATGATCTGCATGAAATTAAATTTACTTTTAATGGAATATTAACCAAAATCTTTCATTAGAGATCTCATATACTGAATACTTTATTTTCTCCAGCATTTCCAGTATGCTTGCATTTATCTTTGTCTTACAGAAGAAACATGGATGCTAAATCGCCATTATCTGACTGTGTACCCCAAATGCTGGCTATCTCCTTTCTACATTATTAAAGAAAAAAATAAGAGTTCTTTTCATAATTTTGCACCTTGCTACTTCTGCTGCCTTCCTTTTATAGTTCCCAAATCAAACCTGCTATGAGCTTCTGCTTCCCTCTTCACTTTTAAGCTTTGTATAATTTCTTGGTATACCCAGTCAGCTGCATGCAACTGGTTACCTCTTCCTCTGAGTTCCCTTCTCTCCTCTTTAGCTAACATAAGAACACTGAAATATTAGTAACATCTTATTCTTCTTCCTTTTATTTCTCAACTGTAAACATCAGGATTTATTGCGACTTGCCATGCACATTTTAGGTACTACTGTAAAACAAAATGATTCATTGATTCAGCAAGCACTTACAGCAAAATGATTCTTTAGAGCATTTTCAAACAGTGGTCTTTCCTTCAGGGTAAACAAATACAAGGAAGAGCACTGAAAAAAAAGAAAAAAGAAAAAAAAAAGAACAACCACCAGAAAATAGTGTGTATTGTATGTGCACAAACATACTCAGACACTTCACACTTAGAACAGCACAGACAATGAGACATCCTCAGATAACAGGCTACCAAGGAATGCTGCTGCATAACAGCCTCTGATTCCCACTTCTCTAAGATGAGAATCAGTAAGCTACTTAGAGCATTTTCAATGAGGTGCATTTTCAGGGAGATGTTCAACAGGATTCCTGGTGCTGCAGGACCTTTGCGATGTGGGTAGAACTCCTTTACTGAGCTACTCACAACTTCTTTTCAGTGATCGGCTTTCTTATATGAAAATAAGTGAACTACAGAAGCAAAATACGAAGCAGAGCAATTAATGACTCATGCTTTAAAATCTAGTCTTTTGTTTCTTCAGCAGGGTTTGACACACAATTTGTGTTTTTGTTACCTTCGGTTAGCAATAGCACTTACTATCATCATTGCTAACCATTTCTACATGGAGTAAAGCAGGATACATTGCTAGGGGATTTGTCAGAGGGAGTGAGGAAGAGGGCATATAAGTTGAAGGCTGTGCATCCAAAATGCAAGGACAGTAAAATGATGTGCAATTACTTAACCACAAGGTTAAATAATCACTAATATTTGTTAAATTAATACCCTTTCCTCACAGCATCCCATCCTCTAGGCAATGCCATAATAGAGCTGCAAAACAGAATTTGACAGTCCACTTAGCTTGCTAAATTCCTCAGTCCACACTCTCTGCAATAGCCAGCAGCTGAATTTCTATTTCTGCTGGAGCTGGGCTCGGCCTCCTTCACAGCAGAGGAGCAGAACCATGTTCCAGCCTGCAGCCAGCCTGTGGCAGCACAAGGTAAAACCCAAGCAGCCTGGTTGAACTGGAAACTGACAGAGTCTGGGTCCCATTTCCTGAAATGCATTCCCTTTCAGTGAATGAGACTCCAGCACCATGGAAACATTTAAAACACAGAGTCTAATTTTGTGTTGCAAAGAGCAGAATAAACAAGAGTGGCTGTTTTCACGACTTTCAGAAAAGATCAAGTGAAGGAGCAAAAACTCCTCAACTCTCAAACCTGATTTTGCATGTGCAGGAATGCAAGCTACATGAAAATGTTTAACTCAAAGCTTATTCTTTCATAAGTCAGCTACGTAACCTCAGAACTGTTAATAAGTAGTTTATCCATCATAAAATGAGTTATTAGTATCACAGTAACAGATGTTATTCAAGTAATAAATGTTCCACTTAGAATGGTTATTTCTCTTAACCAAAGGTTAAAGTTGTTTCAAAGTTTAGGTGTCTCTTCAGACACTGGAGCAGGCTACCCACAGAAATGCTGGAGTCACCATCTACAAAGGTGTACAAGAACCATGGAGATGTGGTATTTAAGGGCAGAGATTAGTGGGTGATATCGGTGCTAGGTTGCTAGTTGGCCTAGATGACCGTAAAACAGTTTGGAAGTGACCTTTAAAATCATCTAGTTCCAACCTCCCTACTATAGGCAAGGAGACCTCCCTCTAGACCAGGTTGCTCAAAGAACTTAGAGGTCTTTTTCAAATTTGGCGATTCTATGATTATGTCAACCTGTTGTTAAAGCACTAAGAATTCTGGTGGAAAGTCCCCAGAGCAGAAACTTGTCTGATGGAGCTTCATAAAGTGATGAAGGAAAACAGACTGTGGACACCTTTTATTTTTTTGGTTACAGTGTAAGATTGCCTGATGCGTATCCAATGATGTGTTGACTCTTCTCCAGTCTGTAATGTACTTGATGAGCAAATGATGGAGCTGAAGGCATCCCTGTTCACTGCAGGGGAGTTCGGCTAGACGACCTTTAATGACCCCTTCCCAACTTAAATAATTCTATGATGTCAGTAACAGCAAGTTGCTCAGCTGTTGTATTTCAGCCACATTAGAAGACTGGAGTTCATAGTTTCTAATTTTTAAAGTAGATTACAGCTGCTATGTTGTTAAGACCTTACAATAATATCTGAAAAATAAATTGTTTTATTAATAGGATGCTTTTGGCCTGTAAGTATTAGATATTGTTGTTTGTGATTTGCACTTAAAGAGGGATTTTAATCAAGTTTACCATTCTCAAAAAGTCTGTTTTGCATTTAAATAAGCATCCTTAAAAATTGATCTGTTTTACCCAATTATACAGTGGCTCATTCGGAAGACGAGGAGTAATTTATAATGCAGACTGTGAGCAAGGAAGATGTATTGCATTGTTCTTAATCTGATCAAATTTCTGCTGATTTTTGATGACAATATCTGTTTATCATAATTATTATGAGTTGTCCAGGTTAATAAAACTTGAAAAACTATATGTGAATTAAGCCAGTATGGAATGTTAAACTTATTATTTATGTAAGGCTATCTGATACCAGCTCACCTTCATGGGTCTGTGAAGCCATTTATTTCAGAATTGCTCCTTCTACCACCACCGTTAAGCAGTTCAAATTTACAAAAATCCAATTTTTAGGAATGTATAACTTCATATTATGAACTCTCTCAGATGAAAATATCCTAAGATATATTCCAATATCTCAAATTTTATTTGATAGAAAAAAATCATTTTCAATGAAAACTACCTGGTCATCATTTGCATTACACTGTAACTTTAATGAAATAGCCTCTTTGCCTTAGAGCTCACCTGTAGATAACTGATTTACTGTATAAAGGAATCATTTTGTTCATATAGAGTTATAATTATCTTCTACATTATAAGATGTATTTACAACTATTTTCTGTGCTGGTTCCATACTATACCATCATTTTTTTTAAGAGGCTCTTGCCACTGAAATTGTATTCAGTAGGAAATTATTTTTTGAAACAAACAAAAAAAAAAAAGGAAAAAAAAGGAATTTAATCACTTACCTTTAAAGATTACACCAAGGGTCTTTGGAGAACCAAAACAGAAGTCCACAGTTGTGCCTCTCTTTGACAGAGAACCTTATTCATTTACCTTAGAAGTAAAAATGTAGGCAGCAGGTCAGGTTTCAATCTAGAGTCACGTCAATGCTCCTCCAAAGGAACAACGCATCCTCAAAAAAGTATTGCTCAGTAATGAAGTGGAGAGAAAACGTACTTCACATTCCAGCAGAAACAATGAAACTGTGTAAAACAAATGAATTTGCGAAAAAACTGGAACAAATTGGTTCATAGAAGGTTGAAATTACTGTTCAATCGGCAGTTCTCTTTGGACACGGTACTCTCCCTTATCAGGTTGATGTTCTGCATTCCATCATTAGTGAGGCTAATGAAGAAGCTTGGGAAGCCCATATATGCATGTTTATGATTTACTTTGTGATTATTCTCATGCCTCTCTTCAGTTCCACATCCAGAACTGTCATCATTAAAGGTAAGGGAATGATTTTCCAAGCTAAGGCATGGGAGCTTTCCAGTAACAGGCACAAGATAAGTACTTTTGCCACGAGAACAACTTCGGAGTTAGAGAACAGAGGAGATAAAAACAGTGTTAAGCTGATACTAAAGTCAATAAACTATATAATGACAGGAGTTAGCGTTGTTCTGTTTTACAGTTCAATATATTGTAAGTTTTGTTGCTTAAAGAAGGGCTTTATTGATGTTTACAGATAGACTTTACGGCTTACTTGTCACCAGGAGAGCTGGGATGCGTCTGTCTCAGCTTCGGCCCTGGAATGCCTGCACCATACTCAGTCTATTTTCAAGCCAAGCAGAATAAAAAATTTAATCTGAAATTCCTGTATCAGAACAACTTGTTAAGATAATTGTCTTGCAATGATTGATCTAGTCGTGTCAAGATAATAAGGTTTTTATGGTCCTGAGGAGGATTTAATCTAATTTTTTGAGGGATTCTGATCTCACTGTTGCTGCTTTATCACTTTTAATCTCCACACTTTTATTTGAATTTGCTCTGCAAAATTCAATATACATTTAGTTGACAGCTGAAGACACAGAATAGTCTTTTTATACCAAGTTTTCCTGTGTTGAAACTGTGTTTTAAATCTTGTTATCATTACTCAGAACAAATCCAATTACGGAGTTGCTTAGCTACTTTAGACAGAGAATACTCAGTACAATTTCTCCAACATAATAAAAGTACCTCTTAAAGAAAAAGTAGTGATTTTGAATAGAAGGCTGCTAATGGTGTCCTTAATTATTTGGTTGAGGATTATTCATGATTTAAAGAAAGGGCATCTAGAACTGTGCTAGCCCTTAAATGGAAGCTGTGTATAATTTCGTTGTTCTGTTTTCTAACTATAAGAGGAAAATGTCAAACTTCTAACTATAAGAGGAAAATACAAAATAAATTTGTTCAGTATCATTCTCCACTAGTTTTAGTTTTAATAATAACTTTCTTTTTTTCCCCATAAGGAGGACAACTAGCACAAATCCGCTTAACAGCAAACTCATGAGCTTTTGGTTGGGGCTACACCAACCCAGTGCTCCAGGAACGAAAATAAGGAGTGGGCTATGCAGCCTACATGTGTCTGCTTCCCCAGAAACAGGGAAAAGGACTTCTGTCCTGCTTCTGGGACTGCACTGTTTATTGTATATTCTCTTCGGCTCTATCCTCTTTGATTATTTTTAGTTCTTAATCTTATTACTTCACACTACTGTACAACTGAGCTGAATAAGCTACTTATCCAGCTTCTAAGCTGAATCTATCCAGATCGTTTTGAATTTATTTGCTCTGTTCCTCTGTATTTACTTTATCCTCCTTTACCAATTCTATGTCATTCGCAAATTTAGGTCAGTAAATTATAAAGTAAACAAAAACGGCCCCAATGCTTTTCTTTCTGGCATTCCTTTTAACTCCTCCCTGAACTGTTTTTGTATTTATAAGATTTGCTTCTTCAAGAAAAGTACTTTTTAGGGATTTCATATGCCTTTTCCTGTAGGGGAATGCTTGATGTGCTTGCACACCAAACACTTCCAAAATCTCAGTTAAAAGAAGCACCAGGTTTCTCTCCCTTTCACCACCTGACTATGCACAGCCATTCGCCAGGAACCAGCCAGAAGAAGGTAGTCACTGAAGCAGCACCCTAAACCAGGCTCTGACATGGGTCTCTTTTTGGTCATTTTTTTCAGTTTTTGGTCATCAAGATCTCCTGGCCTGCTGCTGCTTATATAAAACATTCTCCCCTAGGTGATGCGTAGTGAGTCAGGGAACGGATGCTGTCACTTGACTCACTGCAACATGTTTCAGTTCCATCTCTCTGATTTTTCTCTGGTACTTCCAAAAATGCAAACTAAGTCATGCAAATGTAGTGCACCTCTCAAAATACGTCAAAACACTTTTAAACTAGCATCAGTTTTTGTTTTACACCTCAGAATAGTCTCTTCTCTACACCAATATTCTCAATTCTGCCTTCTATCATAAAAGTTAGCACCGAATGCAATAATACGCCTTTTTCTGTGAGCTGATATCTGTAAAGAATCAGACATGCACTTTCCACAAAGAATTTTTAAGTCTTCCTCCTCCATTTGGTGTACTCTGCCGAACACCTGAGTCACAATCACCAATTAGCAGCACTCTGCTGCCATGTGACATCTTCCCATATGCTCAATTACCTCACCAGCCAATTTTCTTCCTTACTTTATTTTTTTTTAGGTCAGACTCCTTGCAAGAGAACCCTGTGCTATACATAACCTGAAACATTCCGGCCTTAGTGATTCCCTGTAATTTGTACAGTCTGTTTTTAAGAACAAACCATGCACTGGGCCACACAGCTTTTTCAGCACAGAAACTTCCAATCAGCCAACACATACTGGCTTATTTATGAGCTTCCCTGCACACCTGCATGCCAGACAAGCAAGATGGAAGGAGTGCCCTAATGAGGATTATCCTTGCCACCAAAGTTAGGTCTTAAGGGAGTCTGCTTAAACTTCATTTGTTATTTCTGGTGAGGAGTGGTGTGACACATGGGTGACGCACAACCAGCTGCATTCCCACCATGTTCTGGCAGTGCTTCAGGAGGATGCTGCCTGCACAAGAAAGTACAGCCAGCACTTCTGTCCGTTCTTTCTTTCCCTCTTTTTTCCTTTCTTTCTCAGCAGCCCAACAGAGAAGCCCAGATGGCTGCTGCCCAGTTGAATACATGGTAGTCATCCTGCTCCCTTTGGCTCCTACTACCTGGGTCCTCAATAAGTCCATTCCTTTCACTGTTCAAATAATCCCAGATGCCCCATTTTCTGTATTGGAATCGATAATGGATATCTTAAAGCCATCACATATAAACTCATATTGCATGCACTTATTCAGAGTGCAGGATTAAAGAAAGTTATCAGGACTGCGAACAGGAGCAGTCTGACTGCCCAGCAAGGTAGATAATTAACTCCAGCAACTTGGCAGAGTCCCCTATTTATTGTATTTTCATGTGTTTAATCCCTGGGTTATCAGTAAAACATGATCCAGCAGCAGCACAGGTTACACATTAATGTAGGTATTAGCAGGAGCCTGCCTCCTTGCTTCCAATTTTCTTTATTATAATAACACCCTGCCTCTGCCTTTTGTTGTGCAGAGGTCATCTGGGGATTTATTCTGGAGTGCTGTTACTTCTAGGTGGTGGGAGCTGTCAGAGGTGAAAATGGAATGATCCCAGCATACCTGAATGCTCCATTTTAAAGTGCTGTCAGTATAGAGCCTGCTTAATAATAACGTATAGATCTCTTCAAAAGTAAAGCCTCCTATTTACTTCCATGGAAACTACAACAGAGACAAAGAGCACAATAATGCTGTTTGATAGAGCAAATTTTCAGCTACAAAACTCTTTTTCAACGTTAGCTCTGCATTTTTGCCAGTGATGAACAAAAGCCTGTATGCTGCGCTCATAAAAATCTGCACCAGTTGCTGACACCACAGCTGAATCGCATCACTCACTGCCTTATTGTACTCTCATCCACTGTTTGGTCTTCTTAAACATTCCACGAGTGAATGGTGAACCATCCACTACGAGGCTCCAGATTGCTTTGTGCAGAGTGCCTGAGGGATTGCAGATTTTTCTTGCCACACTTAAAATCCACATTCCTTTCCTTTCCCTAATGAATCATCTCTCATTAACTCATGTTCAAGGGTCTGGTTTCTCTCCATAAGCAGCTCCATCAATTTTAAGTGAAACTCGGAGGTGGGGGGTCTTCTCTCAAAACAGCTGGGGTGAAGGTGGCACCCAAAGGATGCTTTGTGCCTCCTGTACTGGCCCACAGAGGTACTGAGCAAAATGGCAGCAGACTAATGTGTCAGCCTTGGAAACCTCACTTCTGGACATAGCACTGGGTGCAGGAAAGCCATCTGAAACTAAGAGGTTAGATACCACAAACATTAGGTACCATGTTCATAGAAGTGGGTTTGACTTTACGCAGCTTAGTTCTTCTGCTAAATATGATTTCTCTTGATTAAAAAATGTGTTTAGAAGTTTGAAACTCAAAGCAACCCAGAGAAATGAACTATCTGCTCAATAAATATCATGTAAAAGTCTCTCTCTTTAATGGCATTTTCTATATTAACGTGCAAATATTTACAGGTTTTTTTTTTTTTTTTTTAATCTTTTTACGGATTATTTTCTCAAATTGATTTCATTTACCAATAATCCTTTAAAAAAATGTAGCCAAAAGGCACGACAGCTATGTTTTGTTTTTAAAATGAAAACAACTTTCCGCAAGGAGGAGCAAGGTAGCTCTATAAGGTAATAGAGTCACCAAAATAAACTTCTACAGAGATTAGGATACCTCTCACTGAGAAACCAGCTATTTCAATTGGTTCATTTTCATCATATATTTTAATGAACTATAGATCACTGTGAAGGAATTAATGCACTGGCCAAAAGCAAATAGATTTTGAAAGAAAGATGCAGGACTGGCAGTAATTGAATGATGAACAGCTTGCAATATTAGCGGACAAATAGTAGATACAAACTTGCTACACCAAAGAAAGAGCACCAGAGATGAGAGGCAAGCATTGTGCACTTCTGAAAGCAGGAATATTTTGTCACACTGTCATCAGATAAAATTTCTGATGTATAGTTAAATAACCTTTACTTTCATCCCTCCAGTGTAAAAGATGAAAATCTTTTAAGAGTGAGAGTCCCAAAGAAATGTAAATACAGTGTATTCACCACTGACATTTCAAAAGATTTTGCCCCACCAGTGGAGACAGCTATTCTCTATTATCAGGTTTCCTGTCAGTCATGTTGATTAAAGTTGATAAATACTGCAAGCCACTTGGGGTAGGCTAAAGGACACAAAAAGAAAAATGTAACTTATTTGAAAAGAAACATATTTCCTGGGAAACGAAAAAAGCAGGCCATATTTGCCTACAACTAACTACTTTAAAAGAAAGCCAATTCTATTATTTAAAAAAAATAATTTTCCTAGAAGTATTAGATATTTATATGCTGTAATTAATGTAATAGTTCTTTTCTTGAACAAAGCAGTGTGATGTTGAAAAGTTAGCTTAGTTTCAGTGCATGAACGGTCATTTATCATGTTTATTGAACTTGGACAGTAAATGACATTTCTCTGGACCAGTTGAAGTTTGTGGACCAGTGATGTTGCTGAGAGAACATGAGTCTGAGCACATCTGGAATACTGGGATGATTTTTCACAAGACTGAGGTCAGTCCAGAAAGCAAACTACACTTGATAATACTATGTGTTTTCTATAAATATTTAATATGTAAAAGACAAAAGATCGGGTTAGTATAATTCATAAGGTCAAATCAGTTACAAGTATTCTGATCACCACTGCTTATGCATTATTTTCCAATCTTCGAGGAGTCTTCAGTAGAAGTGGCCTTCCATTTCAGAATATTAGAAAAGAATTTCTTGCTTGCTTGCCATCAAGGTAAGCAAAAGTAGGAACACTGACAGGATGTACAGTTGTACAAAACTGACCTACTACCTTTAGGAAGGAAAATTTATTAAAAAAAAATACAACTTAGAAAAAAAAAATTTGCACCTAAAATACTGGGAAAAGCTGGAAGAAAAGCAAAATCTGAATCCACAAGTACTTCAAGTTAAGATCTTTCATCAGACTTCAGTGGAGATGCTTGCAGCAAAGTAGAAGAGAATGTGAATGTCCAGAAGCAACGATAAACCACAAAATACATTCCATGAAAACTATTTTCCCTGTAATGGTAACTTTGCCAGAAGAATATTTTTATAACTTGATCAAATATTGTATCTCTATGGGTACAAAAGCTGGTAGAATCCAAGTTTGACTACTTGAAGAAAGATAATGCTTGAGAGAAAGCTGAAATTCACTGTATGAAAGAAGGAATGAGACTCCTGGTAGTTGAATTTAGTTTTCTACTTAAGAAAAAAATCTTATGTTTAAAATAAATGATTAATGAAATTCATTATGTGGTTATAAAAGTATTTGATGACCGACACATTTTTGGCTGATAGTATGAACTCAACTGCCAGCAGAATATATTCTTTTAAATTCTTAGGGATTTTTAAAAAGGCCCACAGGGCCTTAAAAACCTAAAATGATGTGGGTTTGGAAATTCTGAACTAAACCCAGTTTGCAGCAGTATTTTAAGAACATCAAAGATGATTTACCTTTCTGAGCATATTGTTTGGATATATGTTTTTTCCATAGCAGCTGGTATAGTTGAAAATTTAATGCAATAAAACTACATTAAATTTCTGACAAATTGTAAAAGAAAGAAATCCAGTCCCACTCCCATGCTTCTTTGGGGTAAAGCTGAAGTTGTTTTTTTTTATAATCAGATTCTTCTTGAAGTGCACAGGGTGCCCAAGTGCGTATATTTAAGAATATCTGTCTGCCGCTGCAGAAATCTAGCTGAGATAATGAATATACCTTTTACAGCAATTTCAATACAGCTACCTTGGGTCTCCTTATTTGTTCAGATGCTTATCCATCATAAAATCACACTCCATAGAATCAGATTACAAATCCTGACGAGAATTCTACATATGTGGTAAACTACACCATTATAATTAATTAAATCAGAAAACCATTATATGATAACAGAGAAGATGACTCTTAAATCCTGGCATTTTCCTTAGGCTTTAAAGAATTCTCAATAAAGAAATGTTCTATGATGCAGCAACATTAAAATAGTCAGTATCCTATTTTGCACTGACTTGTCTTTATTCCTGTTTAAAATAATGGTACATGTTCTTAATACAGTAGTTTATAATTTTTATAGTTTTCATATCACAATTCAGTCTACTGGGTGCAAAGAGAAACACCTGATGACTATCTTGACCTAGAAATGATGGTACCCCTCTTAGAGGTTTTAGACGAAGCAAAGGGGATGACCCTATTTCTCATTATATCAACAGACACCATAGCAGGAAAAGAATTTCTGCAACCTAGATTATCACTTTTAAAATACAAACTAATGGGAACTATATTAGCAAGACATCATTTGCCCAGGATCTATTGTACTAGCTCATCTACAGCAGAAGCTGGTAGTTTGCACAAGTCTTGACCCTTTAGTGTTTGTTCAGAAATTCATTTTGCAATAAAAATGTAGAGAATATTTTTTTTACTAAATTATAAGGCAGAAAAAAAAGAAAGAATTTTAGTGGTGTAAGCTACTAGTCTACCAAAATAGCTTAAACCATTCATATCATAGAAGTAATATGAAGAGCACCTTGAGTGTTCAGAAGCAATTACGACAGCGATAACTGCAGATGAAATGAAGCAAAATGTGAAAAATTTATCTTCATGTACACTTTTCTACATAACAGAATGGCCTCCATTTATCTTACTTCTTTTTCATTAGACTGATTAGTTAACCGGCTTCAGAAGCAAAATATGAATGAGCTGACAAATTGTTCCCTTTGACTTTTGCACAGTCCAAGACTAAGTATCAGGTTTAACATTTAGTCATTTAAAATAGCCAATCTGAATATATTAACCCAAATGTGTTGTCAGTACACACATGAGAATATTGCCTCTAATATATGGACACCGCAAATGCCCTAAAAAGGATAAACAAGTAGCAGCACCTCAATTTTTACCATATTTATGACCCTACTGAATTCCTACATAGGAAAAGACAGGAATCTACTGGATGAACATGAGAAAAAAGTCTTACTGAAGAAAAAAATGAAACAAGGACTCACAGTGCAGGACATACCTGATGTGACAATAGAAATAGAATGCTTTTATTATTCACCCTTCCCCCCAGTTAACTACAATCACTAACTGGGATTTTCACAATACCTGATCTAATTTGCCTTCATTTTAAGAATCACCTGCCTTCATTTTAAGAATAATCTCTGTGAGGACTCCAAGTGCAAGTCTACTAGTCTTTGGACACGAGATAAAACAAATCCTTACTATGTCGATTGAAAAATAAATGTCATTTCCTCATTTCCTGGCAAGCAATGGCTGTGTCATTTAACACAAGAATGATTAGAAAGAAATCACTAGGTTTTGACCCAGCTTGGTTTTATGGATGTGCATACTTCATGACTGCTTTAATGGTAGTCTAATTTCTGTGTGACTAATTTTGACACATCTGGAAAGACCTCACCAGGTGGACTTTTTAGCTCTTCGAAATTTGGAGTTTTCACAGATTGTCTCAAATGCAAATACAAAGACATTAAAAATCCTTCCTGTCTTAAGATGACTTTTTCCATCTGTATTACATTATATATAACAACAGGCTGTCGTATTTCTTTTAGTTCTTTGTATGTGCTTCAGACATGCAGAATTGTGCTTTGTATTATACATTGAAACATTTTTAGACAGCTCTGGACCACAATTTTCAACCTCCTCTTTTGCCAATTGAGCAACAGAGATGAATGCCCCCCACATGTAGCCTTTGGCAGGTATGAACCCTTTGGTTTGGCATTGTCTTATAATTTCAGTAGCCTTTCTAACACACCCTAATTGCATTTGGCAGAATCTCATGATAGATTTTATTAGCATATGCTCTGCATGTCTAGGTACTTGATGATCTCATCCTTCATTTAGCAATCATAGCATCTGAACTACCAAGGAGTTAAGCCTTCTAAGACTTTTTTCTTGGCTTGCTAAGAATCTTTTTAAAAAGGTTTTGGTTGCAACCCTATTCCTTCAATCCCTCATGCATTGTCAAAAAAGCTATTAAAAATCTGTTACTGTTATAGAAATCTACAGGCTATCCTGGAATGCTCCAGAGCTCTGCCTTGAATTTAACTTACAAAAGATGCGTTCCAGTCTGATTGCTCCAGTCTGTGGTTTTCTGTATCATAAACTGAAAATTCTGTTTCTGTTTTCAGCATTATAATCTTAACTCCCCTGTGAACACTGGAAACTGGGCTGACTATACAGATATTTTCCAGACCTGTTTTCATTTCCTTTCACTGCATCTCACTTGTCCAACATCTTCTATTTCTGATCTCCTGCTATTTTAATTCCCTTCCCTCAAATTCCTTTTCCTGACATTTTCACTGTCTACAATCTGATACTGAAAAACAAACAAATGAACAACAACAACAAAAAAAAACAAACCCAACCTCACAAACTCTTGTATGGTCTGACTCTTAATATAAGTGTACAATTCTCTCCTCTGCTGGTCAGAGAGAAACACAAGAAGGCTGGAGGCTGCCTGGCCAGCATAAGAAGAGGAGGCAGACACAGTTCAGCTCGTGTTACTGCAGGTGAACTCTGGAAAAAGATTTCATGCCCTTCTGACTTGGCACACATGTCCTGAGGATCTTGTTCATAAATCTTTTGAGATTTTTATTTATTTATTTATTTATTTATTAAATTTTAGGTTTTATAACATTTAGCACCATGATCTCAGCTGGGGCCTATACATGTTACCGGGTTGCAGCATTGAAGGAGCTAGGCTATCAACAGAGAATATTTTTGTTCTGAAAACACAAGCTCTGCTCGATTGCTAAGTGGGGACAGGTTTTTCATGAACGAAATCCATTTCAAAAACATTTGTACAACATAACCTCTGGAACAAGCTCAGAAGAAAACTACTCCAACAAATACGTACACACACGTGTTCAAGATGCATTTTCCTCATCCTCACCCTTCCTTTCTATTTTAAAGAGGGGTTGCTTTCATGCTGATCAGCTTTTGCTTCTTCTGAAGCCTACCACACAGTTATCAGACAGTCAGTTTGAAGGCCAAGTGGCAGCAACCACAGAGTCCCACGGTGCCCTGAATTCAGCATCCTGCCTTGCCAAGTACCACTGCAGCTGCACCCAGGCGGGCAAGAAGTTCTCTGCCTCTACAAACAGCTGTCGCTTGGAATCCTCACATGGCAACAGCGTGCCACCAGGAGATGACAAGAATACACAGATAACATGGATAAAAACCAACTGCATTCACATTTGCCCTTTCTATTTCCCGGTATCTGTGAAGAAGTTCTGGGCTGTGATAGCAGAGATGTTTGTTAAGTATGTCATACTGAACTATAATCAACATACGTAAGAGTAGTGTGTTACACAAGGAAGGGCCCATCTTAAACTACCGCAGGAACTGAACAAGCATAGTCCCTGTAAAAGCAAGACTGCTAGCAGCTGAAACACCGAGTGCCCAAAGCATAGAATCATAAAGGTTGCCAAAAACCACAAAGATCATTTAGTTCAATCATCAACCCATCACCACATCCCCTAAGCCACGTCTCTCAGTGTCACATCTATCCTCTTCTTGAAGAACTCCAGGGAGGGTGATTCTACCACATCCCCCGGCACCCTGTACCAATGTATTATTGTTCTTTCTGAGAATTAATTTTTCCTAATATCTAATCTAAGTTCAAGCACAAAATATTTCCTGACATTAGTATTTTACAAATTTACTTACGAATTTCTACCTAGAAAGGATACTTATACAGATTACACTGATTAGAATAACTTGCAAGTGGGTTAACATTGTGTTTGCTATGAAAAAAAAAATATATACTTCTGCAGTAGAATCAGAAGAATAACAAATTAAAGCAAAACATATTTATGGTTGTTGTTTTCTTCAGTATTGTCTCTCTCTCTTTTTTTTTAAATTCCCCCCCGGCACTTTTACAAAGCTTTCTTACTTAAATTTTCACAGGAATTATTTAGGGATTCTTAAGGATATACTTTTTAAAGTGGTATTCTGACAACAATGGGCAGAAAAAGAGGAGTTTTGACCAAGCTTCTCTTGAGACAACTTTCAAAAGTCTTTTTTTTTATTATTTTTATTTTTTTTTTATTTTCTGCCTTAATATGAAAAGTTCCATAGGGAAAAGGCTTCACAGGGCTTCATAGTCTTCATAAATTTTTTTTGAAAGTACAGTTAAACCACAAAATAGTACCCAAGAGGCAAAGGCAGAAGGTTACAATACTTAGGAAAAGCATTCAACAATTAGACTGGCAAAAAATAATATCATCCTGGGACACCAGAGTGATGGATATCACATTGCTCTTCTATCCTTGTTTTGCATTGCTGTTTTTAACAACATCCACTGTCTTTTTTTTTCCTGTTTGATTTCTTCTATATGCATATTTTCTTCATGCATACTTTCCTGCAGTGCTTGATAGTAGTACAGGAATTACATACGCAGGAAAATAATGCAAGGAACAGAAAAAGAATGGTGATAGAGCACTTTAAGTTTACCCACACCTAAACAAAAAGCAAGTGTACATTTATACTGAAGATGTAAATAACTCTTACCACTTGGAGCGAAGTAATGTACAGTTTTAGTAAATTTTAAAGGTGAACGCAAATCTTTCAGAAGTTTTTATCTGTAAAATTCTCCAGATTCAGGTAGTAGAACATCTAATAGAAAAGCAAGAAATGTGGCATTTTAAAAAACTCAATCAGCAGCTAACCTGGTATATTACTTAAAGTACCAGGATTTAATTGGTTGCAAGAAGCAGATAGTTAATAAAGGCTTTGTGATATAATATGCCACCTAGAAAATAAGCACTTAAGAATGACAACCCTTCCAACATCTACATGTTGGTCCTACACTTGGCCCTATTTCTTCAGAACTATCAGAAAGAAAAAAAAAGTTTTCCAGCACACACTGACATTTTTCACAAATAATATGTTACATTTTATATTAGTACACCTGGTATGTACCTTGATAATGGTACCATTTGAGAGCTGTACTTCATTCACTCAGATTCATATTTAATAGGCATCAGAGCTCATAGAAAATTTTATGATATAATGCAATAGATTGCCACACCAACCGAAATTACCAATGTTAGAAATTAACTACACCTTTATAGCAGAGACTCTTGGGATAAAAAAAAATGAAGCAAAATGCAACATACTGAAGAAACATAAATTTCATGTTTACTAAGAATCTGTGTGAATAATGTGTTTAATATGCTCTTATATTCATCTAAAATGAGAGCAAACAAAGTAATACATTTTCTAGAGAGGCATAACAATCATTTGCTTGACAATGCTAAATTTATCTCTAACCAGTTTTCTCCAATTATACTCATTGATGTGTAATGGAAAAAAAGAACAACCTTCAGAATTAGCTTTTACGGCATCTTTGTGGTCCCAAGCCAAAAAAAAAAAACAAGGCAGGATGCTTTCCTGCTTTATTCCCAAATAAAAAGAAAACACTTCCACTGTTGTATAGAATGAACACTTTAAATATGAATGTGTATGTGAAGAGCTGGAAAGTCAGTGTTGAAATGCTGCCAATTTCTGTGACAAATGCTGTTATCAGAAATGTATGGGAATTAACAAAGCAAAATAAAGCTTTAATATGCTGATTGCCTTGCTTCTTTCCTGAGCCAGTGAAACCTAGGCTATTTCATAATGCACAGCCACACTAAAACACTCACATTTACTGTAAAAGCACATGGAGATGCCCTGTGGCTACCCAGCTACCCTAACATTTTGAGAACCAGGAAAATCTCTTCCTGACAAATCTCTTCTGCAACTCACTTGTGATTGTACCTCCAACTCCAGTTCCAGCAGCCCTCCAGGTTCTCTCCAGTGCCTGTCTCCAGGTGAAACCTTTCCCTTACTCCTGCAAACAGTAGAAAAAGAACAGACAAAAAGAAAATAAAAAAATCCATCAACTTCATTTCCAGGAGAACAGCAGTCCAAAAGAAGAACCTAAATATGGTAAACTTAGCACCAGGTCTTCCCAAAAATGAAAAAGTGCAATCTTGAGGAAAATACAGTTAAGACTACATGTAAACAACCTTGTCTAAAGTGTTCTACAGTCAAACAAATCCACATGGCAGAAAAAGGATTTCAAGGCACGTCACAGAGTGAAGACAGAGTTTTGGTGGGTCAGTCGTAAGAATAAATCATTATTACGTGGTAGCAGGTGGACTGAGGTGCCTCTCAAACACTCGGTTCTCAGCCACAGCTGAAAACCTTGTTGTCATACTGTTGTGGAACAAGGTCAACTGGGAGACGGGCCCGAGTAATTGCACAAGACCTGATAAGATAACAACAGCCGAAGTAGCTGAAGCAGAACCACAGAATGCGGATTTGAAGAAGCGCTTTGCCAAATGCCCCGTGATGAGATGATTTACGCAAGGGAGGACTTTGGGGGTGGGAAGGAATGTCCGCGTGTGGGGTTGCATGGTGGGTGTACGGGACACATGCTGGTAATCCGTGTGATGCAGCAGTAAAGTGAGAGCAGGCTCCATGGCATCCATGTTTGTGTCTCTCTCCAGATGGGGTCTGGCCTGGGGTCAGTTGTCAGTAATGGCGCATACCACCATTGTCAATAAGGATTGCTTTGTGCAAGAACTTCCTCTGCTGAACTTCTACCTCTATTTTTCCCCCATTCTGGTAGTAAAACGGAACACGGATGGAACATTTTTCAAATTAATTAAAGTCTGTCCTTCTGATGAGTAAGTTTGAAAACATTTGAATAGATGGAATTATGCCTTACATTCTTAGAGGAGAAGATGGTCAACATTAAAGTAATACCCCACTGAAAAAGGTATTCTCTTTTTAATTTCAACCATCTCAGCTGTAATTTAAAGTCTACAAAAGATCTCTTGGTGATAAAGAAATGGTGAAGTTTGCCATCCTAAGGAAATATGATAATCTACTTGAGATAAACTCTTAAGACAACAAACATTATTTTAGGAATTTTCATATTGACACAGCCTTCTGTGCATGTCTTCTCTGCAAGAATAGAGTTCTCCAAATAAATATAGGATGGTCAAATGTCCTTAGTGAATCTCTGCTAATAGGAATTAATTCCAAGTAACACTATGCCTTATTGTCTCTTGTACTAAATGTATGCTCTAGAATAGAGACTGTGGTTTGCAGAAAAGAAAATGTGGAGTCCATATATAGAAATTATTCTGTAGCTATGTGCCTATTTTTGCATATACAGAAAAAAATCATCCCAAGTAACCAAATTTGGAGGTCAAGCTGTTTAATGCATTCTTTAAAAGCAACATGAAAATTTAGCAGCATTTTTTTTCCAAATGTATGCAGACCAATGACTGAAAACTATCCTCTAGGAATGACATAATGCTTTTGTTATTTTGTTAACACTGGTGACAACAAATGTCTATAGAAAAAGCTTTGATCAAGTATTTTACAGCAAAACGCCTGTTAATGATTCTAAAAAAGTTAGCACATCTGTTGCAAATTAAAAGAAAACTGTTCATCCATAATACTTGTAATTAAAAAAAAAAAAATCAAACAAAGAGCAGTTTTGATCATTGTTGTATTTCGTTCAATGCATTGTATTAATCAGCATATGCTACACTGGTAGCCTGTTACAAAACAAGGACTCTCAGATGTCAAAGTCACACAAATAACCAATACACCATAATACTCCACGATAATCTCCCAGCACAACAGAATTGTCTTGAGGCATCAAGACTTAAAATGCTTAATTTTACTGCTCTTACCAACCAGAATAAAAAAGTCTATTCTCAAATTCATTAACATTGGAGATGATAATAAACATTCAAAAAAGTTTATTTCAGATAAAAAAAAAGGGAAGTTGCCACTGAATATCAGCATCAGAGTTGAACAGCATTTCTCAGGTTTTACTGAAATGTACTTTTGGTCAAGAGGATCTACTCTTTCTTTCTTTCTGCCTGGCATACTTGTGGCCGATCATTTCTAGCTAATGTGTGGTTTTGTTGGTCTATGTGATGCAGAGCTTCATTGTATTTCAAGTACGATCTGGTCTGAGTCTGGAGTATTATTCCTTAAAGAGTATGATTAAATTAATTTTTATTTTCTTACAAAACTTATAAAATCAACAAGCATAAAAAAGATATTACACCAGCATTCTTTCTTTGTGAGCTCTGCCTTTTCTATTGTCTCCTAGTACAAGTCTACATGTATGCAGAAACATTGTTTTGTTCCTAGTTTAAAAAGTATTTTTATTAAGAGATGAGTATTTTATGAATGCTTGAACTCCATTACATACTATTTATTTGTATGAAATCTAATCATTGCTGAACAAAAATTCCCCAGACTCTTATGCAGCCGGTTTACTTTTTTAAAACAGCATGCCAACAGATTCAGATGAACAGAACTTTCTTATCATCATTGGCAGGCTTTCAATCACAGCACAAGATAAGAAAAAAAAGAACTATATTATAATTGTTTCAAATAGTACTTTATACTAACTTACCCTCCTCACTCCATTCATTCTGTTGCCAACTAAAAGAATAAATAAATAAATAAATAAAGCTCCATTATATTTTGTTGTCATGGGACAGACTGCCGCAGAGGGGCAGTTGGACAGAATGGTGTCTGCGACAGAGATGCATATGAAGCAAAGGGATGGAATTCCTCATAGTAAATTTGAATAATGCGTTTTATGTTCAAAGTATTTTAACAATTTTCCATTTTAGATCTCACTTCCCAGAATATGAATACACAGATTTTTTTTAAAATAGATTTTTAAGCCAAGAGCTTTGTAGATGCAGTCATTTTGATACAACGGTTTTCTGGATTATTTTTCTACCTCATTTTTATACCACAGCTAGAACTTTTAACAGCTTTATGAATACGGACCACATAGATACTGGTTGAAAGAGCAAGAGCTATCTTCTGCTCAGACGAAGACTGTAAATATGGCACGCATGGTGCTTCAGGTGTCCCAAAAGACTACTTTCTCATTCTAGTTTTTCCAGCATTAATTGTTAGTATTGAGCAAATATTCCAAGCGTCTGGCTTGTTTCAAGCTTATTTCACCAGACAAGAAAACTCCTGGAAGTCCAGAGGAAAAAAAAAAAAAAAGCATCAGATAGGACAGTAAATTACTTCAGAGTAATTGTCCCCTGGAACTGAAGGGATACAAATAGGAATAAAGATATCTCACTGCTTCCCACTTCTTTGTGCGCTCTTCCTTTTATAAAACCATTGGACCTTATTGTTTTTAATGTTCTGTTTTCTATTTTTGGCTACTGCTGAACAGGAAACAAATCACTTTTAATTCACATATTTTTCTCATTTCAAGGCAGAAAATTTAGAGTCCATCACTTTGAATTTATTAATTCATCCACTTGCAGATGGCTTTTGCCTTTTCTGTTTTCATTTGACTGCTTCCTTCTCCTTTTTCCATCCCTCCTTATGCTTCCCTGGTTTTCAAAGGTGACATATACACAAGCTCAAATCTCATGAAGTAATGTCTAAATCCACTGTAAATCACATAAGCCCTTCTCCTGTCACATGTACCAGAAATTTTAATTCAACAGGTTAAATGTCACCTGCAATACACAGAATATATTTTCAATCACCTAAATATCCAAAGACTATGATGATATAGTGTTGTCCCTATTAACTACTACTCCTCAGAATAAAATGTATAAAATGAAAGCTATATGCACTTGAGTTAAATTACTTAATTTGCACATACAAAGATTGAAAATGATTAAATATTAGTATGTTAGCACTTTGAGGGGCTTCTTAAGGATGTTACAGTTCCTGAGCTTCCTTCTTGTTCAGTCTAAAATAGGATTTAGAAGTTTTTATTGGAATTTAGATGGGTTTAAAAACTACATATATGAGTTGTACTTTTACTGATTCATTCCATGAATTTCCTGTTGAATTTTTATGTGACACTTGATCTTCCCTGTTCTGATCGGATAATGTAAATTTCCAATGGAGATTAAACACAAATGAGTATGAAATTGATTTATTATAATAAGTGAAATTGAGGTCTGAGGTCCTTCTTCTCTTTTCTTTTTTACCCCCACCCAAACTAAGACTGTCTGATGAAGGCTATTTTTTTTTTTTTTTCTTTTTGTAGTATTTTCCAAAGAAAATTTAGAGCACAGTTTTCAATTACGTATTGGAAGTTACATGAAATATTGTTCCAAAATTGTTTAATTTCATGTGCACAAGATAATTATAATTATAATAATATAATAATATAATAATATATAATATATAATTATATAATAAAATAAATATATAATTATAATTATAATTGTTTGAAGAGTTTAACATCTATAATTACATTGTTGTGGAGCCAGCATATTGTCTGACATGATTCCTTCAGAATTCAAACTCATTATCAATTTAATAGAGAAACTAGGAAACAACGTCTGTCAAAATCTTGTGTCGCATCTCTACATTGGAATATTTATTCTAAACATGTTATGCACAGTACCACTGTAAATGTAGGTGCAGGAAAAACGTTTGGTATCAGTCTCAGATGCAGTCTTATTGTCACGTAGAGGTGGTTTGTCCACAAAACATTAGGCTTAGCTTCACATTCTGAAACAATTCAAAAAAATCAAAGCTCCTTGATACACACACAAAAGCTGACCCTGCAGATCCTGTGCTTCTGTACAGTCAAAACCATTTCCTCCGCCTGGATTTACGCATCACAAAAAATTTAGAAAACTGTGTTTTGCCTACAGAACGATGTTGAACAGTGAGTCACTGCCAGCTGCACCATTCCATCTCAGCTGATTACAGACCATATCTAGAATGGCAAGAAAATTCAGTACCTGCATCATACTGTTTTTGTCTCTCAGCAGAGAGAAAAAAATCTTCTCAGCACGTTCCACCACCAATGCAGATACACATGTACATGAGACAATGCACCCTGAAACAACTGCTAGTATTTATGCTTCTAACAGTCACAACATATTCTCTAAAATACTCAGAAATACTATGCTTTTGTCAAAGATGTTTATGCAGAAATTCCATCAGTTCCACAGGATTCAGCATGCGCTTTACCTTAAGCAAACATTAGGAAACAGCATCACAGGAGTTGCATTTGAAGACATTATTGAGCCCAGATAATATAACATCAGCGGATAGACTCACAAACCCAAACAATTCATATATAAGCTGGCTGCACTCAGTCCCTGTTGTAATTTTAGTTTGAGTTTCCATGTTATATCCAAGAAAACAGGAAGAAAAGAGATACTACTTGCATGGAGAGCCAACCTGTGAAACTGGCACTTGCCTTAGCCAATTTATTTTTTATCAACTTAATTCCATTAACTTGATCACTAATAGACCACTGACAGATAAAGATCACACAGCTTCCATCCCTTTGAATGCTACCTACAGAAATTTGAAAAGGCTGCATTAATACCATAAAGTACAATGGCTTTTGATTAAAAATAATCCGGCAAATTTACTTCTGCAGCTAACTCCCTTGCCTACTGCTCGGACAAGAAAATGCTGTTTGGAAATGTTAAGTTTTAAAGAGCAGCTACAGCAGTGGGCACAGTATTTATGCTTCTTGGAACAAAGTGTTGGAATCAATAGTGTCATTTCTAAATGCAAAAGACTTGTATTGAAAGAGAGATGAGAATGCAAGTGCAACCCCCCCCAGAATACACTCCTTAATCTCCTTGCTGGTTTTTAAAAGGGTTTCAGATTCTCTCTCATAACATTCACCAAAGTTAGGCCAGAAGAAGTCAAAGTAATTTAGATCCAATCTCTTTTCAAAAATGAAATGAACAGAAGTTTTATTAAAAGGAAATGAAGAGGAAATTGAACTTTCATATTTCATGGTGCAATTGTGATGACAGAAAACAATATTCCGCGACAGAAGTTTAGAAGATATTTATACGTCTGTGCTGCCACACAGGGGGAGTTGTGTCACAATAGAGGGCAGGTAATTTTTAAAAATATAATGGTGCTGCAAGTCAGATTACTTGATGGCTATTCCAATCAAGTTCAGAATATAAAACTTTTTACATTCTTATGGTGAAGAACGAGAAACAAATTGAAATGTGTAAATTATGAGGAATTTTCACTAGAGATGCTTACAGGTAATGCAAATTTCATCTGTATAAAAGCTGCACAGTGCTGTATTCTATGCCATATAAAATTAAATCACTTAAACTGAAATCGTAAGTCTGCAGAAGACAGGTAATATAATGGAAATGTCATAATTCTGCTGTGCTGAATAGCTAGGATGAAAAGACGAAAATGTAGAGATAGAGGAGTGAATTACAGTGTGTCACCACAGAAGAAAAAAAAGAGAGATTTGCATTTAGTCTTAAAATTTAATGGTTCCATAGTTAATCTAACTGTAAGGAAAGCAATGGCTTGAGAAGATGACTCATGTTCAGAGGCTTCTCCTTGTGGGCGAGAGCTCCATACTCTCCTCTGACTGAGCACACAGTTAAGTGATATGCAGTTTATATACACTCCATAAGACACTGCTTAAGATAATCCTTATATACTACAGTGGATACTTAGGCACAAATTTTCCAAAACACCCAATAATTTCAATCCGTACCACATCAGGCTACTGACTGAAGTATTTTTCAGAAGCAGCACAAGGTAGGTGACTGGGAAAAAGGGATCTGTGTGACTCAGTCTGGGCCACTTCAAAATAAACATCTGAGAAGACTGTCGTCCTACAGATAAACGTAAGCCACAGTTTTTTTCCTCCCACTTCAGAGTAGCACAGCCAAAGAATGCGCATCTACAACAGGAAAAAGGAATATTTCATTCTCCCACCTTTTTTGTGATGCACTTGCAGGTAAAGCACTTAGCTTAAAAAATAATAATTTAAAATTGTCCTACTGGGGAGAAAAGAAGAAGTTCAAAGATAAAGTTTTCCATAGCCTTAATACTATAATATAGTCTAATAAAAGTTAAAAATATTCTTTAACAAGGGAAGAGAGAAACCTATTCTGCGACTCACACAATCCAGCAGAAAATACCACACTCTCTAATGCACATGTATAACACCATTATACCTGACAGAGAGGAAGAATCTATATGCAATGAAGGTTTACCATTGCAAACAGATCTTATTACTTCAATTAATAGTGTGTACCTTGAAAGAGCTTTTTATAGATATCGTGTTTTCCAAATACATGAAACATTTCTAATAAGCTTGCGCTGAAAAGAAATAGCTATCCACTAAATAACTGTTCCAACACTTATAGTAGTTAGGGGTATCTGACAGTCAATGGTGAATAACATCACAAAAGAATTGCATTTTTCAGTAGCTGTTGGTCAGGAAGTTACAGATAAAAATGCTACATGATAGTATAAGTATTCCTTGACACAGCTGTGGGTTAATTACCTTTTATAAGCACTATGAAAATGCTGGAAACCAATGCATCAGCTGATAACATAACACTGATTTGTCCATTTAGAAGATGATTTTGACTAATAGAGAACGCGAAGAATTGCATCAAAAATTAACACTCAACACTTGCAGAGTAGGCCGTATAAGCAGATCAGAACATGATCACAGCTGAAAATAACCAGATTGACACAAATTAATAAAAATACTTTTAAGAATTACGTGAAAAGTAAATTAACCTGGAGAAGTGGAAGCACTTCTATAGCAAATTATTTTGAAACAATTGAGTAGGAATAGACTTTCAAGTTCTTTCAAATGGGGAAGAACATCGTATGCAGCATGCTCAGGCATTTTAAAACCATCAAACATTCATCAGTTGCAGTTTCCTGAGGACTCCAAAAAATTTGCACAACAGAATGGATTTCCACATTCTGCTCTGAACTGGGAGCACAGACACATAAAAAGAATATTTTTCAAATTTCATTTCATTTGCATGTGAGAATCCTGCATGTTCAGACTGAGTTTATTTAGCAGAGAACTTTATTTTCCCATTGAATCTTTAAGCAATGTTTTCTTAGACATAGTATTTACAGAAGTATCGGATGGAGTTTAAGGTGATCTGGGAATTTTGACCAGAATCAAGATAGCTGAGTGATTGTCCTGCAGTGTTTGGACAGTGAATATTATATAGCTGCTGTAAAATGACAGGGCTCCTTATTAAGCTCTTTTTCATGCAAAGCTTTCAAAATACTCAGACACATACACTCAGAGGCAGGAAGTAAAAATAAAAACATACAAAAGATTTAACAAGGATTTAAATACTCCCTACATTATTAAGAAAGAGACCACATTCTAAATTCCCCTAATATGTAATTAATTCCAAGCATGAGGAATGTCTTTAACATCTCAGTCAAGGTTTTTCTATTTGTAAATTATGAGGTGTTCAGCACTCTCTAGGGATTGAGCTTTTAATCACACAGATGTCCATTATGAATTCTGTTTGCTTAGTAGTATAATAGGAGAATTCACAGCATCTTTGTGCTATAATAAATCTGCTAGCTCAGACAGAATGCTCATGATCGCCTTCTAAATTCTTTCAAGGTCATTCTACGTGATTTCATGCTACATAACATCCTTTCTCAGTCCATTTCACACTGAGAAAAGATCATGATAAACATTGATTTTTCCCTGCTGGTATACCTGAATTCCACCACGTTCCCCTCCCCCCACACTCTGATACACCATTTTCAACTCATTTGATTCTAAGCTGCTGTGTAGACATCTTAAAATTCAAAAACCAATTAGGATAAGGTAAAAGAAGTTGCATTTAAAGAATGGACCCTCCCCCCCCTCCCCCCCCCCCCAAAAAAAAAAAAAAAAAAAAAAGAAAAGAGAGAAGACAGCAATTACTTCAAGTAGGAAAACTGGTAATGGAAATAGATGTAAAAAAAAAAAAAAAAAACTAAAAAAGAACTTCACAAAACTAAACACCAACAATCCAGGAGTGGAACCAATAATATATGTGGGGTAAAAAAAAACAAATAAAAAAATATCTAAGCAAAGTATTACTTAAAATATGCTCTGACTCCATGTTTTGCAAATGCACATAGCAACACGCTTCAAGTCATTGCAGGCTGTAAATGTTAAAACAGGTGGAGAAAACTTAGTCCCAGAGTTTGACACGTCTGGGTTAGGACACGTCCTTCACGAATTATTCACCATCAGAAAAAAAGATACAAATGCCTGCAAGAGCATATTCTCAGACCTAGATGTGGTTCCTCAAGCGTTCTAGCATGAAAGGAGTGCAGAAGGTGCTAATAATACTTTTCTCATGAGAAAGAAAGAGGATTCCTAAAAGAAATATTCACAGGCAAAAATTAGCCGTCTGATTTCTACTGAATCTTATTGCCTCAGGTGACTCATTATCTCAATGACTTCTGTCTGTGTAGAGATTTAAGATTAATGGATTAAATTCCCAAAATTCTTGGTGAATTTATTAGCTAATATGATATTGGTTTGCCATTTGATTAAAAATGGTTGAGAGCCCATTATAAAGACCAGAGTTACCTTTGTGTAGCTTCAGTAACCCTTACTGACTGCTTAGGAGGGACAGGGACAGCATCGGTTCCCTAGAAGTGACTCTCATATTGGCTTTGATTCAGCAGATTATTTTCACTTAGTGCTACCAAAAGTCTGGAGTTTTCTTCTTTTGTATCTAGAAACCCTGTTTGTGTAGAATTTTAAACCCTCAAAATAGTCAAAATGCTACTCTGTATACTGTGCAGTATATCTGCTTTCTAACCAAACAGCACTGAATACAATTGATGTTAATCACTCAAGATACCAATTTGGTTTGCATCAATGTGCCATAGCAATTAATATTTATCCTTTGAGCTTATCATGATTTGACTGTACACAAACAACAGTACAAGGCTGAGTTCCCTGAAACGATGATGTTTGAAAGTGATGTTTGAAAGATGAAAAGTGATCAATTTTTCCGTTGATTTCCAAAACATACCAAGAAACAAAACACTCTTCTTAAAGAGCTTTAAGCTGAAAACAGCACACCAGAGCAGACAGATCTGGGACTTCAATATGACAAATTTATACAATGACAGTAGGAAATCCTAACTCTGCCAGCCACATGCTAAAATTCAGCTCTATGTGTTACACACTTCAGAGAGCTGGTATCTGAGAGGGCTCCTGGGTGCTGAGAGCATACTCAATAAGTTGATGTGTGCAAAGAGTGCTGGTGTGTCCCAGTACAATAGCGTGAATTTAGGGACAGCCCCATCATTGTAGGTGGTTCAAGATCAGGCTGTGTGGGGCCCCGAGCAGACTGATCTAAGCGGGGGGAAACTCAGTCTACACAGGGGGGCTGGAGCTCAATGATCTTTCAAGGTCTCTTCCAACCAAGGCCATTTGATGATTCCAAGAATTTGGCTTCAGGAATGATGGCTGATCCATGACTTCCCTGTCAAGCTAATGCAGGAAATCCTATTTATACTCACACTAACTTCAACATAAATAAAGCAATGCTAACAAAAAAAAAAAAAAAAAGGAGGGGGGGGGAGGGGTACATAATATCATATGTGGACAAATTTATACCAATAACTACATTAATCTACATTATAAATCAACATCAGAAACAGACTCTGTTTTGACAGAGATGCATTAAACAGTTGTACGCTGAAGTTTTGCATCAGAATACGTATATTCTGAGATAAAGTTCTGCATACATCAACAAACAATGAACACTATTCTGTTTAGAACCTGAGCTTTCATTCTCAATTAAGTCTTCAGATGTGTCAGTTGTCTTAATCTGATTTACACTTTGGCACTGCTACCGATGCATGCAGAATCTCCATCAATTTACATACTGATGTTTTAACTTTTTTTTCCCCAGACCTAAAACAGTGGAGTCTTGGAAGGAGCATGATTCAGATTCTCAAATTTTATGCATCAGAGGGCAAATACTGGTGGCCTCATGAGGCAGTAAAGATGGGGTTTGCCAAATTAAGCCCTATCCTAACAACTTTAGTTCAGTTAAACCTTTCATAATAGTACAAATCTCCACAAGTTTTAAGGGCCAAAAAAAATTAAATGGCTCCCAAGAGAATTAGTTGAAGCAAAGCAAGTAATAAGACCACTAGCCCCAGGGAAATTCAGCAAGTTTTTGGTGTTCAGGGATTTAACAGGCCCCTGTATCAAGCACACAAAGAATAGGATGTAATTTTCCAAAGCTGCAGTAAAATTCAAAGTGAAAACTCAACAACATTAAAAAAGATGAAGCAGTTCCCGTTGCAGAGATGCAGGTATCTCTTCAAATAGCTTTGAGAAATCAAGTAAAAAATGTGCTTCTATGGGCCATCCATTGCCATGAACAGATGCAACACCCTCACATCACTCGGTCATTTCTACCAAATGTCTTTGAGATAAGCAGCTTGAGCAATTTTCATACAACTTTGATGATATATGAGTGCAATTAGAAATACACCAACGTCTTTTGCGATTATTTTGTATTCTTTTTTGGTATGGCCTCCGTTCCAGTCTAATCTCAGTTCCAGTCTCCTTCTAAGATTGTTCTCCCAGGTGCTTATCAGAATGTACTCTACCATTTGAAACATCCACTTCCTTCACTTATCTTTGATATAAAGATCTGTGGCTTTCTACAGTGACCAGTACAAAGAGCAGATCATGCTGGTGCTATGACAACAGAAAAATGAATATTATTACTAATACATCTCGGTTATATATGAGAGAATGTTGTCTAGCATCAACATGGGTGCAACAACATATATGATACACAATGAACACCCACTGTAGGCAACAAATACTCATGGCCAGGTATCTGTATTATTGTTTCCGGAAAAAAAAAAAAGAAAAAATTGCAGGGATACAGTGAAGTTTCCTACAACTGCCAAAGGTCTTCTAATTTCCAAAGGAAGGAACATGCAGGACAAGAAATTATTTCTATAACTGTTCTTCAAACAGCATAAAGTTTGGGGATACTGATGTCAGGCAAAAAGATATGGTGTAAAAATGTCCAGCTGTAAAATCCAGCTCCAGATGACCGTGTAGGTTTATAGCAATGTTTGGTTTTGTGGGTAGCAGTATAGATGTAGAACCAGTTTGGATCCTTGCTTATTTTATATCTGAGAGTTAAGGATTGTAACATTATATAAATGACACCTCTTAGGCTCTTAAATCACTTTGCTGTCTATAATAGATGTAATAAATGTTTCCTATTCCAGTACTACAAAAAATGGTTGAGGCGGTTTTATCCATTTGGCAGTGGAACTCGCTTGACCATGATGTATGGCACACTTGTTATTTATTTGCAGAGGCTAGAAGGCAAATGCACTATACGAGAATAGTTCTTTAATGTAAAGCATTAAATTAAATGCACAGCCTCGGGACTTGTACTGCCAATAGAAGTAAACGGATGCTCAAAATAACACAGGAGCTGTTACTATTTAAAAATGTGGTATTTGCTATTAAGTTTTGTTACTTAACAGCAGATATTCCCCTTCCTTCCGTGGTACAGACCATGTACTTCCCATGTGGATTTACATGATAGGAGTAACACACATCTCATTTTAGATATACATCAGATCATATTCATCAGCATTTTAACATCTGAAATTTCAACACTTCTGCTGCTGATACTTCAATGTCTTTTTTTTTTCATGCCATATTTTCAATTTTTATAATTTTAAACGATCTCACTCATGATATTAGTATTGCTACACTCCCGTCACAGAGCACAGAATGAAGGACAGAAAGGATAAGGTTCCAATTTTAAAGACCACCTTGCTCAACCTACCCCATGCAAGGACTACAGCAGCTCTGAAACATTTTTGTTCCAGGAATGACTCAGGAATTTACAGATTGCAACAGATTATTTACGAGTGTCACCTAAACTGCAATTCTTTCCATCCCAGTTGACAACTAGCAATAATCTGCTCCACCCAAATTATCTTGGAACCAAAATCAAATCCAAGTGTTCACAGGAAATACCAAAAGCAACAAACCCGACCCACCCCAAACCAGAACACTAACAGATCCCTCTGGAAAAGCATAAATCAGTATTTTTCTCTTTATTGCTCTGCAGGTTAGGACAAAATCATTTAAGTACACAGTTCTAACGCTAAAACTTAGATAAAGGAAATACATTCTGAAGATCGCATTCTTACAAAAATACTTTTTGGCTATAGAATTAAAAAAACAACGCACAAAGACACAGAATCCCAAACAGGCAAATGAATCTGTTTATAATGTCATGCACATCTTATGAAATAGTGGGGGGAAAAAAAAATAGATGCACTGTACAGCAGCATATCTTTAAACTCAGGTACCTGCTCTTGTTATCATCTAACATTTATCACCAGGTAGAGTTCACGTTCTCCAGATGTGATTCTGAAGCAAGCCTACCTAGCAATTATCACTCTGCTTTTAAAATGCATGCATATTAACAAGAAACTTGAAACATTAACACAAAGCCATTATCTTCCTAAGCCTGTCAGCTGAAAAAGCTAAGTTTGATTTTTATTTTTTTCTTGGAAAAAGCAGCAACAAAAACATAAAACTTTTCTAGTTTCTGTTCAGAAAAAAAAAAAAAAAAATGACCGCAGAAATTTTGGCTCTGCCAATTTTTCCTATATTTGAAATAAAATTACTAATGTTGAAATGACTGATTTGAGACAGATCTATATTGATGCAGATGTTATGGAAGTTTGCTACTGTCACCTGCGTGTCTGACTACACTAGTAAACACAGCAACAAATCTACAGCTAACAAGACTTTCAATAGAAACAAAGGGGGGGGGGTGGAAAGCACTACAGATCCCTCCTTCTAAAATGCTTCTTTTTGTGACTAGTTCTAATGCAGTGACGAGCAACAGCAACTTGAGGAGGTTTTGAGGAAGGAGATCGTCTTTTTATAAGGCTGAATTTCAAAATTTACTAGGAGGGAAGCAGACAAAACCATGGACTCTAATCCTTGGGGAATTACTTCTTGGCCTAATTACAGATCAGACAAAAGGGATAAATGTAGGCAAACGTATCTGTTCCACCTGGGGGCTGAAATGAAGACCCAATATTCAAATTTCACAGCATCTTCTTACTCCTACTCTCCTTATCCCAGTCTTACTACAGAGCAGTTTTGCACCATGTTCAGGGATTCAGGAAGGAGGAGGAGGACTGTCTCAGATATAAGCCCAGAACAAGCAGATGCAAAAGTGGAAATCCAGGTGACCTGGATATCTCACCAAAGACACTGACAGTGCAAATTCATGCTGATAGTTAACAGAGAGATGATGGCAGCTTCAGATACTGTAGGAGTAATTCAGGTAATAAACTGGGCAAGATACTAAGCACAAAAAAGAGAAGTGAACACTGATCATAGTGATCAGCGGTTTGGAAACTCTACTCTGCTGTCTGTCAGGGGAAGACCTAAAGTGCATCAGGAGTTCGCCTTGCTGGAGGTTGGCTATTCTTTCAGATTAACTCACTCAACTTTTGGGTGAATTTGTCAACTGAACCCTAAATAAAATGTCATTTATCAGATCCTAGAGAGTGCAGTTAAATGAAACAAATCACCAGCAAAGCAACAAAAAGGGAACTTAAACATTTACCACAGAAAAATCATTAAAACCATGCTCTCAATCAATCATCTTGGAAGGCAACAGGATGTTGCACCATGACAGACAACAGACAGAAGAAATACAAAGCTGATATATATTCACCACAGTAAATCCTCAGTTATGCGTTATTCAGTATTAACTAAAATCTTTCCACTGCACTGAGAATAGCTCAGGAAATTTGATCAATAGCCTTTTTTTTTCTTCCCTCCCAATGTTATTTCTTAAAAATGTATTTAAAAAATTGATTTTATTTCCTGATTGTAACATACTTAATTCACTTCTCTCATCTTGTCAGGACACTTAAAGAAGAAAACATTATTGCTTTACATACTGTTCTTCTCCATTGATTTTCTAAAGGGATGGAAAGGTGTTGATAATATTCACGATAGCTCAGGGTAAGATTAGGTTTAAGTCTGAATCATGGTTTTATTTCAGTAAAACCATAGCTCCTCAAGCAGTTCTCATGCAAATACTTCAAAATTACCACTTGCTGGTAATTACATTATTTAAATCCATATCTAATAACATTTCTGCTGCAAATAATGGAAAAAAAATTGAGTTAGAAAGCTGCTGATCTTGTAATACATTGCCCAAATTGAATGGCAGAAATCTTGTGGGAAGTTGGGTATTCTTTAAAATTTCTGCAGACTTTCCACTTCCAAATCAACTGCAAAAGACTCAGATTTAAAGTCAGTCAGACTCAGACAGAGTTAAACTTGAGGATGAAAATCTAATTGTGCAGTATGGAAGGCTTTCATTTATTTCTTCTTTAAATTTTTATGATCTCAATATATCTGATGAGAACATTTACATACTAGAACTCCTCCTGCTATTCTTTCTGCCAGAACCAGCTCATGCATTTTCTTTAATCTCAGAAGTTGCTGCAGAATGAATGCATTTTTCCTCTCTAGGTAAAGAGAATGGGACAGAAACAAAAAGTAGTGCCTCAATTCAGGTTCACTTTGGTCTACATTTTAGGAGAAAATCTTAATGCAATTTCCAGATGTCAGCTTAGACCTATCTACTGATCCACCTGAATACAGCACATGGACAGCACGTTTGCTACTGCTTTTAATACAGGAGGTGCCGAGAATTATACTCCTGCCATCTCTTATTGCTGCAGAACGGGAAGTCTGGGAGAAAACTAATTACTTAAGTGCATTAGAAGGTTAAATTAAAATTTAATGCGCAAAATGTTAGCAGTGACATGGGATTCTTAATGGTGAACATGAAAAAATATTAGAAAATCAGAAAAGGAAAGAGAGATATGGAAGGGAAACTTCTTTCCTAACAAATCCATTATATACTTGGAAGCATTACTAAACACCACATTCACCTTCTAAAAGCAGCAAACTCAAGGGTCTACCATGAAATAGGCTGTTTCATTTGAGATGGTTTAAGCTGGCCTACAGAGCAACAGGAGAACATAGCAAGCAGTCAGTGCTAACAATGACACGCCATTTTTATAGACTAAAGGTCAAGCAATGAATTTCAATTATAGAGCGTCAGGACACCTAAATGTATGTACCTGATAACAAGCCTAAAGCACCACACTTCTTCAGATTTTTTCTTTAGAATTTCAATAAAGCCTTTTAGCCTTTAGCACTGATTTTTAAAAAAATATATATTTTTACTTTTTAGAAAGGGGAATCACCTAGATGTAATCTTTGACAAGGAACTCCATCTTCCCTTCAACAGAAATTGTTTTCAAGGTAAATGAAGAATAGTTATAAAACGTGGACAGTTGTGCAATTTAACAACAACAAAGCAAAATTCCCAAACTCCCTCCTTACTTTGTAGGTGCCTAATTCCAAAAAATCCGTATTTCTTTTCCTTTCAATACATTATTTATTTTTTAGTTAAAATAGGCAAATCTAATGACACATTTTGTTAATATAAACCAAACATCATCATTCTAATTTGATATTTAAACCAATCAAACAGTAATTATAGAACAACTAAAACGTTGGTCTTGACCTTTGAAAACTTTGCCTTGGCCTTTGTAAAATCTTCATTTACATCAATTCTTCCATTTATAATTCTGTCACTCTGTTCCCCCAACTCAGGAAAAATTAATTCTATACCTAGGTCTACTTTCAATTAGTTAATTTAGATTTTGATCCTCCTTTGTTTTTACCTTAATCTTATCTTAACAAGTAATCTATTGGTGTTCAGTTAATATTTTTTAGTATTTAGGTTTCTCTGTTTCTCTCCCACTTTCTTTTCCTGCTTAGTCCCATGAATTTATACCTGGCAATTAAATGTTTTCAACAGACAAAATTTCATGACACACTGAAGTTATTACCCTTTAGGAAAATCTGGTTCCATAAACACAAACATTGTCTGAAACTGGGGAAAGGTCATTAGAATTCCACCTCCCAAGTCTGACAATAGTAAATCTTTTACTTTAGACTACATTGAATTTCCACTATGTTTTGAAAGCAGTTCAAAAGATGAAGCCTAAATAAAACACCCTACAATAAGGGAACTGGTGTGATTTGTATATGGTGGAGACCCAAATCTGTGGTTTTTTTTTTTTTTTTTTTTTTTTTTTTTTTGGGGGGGGGGGGGGGGGCGCATCCATTTTGCAGAAAATTTCTCTAACAGTAGAAAAATATACTGCAGTACTGTTCTTATTTTAATTCTGACTTGGCAAGATTAAAACATCACAAACAGTTAAAAAATATATATATATCAAAGATAAAAAACAACATAACCCACCATAGTCACATCTGAGTCATTAGAGCATTACAAACTCAATCTGAATCCACAAAGTAGAAAGATTTTACACGCAAATGCTGTTTAATAAAAGTGCTCCTTTCAGTTCTTATTAAGAATATATAATCACTACTCATCTAAAGACCAAGGAGAAAAAAAAAAAAACAGAGCTTAAAATCCAGGATTCAGATCAACGTCCAAACCCTTCTAACCCTGTAGGTGTAATGCATAAATAAGACTACATCTTGGTGCTTCCTTGGTATATTTTCCTTGAGCTATTTCCACATAATCCCACAGCCATCCACAAACATTCTCAGCCTCATGTCACTGCAGTTCTACTGATAATGGTTTCCACTGGGACAAGAGAGGACACAACATTGTTGTACAAGTGGAATACCATTAATGATTTCCTCAATAACATTCAGAATAGAATTTCTTTTCCATCTACCAGAGCTGTTTGGCTTCTCCAGGATTAACAGCAGCCAACTGCAATACTAGAAAGCCATTCTTTACAGCAGGACTGTGCTTTAAGTTGTCACATCAAACCATCAGTACAATCTTTCTTCCTCACACAGAGCCTTCCAGGTTGATAATGTTTATCTTCTGCTTGTAACTGTTGATCTTACTTAATATTTATTTTGCATAGTCCTGAAGAAAGTCTTTGTGATAATTCATATGTGCAGTTCAATTTATTTATTTCACTAGAAATACTACTGCTTGGTATAACATCCTTATCTGAATAATTGTTCCACAGTTACTAATTAAAATCCAATACTTGCTAAGTAACATTAAGCTTCAAATATTTCCTTCTCTGCATTACAAGAGTAGGAGGTTCTGATTGTTCATAAAAATGTGGATATAGCTAGAAACTATTAGACTAATTCATCTATGGCAATACTCCTCCCCCTCCAAATTCTCTGAATTAAAAGCAAGAAAAAAAACCATTTCAATGAATTATTTACAGCTCTGACCTTTTACACTAGATATCTGAATACTCACAATTACTATAAGAACCCTAGCTGAATATTTAAAACTTTACTTAGTATATATTACATATTTAAATACATCAACTTGTCCAATAAATTGATGAAAAATGACATGCCAATTTAATAAGATAGGCTCACAAGACTGTAATCTCAAAATATTAGAGTGAATTAAGCAGTCATTTACTGTGATTTCTCTGCCCACGTGAGCAGCAGAACTGAGCACGTGAACACTCCAGAACAGAAAGTAAAAATCACAGAGTCTTTCATGGTCTGACTACTACCTCATTAAAAACGATAAATACTATAGCCTGTATCTTTTATTGTCAAGTGTGCCATAAATCTGAAATGAGTAGAAATTTCATGACCCACTCCATCAGTTTTCACTTTGCTACAGGTACAGCAGTAGATAAGTGTCTACACAATTTTATCCCAGAGTCTCTTTATTGCTCTGGTTGCACAGACGTACAGCTGCATTTTTTTCTTCCCTGCTTTCTTTTCCAAGCTGTGAAACAGATCAATTGTTCTAAGTGTATTTTCCATGATACCTCTCTTCTGAGGCAGTTAATTTTAACTGGAAAAATATATATCCTTGTTTAAAAAAAAAAAAAAAGAAAGAAAGAAAAAAGAAAAAAGGAAAGAATATAAACATCATAATCTACCATGCTAGGTACTAGGGACACCAGTCACTCTATGAAAGCAGGACGTTGGAGGATGCTGCACTCAAGTGCAGAGCATCAATGAGGAATCCCCAGTGCTGGCTGATGTAAAATTCAAGATCTTTTTGCCACCTAGTTCAGGCCTCAGGAGAGTAACTGAAAACCCATCATTCAAGTATCCCAACTGAGCTCAACATTCATACCAAGTAAGCTGATTTAACACATTTTTCTTGCATGAAAAATGTTTGTATTCAAATCATTTCTCAAATGCAAATATCTACTGCGTAATAAACTGAAGCACAAACCAAAACAACTTTCGTCATTTGGCTTTTATAATAGTTCCACAGAATTGCCATGGCTGTTCTTACAACATTTTGATTCAGGTATGCTGAGATAGTTTGCCAAATCATTCTACCATTGCTAAAGTGAAGCATTCATTTTCAATCATTGCAAATACTAGTAAGAGAAGGGTGCAAAGTGTCTAAGATTCAGTGTGACATTTTCTCTTCAAAAAACTTCACATTGCAGTTTTCCATAAAGTGTAGTGAAAAATGAAGTAGCTGTTTCTTCAGTCCATGAAGAATGGTATTAGAACACATGAATTCCAGCAGAAGACCTTATTAGCTACGCATTAACAAAACGTGATGCCATTCCATCTGACACTAGGCGTGATGCAGTTACACTGCAAATATTTACAAAAGACAAGCCTTCCATAATTTGTCACAGGAAGAATTGTCCAAAATTTTCAGCTGGACTGCGTTTAGGCTTTTGAATGACAGAATATATTATGCTTTCATTACATCACGACCAAGCAGATGCTTTCTTGCCCAAAGAAAGAATCTGCACATTACCTCAGCTGCAGTGGTATTTCAGACTCTCCGCTGCTTCACTCTGCGTAAGCCTTTCCCAAATCTCTTGAGAATTTACAAAATACAAGAATGAAAATATGTTGATGAAAAACTTGTCTAACCAGTAAATAGAAAATCACAGTATTTAAAGGACAACATTAGTTAGTATAGATCTACACAGCCTTAGAGGCTATGAAATACACTGTAACTGGACCACATAATAGCTTACTTCCTTTTTTAAAAACAGTCTTCTGTGATAATAATACTAAATCAATCATCATTATAAAAAACTGAAGCTAACATAGGTGGATACAACTTTAAATAAATAAAACGAGCTAGATTCCCATCTCAACCCTCTTTTCTTTACACGGCATTTTGAGTTCTGCAGTCAGGGGGAAAATGTAGTGCTGGAAACAAAATCAGAATACATAGTTATAAAAAAAAATAAAATAAAAGGCTGGAAAGGACCTCAAGACATGTACTAATCCTCTTCTACCCCCCAAAATAAACCACAATTATGTCATTCCCAGTAGCTATTTGTCAACTCTGCTCTTAACTATTCCTAAATTTGGAGACTATAACCTCCTGAGGCATTCTATACCAGTGATAGCCTACCCAGCTATTAGAGTATTTTTTCTCATTATGTCTAGCCTAAACCTCGCTTGTTAATACCATTATACTTATCCTCTCCATGATGGACTTAATGGAGTAACATACAGCCCCTCTTCTGCAATAATAGTTTTTGAATAATAAAACTAAAACTGTCCTGGTTTTGGTCTTCTTTCCCTTAGGCTAAACAAACTTAATTCATTTATTTTTTATTCAAAAGATACGCTCTGATATCTTTTGAAGCTGTCAGAGGGGCTTTCTTCAAATAGCCCACAAGTACATGTCCTTCTTGAAGTGCTGTGCCCCAGATGGGACATATTACTTCAGTCTGGGCTCACTAATGCTAAACAGAGTTGAAATATTACTTCCTCTTCTTACTTGTAGTCCACATAACAATGTGAATTTATACCTCAATGATGCTGAGACAGGAAATTGATGAAATAACTGCTCTGCAGCTACAGACTTATCTGCTATTTTGCTGAGATTTATTCACTTGATTCCAAAGATCAAAACATATTTTCTTTTTCTCAGATCATGAACTGATTAGAATTTGTTGGAAAACCATTCTTTTTCACCTGCAAATGACAAACTGTTTCTCCTTCCTTTAATTCTACCCGAAGAGAACACAATAATGCTTAGATGAATTAATTTCATTTATGACCTACTAGATCCTTATGAATTACCCTCTTAAAAAACCCATAATTATGCACTTCTCTTTTTTGTGTTTTTTGCCTACAATTATAATTCATACTTTTATTCCTAATTGTTTATAGAGACAATCACTGCAGTCTCTACGAATATATTAGAAGAATTTTTGTACAGCCTGCTATCCATAGAAGGAATAGAGAATGTGCTGCATTTTAAACCCATGCCATAAATTTTGAAAGCTATTAAAATAGCTTGAATAGATGTTCAAATAACAAAAACACATTAATAAAAAAATATTTTTATCATTCTCCTAGCAATTTATGCCCATAGTCTTTTTTGGCTTGTGCATTATTTAAAAGTATACAGAAAACAAGAAAGTGTCCCAGGCATCATTACAGTGGCTTGAATATACTTTATGCCATGCTGGTTGACTTCACATTTCATCTGGATATAAACTCAGAATAAGCTAGGCAGAATACGTGTATATATTTGAAGTAATATTAATTATTTGCAAGTTTTGTGCTTGTCTTCGTCAAGTTCTGGTCAGAAACCACAGTTAGGTTTTTCCATTACTCTTCTTAATGAGGTCATAATAGCCTCAAACTTTTCTGGTGTGACATCTGACAGAAGAATAAAGCGCCTATGGTGCAAGTATTATTTTCTCTAGCTTTTTTGAACACTACATTAATATCAACACTGAAACAATTTGGATATGTTTTAATACCCAAACCAATAAAATGGAAGTCAGACCATACGTCACAAAATGTGACAAATCCAGATGTGTATGCAAAACTCATTTAACAGATTTTGGGAACAGACCTAATTTTTCCCTGTGTTTTCTGTAGAGAGCAGAGCATCAGAGCAACTAGTCCAAGGCATGTAGCTGCATTTCCACCCAGTTATTCCCAACCATCAATGCCTTTACCAGATCCTTCATTCTGTTTTTCTCCGGCCTTCCCAGGTTAGGGGAATGAGTATAGGGCTAGTTCGTTTTGTTAATAAACACATTTTTTTTTTATCTAGAGCAATGTAATACTATTTAGAGATTACATCCTGCAATAAATCAAAAGTAGCTGAGGCATGCCCATTACCCCCACCACCCAAAAACTGACCTGTGTCAACTCAGGCTCCCCTAGCATGACACTAATACAAGTGAGTCAGTCACAATGCATTGGAGATGCTGACAATTGCAAAAATTGTAACCAGAAATGCCTCAAATATATACTGAAGTGTACATCATACGTAATGGATTTCACTAAATTTTGCAACAGATATTACATTACCCTTGAAGGTTGACCTGTGGTGCAAGAAGATGATAGACATTCAATTTTAGTGTTGCTGCTTTTAATCAAAGGTTGTCAATCACGACATATAATTTCAACTAAAGTTAAACAGAGGTTTGCCCATGTCAGCAAAAGGTTTCTGGTAATGGACAAGTGTTTCTTGTTGCTTTATTTGCATTTAAGTTCAGATTTTCATGAAAACGTCCTGCAGTTTTGGACTTTTTGGGCTAATATTCACTTATTGCTTCAAAAGCGTGCTGTACTCTAATGGAAGAACTCTAATGGAAGAATTTATGAACTAAATCTACTGCGGATAGTAAACTAAAATATTCTTCTTATTTCTATAAGTTCAGTGTGGGAAAGAAATATTAAAAAACTGTCAGATAAGAATGAACTTTATAAAAGTTCAGGGATTCAAAAGATTTTGCTTCTTTACTTTCTAGAAAGGAAAAAAATATATAATTAGGGATGCAATGCTCTATGTGAGGTTCACACCATTTGCATACACAAATTTCACTCCAATGGCTCGCAAAGCCTTCTTGGTTTGCTCCAGATGCTCACCACAGCTAGTGTTCAAGAGTTTCCCAAGAGCAGGGATTCCCAGACAACCACTCCTGCAACGCACCAGGAGCGCATGCTCCTGGGTGAAGTCTACATGGGTCAGTCGTCTGGGGATTCCTGAAAAAGCACACTTCACTTACTGAACATGCTAATTTAGCATATGTTTATGATAATTGCTAGATGTGTCTCAAAAAATGCATGGGGTACAACAGTTTATAATGAGGAGTAAATAAGGCAAACAGTATTTTCTACTTTAAAAAGAAAAAAACACATAAAATGAAGCACATTTCACTTGTTTTTTCTATTCTGTTTCAGATACCTTTGGTACAGGCTAAATTATACCAGCCTTCCAATGGCCTCATTAACTTTTGATTACTTATATTATAGTAAAGCGATCTTATTCCAAACAACGAACAACAAAGCACTCTTTGTTTTAAACCCACATCAGTTCTTCAGGTACCTGATATTTTCTAACTCAAGTGCATCAATTAAAACATTCTTCCTCTTGCATTAGCATCTGTTTCCAATTAAGTGATCAGTATTTAAAAAGTCAACCAAAAAAATTATGTTTTTACTATAGCAAGAATAAAACAGCACGCTGTGTGACTATAAAAAATAAAAATGCTCACACTGCAATAATCTGAAAGGCTGAATTAGGCTGTAGACTGTAGTTATTAAAGGAAGTCATGCAGAAACATGCCCTTTAGCATTGTACTTATTCGAAATTATATTACTCTTTTAAGTGCTTATTTTACCATGTGAATCTTTGAATTAAAAATGGGGCAGTTTAAGGTATATCCTGGAATAGCTTGTTTTCATCTTATTAACCTGTAACCTTTTATCAAACAAGATCAGCCAAGTTCACTAAACAGCTATGCAAAACAGTTGTTCTGTTTGAAATTCATCACCTTGGCTCTCAGTTTGTGCTTTCTTCCTTCCTCAAAGCCTCAGGTTGTTTCCTGCACATTTAGAAATCTATGCAGTATAACCCCAAGAGATCAAGATGAATGGGAGGACAATGCAATCTGTTCTGGGCTGGGCTGGTGTGCAGTAGCTAAACCTAACCAAGGGCTATACGTTGTTATTCTGCCTCAGCTGCTTTACAGTTATAGCAGTATAGTTCTTGCAGAACAAGGAGAGGATACATCAAGGTCAGAATAATGATGATGATGATCATTACATTAAGTATCAGCTTGGAATTTAATATAGTTAAGAAAACAGATAGAACACAATGCTATTGTGGAGCAAAGTGACTTAGGTACATAGGTATACAAGTGGTACTTAACACACTTGAATATTGGTCCAGACTAACCTCATGAAATGAGAGACTGGACACCCTGCAGTACAACCAGGTGACTGACTCCTTGAGAGTATCCAGCCTTCTTCACTGAATGCTGAATGAGCAAAGTAAACTACCTGTTTAAGTGCGGTAGTAAAATAAAAGTCTTTGTGTAAACTCGAGCTCATGCAGGGATGATTTGGCCTATCTAAATATTTACTCCTGCTCTAAGAGGGAAAAGAGCAGTTTAGTTCAACTGACCATTTAAAGCAGAGCAAGGGTCTACAAATGTATAGGCAAAAATAACAGTATGCAGAAAGGCAAGGAGAAAATGCAAGGAGAAATCATGCTGGAGATACAGGTACTCATAGGGTTGAGTCCAAACCCAGTCCTACCTCATCATACATGGCACAACACCACTATGGGACCAGTACCACTCCTTCCTATATCCTTGGTCTCCCTGACCTACAGTTTAGAACAGAAAGTATGCCATCTCATGCTTTGTGTTCATAAAATATTTATCACAGTAGGTCTCTGTCTCTGATTTGAGCCCCCAGTACCACTGCAATCCAAACATAAAATAAAAACAACAACATAACTACAGGAAGAAAGAAATAGGAGAGTTAAATGAAGGAAGGACTTAATACATTCCACATTTTAGCAATTCTCCTTAATCACACAGTGAAGAAGAGGTCATCTCATCTAGAGCAGTATGATTATTTGGTAATAAGAGACAAAACTTTAGATTTCTCTCAGGGACAAAATAATAGGTTCGTTTTTCATGGAAAGGAGGGAAGGAAGGAGGGAGGGAGGGAGATTTTTTTTCCAAATTGTTATACGTTTAGAACAATGTTAAACATTTAATAACAAGATCATGAGCACAGTGAAATATGTAAGAAATAAGTTACTATGAGGAAATAGGCCAATGAGACATCATGAAACGATTTAATTTATCTCTAATTGATGGAAATTCTGGATCTGTTTTGCTCACATTATACAATTTATGATTTCCTCTTGACTATTTGCTTTTCCTCATTCTTTAAACTTAGGAGTTGCACATCTTGCACAACTTGTTGCAGTCTGGCACGCTATCAATTAACAACTGCTTTTATTTATTTTTATTTTTTTAAACTGGACTAGTAGCCAGAAGCAAAGCTGCTGCTTTTATTGCTGTACAGAGGTAATTCTCCTGCTGCCTGAAGAACCAAGACACTGAGATACAATCAGAAATTGTCCTTGCTTTGTTAGCATATGAAATTGTTGGTGGCTACTCTGTGCCTACAAACTGATGCCACCCAATTCTGCTTTACCTGGAAACAGAAGGAATGTGATTTTTCTTTCATAAAGTACTTTGCAATTACATAGCTGTAATTTTATGCAAACCCAAATAAAAAACATACCATTATTAAAACTAAATCCTCTCCGTTTACCAATAACATTTTACAATGTTTCTCAGGTAAAGTGAACACAAGGGCTGCTCAAAAGTAATGCCTATCTTATTATGTTGGCCCATAAAATCAGAAGTGGACGTTGGTGGTATGGAAGTAGAGATTGAACCTCCCCCCCAGTAGTGTTGCGTTTTGTTGTCATGCAGCAGATGGCAGTAGAGGGACAGTGTGACAGAATGGTGTCTGACATGAAAATGTATATGAAGCAAGACAGTGTCACTGAATTCCTCCACACACACACACAAAAAAGGCACTAACTGACATTCATCGACGCTTGCTGAACATTTATGGAGATTAAACAGTGGAAATGAGCACAGTGAGGCAGTGGGTGATATGTTTCAGCACTGACGCTGTACTAGTAGCCATTAAACACTGGATCACCTCCACTGGGGCAAATTTTTATGAGTGTGGCACGCAGGCTCTTACTGCTATCAAAAATGCATAGCTAAATGTTGATGTAGTTTCCATGGAAATAAATATTTCTTTCAGAGTAACTTAATAATAATACATAATTAACAATGTCCTGCAAGCTCTTCTTTAATCAGAAAACACTTGGAAATATATTCCATTTTCTGTGGAGCATTTAAAGTTAGTTATTAAAAAAAATAATGAAACGCAACTAATGCAGCCACAATGAGAAAGGACTAACCAAAAAAAAACAACCAAAACAAAACAGCAGCACCAAACTTCCATAATTCTTGCATGAGGAATCTCCTAATCAGACTTTAATTTTTACACCCTTTATATTTTTATATGCTTGATCCAAAGTAGGTGTTAATTATAAATGAAGAAGAGGAAGTGCCACAATGAGATCTTCATTATGATTTTGATAAAAACCGAAATACTCAAGCCTACAAACTATATGCCTAAAATGCATAATCTCTGCAAGTTATCTGAAGGGAGGGAGGAAATCATTTTAGACCTGTGTATGAGTAACTTGTTATTTTCCCCCCACTAGAAATAACAGATGAATTTAAACATTTTATCTGGATTCTTATGTTATTGAAAATCATTTGCTATATATTTTCTTTCTTACAGATGAAGGTGACTTGCTGGATTGAAGCAGAGATGGAGAAAATCATCTTTATGGAAACATTTCTAGGTCATTTCCTAGATTCTTTTCAATTAATGAATAGAATGCATTTTCCCAGTTTCCATAGCTGAAATACAAGTATGCCCTTCCAACCCAATGTTGCAAACTATAGCGTGATAAACCTGTAGAGATAAAGGACAAAAGAATAAGAATTTTATGCACTACAAACATTAGTAAAATACTGACATAGCACAGCTTCATGCCACACTCATAAGAATCTGCACCAGTGGAGGTGGACACTGTTTCACAGCTGCTCTGACAGTGATGCTGCTGAAGTACCGCACCCATCGCTCACTGTGCTGACACCCACAATTTGGCCTCCATAAATGTTCAGCAAGTATCAATGAGTGTCATTTTTTCTACATGGAGACATTCAATTCCATCCCTTTGCTCCATTCACAATTCCACACCAGGCACCTTTTTTTTTATCAGACTTCCCCTCTGCTTCCACCTGTCATGCAGCAACAAAATGCAACAGAATATTGGCGGAAGGTTCAGACTCTACTTCTGTACCATCAACATCCACCTCTGAGATTGTGGGCCAACGTAACAAAATAGGAGGCATTACTTTCAGAACTGCCCTTATACTCTGAAATAGCCCTCAGTATCAGATTTTGAGTGGAGCACATACAATTGCACTAATTATGCTTCTTTTATAATACAAGAGGCATTTGTTAGCTCATTGCAATCCATGAATGAGTCAAACAGTACTGGATACTAGGAATAAATTCGTGATTAGAAGGTTTAGGGCAAGAGTCATAATATGCCTGAACACAGGAATTAGTAATCAAACAGTGATCTTTTTTCTTCTTTCTCTTAAAGGCATTTAAGGTACATGGCTATTCTACACCATGCAGAATTCAGGCCAATCCAGATATTTCATTTACATGATGGGCTTCACAGACCGAATAATAATCATAGGGTTTCAATACAGCATATGCAAGCATCTCTTGTTGTAGTCATTATAGGAATTTCACCCTGGTAGCGTTTCAGCAAATTTCCCTAATCTGAGCAATTTTAATCAGTGCAGGCTATCAAAGAAGACAGGGTTGGGGCAGGGATCATGAGTTTCCAATTGCCTCATCAGATTTAGTCAGGGTTTATTTAAGGCAAGTATCTGAAAGAAATGATGTGTGCAGATTTATTTATTTTTCTAATGATCAGATCTTTGTTTAAACAACAGCAAAAGCAGGATAAGTCTTTGAAGTGGACTGTTATTATCACCATCTACCCTGAATGTGCAAATATACCTCCTGCACTGATATCAGCCGTTAGGCCCACCAGCCAGCATTTGAAGTATTTCAGTATACACTGTGGACTATTAGTCATCTCTTGGACCTCCACGATACGTTGGCTCCATCTGTAGTAATTCTGTGTCTACTTGCCACATGTAGATCCTCATTAAATAGAAAAGTAAATATACCTAAAATAGATTTTTACAACTATTCTGCCTCCTACATACATATGAATGATAAATGAATAATAAATAGTGTGATTAACAAAAATTGTCAAATCTAAAGCTTTTTTTTTTCCCAATCTATGCATTTCTGTCATACTTGTTCCAAAGTAAAGCCACATACATAGCTTGATGTTGCTAAGGAAAATTTGCATCCATCGTCACTTTGTCTTCTGTTTTTCTAAGCAACATTGTCAAATACTGCTTATCCCAGTATTGGTGAAATTAATTTATACAGCAACTGAAGGAACAGAAAAGAATCACCACACCCATTCAACAGAAGGGCTCATCTGTAGTCTTTAGGGGAAATCTCATATAATATCGCTTTCACATTCCTTCCTCTAATTCACTCTGTGTTCCACGTTTTCATGTGCTATCTACTACTCTAGAGAAACCACGGGACAATGAAGCTCCCAAGTGGGTTTCCATGTAGGGCTTCCATCTCAATTTGTCCACTTTGTTGAAAATGAAGATATTCCACTTCCAAAACACAAGACTCCAGGCACTTCCTGGAAATGTTCCACTTCATGGGAAGGTTTTTAAACAAATACTTAAACTGAAAGTAGAAGAACTTATAATTTATATACCAGTTGAAAAAATGTTTAACATATTATATGTATGAATGTAATTTGTGGATAGCAACAAATACATATCATCTATTTAAAAACAAACGTATGAGTTAATTCTTTAAATACTCCAAGTATTTAAATAACCTCAGTACCTAGAACATTTGCTCAGTGACTTTGACCCCCAGCTGCCAATGTCTACAATATTCATGGACGTCAAAACTGACTAAATGAACAGTACAACAGCAAGAACAAAGCCTATCAACTAAGAAGCATGATAAAGACATTGTCTTGCTATGCACGATCACGCTGACCTACAAACTGGGAGTGAGACAAAAATAATCTTGATTGGAACTAGTTTTAAAACCAATTAATGCTAAGCAACTCCCATAGAAAAAAATATGAACAGTCATTTCAGTTCTTTAAACAGGCCCCAGCAGATGGCATCAGCTGGCCAGCAAAGTCATACTTGTGTCTTTTCATATAGTACAAAACTACAGAATGAAAAAGCACTTATTAGCAAATAAGATGATTTTTACTCCCACATGAAAAAGGCTAACCTCTGAATGAGAATGTCAGACATCTATTAATTTGTCTTGCTATTTCTAGTTCTTTTTAGAAAAAATAAATAGATCATTTTTTCAAAAATTATCTGTCTTACACAAAAGATTTTATATTTTCCATGAATATTATAGCTGCTAGTGGGGGTTATTTGTAATGTGAGAGGAAATATCCCATACCTAGCACAAGTGGAACCATGATTCATGACTTGGAATTTAGGCTCTATGATAATAAAATAACATTACGTGCTGCTTCTACTTTTCTAAAAGATCAAGTAAAGTTCACAGAAATTACATAAATGATAAACCCAGATCATTAAAAATTACTATAGATGCCTCTCACTGTTAAAACATAAGCATTCTTAAGGTTACTATTCAATTTTAGCTAAAAAATGAAAAACAAAATACAGCAAGCCTGGAGCTGATCATTTATATCTAGTAAGAGGTCTGAATTTCCTACGTATTCTACAACTGAATGCAACAAATTTAGATGCTTTACCATATGTTGTTTATTGAATAGAGTTTTCTCTCTCATGCTAATTTACTAAACTAGCTGTGGAACTCTTCTCTTGTACTTTGGGCTAGTTAAAATACTTCTAGCACTGAATAATTTATAATGCCACTTGAATTTGCTAATCATTCTTGTATTAACTTCCTAGATCTTATTTGTAAACTTCTTGCTGCAAGTTACAGAACTAGGCATACCTTACCATACGTTTTTTTCAGTGATTGAACAATCTCCTGAATAAATTCTATCTTGGTTGTTCCAAAACTAATGCCTCTAATTTATTTCCATGGAAACAACGACACTATCTGATAGAGCAAATTTTCAGCTACAAAAACACTGTTTTTCAACAGTCATTACCATTAGGTTAGCATTTTTACCAGTGATGAGCAAAAGCTTGTGTGCCCTGCTCATAAAAATCTGCACTCCTTCACATAACAGTAAATCTGGGAGCTCAAAACAGAAGGTGGTAAAGAAGAGGAAGGAAAAGTGTGTGAAACAAGCTGTCTGCTACTGAATCTCATTTTCTGAAGATAGATCTTAACTCATCAGAGCATGCAGGATTCCTTCTCAGGTACTGTTTAAGTGGATCTAAGTTTCAAAGCTTTTATTTCAGAGTGCGAACAATGTATAAAAATGTGCTCAATATGAAGAATGTTAGGATGTATCTGCCTTTTGTGCGTGCATCCAGCTCGAAGTCGCTTATTTTGGTACTACGTCATGCTATGCAGACTTTCCTCCTTTATACTGGAATTTAATGATATCATAAAATGGCTTAGGCTGGAAGGGACCTCAAGGATCATCAAGCTCCTGTGCCTGAGCCAAAGGCAGGGTTGCCACTTACTAAATCAAGTACTAGACCAGTTGCTCATGGCCTCATCCAACCTGGCCTTGGACACCTCCAGGGACAGGGAATTCACAACCTCTCTGGGCAGCCTGCTCCAGCACCTCACCAGTATCTGAGTAAAAACCTTCCCCCGACTCCCAATCTAAATGTTCCCTCCTTTAGTTTCAAATAATTCCCCCTCATACTATCACTATCTACCCACGTAAGAAGTTGATTTCCCTCTTGTTTATAATCACCCCTCAAATATTGGAGGGCTTTAATTTGGTCTCCCTGCAGCCTTTTCTTCTCTAGAGTGAACAAGCCCAGCTGCTTCAGCTTGTCTTCACAGGAGAGGCACTACAGTCCTCTGATCATCTTCACAGCCCTCCTCTGGATCCTCTCCAAAAGCTTCACATCCTTCCTGTGTCCACTGATGCTGTTGTTCCATCACAGAAGGCCACCAGATTGGTCAGGCCCAACCTTCCATTGGTGAAGCCATGCTGGCTGTGTCAGATCACCTGCTCGTCCCTCACATGCCTTAACGATGTCTTCCAGAAGTATCTGTTCCATGATCTTCCCAGGCACAGACATGAGGCTTACAGGCCTGTAGTTCCCCAGGGTCCTCCTTCCCCCCTTTCTTATAAATAGGAGTGATGTTAGTTGGAAATGAGATATTCTGAATCAATGTTCTATTTTTAGAACTTGCTGAACATGCTGTTTATTATCACTATTTGACAAAATTTTCCTTCTGTTGGTTTATTTCACATATAGCAAAGCAAAACTATTGGGTTTAGTATTCCCACTTATTATTGACTTTTTAAAGCTTTCACATTCAAAGATTTCATAGCACCTTAAAAATACATATTTTCTTTCCTCTCATGCAAAATGATCTACGCTCCTTGCTGCTGCTCCAATTCTGATGCAACAAATTAATAGTTTAAATCTATTTTGTTACTTACTGGTAAAATAAACTACAGCTTATAACTTTAATAGCAAAATTTTTAGTGTTGTCCAGTAAAAGCATAACTTTTATATTTGGTTAGCTCAAGACCAGTTGAGGTACCTTAAGATTAAAGAAAGTCTTAATAAAATTAACTCATGAAAATTGAAAAGCATTGGAAGAACCAAATTTATAGAGCTCCCATTCACGACATACCTCCACTTAAATAAAGTAAGCAAACCCATAGGCTGTTAGACATAGAAAGGAATATGAAAAAAATTTTTACAGTGAGGATGGTGAGGCACTGGAACAGGTTACCTAAAGTTGTGGTTGATGCCACATCCCTGAAGACTTTCAAGGCGAGACTGAATCAGGCCCAAGGCAACCTGATCTAGTGATTGTGGCCCCGTTCATTGTAGGGGACTTGGACTAGATGGTCCTGAGAGGTCCCTTCTGACTAAGGATTTTATGACTCTATGACTTACAGCTTGTCCAGGTGTTGGCGGTCAAGAGTTTTGCATGAAACACATCTTTCAAACAGGTTTTTATGACACCGTTTCATATACTTTCAGGGACATATTTACAAAGAGTTTTCTGCATGGTACATATGTACAAAGTGATTTCAATGTATTCTGACACCACGTGATTTCATCTCTATGTCCATGCATATAACGCAATCACATTAAATGTAACCTTTGTGAAGCTGTTACAGTACATTTTGATAGATATTTTCTTTCCCTATTTAATTGAAATGGAGATAGTTTTCTAGCACATGGTCTGGGTCTCATGGGCAGATAGGAGCTAGACACTGTGAAACAGGCACTACATCTGCATCTCACAAGTGGCAACTGAAGTATTTTGCCTTCTCTCCAGCTGTTTCTTAATGAGGTGAGAATATTTATCCTCACTTCAACAGTGTTCTCAGACAACAGAAAACACTGTTTATTTAAGTACTAAATAGTACAATTCCCATCTTATATCTTGCATGTTTTTCTCACACCAACTGCAATAACATTGTAGGACAAAATAGCAGCCACAAATGAGTGGTTTTCTTTCATAGTTAAGAAAAATATTAAGGGCACTATCCCATTTGAACCTATGTCAGAACTGTCAAATTATGTTGTGTACAAGCACTACTCATGGTGACCCCATTTTGCAGATGTAAGTAATTGCTTCTTGAAGATTACTGTCATTGAGTCCTAGAGAACTCCTTTTTGTCTCTGTCTGATCACTCTCCATTGTTCTGTTTCATATACTTCACTCTCCTCACTGGCTTATTCAGATAATACATTATAACAGCCATTATAGGATAAGAGCAAGAGACAATACTAAGAAAAAAAACAACAACTACTTTTGGTTTGATTGCAAAAAATCAGTAAATATCTGCTTAAAGGTAAGATAAATGTTGATCCACATGAGTTTTAGTGTTAGGTATTGAAGTTTACAAACGACACGTTTTTCACTTCTCTTCCACTTTCAGATACACTTCTAACGCACAAGAGCACAGAAGCAGTAACAGGTTTTCTACTATGGAGCACATCACTGAATCATTATGAAGTACATGCAAGAGCCTGCCCATAGCCTTTGGTACATTTACACTAAAAATTCATCATGTACTTCTGCTTTTATGAAACAGCAAGGAACTACAGGTGGTCTTCTCACTCCCAAAAGTTGAAATAGGAAGAAGTGTTTTTGATCAACCCTAATCATCACATAGGAACACTTAATTAAAAAAGTAATTATGGTGGAGGAAAATAAATTACTGTAATCATTGCTGTGATGTTCTTCAATTAAAAAAAAAAGTCGTATTTTTAATGACTGGTGTATATTCAGCATTTTGTGAAGAGTTTTTCATGCTTTTGAAGGAGAATAGCCTGTCTCCTGTTGCTTCATAGTTATTTATCCTTTAGACATACAAATACTGAATTGTTTCTTTCAGAAGACTAGGCTTGACCTATTCCTATATCATATAAAAAGCACACGTTATCTTGGCCAATACCTGGTTTATGATAAACACTTTTTACTTATTACTTCACATAAATTAGCAGAATTTCTCACCTCTTCATAACCTCATCATCTTCTGCACATCCACATCATTATCTCAGGTACACCCAGCAGTGCAAAGTCAGACTTAAACCACAAATTGAACAGAATGCTAGGAAACATCCAAGTTGTGATTTACCTTGTGCAGCTGGCTCAGAAAGGTGGTGTTCCTACTCAGCCAAGTCAGAGTCTAAACTACGCAGGCAGAGAGGCCTAGAATGTAGATCAGGTGGCTTACAGTGGTTGTGCTAGGTTCATTTCCAGGCAGACAAAATCCTTACTTCCAAAGTCCACGCATCTGTTCCTACATTTAATCCTGCTTAGAAATTAGGGTTGAATGCTGGACCATTATCTAATGCTAGACAGCATTCAGATTGAAAATAGAAGTGCATTTACAGCCAAATTCAGGCAGCTGCTACCCTTGTATCAAGTCTCTAAAATTTATAGCCAAACTCACGGATTTAAATTTTTCTCATAACTGCTGAACTTTGAACATTTGGGATGAAACTTCTTAACACTGTCCTTAGACTTTGACTGGAGCATTTTATGTAATTACATCCCAGGAAGCACATGATTTGTCAGCTGTATCATTCCCTCAAATAGTTACCTAGAATCAATTTATATTTAAATTCCTTTCTTTTGATATCCCTAAGAATTTCTGCTAAATTTCTTTCAGAAGTTGGCAAAACGTTGTATATAATTGAAGTTAAAAACTCCATTTATTTCTAATTTTAAATGGAGGTTTTATTGCTCAATAGTTGAAACATTTATATGTAATGAATACGTTAGCTTTTAGTAGACTGTACTATACTATTCATTCAGGCAAACAGAAAAGCATAAGGTATTCCTGCCTTGCAAGTCTTCATTTAAATGTAAAGAGCAATTTTAAGATAATAGGATTTTGAGAACAAAATTTAGCCACGGACTATATAGCCATTTGCCAAGAAATGTTCCATCTTCTAAGCAGGCAAGGCTGCTGCTTCTTAGTAAGAATTTTATTTAATTCTATAACGCTGTTTTAGACATCTATAAAATGTGAACATTACTGAACTTCGGTGTGACATTTAGAGAGAAGAGAAAGGCAACGACAAACAGAAACATGCACATGAAATTAAGATGCTAGGTCTGAGTTAATGCACTACTTGATGCAGTGCTAAAGAAAGTGTCTTTCTGTGGAATCTGAACTCTTGTCAGTTTCTCTGTTTCACTTACAATGAAGATGATTTCTAAAATGAATGTACAACTCAAAAAATAGTAACAACAAATGCTTTTAATCCTCTAAAATTTTCTGCATTGAGTGTACTGATAGTTTCATCCTTACTTCTCAACCCGGTTAGTAAAAGAGGATCAGGGTTTGCTGAAATACAGTCTAGTACCTACTCACTAATTGTTATCTCTAAAATAAAGCTATTATTGGCTATATGGTTATTCCGCATTGACTTCACTTAGCATGGAAACAGAAGAGGAGCTCTCATCATTAATAGTGCCTCTTGGCTAAGGGCTCTGCTTCTTAAAACTGCTTAGCTGCTATCCTTTCTCCCTCAAATGTCACAGTTCATTTCATTGAAAAAAAAATCACAAACTAAAACAATGAAACTGCTATTAAATACTTTAAACTTGTTGGGAAGTTGCATCTTAATTTCCCTTAGATCTTTGTTTTCATCCAGTCTAGAGAGAAGGGTGTAGGTTGCTCTGAAAGTATTGCCTCTTACTGTCATGAAAACTACAAGTGTGAATGTTTGTCATTTTTGTTTGTACTTTACCATGCTTTACACTGAAGAAAAAAGATAATATAGCATTTCTTTCATGAAACGTTGCCTTAGCAGATACATTCAAATTTATTCAGAGTAGGTATTTGTACTCTATCCCAAGGTTCATTCTAACTACAGTAACAGAAATAATTGACTTTCCCACTATCCATCAGAAACAGGTCCATGGATACAAAATAGAATAGACAATATGACAGATATGGCCCTTAAATTCCTTTGCTGAATCAATATTTGTTTATTCAGCTAAAAAATCATGAGGTTTTAATATTAAAAATTACTGTATTTACACTCAGTCAGAGCTATAGTAAATTTACAGATATATGCTCCCACGTTTAATGTATTTTTGCACCTGACATTTTATTTAACTCCAGTTTAGATAGTGACAATGAATCATAAGATATACCTGGTTCTAGAATTCTATCTTACTGAAATCCTTAGAGTACTATGTCCTAGTGTGAAATTAGGATCATATCTAATAATTTTACGAATAATTTTGTGAACTGCATGTTCAATTCTAAGTATCTAGTGCAGTTTAAATGGACATCCTATGGCAAACAATCAGAATTTTACTGACAAGAATTGATCTCCTTGGTCTTCATTTCATCAAGTGATTGCAATACTAGTTCTTATACACTGCAAGGAGAAAATACAAGTGACAAAAGCCTACTTATCTAAATAACTTGTTGTTTGTGTTTTCACAGAATCACACAGAATCACAGAATTATCGAGGTTGGAAAAGACCTAGAAGATCATCCAGTCCAACCATTACCAATACTTCCCAGCTAAATCATACCCCTCAACGCAACATCCAAACGTGTCTTGAACACTCCCATGGTCGGTGACTCCACCACCTCCCTGGGCAGTGCATTCCAATGCCTGACTACCCTTTCGGAGTAGTAATACTTCCTAATGTCCAGCCTGAACCTCCCCTGGCGCAGCTTGAAACCATTCCCTCTAGTTCTATCACTGATTACACGAGAGAAGAAGCCAACCCCCAGCTCACCACAACCTCCCTTCAGGAAGTTATAGAGAGCTATAAGGTCTCCCCTGAGTCTCCTCTTCTCCAGGCTGAACAATCCCATCTTTTTCCTGGACAAAACTATCCCAACTGGGTCAACAGAAGGTTTTTCTATTTTCTCATTCACACCTATTGAGTGCTACACTTGTTTTGATAATATTCTGGGCACTTAGCTTCCAGATGATAACAAATATTAAAGCAATAATTAGAATATCAGCCTAATAATTTAGTAGAATAAGCTGAAAAATTACAGGATAGAAACATAATTATTTGAAATGCATTAAAATTCTTCTATCTATATGCTAGTGCAGATTTAAAACATAACACCATCCTATGCATGCTTTCACTTGGGTGGCAAAAGGACTCATTCACATCCACATATTTCACTCCTGCTCAGTAAAGTGAATATTCCAGCAAACCGAAGAGATTAAGGCTATTTGTGAAGAAGGAGCTAAATGAGTGTCTTGAGTATATTTGGAGTAAAGAGCAAGCAAAAGTGATGTTTAGCTTGGGAAACAAACAAAAAAAAAAAAAAAAAAAAAAAAAGAAATCAAATCAGCTTTCTCAGGAGATAACAGTAATTCAAAACAGATACTTTCTTTTAGCTGAAGCTCAATACCTTTAAACTAACTGATCCTAAGAAAAGACCTTTTCATTAAGGATTATCTGTCTCTTTTGCAGAGACATTATTGAAGATTAATGAATTTAATGAAAAGCCCCATGTAAGCATCAAACTAAGAATTCTGATGCTAAGACAGGGCAGCTGAATTCCTTCAGTTCAATCACACTGTTGATTTATGCATGTAAATCCCGAGCATCTTCTTTAATGGGTAACTGCTACATCTGAATAGCTAGTTCATAAAAAGGTTTGGCCTGTGTATCCGCAGAAGTAAGAAAGTTAAAGTAGAGACAATTAGTGATTTGTTGGTGATTTTTAGAGAAGCTGTTGCTATGGAAATGTTTAAGATGAACTGTGGAAGAGCTCTTTCTCATTTATATATATTGTTTATATATTATTTACACATTATATATTTATAATATTTATATATTATTTAATGTTTCTGAGACACTGTACTGTTTTTCTTCGAAATTATTTTTTCCTGTCATAGCCCATATTTTTCTTTTCAGTCAGCTCCAAAAGCAAATGGAGCTGTTTTTCCTCCCAAGTTACTTATTTTGGAATTGCATTAAGTTCTCATGCAAGGTGACAGCAGGTATCTGGGGGGGCTGCAATCTTCCAGCTTCATCCAACAGCACTACAACACCAAAGCTGTACGCTGTTCCACAAACAAGCTGCACTCCTGCTCTATGGGCAGGAAGAGATTGAAAGAGATTACATGCACTTAAATTTACTTGAAAGAGAGGATTGTTTCAAAGAGATCTGCCTGTCCAGCAAGTCCATATAGCTGTAGGTGACTCAGCCTATGAATGTTCTCACCGCTAATCAGAAGGGGGTCCTCTGAACGGATGCAGCACACTGAGGCATATTTTTCATACTGCTTGGTCTAGTGGTTGGCAAACCTGCTCGTGGCAGAGAGGTTAGAACTAGATGATCTTTGAGGTCCCTTCCAACCCAAGCCATTCTATCTGATTCTAAATTCCCCCAGTTTCAACTTACAAGTCTCCAAACATCTTTTCTCTGCATTGACACAGTTTACTGTTACGGCCTAGCTGTAGTCAACAGAATCCATGAACAATGAAAGAAAACATATTGGTATACAATTTCATCATACTGATAATTTGAAATTATGCATCAATTGTGTTTCATTAGAAAGAGGAAAGCCTGACTTTATGCCACAAAATAAGAATTACTCAAAATTTATAAAACCAGAATGACTCAAAAACCTGCACGTAGCTTATATGTAAAATCTATATGTATAGTAATAAACACTGAACCAAAGGCAATCATACTGCAGTTATTGTTTCTGCCTATTTCAGTTTTTAAATAACGAAAGATTTTACCTGCCAAAAGTCAGAAGAAAGAAGGGAGTTCTACAGAGACATTTCACCCTTAGCTGAACTCCCAAATTTTTCTGGCATCAAGTTATCCTCTTAATTGCCTGTGAATTGCCCCAGGGGTTTAATATTATTTGTTTCTAGCCCATACATTTCACAAAAATCCAGATGTTTGAGGTAATGCTCTGTTGACCCTAATCTTCAGTATCAACAGATAATGTTGCATTGATTTCACTAAGTCCAAATGATCTCGTTTTCCCTTTACCCCCTTTCGTAGAAATTGAGGATCAGTTACAGTTAGTTTCTGCTGGTCAATATGATTTTCTCTCGTTTTTTTTTTCCCTTCACATAACACTGCAGATACATGAAAAATATAGTACTAAAGCTACACCACTGCATCAACAGTGCTTAATCAATCCCATTACTGACTTATTTTAGAAGCCCAAATAAGACAATAACCACAATCTTTTTGTCACAAGATTTGTATATCTTCTGCAGATACTTTTTACCAGTTTTAACTAAAGTGCCACCACAAAGAACAGAAATATCCAGTGTAACATATCCTAACCAGTTCAGATACTGTGTTATGACTTCTAAATACCCATTATCGTTCATTACAGCAAAAACTATTGAATAACTTCTCTTCAATCTTATCTTCTCCATAGAGTATGAGAATAATGAAACCAGCTTTACTACTAATGCCTGGGATTAAGTTTTAAGTTGTCTACATAGCTTTGTATACTTAAACGATCAATTTCATAGATAAGACAGAATTTTGATTAAAAAAATGTCTACAACTCTTGGACTGTGTTATGCTCAGGTATGTACAAAACTATATATGAAATAAAGCAGAGTTAGTACACAGCTGAAAACTGCACAGAGGTTAGGCAAACACTGGGCAGCAACAGACAGAACGTACTTTTCTCAGAAATTTTTTAATTCAAAAACTTTTTTTTCCCCATTATTTCTATGGCAAGCTAGAAAGTAATGTTGCATATTTAAGCTAAACTACATATTTAGAGCATCTGTTTATTATTATTACGTTTAGTTTTCAACCTGTTAGAAATGAAGCTAATTAAAGAAAAAGAGTTTCTTTTTCCCCATATTGTATTAGGAATTTTTTGGAGAGTTTGTACTGAGAAAATTTTCTAAAATTGACTCACATTAAAAAATAAAAAATCCCGATACCTTGACTCTGAAGCTTTAAAAAAACTGCTATGAAATGCCTTTCCTAGCTCTACCTGTAACCTTTAGAAAAATGATTTCAGTAAACTTATCCTATTATTAAGCGTATTCTATAATGCCAGGTTGGAATAGTAGGAGGGATTTATTATGCAGTGATAGAGACCACAGCGTAACACCTGTCTCACTGGTGACAGATGACAGGATGAGGGGAAATGGCCTCAAGTTGTGCCAGGGTAAGTTTAGGTTGGATATCAGGAAAAAATTATTTTCTGAAAGGGTTGTTAAGCACTGGAATAGCATCCCCAGGGAGGTGATTGCGTCACCATCCCTGGATGTGTTTAAAAACCACTTGGATGTGGTGCTCAGGGACATGATTTAGTGATGGGTTGTTTGTTAGGGTAGTATGGTTAGGTTCTGGTTGGACTAGATGATCTTAAGGTCTTTTCCAGCCTGAGTGATTCTATGATTCTGTGATAAGACAGCATAAAGTCCTTCTTGTACATTGATGCCAAGGATTCTCCTTTACTCAAAATGGTAATTATGTCAATTATTGTTCTTGCAGTCAGTATGCCTATTGACTACATATGCATAAAAATTTCTGTCTTTATATATGAACGTACCATATGTAACATTTAAGTATGTTTTTCTATTTTTCCTTCGAGCAGAAAGGTAAAGTAAAATGATACACATTGTACAATCTCCTATATAGCATATCACACATAAAAACTGAGTGGTGAATTTCAGTAACAGTTATTACAATAATTTAAAAGAAATAAGGTTATGTTTTGATTCTCAAAACCATTGTGACATGTGGAAATAATTCATGGACTTTTCCTGAAGTGGCCCCTAGTGTTTTACGTTAAGCAGGCGTTCCAACAACATGTCCTTCCAAAGTTTCAGTATTAACCCTACGCATGATAGAAGAAAATGACAGTATGATGGCCATCTGGCCATAGTCTAGAAAATGTCAATACTCGAAAGGTTAAAGGGTTAATGTTTCATGCTCTTGTGCTATACGCGGTGTTTGTGCAATGCTATTCAGAGGCTAAGCCTGTCTCCAACTCATTTTTTTAAATAAAGCCTGTAGTACTTGAACCTGTCTACTTCAAGCCTTGATTAATGTTGTTAACTGCTATTCTCGCTCTCTCCTCGTAGCTGCCAGATGGAATGCTGAAGATTATTCTGCATCACTTAATTGGAGTTTATAATTAAAAAATGGCGAGCGCTGTGGACTACGTTTTGCCCCTTTGATCCCTACCCAGACAAACAAGCTTCTCTAATCAGTAATTCCCCCATGTCCTCTTTTAGAGACTGAGATCATATGCCTCTTATGTCTACAGTATGTATTAATATTACATCATTTACAAAAGTGTGGAGATAAATTCTAGTCATGCATGCTTTTCCCCTTTCAAAAAAGTAATCCTACGTATAGAAATAAAATTCTTCATATGGCTTCCCATGCATACCTCCCCCAAACACGCAGCAAAACAGTAAGAAAAATAGTAATATATGCTGAATGATACATATGGCTCCTATACAGCCAGCTCTAGGACATGTTTTTTCAGTTCAGTTAAGGACAGTGTAAAGTAGTGACTTTCTGCATCATTTTGGAGGACAGCCAAACAGAGCTAGGGCAGTTATACCTCTGCTTCTGTTTGTGACTGCTGTGATCAAAATGTAGTTGTATATGCACAGGAAGGAACGCATATGTGGACATAAATTTGCACGGTGATTTTAAATGAACTCTTCCTACATTTTTCTGTGTAAGCAATTGCGTTGCAGGCAGAAATATTCCACAGAAGGAATGATACTATATGCATCTGTTGAAACAAAATGAGTGATCCGGATCTCTGTTACTCTTCTGAATGTGCAGTGAAAGAGACAAAACAGTTCTAAAAGCCTTCTAGTACACAAAAGATCTCAAGCACAAAAACAAAGCCACTAGACCAGAAACATGCTCATTTCAAAAGAGAGATGAAAATGTTATAGATATTGTCATTGCACTTTAATCCCACTGTTGCAAAAAGGTGGATGGACTATAATTCTGAGGTGAAGTAGAAAATCACTTATCAAGGAAGGCAATACAACTACCAAGAACAGAAGCAAAAGCCAAACCTACCACTGAACGGAAAACACCTTCCTGTTGTTTCCTGAGGTGAAACTGTTGATGCCTGACAGAATGAGTCCAACATAGTGCTAATGTTCAAAGTTGAAACACTCGCATAGTACATCAGTGGGGAAGAGCCCTGTGACATAAGTGAGGAAGAAAACTATGTCATAATAAGCCACTGTAGCCAGAGGGGAAAAAAAAAAAGTTCCCATAAATAACAAAACAGGCCACAAAAATACTTAGTTCTAAGCAGACAAACGCTGGTGGTAAGAATTTAACAGCTCATGGAGAATATACAAGACAGTAATGAAGTCAAAGTGGTTACCTAGTCCTTCCTTCAGTCAGATCACAGCTGTTGATACTTGATTTGTGGACATCGAAAAAACTCAAGTTTGGCTTTGTTTTCTTAAACTAATCTTATTAAATTCAGTACCCCACCTTGATTTGTCTGGCTTGCGGCTGCACTGTTCTGATCTATCAAGCTCATCTAATAGCAGATCCTGGGAAAGCAACCAAGGTAAAATGATTCCACTGTAACATCAGCTAGTGTACATCACACATACAATTTTTAAACTAAATATTATACTCTTCAGAGGAAAAGAATAGAAAGTAACTTTTATAAACATATCAAAAATCTCAGAAATGAAATTTGGATACATTTTGCAGCACCAAATGATTAGCTATTTAATTACTCTTTTGAGATAAACCTTCTTCCTTAAGGTTTTATTGTAAAGTCACTTTGCAATGACTAGATTTTGATGTGATTCCACATCAGTGGTTTAGAAACATAGTACAATGGGATACATCGTTTGTTAAACAGGTCTATGGTTTTTTTGTTTGTTTGTTTTATTGTCAACTTACTAATTCCTCTCTTTTATAGCTACTTTTGTTATTCACGAAAGAGAAATCCCTCAGAAGTGAGAGCTGCCCTGTGTGGTAGCACATAGGATTTCAGGAGCTATGAATGGGCTGAAAAATGATCTACAATCTCAGAAGGAAGTCTAGGGTAATTTCTTGCATACCAAAAGTAAGCTTGGCGTCTCTTTAGGTCACAAGGGCTGAAGAAACAACCATGAGCTCATGTGTCTTCCACAGTGTCAGCAGATGACAAACACTATTCCAATACTTGTCCCCCTGCCCCCCCCCCCCCCCCCAAAAAAAAAGTCAGAAATATTTCCCTGTGACATACAAACCATTAAGAACCAACCTAACTACTAAGGGGGGTGGATAACAACCTCATTAACATTTTACCTATAAACTTCTACAAACTGTCCCAAAATAGGTGTATCTTTAAACATAAGTAACCATATTATCCTCATGATACAGGAAAAAAATTATAAAATGTTGATCATATTTATAGGTTAATAATAGCATTTTCAAGGAAACGTATTTAGCTTTCAACTATAATATTTAGTGTTGTTGATGTATAATGATTAGATACTTGAGATTCAAGTCTTTATGTGCAATTAGCTTAATCCATAAATTATAATCCATGAAGGTAATAAAAACAGTCATTTTGAAAATCAACTGACAGAGCCCATAATTTTCTGCAGTAACTGTGCTCACTAGCAGCAGCACACAAAAGTCAAAATGCTGGTTGATAAGGAATGCTGCTCATCTTTACCTATGTTAAAACAAATTATTAGTTAAAAACTCACATTCACGCTACATACACGGTTTCTTTGCAAGCAGTCCAAATAATTGACCAAGAAAACCCCCCCAGAACAACACAGTACCCCTATTCTTCCCTTGAATAGAGTTTAGGTAAATAGTCAAGATTCTAACTAGAAGCAGATTTCTTTTTCTGAAATTGCTCTCTGAAAAAATGAGATTCTTTGTAATTAGGGGTTTCATTCCAATTTAGACCAGAGCTATTATCTATGTTTTTCTTTCATAACTTTTCAAGCCAGTAAAATGCAGATTTGTAACAAAAAGAATACAGTGAAAGAAGGCTGGATGTCTCTCTCTTTTGTGTGCATATCACCCATAACTTAAATGAAAACGCTGTGGAGTTTTTGTTTCCCGTTTTTGTTGTTGTTTTTTAATTGTTTTGTCAGAAGCAAGAGCACACCGCAGTACTGGAGTTGTTTCTTCCGAATGACAAAAGTCAAACAACTTAATGAATAGTTAAGTCAAAAATAGTCTCTTAGGCTATAATCATGACATACAAAGAAATCGATGTGCCCCTTTGCTCCTCCTGCAAAATCAATGGATTTCTGGCACATTACTACCCTCTCCCTCTGGAAGTCATCTCTTCAAGTTGCGTCAACGCTTATTAAATTGCAATGTAGAAACAAATGTTTGATTTTAATATCTTATAACAACTCCCTCACAAATCAAATACTATTATTTTGTTTTAAAATATGTTAAAATTTAAACCAAATGTTGATAACCAAGGCAGAAAGTTATTAACAATATTACACAGCTATGAATGAATTATTCTTCATGTACATATAACTAATTTTCAAATGGGTACATACAAAACATAAGTCTGTTTCAACTCACACAGTTTAGCAAATAGGTTAAGATTTTTCTCCAAAGTCACAAAGACAGGATTTCACAGATAATAAATACTTCAGTAGAACAATGCCTAGCACATTTCACAAGTACATGCATCGAAACAAAAGAAAGCAAAAAAAGTAAAAATACTTTGCTGAATTCGGATTAAAGCACATGATAAGTTCTACCAAAGTTTCAAAGGAGAGGAGCTGAATGGGAATACTATGTAAACTGTGAGGTGTTTACAGTTGACACTCTTTGTCTCCAACGCCTTGGATAATCAGATTCTAGATTGCTTTCAGATGCAGTGATATTTCTATGGTGATCCAAAATCTAAATTAAGTATAACAACTTTTGCCTGACATATGACCTCATTCATAAGTAACATCAACAGTACTGCAACCCTTGCCTTAACGCGTGGCCTTTTGAAGTTCTACAAAGAGCACGAGAGAACATTCCTATCAGATGTATAAGAGGTTCTAACGTTAGGAAACTTTTCCAGAAGAGTTGAGATCAAGAGACTTTTTTTTTTGTCACTTTTCAACTGCTGACAAATGTGTAACCTGTCTGAACTGAACATCTGGCGCACTACCTTGGGGTACAAGTGACAGAGAATCAGATTGAAGCAGATGTAGCCACTGACCTGCCACAGTATTCCTGTTGCTCTCAGGCTCCTTGGGCACTACAACAAAGATGGTACCACCCCCATATGGGAGACCAAAAACCAACATGGAGCTAAGAGGATTTCAAAAACTCTGGCACCAGCATATCTGAGGGGAGGGGGGGGAACAAGACCACACACATTAAAAAAAAGCCATTGATAGGTCACAGAGCAGTTACTATCAATTAAATTGTCCTACTGATTACATTCTTGTGTCCTCAGTATTTTTTTTTTTAATGTATCTATAAGAAATATACTTACTCTTCTCATAATATGAAATGCAGAGATCTTGTATTTAAAAACCCCTCTGTAAAGCCTGTGCATAATTAAAGTTCCTAACGCTTATATACCCATTCTGCATAATTATCTTAAAAAGTCCTTTACTTTGCTTCAAGATTTAGAAGAAAATGCTATTTTTTTTCCTAAACAGGCTATGATAGAATACTTTTTGTCTGTGAGAAAGGCTTCCATTGCCTGAAGTATTTTAAATGACATCACTTTTCACAGACTAACAACAGAACTTTTTGTTTTCTACAATAGTCAGTAGTAGTTTTTAAATTATCATAATGTATAACAGGCTCTTTCCACTACTTGTACCTGTTGTCAAACTGTATTACATGAATACAGAGAAACAAAAAGGCTCAAGGCACCACCATATCTATTCTTTATATGAAAATCAAGTTTTGTAACAGCTTCAGTTTTTGCAAACCCTTCCAAAGATTATATATAAGAAGTAGATAAAAGTGCACTTTCTTATTTATGGATATACTTCTTCACATTGGTAAAATACATACCTTCTGTAAAGAACCAGGAAAATAACTCTATTATACTCACAGAGAGAATGGGAATGTGAAAATAAAACCAGAAAACATATGCTTTTTGCTACACATGATCAGTATTCCCTTTTACTTTTGAGAAATAGTAATTTTAATTCATGATGGAAAATGCCATACGCTAAAAGCCTACTATCTGCATTTTTAAACATTTTTTTTTTTAAATATTTTTATTTTTTAAATCATCCAGTGAGTTTGATAAAAAGAAACAAAATGGTCACACTCCTAGTTGTTGCTTAAGACTGCCATTTCCTTTCAGCTGGAGAAATCTCAAAAACACACTTCTTTATAAACAATCTGGCCATCCGACTATCTAACTGACAATAACTGGGTGCATTTCTCACCAACGTTCCACAGGAAAAAAGAAAAGAAAATAAATATCATCACTTAAATAATTTTGAACATAGAATTTTAGGATAATTTCCTTGCATTTGTGGTAAGAGTTGAGCATTGCAAAAGGAATTAATAATTGAAAAGTTGTGCTAACATGCGCTATGAGGCAAGCAACTGTCTGCAATACAAATGCTGACCCTTTAGAACTTGAGCTTCAATACAGTATTTGTTTTGCAAGGCAAAAGAAAAATTCTAAGCCCACGGATTTTGGTGCAACTATTTCTTCCTGCCTTGGCAATTTGTCGGTCCTCGTTGCCTCCTATTGCTAAAGAGGAATTTAAACAAAAATACGGTCCTATGTTGAGGGTGGCCAGGTACCTCAAAGGAATCTGAGATAAATGCATGAATACACTTGGAGGTTAACACTACCAGAAATTGGCTAATTCCTTCCAGTTAGATTGCTGTCATTTGCAGTAAAGCATCTGCCTGCTCCTATAAAATAACAGGAAAGCAAGACTGGTTGTCGAGACCAGTCAATTAGAATTATGCCTGCCTCTGTAGGGTGCTTGCATAAAAGGCTGAGCCATTTTCACAGATAATCCATTTATAAATCACTGTAATAAAATGGCCATCTTGACGGCAGCTCTGTAGCATTCTTTCACATGTTCCAGTTGTATCCAGGCAACAGAAACATGTTAGTTAGATAAAAGCAGAGGTGAGGATGCAGGGGTAGAGTTCTGGCACATTTTCAGTGACTAGGGTGAAAAGGGCAAAGAACTAAAGATAGAGTATTGATTAACATTTTAATCTAGCATATTAAAATAGTTTAGTCACTTGTTTGAATGTAACTAACGTATGCAGACATTAGTATTTTAAGTGAAGAGTTTATGGCACAATTACATTTCTTGCAACATATATTCTGTATTTTTTTTCCCTTCTCTCTTCTACTTGTCCTCTCTGCTACTTCCTCTAATTTCTGTTGAATGTTGATGTTATGGGTAAGTTCAGCCCACTGCATTAGCTAAGCCTGTAGGACCAGATGGCTGAAAATCAGGTACACAACATCCAGCTGTTTTCAAAGGTATTTTCATTTCCCTCACATTATGGAATATTTAGTTCATGTATTTTAGACAGAAATTTCATATAATTCAGTATGAAGTGAATGAAAACATTTTTTCTACTTTTAAGAACTTCTATGCAAGAAAAATGCAGAGTGAAATATTTGTAGCAACGCAAGGTGAAAATAGTGCAACAATATAGAAAAAAATTAAGTAGTCTTCTATATTAAATATCATTTCCGTATATAAATAATAAACTATAGAGAAAGTCAGTTACGTGATGCAATTTACCTGCATCTTTCAGGAAAGAAAATAAGAAATTTAATCCCCGGTGCAATACTATAGTGCACTCAGAAATGATAGGGAATATTCCTTATAATGGCATATACAGCCTAATGCCTGTGAAATAAGAGGAACCTTCAAAAAATGCTACACCTCAGCACAGAGCAAACTCAGGAGCATTCAGGGAGGTTCACTTCCATTTTAACTCACTTTCTCTCCAGATGCGGATTGCTGATATTACTGCTAAAAATGTTGAAAATGCATTTGGTTCTTATTTTATTCAGTATATTAAAACATTATGTGGATTAGAGGACAATTTCCATAGTCTGACTTTGGCACCAGATTCTAATATTGTTCTAGCTGTCTGATTTCAGAGTGAAAGGCATAGAAAATGGTTCAGCTCCAGTCCTGCCCGTGGCTATAGAGAAGAAGCCAGAGGGTTGAGCTTTTGTTGGCAAAATTAAGCCAGCTAATCAAAAAGTGCTGAAGCAGCATAAGTACAAAAAACGCTGTTGTAGGAAGTGTGCTGCTCCATCACTTATGTCTCCAAAACTTTTAGCTATGCATCCCTTAAACTTTTCTCAGAGAAGTACAGTCTAATTAACTACTTCTGCTCTGATGTGCTCTTTGTATTTTGAGCAAGACATTTTAATTAGCTGTGTCATGCCTGCAGTTCAAGCCCAAAACAAGGGGTTTGTAAGCTGAAGGATGCACATGAAAGAGGGCAAAATACAGTTGCAGAAAAGACACTGGAGAAAAATGATGTCATGGTTTACTCAAACATGAAATTATCTGCAGAAGAGAAAGAATGGCAATAGTAATAGGGGCATGCCAATGTTTTGTTGATCCTTGATGACGTTTCAAATCAGGAGAACATGGCACTACACACCTATGATCAAGCATTGACCTCTCAGTGTCTTACATGTGTCTCATATTAAATTTAATCCATTTATTGACATCAATATGAGTAAACAGCACTCAACAGCATGGACAACAAATTACAGAAAGAAAAAGAAATAAACCAAACATGGAAAAATCAAAGCAACTGTTAGAAACAATCTCTCAAATATAAAGGTATGGTTACAATATCTTTAAAATATTCACTGAAGAAAACTGAATTACATGTGAGTAATTTATGGATAGATGCACAGAAATATAGTACTTGCAATAAAAAGTCTTGGTTGATACATCAGATAGATATTAGCTGTCTGAACACTTTATTTATTTACAGCTTATTTTTCATGGACAGTGACACAAAGTATTAGTTTCTCTTCATTCTTGTCTTGTCAAACTATTTGCTTATTTTTTAAAGCAAACAAATAACTATTGTCAATCATATGAATTGAGTATCTAATTATGTACCAGCAGGCTTTAAACAGCAAAATATGATCATGTCAAAAAAGGTTCCTTAACTACTGATTTTGTCAAAGCCATGATTTGAATATCCTCTGAGTGATATCCCAGTAATACATCTCTTATGGCTTGGATAATTTCCCTTGTGAGTTCCATAAACGGAGAAAAAAGACTAGAATTTTTTTTCTTTAAAAATTTCTACTAGACAAAAGCTATATACATTTTCACACATTATCAATTCAGCATTGAGATCTGTTCCAAGAGTTTCCTGTTTACAAGATTTTTAGTTAAGAAGAGAAACAAGATTTCCACTGCTTCTTTTTTTCTTTTCTTTTTTACTGCAGACCTGTATTCACTGACTTTTCCCCCAAACAGACTTGTTTTTCTGAGCTCTGAAATAAATTGGTTCCTGAGCTCCAGTTCATCCAGTCATCTACTGTGCAAGAGCATCACAGATCACAGACCAGTTCCATGAAAAGTAATATTAATAATTTTTTCTTCTTCAATAAGATCTTGCATGGCTTACAATTGACAATATTTCTGATGTTTTCTTGCTGACACAGCACTTAAGAAGTCATCCCTAAGAAGCCTGAGTTGAAACCATCTGTTTGTTTATCTGAGTAAGATGACCAGTGTTGGAATTGCAAATGGCAGCTCCTTACTCCTCAGTCAAGAAGGGGAGGGAAGATCTCATAGGATCACAGTATGTCAGGGATGATGTGATATTTCATCGTGGTCTGTAACTAACTGACAGGCAGAGAAAGCCACTGGCTTCCAGTTTGACCTCTAATATGAAAGCATTCTCACACAAAGCTGTGAACACATTCAAGGTCTGTCAGAGTAATAAAGCTCAGAGAGAAATCATGTGAGAGCAGTGCCGCTGTGATACCTCTCCCAGGCGGGGCTTAGTTTGATATTAGAATTCGGCTAAGCAGTGCTTGGTCTTCTTTTCTGCTCACCAGTCTCTTCCCAGGATAAGTATTTACATTTTTCAATATTTTGGATAAAAAATAATTTTTAAAAATCCCTCAAGTAAGCCCAGAAGAATTGATTAAAAAATATGGGGAAAATGATTAAAAAAGAAATCTTAAGGAATTTTAAATATTTTTTGCTTTTGTTATCAGACCAAGATCTGGCACACACTATCACACAGAAGGAAGAAAATAAAGTATAATCTCTAGGGCTCCTAAACTAGACAAGCTTTTCACTCCCAACAAAACACCACACATTGGCTGTGCTGGTCTGACACACACTCTGCAATAGAGAGAGTTAGAGAAACCTACTGACGCTATTTTAAAGCACCACATGTGAAATGAGCTTTCTGCCCGTCTTCTGCACTTCTTTTGTGGATTATCTCAGCCAGCAACAGTACAGTCCTGGGCCAGTGAGTCACTAAGACACTCAATGTTCCCCACCGTTTATTCCAGTTGGAGCAAGAGAGACAGCCACATACCAGTTTTTCAGGTGCATGTGCTCACAGATCTGGCTCAGATCCACAACACAATTCCAGTTCAGAACAAATCCTCTTAATCTCCTGGGAGCAGAAGCTGCTCCCCAGACAGCTAACAAATTTCAGACCACTGATATCATTATGTGGAGATATTTATTGGTGCCTGCCCAATATAATATTTGGAACATGGTGCATGCAGCTAAGAAGTTCCTTTTCAACAATGCCTCAAAAAAGTGAAGTAACACAGATATAACAAGTTTTAGGAACCAGCCAGCCTTAAGTTTACATGTTTGGATGCAAAAATTCAGACAGCTGATTAGCTGTCTGATTAGATACTACTGATTCTAATGTAATTTTGGAAACCTGACATCAAATACAAGCCATAAATTTCTAAGTATTAAAAAGACAGAATCACATCCCACTTTCTGGAAGCAGTAAGACCCCTTGCTAATAGGGGTCTTTATATAGTGCTAAAAGATGAGTGTGTAAGAAAAGACTAAATTGGCAATGGTTTGTCTATTAAATCTTTCAGGAACAACGCGTTTCCCGTGGTTTAAATCCATGAAACAACATCCAATCCAAGCTGAACAGGGAAGGAAAAAAAAGGAAAATGTCAAGCTATTACGTTAACATTTTCCCCATTTCAAGTCTTTATCAACTTCCGGAGACAATGACCAAATCGAGCTTTCATGTCTGTACATGGCTAGTGGGATACAGCTGGTATAGCACTACTGTCAGACATTTGGATCATTCTTTGCCAAGCATAGAGAAAAATGTCAGCTGAGATGTTCACACAGAACTTGACATTTGGGTAAGTGAATATAACCTTCAGATCTGGCTTTCCTTTAACATGCAGCACAAAAAGAAAAAACTAATGCAGACAGGCAAAGCCAAGTCTGAAATAATGATAGCACAATATCTTTTCAGTACTCCAGATCCTGCCTACTCATTCCAGTCAAAGTATTTGCAGCACCAGGAGTCATATGTCACCTTAGAGAAAGAATTTTTAAAACATAATAGAAAGCAACATGGTCTATTTTTCAACTCCAATCTGGTGAGTCTGTGATCTCTAGAATAGGCAGAACCTATTTAGGTTCTACAAGTAAGTGATATGCCTACATCAATTACACACAAATTTAGGACACGCAGAACATGGAAGACATGTTCCTTACCTGTCTGCATGATAAAGGTGCCCCAACACTCAAAGAAGATATGCTTCTCCCTTACAGCATGCAATCGCATACACCCCAGAATGAATAGGTAAACTTTCCATCGCAAGCTATAACATACCCTCAAAATTATATTGCTATGTTCATAACATGAGGGATAAACAATATTGAAAGCCGATAAACATCCATCAGCCTGTATCTCCCCTCAGGCTTTTCTGGCTCAACAGATTCAGCAGAGGCAAGAAGTGGTGAAAAAGGGAGGAGTAGAAGGAGTGCTATTATCAGCAGGGACACTAGCTACTATTTTTATAAGAAATCACACACTCAGAGGCAGATGATTTACACTAGGCTTATTTCTGTAGTTTAGATAATTGTAACTTGAAACACTTTAGTGATTTGTATTAAAACTTCAAAGAGTTTTGGAGTTAAGAGTTACAAAAACACAACCTGAGAGCAACATGTCAGTTAATTAGCTACCTGCTTTGTTCATAAAACTTTTAAGATTTTATTCCAAGATTCCTCACTGAAACAATTATATTATTGTCAGACATTCATTTTAATGAGACACTCATTTCTTTAGCCTTTTCCACATGTTTGTTTCCCTAGTACAACTCTGAAAAAGCCTCTACTAGTTTTTTTGTGGTAATGGTACAAAGATTATGGGCATAAACGGGTAATGCTATTATACCCCAAATCAAGATGTAAGATATGCGATCAAAACCAAATAAGGGTAAAATACTGATCAAACTTTATTCTGCTAAAATACAAGTGCTGCTCCAAAAGTAATGCCTCCTATTTTATTACGTTGCCCCACAACCTCAGAGGCAATGCCGGAGGCTAAACCTTCTGAAAAATATTCCCTTACATTCTGTTGCTATGTGACAGATGGCAGCAGAGGAGCTAATCTGACAAAATGGCCTCTGACATGGAGTGTAGATGAAGAAAAGGTGTGTCATTGAATTCTTCCACGCAAAAAATGGCACCCACTGACGTTCATCAGCACCTGCTGAATGCTTATGGATGAAACCATGGAGGATATCACAGTGAGGTGATGGGTGATGTGTTTCAGCGGAGGTGACTGTGGTGTGAAAAACAAGCCATATTCTGGATGGCCATTCACAGTTGCCAAACTACAAAATGAAGAGCTCTTGTTCATCACTAGAGAAAATGCATAGCTAATGGTGGTGACTATGTTGGGAAGTAGTGTTTTATAGCTGAGAATTTGCTCTATCAAATAACGTTAGTTTAGTCATTGTATCTGTTGTAGTTTCCATGGACATAAATAGGAGGCATTACTTTCAAAACATCCTTCTTACATAGCATTTTGCAGCAGGGTTCCACAGACTTTAGGACCGAAATCTACTAGGAATCGTAATTTTTAAGCTTTTTAGCAGCAATCATGTTTGAGTGCTTTTGATCACTATTAAAATTCTAATCACTAAATGAGAATTAAGCTTTTGAAATTCTTAAATGTTCAAATTCAAGTGTTTCCAAAGACTTTGCTTTTCATAGAATCATAGAATTGGTCAGGTTGGAAAATTGGACCTTAAAGATCACCACTTCTGTAGCTTTTCTTCACAGCAGCAAAGCATTCTCATATTTTTAATATAATTACTCAATTGAAGGCTTTGCCAATGATAGTAAATTCTGCTATGTAACCACAAGAACCATGATGTAAATCACTTCCCCATGTAATCAAAATAACTTTCTCTGCAAAATAATTCCTAGTCAAGATCAAGCAACCATCTCTTCTCATGCATGACTGACCAAATAATCTGACCTCAATTCAGCAATAAACATACAGAATTTGCCAGTAAATAAATCAAAATTCCTACCCTGCCAGGCACTGAATCCATCAAGAATCAATCTTTCTCTGGAGTTTCCAATGCCCAGGGACAAGCACAGGAAAAAAAATCAGAAAACACTCATCAAGGACATTTCTCCTATTGTCAACAAGAAAACAAGAAGATCATCAGATTGGTCAAATCAAACAAGAAAAACATGAAAGAAACCAAACCCTGGAGCCACGCTGAATATATGCTGATGGTTAAAGGGACTCAGATACTCAGTAAAATTAACTTTAAACGACATGCTTTCTTGTGTTTTCTAAACCTATGCTACTATCTTCACAACTAATTCTTGACTTTGAATGCTTGCATTGTATCGCTAATACTTCACATAGTAAAATACTTTGCAAATGTTACAGCAGGAATGGTGTAACATGAAGATGCCAAAGAGAAAATTAATTATTGTGTTCTGAATGGAGTTCATATGCTCAGTGTGTGATAAATGAGATCAGCAGTTGAATGTTTGACCTCAACAGAAAGTTGCATTATTTCAGTAAATATTAGTAAAAAGAAATAATACAGCTATCTATTAAGTAACTGAAACCACTGCAGTAAGCAAAAGGGAGGCTACCTGAAAAAAATAGAAGATGATTAGGTAGCAAATGACCCTATACATGATATATAGTGCAAGTTAAATCAAGTTAAATCAAGTTTACCTCTGACATCCAATGCTAGGCATAGAAGTTGTTGATGATTTACATTACTACTAAACATTAGGTGCCCTGAGCGTTCCCTGTGCTCAAGGCAGCATCATTCAAAAATCAATGTATTTCCAGCACTGTAATTTCATGATGACATTAAAAAGAAAATGTTTTGTGTTTTTATAAACATTTTCTTAAGAATAATAAAAAAATTATGCAAGAAGTGTACAGTAAAAGCTACCTGGGGGCTATGATCACAGGAGACAACATTCTGCAAAGTCCCTATAAAGAGCTTGAGGTGAGGCATGCAGTCATTTGGGGTATTCTCATTTTCTGTTCTATGTGCCAGAAAATACACAGCAAAGAAACTCAGATGCGCTTCAGATAAGGCTTAATTACTTTCATAGCAGAATAAAGGTATGAAAATGTTTTCAAGGATTAATTAAGAAATGAACATTTAACCAGATACTAGTTTTAGTTACAAGTCATGAATTTCATGAAAAAGGCAAAAAGCAAAAATTTGCTCTCATAAATAACATTACACCATTCCAAACTTTTATAAAATACTATGTTTAACAATAATCAGCTTACAGAATGCTTGAACTCATTCTGGAAGATCAGTTCTCTGGTCACTAGAGGTCACTATTACAGCTATGAATCTTTCAAGTCTGCCGCCTCTCATTTTTTACCTGTCTACAAAAAGTACTCATATTTGAATACAGGTTCTTGAAACACATATATAAGAGTATTCTTCAGAAGGAAAAGAAGTCCAGGGAGTCTTAGTCAAAACTTCTGTTAAGGAGATCATTTAAAATATTTAATTTACTGTGATTCTAAAAAACCCCACAGATCTATTCCAACAAAACCAGCAATAAGGATATTAAGATGAGCTGCCCACATGTAGCAAAAAGTACCTTGACATTAAAGCACACTAATTTAATTCATAACTCAATAAAAAACAAAAATCAGACAGAGCGGCTAGTTCTTGGGATACTCAGCTACTGACTCATCAGAAGCCTTTAATACAGAACGAGGAAAGATGATAGCTGCTTGAAAATAACTGAAATAAAAAGAAAACTGGTGAAAAATAGCAATACTGTCTGAACCTTTTACAATATCTATCATCATTTTGACTGCCATTAAAGTAAATGGCATGAAAGATTTGCTACGGAGCCCTTACCAGTGCTGCTCCTGCACCAGATTTCTGGAACAAAAGTTGCCTCTTCGCTCTATTTCCAGCAGAACCTTTGCTTGAGCGCGGACTAAACACAAATACACAAGAAATCTTTTAAAAATATTTTTCTTTTAGAAATGAAAACTGAAGAAGGTAGAAGTTACCAGGTCATTTCAAAACTTCAGGTAAGTTCAGCGTCTCTGTGGTACTCATTAGATGACCTGATAGTTCAAGGCATCACTCTACTGTCACAGTGGTCATAACCACAAGCTAGAGTTAGAGCTAGAGAGCAGTCATGGCAATCACATTTGCGCACTTCAGGTCAAGAAAGAACCACATTAGCACCAGCACGCCAGAAATCTACGCACAAATCAAGGGGAGCTAGAGTTGGAGGTGTCAGGATAAGAGCACCTATATACAATTTCCAAGTGCCAGGTGAACCAAGACTGGAGTCAGGAGTAAGGCTGAACCTTCTGCTTACAAAGAACATTTTCAAAATTCATATGGGTTTGAGGCTGGAGTTAAGATTCAGAGTTCAAAGAACATAAACAAAATTTCAGAAGTGATTATGACTGTTGAGCAAATTGCCTTGCTGTGAAGGGCAGGCCATCAGCAGCTAAAGGTCAGAGCTGCAAGTGACCTAATTACCACCAGCTGCAATCTGGGAAGTCAAAGATATCATGTGAGCAGATTCAGAGAGCTGAAGAGAAAGATGCAGGCATTCTCTAAAAATGTACAATTCTGTAAGACAGTTTCCGGAATAAAGAGATATATCTTATATTCAGGCCTTTCCTGGTCAGGCTGTGTTCTAGTTTTACCTCATTTTTATGGCATAAAAGGCATCTAAGGATCGGGTGTAAATATGTTTTTACTTTCTCATATTTTCCGTCATTATAAGGAACCATTCTCCATCTACTGATAATGTTTGTCAGATTGCTAATCTTCCTTTCCAACAGCAAATTCATGTTAATTTTCCTACAAAGAAAATGAGCAACCTCCAAAACAAAGAAAAACAACACAAACCTCACAGCTAACATCCCAGGTACTACAAGTGCCCAGCATTTATTTCTGTATCTTTCATGAGACTCTGTCATGGATCTGTACACTTAATTACAATTCACAGCCAATGCAGTTGTTCTAAACATTCTGTATTCAGTATATGACATTCCATAGGTGAACCTAGACCTAGCATCCTGTTCCAAATTTGCACACTGTTAGTCTTGTCTTCACAGTGCTGTATTTTATTTATTTTTCTCTTTTTTTTTTTTAAATCCATTTAATCTCAGTATAAGAATACAACAGTTTCTGTGTCTGGAAAATTAAATCCAGCCGAGTTCTTTGTTATGTCTCAAAACAACACAGGGTGAGCTTTATGAACAAGAAACCCTCATCAGGGAAGACTAAAGAAAAAGATTCAGCCAGATGTGCTCAGTTTGCACAACAACCATGCGTGTGTTTAAACACTCAAACAACAAACACTTTAAAAAAAAAATTAAGAATTAACTCTGTTTTCACAATAGCAGAAAATGAATCTCTTGTTCCAAAGGATGTGAAGAGCCACAGAGCCTGAATGCATGCTGCTAAAATACATGAATGGATGTCTCACTCATTCATAAGATCTTTGCGCAGAAAATCCAGTAAAGAAGGAAATTTAGAGAAGGAACAAATTCACAAATGAAGAGCAAAGAGACAAAACAAATACGGAAACTAAAAATATTCTGCCACAAAACAAAACAAAACCCCTCCAGATTGCAGGAAATATAATCTCATAATCAGAGATTTTCAATCCTCATGGCTGGCATGAAAACCTTGTACTCCTATTGAAGACCAGAATCCATAACAAAGCATTCTTTGTGTACAACACTTCCAACAAATATAGATGTACATACACTCAACAAATGTTAATGCAATTCTAAGAAGAATTAAAGCCCGTCAGCATGGTGAAAACTAAGGTCAATCAGAATTACACTAAAAATGTTCTGTTCCAGCTTTTATCCATTCAGACGCCAGAAGAGACCATTACGCTTCAAAATGAAAAGAAAGAAAAGGTAGGGGGGCTATTTTTTCTTCTTAACAGAAGAGCTAGTAGCAAGAAGTAGCCTGATAAACAGTTTATTTGCAGAAAAAAAGTGAGAGTAAGAAAACAGCTGGGCTAAAATACTGTTTGTCTTTGTTATTAAACAAAGCATTATCACTATACACGACAGATGCTGAAAGAAAATAATCAAAGTTAGGCCTTATGCAAGTCTTTGCTCATTTCCAAATCATTTCCCCACTTCATGTCTGTGCACTTTAGGCTCCTGCACTCAACAGAACTAAGAATCCTGTCACACTACCTAGATTTTTCACATCAACAAATCATCAGGTTGATGATCCTTCAACCCTGATTTTATCTTGTAGTAATATTCCTGGCTCCTGTTTAACCCTTTCTTGATAAGATACAAAAATACATTCACCTATAATTTCTTATCTCCTTTTTACTGTTTTTTGAGTTTGAATAACAGTATCTTGCTGCATTTTTTTTTTTTTCCCCTACTACAGGGTTGAAATTACAGTGACAGTAGTTGCACAAATAGAAACACCAAGATCAATAGTCAGTTTGATTCGAAGGTTTCTTCTTTTGTACCATGTCAGATAAAATAGAATATCCATGGTTACAGCTATTAATATTTATACCACTCTCCAAAAGGAAAGAAAAATGCTAGACAACAGCTGAGAACAGTTTTCCATTGTAATTTCCATCTTCTACCTCCAAAGCCTCAGAAACTTTTTGGAGGAGGTCCCGCAAGGGCACAAGGATATGGAAACATGAGACGGCAAATGATCAAACCCATTCACATCACAAGCACTGAAATGTGCTTCACGTCAATGAGTAAGTTTACTTCCCCACCTTATTTGGAGCTAAGCACAAGTTCAGACCCACATTCACAGACATACAGTGTAGATGAGTCTGAATCAATATATGCATGAGGGAAAGGAAGGGCATGAAGGAAGGCACAACTGGAGAATAGCATCATTTTCATGTGCTCAGCTTGCTTCTAGTTCAGGGCAGGCTAAACAGAAGGGAACAGCACTGGGAACAGCAAGGTCCAAGTTAGACCCCCCCTAACTTTGATAAAGTCATCTCAGTGTAGCCCTGCTCCTAGTTATACCTGCCTTACTTCTTTCCTATCAAAATTTACCTATGCCAAGAACAGGCCATTCAGCCTTTGGAAAGTATCCATTTAGTGTGTAGATCTTATCAACAGTAATGAACACATAGTACAAAAAGTTTTGTATGTTAACATAAAAACAACCATCACAAGAATGCTTTTGCTAAGAATTCTTATGGTAGCTATTCATACACCCTTTAACATTACCTCCTATAATTGCCAAGTATGTTTTAGTGTGGTAGTTACAATAGCATTGCTGATGCTACTTCTTTCCTTGGCAGGACTGCAGAGTAGGCAGTTCTGGTTCAAGCAACACACAGATTAGCAATTAACGGCATTATCCCAGCAACTTCTGCTTCCGTAGGAGCAGCATTATTTGCTGGATTTTGTGCATTTGACTCAGCTACTGTGACCACCAAGCAGAAATGACATTTTAGATGCACACATGCAGTATATGTATCACAAGCTCAGGTGGCATACATAGACAGCCAAGGCAAAACACGGCTTTTTTAAATTTTTATTTACAAATACATACCAAGCCTAGAATATAAATAAATCATTCACAGCAGATACCCATCTCGCTCTTTCCACCCCAAAATCTTGTCCTGCATCAATAAAAGCCTCATTCTCAGTAAGAATTGATTCTTCCTCCAAGAACTGATTCCAGTAAGAAAGATTAAGTTGAAAGAAAAATTCTCTGCATAGTCACTGCAGACTCTCTCCAGTGAATACTGAGTTAGCAGAGTAACAATGCATTTCAGCCTTTCTGGGAAAAATCAAATCTCATCTGAACATGGAGAAATACATGTAGTACTAGTATTCGCAGGGTCACCTCACATCTCCTGACATAACATTATATTAAGTTAGGGTGGAATAGAAATGACTGAAAAATGATAAGAGAAACAGCAGGAAGGGAGACAAGAGCAGCAAAAAAGAACCACCACCAAGAGACAAACTAGAAGTTGGTGACAGACTTGAGATTTGTTTTTGTGGCTGCAATAAGGAGTGACAGGATGGTGGGAAGTAATGGGGACACGTAGTCTACAAGAGGACCAAATGCTACTAGCACTGGCTGTTCTCCAGGAACACAGCCGTAGGGAGTGTCACCAGTCCCCACAACCCTAATGCTGAAAAGGACTGAGAGAATAAATGAAATCAGACTGACGTGATGCTATTTGATATAGTTTATGAAAAAAAAAAAAAGAGAATCAGAAAAAAAATAACAGGCATAATGGGTTAAGAACACATAGCAGGACTGTGTATAAATTATGAAAAGATGAGCATTTCCATTTAGAATGATTTTTAGTTGCTGTAGTAAGGCTAATAAACCAGTACAAACCATGGGGAAAAGAGGGCACTTCTTACCTCTCAAAGATGTAATTCACATTTCAAACTTTAAGATGTCAATTATTTAATTAAAATAGCTTGCAATTTTACTGGTCTACTTACACTGCCATTTCTCACCCATATTTTCTGCTAAATGCTGCATGTACAACCACTTTGTAATTAATTTTTTAATACTACGTTTAAGTTGTTTCCAAAGCTTTTTTTACTCCAGTGGTATTACACATTAAGAAAACAATATATTAATGATATGGATTATTATTAATCAAGAATCAAAATTCCAGGCCTTATTTCAATACTTCTACTTATTTTAATTGAACTTAAATTATGAACTCAGCAATTTATTTGCTTCGAAGGTATTTTTAAACAATCATCCAGGCTTCTAAATAGCCTAGGTACCTTTGAAATTATCAGCATTCACTTTTAAAACCTGTTTTTATTTTGTACAGAATTTGGCTTACACGGCTCACAAAAGTTATCTGTAAATTTCTCAGACCAATGTTTTTCATGATGATAAATGTTCTTACTACACATATCATCCATTTTGAAAAGTGCTCAGCTCTAAGAAGAAGGATGTGTTTTCACTTGGACTCACAAAAATAGTGAACACAGTCACTTATCACATCGGCAAAGCTAGGTTAATATTTGTTTAAATTAAATTAACTGTTATGACTTTCGTCTGTCATACTTTAGCTGGTACTGCACAGGTACCAACAAATATTTTTTCTTTTGTTTTTACGAGAGCTAGAGAAAATTAATCCTAATTATTTTAAATGGGACTGTGCAGATTGTTTAATGTGGTGGTACTTCAGCAAAACACCTACTCAACATATTGCACATTAAGAAAGTTACACCCTATAAAGGGTGTAACACTTGTATAAAAAGATAACTGTACAGAAGTACAAGCCATTGAACTTCTCTACATATAGAATGTGTAGAAAACGGATCAAGTGAGTGGGTGTACCTGATGGGTAGCATTAACTTTATTAAATAGTTTGGGCAATTTTCTATACCTCATGGAAAATGTCACCAGCAAACAAGTTAATCAATTTATGACCTGACTGAGATTAAATCTATAGCACAAATTGATTCATTTACGATAATGAGCTTGTTTAGAAAATATTTAGATGATATTTATGATGCATCCTGTTCAAAACGAGTTCTCTTCAAACTATCTGCAAAAAGACTCCTATAACAATAACTAATACTAGTAAAAGATTAAATAATTGGATTCCAAGCTTCTCCCTAGATAGCAATAGTATTCAGGTAAACAGAGCATTGGTTAACTTCCTTAAACAGTGACATTCTATCATTTTAAAACCATATTAATGATGGTACCATCCTACATAGAAACTGCTCATAAATTTGTTCTACTGCTTACCTCATGTTGCTGCCCAGTGCACTCTTGAGTATTATAAATATCATGTCCATAGTCTGCTTTCATCATTTTAAAATAGCTGATTTGCTTTACAGTTGGCAATTGCCAAAGATGAGATAGACTGGTCCTTAATTGACTATGCTGTTTTTCTTTCTCCTTAAGGCAACCCTAATTATCTTTTTCCTCTTTTAAATAGATGATGAAAATAAAGGAAATCCATCAATATGAAGATTTCATATTGTTTGACTTGCCTTAAAGACATTCTGATTAATGTCAGTATGATATTTACAACATTCACTTTGCTTTCCTTCAACTCAAATATACAATTCACTCTTTCTTTATAAATCCATAATTCGCTCTTAATAACACCAGTAACCACTGCATCTTTCCACATTTTCATATTCTTTGCAGAATGACTGGGATGGAAACCATGTGCAACGTAATAAATCCATATGGGAAGAGATACATCAACAGATGTGTTGCTTTGAGGTCCAACCATGTATTCTTACTGATAGATTCAATTGTGCCTGACAACAAGCACTCTAAAACAGCCATACTTGTTTTGAATTGTAACTAAACTGTCTGGAATACAGTTGATAATTGCAGAAATAAAGAAAATTGATAGGTTTGCTTAGACTAACACTTATAAAAGAGGTAGCTGTGACTCAGAGTAGACCCAGAGCATGAAAATATGTAACAGAATACAGCTTCCTCTGAAATTAATAAAATGAGTGTATTTCTCCATCTACTTTAGCAAAGATTATCCAGCTGAAGGCAAAGAAATAGAACTCTGACAATAAAAACTTAGCATTTTTCTCCAATGAACTCATGAAACACCTGGAACAGGTTTCCTCAGCTGACAAAATATTGTGATAATTTTAAAGGCTAAGACAAGACACACTAAGAAGAATAAAATCTATGGACAGAAGTTTTGGGATAACTCAAATAACTTCTTTAAAAGTATTTTGGACTTTCAGAAAGGAGAGACAGAGCAGTTCTCTGTGTTGCTACATGAATACGCCACATCTCAGGGAGTCTTTTCATCTTACACTTTGCCTATATAAGCCTTACCAGTCATTAATAAAGTCAGCCATCTGACCTCCAAAATACTAATATTGCACACAGTGTTCACTGGTGAAAAGAATTTGCTAACTTCTCTTTGCCATTTTATTATTTGCCACTTCAGTTTTACCAACAGACAAAGTATTACTTTCCAATGTCTTTAGTGCAAAGAATATTATAGAAAAAAAAATCAGATCTAACGTTGCCCACATTATCTTGGCCTTTTTATAGCCATCTGCTATTTGTACTGTTTTGTGCTATATTTTCCTCTGTTAATTAAAAACAGTGACAGTGTTGTTAATTAGAAACAGCGACAGCAAGGTGGTATCTTTCTTACGTCAGTGGAATGCCTTCCAGATTCTACTGATGCATCTCTTTTCTAACCTGTCCGGGAAGCATTAAATATTGTATTTTCAACTATCATTGCAGAACTCAAGAGGAATCATTCAGTATTAAAATCAGATAGTAAAAGAAAGACTAATTTTCCTTAACATTTTGGTTAGACTCTCTCTTTTTTATTCTTTTAAAATATCTTGTCCTTTTCAAGAGAGCACTGAGGCAGAAGGTCAGATTATAAACGTCCCAAAGCTTATGACTCAGGGTCCTACCAAACAACTTGTTCCAAATTTGAAGTTACACAGATATCTCCTCTATCTAAACTTTGTCTTGAGCTCCCATTTCATCCTCCAAAAAAGCTCAAAAGTAAATAGAGAAAAAGTCTAAATTAATTCCACCTAAATCCTGACAAGTTCGCCTCTTTGCCTGCAATTCGCATCACTTTTTTTAATCCAGAAGTCAGTGATAAAGCACAGAGTGATATGAGCTACTGAAGTTCTGGACTAGCACTGTAACAGCTAGTTCATTCTTCTTCTGCAAGGCAGTACCATAATTGGTCATTATAAAGTCAATAACTAGATTTACACATTGATTTTGTTTTCTTAGGATGGATCAGGTCTTATATGTACTTTTAATTCCATCACTACTCCATATAGCACTGCCTTATTAAGGAATAGATGTTCGGTCCAAAATTACGTATTTAATTTCTATTGATTGAAACCCTTTTTTGTCTAACAGACAGCTCAGAGGCCCTGTTCATTTTGCTAGGGACTATTTAGAGGTACAAATGACAACTCAGCTGATTTTTTCCTTGACTATTTGTTGTCAACTTCAGGTTCTAGGAATTTTCTCCCTGCAGTATGTAGTAGGAAGTGCACATAAACAATCAGCTTTGAGTAGGCAGAGAAATTCTGCTACCTGGCAAATAACTCACCCACTACCATTCTCAGTTGGACTTCCCTACATGAAGATACAGAATTCTAAAACCAATAACTCATCCCTTAGAATTAACTACCCTCAGGAAAACTGCTTTAAATTATTTCTGCCATAAGTAAATTACAAACATTTTGCACAGAAATCAATATCTGATTATGTGTGTGCACACATTCATCTTAGGTTGTCTCTAAAAATAAATAGAGACGTTATTTGGGTGAGAGAAATATGTCACCAGGTTTTCAACAACTAAACAACATTAAGAAAGCCTCAGTGTTCACATGGCATCTGCCGTAGCATTACTGATCTGCCTGTCACAACACAGGGGGACTTGGTGAGTTGAATGACACTGGGGCAAAAAAGAGCAAACTATTTCATGTTGGGGTTACTGAGCACAGCAATCTAACAGCTACTAATGGCAGGGCAACAACATGGACCTGGTTTTTGAGAACTCCAATATGAGGGGATAAATTAGAAAAAGCAAATTATGCTAAGCTATACAAGTCAATATTTTTACAATTTTGCAAATGTTACTCTAGATAGACAACAATAGTTTCATACCATTAAGACATACGTTTGCATCTGTCCAGTTGAAAAAGATCCAGCCAATAATGAAATGAAAACCAAGCAGATAAAAGTGTCAGTGGCATTGCTATTTCTAAGGTAGACTGATTTGTTTTGATAGAATGCTGTTTACCCTGGATGGATAATATTCTTTATGGCCATGCCTGAACTAAAGCCACTAATTTAAAGTGACATAACATTAAGGTCTAATTCAAAATGGTGCCATTAAAGAGCAAAGCTGGACAGTCTAAAAAAAGATAGTTTGACAGAGGTTTACTGATGAGTGACCCTACATCAGCTCATTTAGGAATGAAAATTGATCTAGTTTAAAAAGTAAATTGGCTTTCACGGCTCTGTATGGTACAAACAAAAGAAACTGTGTGGTTAACACATGATGTACTATGTATACCAGTTTAGCCATCAAACTAGTCATTACTGGATGTGCTTTCTTAAATTCTATTTCACCTTGCTGGATCTGAATATTCTCAACATTTTCTAGTCTATATTTCTCCGCTTTGACTGACTGTGACTGTTGCATTCTCTGCCAAGAAAAATAATGTTATCTAAAGAATCCACTTCATTTCTCCTCATAATTTCTAGTGTATTATTTCCTTAAACTGTTTAAGATAAATAATCATTTTCATTATTATCCATATTGTTGGCTTGCATATGATTTAAAAGCACATTGAAATTAATTTCTGCAGAGATTTCCAAAAAGCATGAAAATGTTCTAAAATAACTCATGAAGGTTGTAACCAAGAAGTGAAGTTTGAACAGTTTGATCGTTGTTGACAAAGTCCTAAAAATAGAGAAGATCTTAGATCTAAATTCTATGTTAATCAATGAATCCACCTGCTTTCATTTTATGTAATTACTGAAAATGTATTGAAATATTACAGAACAGATAGATCCAAGAAGAAACATACAAAATTGCAGATTAGAACTGATTAAACAGTGGCATGATACACGGTTTGCAAAAGACTTAGTCACACAGTAATATGAAAGTAACTGATCTAAAATTAAACAAATCAACTGCCAAGCCTTTGTGAATCAAGTTTGTATGTAACAGCACTCACATCGTCCTTCCTATCTGTGCCTTTACCCATTGAATGAACAATCACTACTTGCAGCCCCGCATGTTACCATAAACAAGACCTAAAATCTGTAGGTAAAAATCTATATCTGGATGTATTTCTGTCAGAATATTAGCAGCTGTGCAATCACTTAATTGCTCTTTGTTCCACCCAGTAGCTATTTAAAAATATACATATACATGCATATATATATATTTGTTTTCCTGTAAGGATTTCGACAGCTTTGAGTAGTATCTTACTGGCACAAAAGTATCCTGTAACAACCTGAGGAAATATTACGATTCTTTGAAGAACAGTGTATAGAAAAAGAAAAATAAGATCACGAGTAAAAAACGCATGTAGTAGAGAGATTAACTTTCAGAATGCCTGCTTTATTCTTGACGTTTTATAGACTATATGCACTTTTTTTTTTTTTCAGGTAGGTTCTTTGATGAATAATGAATCAGGTACAATTACAATCTTTCTTGTAAAATTCAAAAAGTTGCTGATATTTATACCTTTTAAGTCTCCTTCACAGTCACATAAAATAAAACTCCAGCTGTCACTATCAATTGTCCTTTTTTTTTCTTCACTTGCTTCTATCAAAAATTTTACGAGTCACATTTCCTATGCCAAACTACTGCCATTTGAGGAAGCGCAAACTCACTACAAAACGCAATAAAGTATGAATGCGGTACTTGAGTATCTTGAAAACGCAGAATATATAGCATCATATGCTTATTAAATGCCAATCACCATTCATCACACACCATTCACGCTCTGGTTTTATTTTTTTTCCTTCAGTTGGTCCACTGGTGACAAGAAATTATAATCAACAGTTCATGAATCCCGAAGAACTATGAACAGATGAGCTTGCAGCAAATATAAACTGATAATTAACTCTCTCCAAATTCTCCAATTCATTCAAGATCAGTGAACCCTGACACAGCTTTAAATATCTTAAATTTCTTTACTTAGTTTTTCCATTCGTGATCTTGGAGGAGTTTAATCACAACAAAGGGATGCGATTAACTAACTATTGCTGCAAACAATATTGAGATTATCACTGACAGCAATTCTCAGGAATTCTGAGCAATTCTGTTCGCAAAACAGATCACTATTTAAAGTGCCAGTCAATTTTCTGATCAATTATTTTGATAGCAATGTTATAGCGTATGCAGTTAATTCTCAGTGGTGTGCTCTTCTTTTGTATCATAGTCTGCTTATACAACTCTTAGCAAGCAGCAGAGAAAAAAAACACAACAATATGATGGGAGAAAATACTAATTTCCCAGTAAAACAGACAATCCTAAGCTAGGGTTTTTGCTTGGAGCCAAGAGCTGAGTGTCTTGACTTTGTCTATTTAAAAACAAATAGGGTGGGGGAAAAAAAAAAAAAGGAAAAAAAATGTCTATGGAAGTAATTGATTAAAATTCATTAATTTCTGGATTATTTAAAGTTTAACCTTAATTCTGATGATACTGGATCTTCTGATTATGAAGTAATATTAAAAGATAACACTGGGAAACTTGCAAGGCAGAAAATGACAAAATATAATAGTTACAGAAGTATTTTATACGTATGTTATGACAACATATTCATCCGCTAAGACAAGTGACTTGACTTTCTGAAAACTGTAATGAACATCTCTGCCAGTTAAGCATGACCTTTGAAAGAAGGGACGTGGCCTTTAATCTTCAGGACTATATGTTGAAAGGTAATTAAAGAAAAAAGGAAGAAAAGAGTGACACTAACATGACAGCTGTTGAGGAAGATGTAAATAAACATCTGCATCTGACAGTAGAAATACAAAGTTTAACATTTGAGGACTTATTAATGATGAACTGAAATGTCCGTCTGTGCATCCTGTAACTTGCATCACCGCTTTTAAAATCAACTTAATACTTCGGAACTTAATCAACTTAGTACTTTGGAAAATATTTGTTTATTCATAAGGAGGCACAACAGTAACATTCTGAATTCACTGGCCTTGGAATGAGAAATCTCATGAATGTTTCTGAAAAGACCACGAAAAGGTTTGAAGAGATAAAAAAAATAAAATGGATAGGCTGAAAGTAATACGTATAGTAAATAGTAGTAAGTAATCAAGTTCATCAATCAAATTAAGTATCAAGTAATAGGCATAATGAAGGATAGAGAATAAAGACCTTCAGGAAAGAGCAATATTTACTATCAAAGGAGCTTTTATTTTTTTTTATTTTTTTTTTTTAGATTAGCATGTCAGGATTTTCAGTTTACTTAATGAATGCACAGCAATCTTCAGCATAACAGACTGGTTGGGCTTAGAGTGGTAAGTTTTCAAGAAAGCACCGGTAGTTTGCCTAGAGGAAAACACAAAAGAACAACAACAATGGCAATTCTGTTCCTTGATGTGCTACACCAAAGAACAGATCACAATCTGCCCACCTGTATTCACTGACACTCAGCCCAACAGGCAGAGAAAACACCACTGTGAAATACACTAAGCAAATACGGGTACAGGTTATAATACATAACTTTGATAAGAACCAAAAAATCCACTGATGCATCTCAAGTTACAAAGCTCTAGGTGCTATTTTGTGAAGTAATTGTACCTGTTGTTTTGCTCCCTTTCATGTATACATATGTATTGTACTTATTTTCCAGCACGGTTCATTTCACAGCTGTCCATAAGTATTTGGGCTCTAAAAGATAATTGTACTTTGTTACTCAAAGAAGAAAAAGTCTATGAGACACAAAGACATCAAGCCAGTCTCAGTACTCCCCGAAAGTCCACCAGGTAAACAGCGCTACAAATACATTACTGATATTCTAAAATGGAACAATTGGAAATTCTAAGAAATATCAAGTTGGACACTTGTTTTTGTATCAAGTATTGCTTTACATGCATTTAACAAAACATGAACACTGAAAACATGAAAAGGAAAGAAAAGTAAAAAAAGCTGAAGTGAGAACAGTGAGGGGAAAAAAAGCACACAAAAAAGTAATAGTAAAACAACAGATCCTGTGCAGTGCTTGTCTCTAAAATACTCCATGCTCCAAGATCAAGTCAATTAACTGCCAATTATCATTTTCAGTACCTAGACAGACAGCAGCACAATGGTACAAGATCATCTAGAGGTGTTTGACTGAAAGAGATATTTATCCATGCCCATAAATCTCACTTGTTTGCAGGTTGCATGTTGATTTTTAACAGTCACCTGCAACTTGCCCCTCTCTGAAGCTGACAGCTTATACATCTGAAAAACATTTGGCTTCCAAACAAATGTTGGCATCAGTGACAGATGTTATTTAACTCTAAGCTCTGCACAGATCTTAAGCAAACTGTTTCTATGGAAGTAAGTTTGTTGGGAAAGGAGGGGAGAGGAGGAGAGGAACTGTTTATTAAAAATAGAAGGCAAAAAAAAAATACATAGAATATAACTAAAGAACGTAGTAGATTTACTGAATCAGTTCCTAGAGAATATTCAATTGAAAATAAAATGATCCACATATATGCTCTGAAAAAAAAAAATGTAATCTCAAAATAGATGTTCAGATTCTTCCATTTATTCCAGATTCAACCTGAGCAATTCTATGATTCTATGATGCATCAAGATTTTTATTCCATGCTCCAGTACAGAACATGAAACATAAAAGAGGATCTCTTCGTCAGTTTTATGAAGTCTCACTCCCTCTCCCAGATACCTTTGAAGGGAAACATCCGTCTGATTAGTTTCCAATATTTAACTTACATTAAATAATCTTATAATCTTATGAAAAGAGCAGACATGCATTCTACTCTCCAGATATTACTCACAGACTTTTCTAATTGGCTAAAGATATTATCTGGATTTGCTCCCCACGACTCCTACCAGTATCCTACTTAAAACAGACCCCTTTTTAGGTGACTAACTCATTTCAGTAAAGAGATGTTGGAGCAGAATCAAAAGGCGAGATAAAAATTGTGTTCTGAACAGTGACTTTTTTTCTCCATGTAACAAACAGGTAATTCCTTTATGAATTTAGTCCTTTTGTACCAGTATTTTTAGGTTCACTGTAAAAAGTAGCCAAACTTTAGGTTGACATTATTCCGTTTTACATTGCTTCTATAAAAGATACTGAACCAGAGGAGCTGCCAGAATTGCTGTCTTCAGTTTACCCTGTTCTGTAGTTTTGTAGCTCTAATCAGTGCTCATCAACAGCAGGACGCTTCCTGCATTCTCTCTCTAGTTAAGTCTGGTTAGGACTATAAAAAGTAACCAATTTGATATGCTTATAAGCAGCAAGAATACACACAAAGCATCTTGTTGATGTATTAAATGAACTTTACAAAACAGGTTGATGCATTTTCTGCACCACATCCTGCAGTCAGACCAAGAGGATCAGTGAAACCATATCCTATAGTCCTGAGTAAGAAAGTTCGACAGGCCGTGGCACAACAGGTATCTTGTGACTGCTATTTGGCTAAGAGCGAGCAAGCAGCGCTGGACAGAATGCAGCTCTGCTTGGAGACTGACAGATGTTTCACCATGTGAGAGAAGTAGTTTGGCAGAGGAGAACTCACCAAACAGAGAAGGGATCCACAGACTGCATTTTGAGAAGCACCATTTCCAGCAGCTCCAAGAAAGCACTTAGAAGACAACAATAAGCTACATTTGCTTATTTTCTTACACATCCCACAAACTGTATATGTAAGAATACTAAGATAGAAAAAGCTTTTATGCTGATTGTTTTTTTCCACTTTATATTTGACAGTTGGAGTGTTAAAACAGAATTCTGAGTAAATTAAAGCAATAACAAAATCACACAGGGCAGCTGTTTCGGCTATTTCCACAGAGCAATGCTCTTCAGAAGAGCTAATGAATCTAATGGAATCTAGCAGACACTGCCAAAGCAGCAATAAGTGATTTAAAATGTAGAGGAAAGTCTCATATAAACAGCCTCACCAAGTACTAAATGAAGTAACACAAAACTCTTGGGGCTTCTCGCTTTTAACAAAAAAAAAATAAAAAAATCAAATAGATCTCTGTTCATTTATTACAGTGGTGCCCACAAGCTCTCTACAGAACGGGACCTGTCAGAATTTCTATTATACCTCTCATTATTGAAGTGTTTGTAACTTACCTAATTACAAATGTGCTCGAGGCTGTAGCTTGCTTTCACTTACTGCCTAGTTAATCCCCATTTCCCACATCATCCAAATTTTCAAATGATTTTTTGATTATTTTTTGCAAAGGAATGAATATGAGAGATTTGTTCAGCTACTGAACTTCTACTAGGCTCTTCTGTTTTTGCTTTAAAATGCTGCTTACAAAAGCCAACACGAGGTAAGTACTGCACTGTAAATCTTCCAAATGTGACAAATCGGTTTTCTTTGATGGGGGAGGGAAGTAATGATCCTCAGCCAGCCAGGTTTCAGTTTGCAATTTGGGGAATAAGCTTGTGGTGTGCTCTAGTTTCCTTAAGGGGGGGTGGATGATTGGTTTATAGCACATTGCACGGTTCTTTTATTTATTTATTTATTTATTTATTTTTTGCAGGGCCCATGATTTGCAGAACTTTCTGCCTGGGTCAGTTTGAGGGGACCGTATTCCTACATATTTAAGAAAAGTCACTGGCTGCACCAACGCAGATCAGAACCTAAACACCGCTTAATTTTACAGTGAATTAGGTCCCCTCGGACTCTCATCGAGATTCTTGAGATTCCTAAAGGCACTTAAAGTTATTCCCAAAGACCTTCAATGTACTGCCTTTGACTGCCCGAAGATCTTCCTTAGAAATAACTGGAAATCCTAACAACCATTTTTAATGACACTAAAATCCTTACTTCAATGGGAATAGGGTACTACACCCTACACAAGCCATCCTTTACAATTGCTAATACTCCCAATCTGCTGGACTAGGAGTCCAAGAAGTGCAGGCTCCTTAACAAAAGAGATCTGCTACCTTTACTCATTTTCACGTCACATAAACCAGTCATTTTTCTTTCGGTCAAGATCTTTCTGATTTGTATTAGAAGAAACTGAAAGAAAAAAAAACAACATCATTTTCTTCTGTCATTCACGTACCTTTTGAAGAAGCTTTTAAGTGAGATATTTCATACTATATTGTAGGAGAGTCTGGTGATAAAATTGAAAGGGAGTTTTATACTTTTTGACTTGTATTTTTATGCAGCAAGATTTAACTCGTAGTCTTTACACTTCATAGACAAAATTTATAGTATTAAATTTAGACTGTTCAAGTACAAAATAACTGGAGTTATGAGTGCAGACCATGCTTGCATGCATTGCACTTTTATTACTTTCTTCATCAGAAAGTCTCATTTTATTTTTTACAAATGAGTTTCATTCACTTTTCAAAGTAGAGCTGCTAACAAATTAGTTTCATTTGTTTCTCAAAGTAAAGCTACTACTGGGCTCAGATTTAGACATAAAACTGACTACTTCTGCAAGCTAACACACACAGAACTAAAAGGTAAAACAATCTCAATGTTTAAGTTCAGACAATGTCCATGAAAAAAAAAAAATGGCAGATGTGTTGCCCCATTGATTTTGGGATCATATTGACAATGCTGACTATAATTAACATAATAATCTCAGCACATGCCACAAGTTATGACCCTGAGCAAACACCTATAAAAGATAAGGATAGTTACCACATCAATTAAGAAAATGATGTACATCTTTCAGTAATTTTGTAAGCAAGCTATAAAAACTTTATTTAATACCTAAGTAGCTATAACCTGCAATATGTTAATCAGATGTCAATTACTTGCTAAAATAGCAATATTTATAATGTTAATTGAAGCTAAACTTGCTATAATGATTTAGTCATCCTAGTTTTCAAACTCCTTAATTATCCCATCCATAGAAAGACCAGAGCCATGATTCAAATGCTTTGACGAAATTAACCTCTCAAATGGGGATGCAGAGAGAATAATCAATATTCAGTTCATAAAAAAAAAAATAATACTTTTATAAGAAAGATAATCTGATGCAGCATCTCAGTTTCATTTTGCTTGAGAGGTAGGAAGTGAGTAAACACACTGCATGTTAATACACAATGTATTCACAGCATATAGCTCAGATATCAGTGCTGCAGATAAGTGATGTTCAGCTGTCTCTGACATGATAAAATTGCTTGCACATTTTAGTTACCAAACTCTTATATGATCTGATAAAATTAAACTTTAAAATTATTTTTTTATTTTTAAAGAGGTTAACTGAACAGAAAAGTATATTTTCATGTGTGCCAGGTAATCCACAGTTTTAAGAATTGAAATTTGTTTTAAATTATTTTGACTTCTCTATTACGCTTTATATTCAGTAAGTCAGCATTAACACAACTGCCACATACAATGGTTGCAAATGATTTAAATAAACATAAAACTAAAGTCTTCTTTAGTTTCATATTAATACACTGTTTTGAACTGACAGTTTTTCAATTTTATTTTATTTTTTTTAAATCCAGGTCAGAGGTTTGCAGGGATACTTTGAATTTCCACATCTGAAATGATGTTCTTTGCCTCACTCTCTATTAAGGTTTTATTCCATGTAAGCATACACCTTACTTATATTGAATTTCTGCACCTATATGAATTGGAGCTTCTTCTTGGTCTGCACAAGACAGGCCACACTGACAGCACTGGCTTTTACTCATGCCATCTCCTGAAAATTGGCCCCAAAAGGGACTACATAAGAACCACAGATCAATGAATAACTGAAGTCAATCCTGTCTCTATTTCTTTGCTCTCCCCAGTTACCGCCTCCAGTCCCAGCAACTGATGTACGAGATTATATACTGTTTTTATGTTTCTAGACAAACCCCATATTGTTGGGGCACTCTGTTGAGGCCACTTATTAGCGATGCTGCAAAGACTGGCCTCAGCAAAACCCAGGACAAACATGCTTAACAAATGTTTTGTCTTTCATGGCTGGAAGGTCAAAATATCTCACTGCATCTCCTTGCAATGCTCCTGCACTTAAAATTCAGGGACTAAGTTCAGCACAAATGCAATGCCAGTGACCTCAACAGACAAACACACTGCCAGTTGCTTGGCTCATTGAAGCTATGCATCCTCTTCCTTCTCCCAATTAATTTGCCTCTATAGAAGGCCAAATCTTTTTCGCTCTAAGGTCTGATGAAAACTTAATAGGCTCCCTATTAACTTCAATGGGTTTTAGATATGGCTCTTAATGAGAAGGGCCCTGTAAAATTTGCACATCTGACAGCTTCCTGCTTATCAAGTACATTGTCTTAGTAACTAACCAGTGAAGTGTAACACGTTAACAATTGGTTAAAAATGATATAAGCCCTTATAAGAAACAACACTTACAAAGACTTACAAAGCAAGCTGATTAATAAACTGACAGTGCCTTTCCATTGGGTAGTTAGCCACCCTCCCATATTATGACCAATTAGGGAACCAAGCACTGGGATCATCCTGAAATCACAGTCCGCAACGGTGTTATGATACAAAGATGGACATACAATGACATTGCTATAGCAGCACTGATTAAAAAAAAAAAAAAAAAATCTAGAAAAGTTTTCCATCTCATAAAGACTAGAAGATGTTGTCAGAAGTGGCCAATTTCCCCCATGCCCTCCAAAAAAAAATACCACAAACACACTCCCATGGTTGTTAGTGGAAACAGCTCGACCTCAGAATTACCAAATTGCTCCTGTTTAAATGGACAAAATACAAATGAGTGAGCATTGAGCTCATTTAAAAGTATAACTCTAATTAGTTAAGGCTGGATTTTCTATTGCATGTTAGCTATAACAAAATCAAATTCTTTAGTTCAGAAGTGAACAAATGGAACACAAAGGATCAGCAACTTCACGGTTACTGATTAATACTGGGATATTTAATGAATACACTGGATACTTTCCTGTCCAGTAGACCATACTTAATGATGACTTGGCTTTCTGAAAGAATGGTAAATCAGATAGTAATAGGATTTTCCTTTTTTTTTTTTTCCTTAAATTTCTTTTTCTTGTAAGAGATGTACAGTTTCACCAAGATCTCAATGATCAGAAAAGCAAAGAATTTAAACTAGTTGTGACAGCCTTAAGCCACTGCTTTAACAGTTGCCATTATCCACAGATAATGTTCCTGAAGCAGGTGTATTCATCTCTTACAGACAGGAAAAACAATTTTTTTGTTTTTTTTTTTGTTTTTTTTTTCCCCCCCAGGAAAATTATCAAAATGCCTCCCCCTATTTCCCCACTGCCCATTTGCCCAGTGACCCATAAGAAAGAGGTTGTTATTCTTAAGAGCAGATACATCTTTAAAAATTGAATCAGTGTTAAATGAATAATAATTTGGTTTTACAGCTTCAATATTTCATCCTTTGTAAATTTAACTCCTTTAAAAAACAACAAAACAACAACATCAACAACCCCGATCCATTCCACCTATGAATGCTGGCATTTTCACCTGACGTGGTGTAGTCTAAAGAAATACCTAAATCTACTCCAAGATATTACGTCTAAGAATACATAAACGATGCACTGCCTTAAAGGTTTCAAGAATGTCAATTTAACTGAGGATACAAGTAAATTCCAAAGTACTAAAATGTGAAGACTTCTGAGAAACTGTAAGATTTACATTAATTTGCAAGATGCTGTCTCCTACCTGACATACTTTCCTCCTTTCACTGTTTAAATTCTGATTTTTTTTTTTTGCCTTACTTTTAAAAGTGCCTGTTTTCTTTCTAAACAATATGAAATATTGCCATTAGAACTCAGTCAACAGCAGAATGATATTTAACAATCTGTCTTAGAAGCAAACTAGAACTTACCCTCACACAGCCTAGCATAGGAATAATGAAATCAGTTGTGGAAATTCATTTTAGATTTTATATTCATGGAAAGACTAAAGGTCATCCCCAACTATGCTTTGTTTACATGGGAAATCTCTCATCCTGACTCTGACTGTATTTCAAATACACTTTATCCTAGAAAATCTACTTAACACACATGAACAGAACCTGTTCTATTGTGATGAAAGTAGATGATGGACTTAAAATCACACTTACAGAATTCTAAGACAGACAGACCCTCTTCCAGGTTCACTGAAGCTCCACAGTGCATTAGGTGCCTAACAGTACAACAGTATGAGGTAATGAACATTAGACATCTAGATCACACAAAATGGCTTTAATGTATCCATGCAATACACTTTGAAAAGCATGCATGTGAAGGAAATAAACCAAGTGTGACTGTAAGTCTATTTACTATCTTAATCCAATATTACCAGAGGGGGAGACTAAAAGAGTAAGAAATTTGTGAAAACCAGTATGTAGAGCTGAACATTAAATGTGCAGTGTGTGTGGGTTTGGTTTTTTTTGGCGGGGGGGGGGGTTGCAGTTTAGGGACGGATGAAAAGAAATATAGAGTTGATAAAGAATGACTAAAAATGAAGGATAGGATGGAGAGGTTTAATCCTTGCAGACTCTAAACCTTATTTCAATGGTTCATTTACCATGTCCTGGAAAAAGGTTTTCACACACAAATTCCTACTGTTGTTCTTAGCAGATATGAAGGTAAAGACTTTATTGAAATCAAAGTATTTAATTATAGCATAAATCCAAGCGAGTTAAGGCAACCTGCAAACTAAGGACTGAACATTGCAAGACAAGCTTGTACCAAAAAGCATTTCCAAAAAGAACAAAGCATTCATAAGTATGAATATCTACTATAGCAAATGCTTTTTTATTAATTATATGCTGAATCCAGTACTCTCCTGTGTTTAGTTTATTTATTGCAATTCTTTTGCATTTGCCCTCATTTATTATACTAAGCATCATATGTATGCAGTGGGATTTTTAATTGCTTCTGCCCAAAAGCAATCATTACATAAAGATGTCCTTAGGGTACTGAAATATCTACAGCACCTCCTTAAATCTACAGGAGATGCAAACAGACAGTAACCGTCTCTTGTAAAACTGAATATTGTTTCTGTCCAAGAAGGAAACAAATTTGGCCGCTGGGATACCAATATTAATCAAGGGCCAGTGACAGACAGTTTGGATAGGACAGGATAAGGTGAAGAAAATGAGAGAGAAAAAAAATAACTAAACTGAAATTTATCTAAGCTTACCTGATAGAAGGTGACAGGCATCAAGAGGGCAACACAGACAATGCTATAGTTTCAAAACCAGCATTTGTTGCTTGCCCCAGTCAGATGTTCAAAAGCAGATTCAAATGGTGCTGTTTTAATATGAATAAAATGAGTAATAATGATGAATACAGTTTCGTGGCCTTCCTTTCCACTTTGGCTCCTCCAGAGACATATGAAATCCATACACTGTTCTAGGACACATCGTACCTGTTGAGATTTATAAAAGTCAATGGCTCTGCACAGTCAGTGTGTACGATCAAAAACATTGGCAAAATACATATTCCTGGAAGTCACGTGTTAGTGATTTTATGTAAAATCACTTTTATGTAAAATCTTATGTTCTAGTTACATTTTTCTAGCTTTAACAGAAGCAATGTCCTGCAAGATAAATTGCTGGATCTAGTCTTTGTTCTCATCTATCCCCACAAATCAGTTGCAAATCTAGAAGCATCTGTTTGTTAAACAAAGTAGAATAAAAAAAAAAATCATATAATTACGATTGCTATAAAATGAAAATTAAAACATTTAAAATGACCTACTTCCATATTACTCTTCTCAAATTTTTACTTATTTAATTTGAAAATTCACAAGTATTTCTATTTACTCGTGCTGGCAAGTAATATGCAAACGTTTTCAAGAATGCTACCCAGCTAACTCTTTGCCCTTTATGAGTTATATTTCTCAGTAACGTGTAAATGAGATGCAAATCATTAAAATAGTTTGTGAAGCACGGAAAAGAATGTGCACAACAACTACGTTCTTCAAGACCAGACACAAGAACAAGAAATCACACCAAAGATCTTTCCCTAATCATAACTGCATTCAGGCCATACTGAGGAAAATAGGGAATCTTCAAAGCAGGCTGAATGAGTTCAGACAACACTGAGAAATACGAAGATCAGTTTTCGTGTTTTGCACTGAAGCAGCGATGAGCATGATGAAGGGGACAACAAGTAGCTAAATGTGTCAGGATACATGTATTAAAGTCAAAGATATCATAGAAAACCCACGTGCAACAGCCTGTTTACATGGGATATGTCAAAACAAAATACTGACCGATAGGAATTAATGACTACCATTTTCATCCAAATTTAGGTTATAATTAGACAAGCAAGAAAGCACATGATGGAAGATGAAAACCAAGAGGAGAACGCATATGATCTGATACAAAAAAAAACACCTAACTACATATGAAGGATTGATTAAGGCCTTAATATCAATTTGGGTTTCTGAACCAAAAACATAAAGTTGGGTTATTAGTACTGTACTATTGGTGTTATGCCTGTCTACATACCCTAGATCAAAACAACCTTCACCAAGACTTGCACAGTACAGTGATGCAAATGCAAAGGTGGAAGGAATTTGGTCTATGAGTAAGCTGATAAACAATGGAACTTGGAGTCCTAACAGCAATCACTGGGAGAGGGACACGTTGCCAACAATTCATTTATAGATGAAGGTCCTTCGCAAGTACATACAGCATTCTGTTTTCAAATATGTAAAAATCTCCTTTTCATTGTGGAAGGAATGCTTGTCTACCTTAGTTTTATATTTGTTTTTAAATAAAGCCATTAAGATCATGGATAGTGATAGAGAAAAATAAAAATTAAACATGTTTTAATGTTGAAAATTATGCGATAAGTTTTCTGGTGGCTTTTGTTGCCTATATTTCATGCAGTATCCTTCAAACATTAATTTAAGCTAAGATTCAAAACCCAGAGCTCATCTATCATTAATAATTTTGTGGAACTGGCAATTACTAATATGTGCACAGTACTATTTTACTTTATCAAAACGTCCTTTTTAAATTACTCTGTCTGCAGTTCCTGATGTACAAATTAAGCATCTAATTTATCTTGCCCCGTCTTTTAGGATGACTTGATCAGGCCGCCAGATCGTGAAAGTTAAATGGAAAGCAGCAATCTCTCCTAAAACCTCTGAAAGTAGGCACAGGAGTCAAGCAGAAGATCAGAGGTCACCAGCTTCAGTGTGGTGAGAAAAATAAGAATGTTCCCAGTCTAAAACTATCTCAATTTATGCAATACCCAGGAATTGTTTGTATCTCCTAGAATCAGTGAATTTTCCTATAAGATGGATTACACAATATCCTGTTCCACTCTGTCTGTAACAGACTGGAATGAGGTCTGTGTCCACGTTTGTCTGCCATTATCTGCACTACAGACACGCTGAGGGAAGATAACCGTGGGAACACTCCACATCACCCTTTGCTTTGAGAAGGCTGCCAGATCTTGAACGAGAAATAAAAAGCAAGCTAAGCTTCTCTAGCTTATAGCTTTGTTTTCAAGCTATAACAAGTTAACAAGGCTGCTGTCCATTGAGGTTTGGTATAGAAATCTTTGAGGGATGCTCCGAAAGTAATGCCTCCTCTTTTATTGTGTTGGCCCACTATATAAGAGGTGGATGTTGGTGGGGCAGCAGTAGAAAATGAACCTTCCCATCAATATTCCATTACATTTTGTTGCTGTGTGACAGGCAGCAGAAGAGGGGCAGTTTGACAAAATTGTGTCTAACATGGAACTGTGTATGAAGCAAAAGTGAGGAACCAAATTCCATTAAGCAGAAAAAACAGTACCCGCTGATATTCGCTGATATTTGCTGAACGTGTATGTAGACCACACAGTAGATGTGAGCACTCTGGTGAGTTTCAACAGCAACAACAGAGGGTCACCTCTGTTGGTGCAGATTGTTTCAAGTGCAGCATGCAGGCTCTTGTTCATTGCTGGTGAAAATGGAGAGCTAATAGTGGTCACCGTGCTGAAAAAAAAACAGTATTCTGTAGCAGAGAACTTGCTCTATCACTGTTATTGTGTTCTTTGTTGTAATTTCAATGGAAATAAATAAGAAGCATTGCTTTCAGAGCAACTTATGTAAATAAAAAATAAACAATGGTACTTTAAATTACTCCCCACAATACCACATCACCTCTCAAAAGCCACTTATGAATGTAATTCCAACATGTGAAATTGCACAAGATAATAACTTGTTTAGCTATTAAAACCTGATAACATATAAAATAGCTACAATAATTCCTCAAGAACATTTAATATCTTGCATATCTCATTACTGCTTTCTAAATTCTTGGTATTTTATGGCTGTACATAGATTGAAATGTTCCATATACAGCTCCTCATGCTGTTAAATTGGATTTAGTTTAGAGATAAAACTTCAATAAATAATTTCTAGGGAATACTTTGAACAACATTAGTACTGACCTGGCACTTAGATCAGATTGAGAGACAGTAATCTGCAGATTTAGAATGTTTTTGCTGCCAGAGTTTTCTACCAGAATACTCACTTTTTCCTGATTTGTTTTAAGTTTATGCCACAGTTTCCACAGTGTTTTTGTGTTTTGTTTTTTTTTTTTTTTTTTTTTTTTTTTTTGGGGGGGGGGGGGGGGGTGTAAGATTTTCAGTGAACATTGTCATTTAGTTTCCTAACCAAAATATACAAAAGACATCCAGACTCAGTAGTACTACCTGAGAAGAACTCAGAAGCTGGCACTTAGCAAAGCTGGCACTGTGCCTTCTTCAAAATCTGGTCATTAATTCAGAAGCCCAAACAAAAAAATCTTTGGTTCTCAGCTTTCTTACTAGATCTCGCAGTACATTTGATTTTTATGCTTCCCACATTAAAGCCTTCTTACAGAGCACTATGTTTCCAGGGACTTGAAAGCATAACCTTTTAGAATCTCGAACTTACAGTGACAATATCACAGTCTGAATGGAATAAATCAGTCATATCATTACCTCCCTTAACTTCATTTGAGATACAAGCCTAATTAAGTGATGTTTAGCTTGATTTAATTAGGCTATCTTGCTGTCTGAGGGGCATTCCTAATTTATTCCTCGTTCTTCAGAGCCGGCTCCTTTAACTAACAATATCTTTTTGCAACAAACAAAAAAGCACTGACCAAAGCTGCAGCATTTTCTATGCAACAGGAAGAAAACCACATATATGGAAATAAACTTCCCAAGCCAAAAAGCAACGTGAACAATTCTGTCACCACTCTACTAGAAAGCAAAGATAACATCATAATGTGTGGTGGATAATAAATCCAGCCATGCATAATGTCAGCCACAGGGAAAAGCTGACACACTACATAGTAGGTCAGGAAAAGTTCATAAAGTATTCAGTCAGAATTCTCCTAGCTACCAGCAGTATGGATATTTCACTATGAGTGAGCATAACATGAAGTGAAACAAAGTTATCTTAAAAATTTAGCATCTTCCCACATCTTTATGACTACCTAGGTGAGTCAAGTATAAAGCTGGATAAAAAACAATGTATTTTAGAGCTAAAAAAAACAGTAAATGTAAAACTAACTCCTTTGAAATGAAATGATTGTGCATCATATACATCACAGATGAAGACAAAAGATCAAGATGATGGGCTAAATTATAGGCAATATACTCAGAAGTTATGATAGCTAGACTTATTTTAAACCCCATACTTGTGAGCAGCTAAAAAAAATACAAAAAAAATCAATTTCTTTTGTTTGTTTTATGTTGCTTTCTAAATGTTTTACTGAAAGGCTTCAAGCTGAGAGCTCAAGAGAACTGCAGATTCAATAACTCCTAAGACCATGGGCAATGCTACTTTTTAACTATGCATTCCAATATACTCAAGGTTCAGCTGATCTGCAAGCTTATTGAAGCTTTCTGCAGAAATAGGTTGATCCTGCCTTGTGAAAGCACATTGATTCTTGATCCCCCCCCCCCCCCCTTTTTTTTTCCCCCACCTCTGGAACACAAAGAAAGGAAACCAGAGCCACTCTATTTGAAACCACTTCTACACTGATTTCCTCGCTCTCACGTCTGTCTTCTGCACATCAAGCAGCATGTCAAAACTGTTTATTATCTCATCCTTTTATTAGGATATATATAGTCTATATATATATATAGCCTAGTGCTATGTTTTCATTACGTAGGAGGAATCTTTTTTTTTTTTGTGTTTGTTTTACATATTGCAGTACATTTGTGCTAAATAAAGCAAAGAAAAGCAAAGAGAAAATAACAAATGAGACTTACAACAGTCCTTAGATCCTGATGTAATGCGCTTTCTTGATGAAAAGATTAAAAAGGTCAGCCTTCAAAACAGCTGTGCCTTACAGCTGCTTTAAGTGCACCATTATGCCAGAACAATACAAGTTGAATTGCCAACTTGATAGTAGTTAATCTCTAAACCTTCAGACAGGCCTAAACAGCACATACTGTTTGTAGTCTACCAGTGAGAAGTCAGTAATAATAATCCTCCTACTAATAATATTTAACATATGAACACTATACCTCAGAGTCAAAGGTAGTAGAAGGCCTACAAAAACAATGTATAGTAGAAAGCATTAATGAACAGATGCAAGTCTTCTGGATTCAGGAATGAACATTGAGCATGGAAATACTCCTATAGGGAAGTAAGCTATGGATTGAACCAAACAAGTATGGATAGATGCTTTTAATCAAAGGAAAGGCTGTACGAGATAGTTCTAGACTTTATGAACTGTTCTGTCCACTCCTATTTTACACATTAATCGGTTTACATTTTATTCAGATGGTGCTTCAATCCAACTCTTTGTCTGTGAGAGACACGACCAAGTGTAAGCATACCAATACATCTGTTAAATATTCATGACATCAGGTCATGTTATCTGATTTCTTCTCCTGACATGTTTTGAAAGAGCCAAGGGAAAGACTCCAAACTAAAAGCCAGCATCAAATGAGAAATCTGGCTGTGGTAAGTGCTGTTTCTCAGCAATCCCTTTTGGCATACTCTGCATGGTTTTATTCTCCATCCTGGGCACTATTCTTAAAGTTCTTGTCTAAGAAGCCTGCAATTACACCATGAGGTTCTGCCTGTTATTTTGACCTTGCACTCCAGGCAGTCAGAAATGAAAGCTGATGAAAGTGATCTCTGAGTTCCAGCTCCTGTGTTTACTCTTGTTTTCTGTGCTCTTCATAAATTTATATTGCTGAGGTTTTAAATGTCCAGCCTCATTATTAGTAAGTCTCCACCACACTGTGTCTGCAACTGTTTTCACTTCCCAAAAGAGCCTTAGGTCCTCTAGCCCCTGACAGTACAGCATGTGGATTTCTTTTCTCTCGTTTTGCCTGGTTAAGACATTATTGATTGCAACTTGCACTTTGAAGCAGATAGCTTTCCATTGCTCACATTTGCATTCCTTTTTTATTTCACCCCCCTCTTCTCTCTCTACTGATACTCTTGACATTTACAAAACGTGTACTGGCATGAAAGTTAACATTCATCACTGGACACTACCTCAGTAATATATTTTGGCATCTTCTTAACTAATACCTTGTAGTCCAGAATTATTTCAACTAATGGCTGGAAAATGACCATGAAAAAGAAATTGTTCAAGCTTTTTTGTTTGACAGTATTTAGTCAGTATTTATGATATTGACACATTGTTAATATTTGGTCAGTACTTCCTCCCAGAGCTTATTCATGTGCTTCATCTCTGGTTTTCAGGATTATATTCTTATTAATCATTGTTGTCTTTCAGAAGTATTCTTCCAAACCTGACATGAGCTTGAAGATAAGGTCACTCACAATTTCCTCTTGTCTTAGAGTTTACCAGAATTCCCCTTCTGGCATTTCCAGCCTGCATGATTAAGGCTGTTGAGTAGAACCATCCATATCTACCAGCTCATGAACAAATGAACTGACATCTCTTTAGGTCACTGAATTTGATAATTATGTCATCATATACGTTGTACAATGCAACTGAGAAACTCAAAGCAACAACAATAATAGCAATAAAGCAAATGTAATAAGGAAACCATGCAATGTTTTCTGCAAGTTTTTTCAAAATCAGTGATTTGCCACCTCAGACACTCCTCCAGGAACCTTATGGCAAAGTTCAGGCTCAGCAGAAACACAGAATTACCAGAATTGCTACGGAATATTTATACAGAAACTTCACTGCCAAAAAGAAAAACAGGAAGGTATACCAGGGAATCCTAGAGATGAAGATCTTAGCTCCTCCCCGAATACAAGTCCAGAAATTTTCTGTTCCATCCCAAATGTATCTACTTTTAAGATTCGTCCCTGATTACAAGCTGTTTAAAATAGCCTCATTTCATTTAAGGTAAGGTGATGAGCTGGTTTCAAATTTAAGGGTCTATTAATCTATAATTTAAAGTACAACCAAGGATATCACTTTTTTTTTTTTCCCCTCCTGGAACTTAAAAATATAGTATCCATATCTTACAATTTAGCTGTCTGCAGTTACATGGGAAGCAGTTAGTGCAATAGCTTCCTAAAGTATCATTGAAATTCTGTTTTTATTACTTTCAGCAGACACACTGAATTTATTAAACTCACACGCTACATAGATGGTTTCTGACTACTAGTATCTGTAAGCTTCAAGGAGAAAAGTTTGTTAGGAATAAACTCTAAAACAACACAGACACATCGCAAAAGGCCTTTTACTAATATAGAGAGGACTTTTGATTTTTCCCCATTATATAGCAAAAATAAGCTGCTGGAACGTCTCATGGTAAATAAGCCACATGCCTTTCAGGCTTTTGACCAATGCATAACAGACCTGAACTTATGTTACTTCATGATTCCACAAGAAAACAACACAAATTAAACAATCTTCTTCATTAATAAGTTTCTGGAGAATTCAGAACATACTTCATTTTCATTTCTGTGTGATTATTTAAGAATTGTGGGAAGACAAATCTAATAAAGCATAGGTAACACTCCACAATTAAACAACTGACTACGGGTGAAGACCAATTGAAAGAGAGGTACTTGATAGCATACAAACAAAATAAAATGCTCAGAAGCACTGTAACATTTTGATCTCAGGAGAAAAGAGCAAGCTAATTGTATATATAAGTGGCATTATTGTGTCAGTCCAAGAGGGACTGAATGACTGTGCATGATACGCCAAAGCTACCCAGGCATCAATCAGTCAGCTATGCTTCAGAATGCTTACACACAGCCTGGCATGCAAAGCAGCTCATATAATTCAACTGCAATTTATGTCAAGTCAAAAAAGAATAAATTTTAAAATTAGTCTAAAACAATGTTTTTTTGTTGTTTCCCTCCCCCCCTCCTTTGATCTTCCACAATTAAGCAGCCTCTTGTAACCTTAGTTAAGCAGGTAGATCTTTCATGTAACAGAAGTCAAGCAACTTTTAAGCAAAGTACTATATACACAATTTTTCTCAGTTGCATATGGCCTTGTTTTCTGGCAAAGAGCTTTAATGAACAAAAAGTAAACATAGTTTTTAAAACCAAACTATTCTAAATTCCCAAAGACCTAACTCATAACTCAAGTCCAATCTGAAAATACTTAAATACTATAGTTTTTTCTGCTTTGACAACAGCCAAGTCTTAACAAATCCCAAATCATTACACTTATGAAGGGGAAAAAAGTATTTGCTTTTTAACACGAACAAAAGCATTCAGTGTGTGGTGTAAGAGAATTAAAGACCAGGCTTCTAAAATATAAGGACATGAGATTACAATGGATAAGGACATTCTGTTTAATATTTTCGCCTAGCCTGTATCTAGACACATAATTTTCTACATACAGTTCTGAGAGACAGCTGACCTCAGAATTCCCTGAGGCGCGCCCACGAGACAGATCGTAGATGGATCACCAAGTATGAAGGCTGTGTTCTCTTGTGATTTGTGTTGATGGCTATAGAGCTCATGTGTGCAGCAACATTTATTTTGGTATTATTAGATACTATAACCCAGAAGATCAAAAAACCAACCCACACATACTAAGCAGCAATAATGTGATTAAGTGATCTATTCTCAATTGACAATGACCCAAAGAGAAACTGTACCATTTAAAATGCAGTAAGCACTGCAAAATGCATGAAATATTTCTAGAGGAACAGAAGGAAGATAACAGAAAGGAGATCCTGATATCAGCACCCTGATTTTTCTGTAGTTCAGTTTGTGTAATGACACAGATTTGAATATCCAGAACAGATCAAAATACAAAATGAACTTTAGCTATGATTCAGCAGAATTTCATTCAAGTAGCTTTACTTTTCATGTCAAACCTATATGGATGCGTTAAATGTAGCAATAAAGTGTTGCAAGAGCACAATAACTAATAGCCACATGATATTCCATTTTCTTTCTTTTTTTTTTTTTTTAAAGCATTACAGGCTGCATATTATCAAACTATCCTACTTTGCAACTCATAAATGATGAATCGAAGTTTTAGAGTTAACCGCGCTTTTTCTGCAAAAGAGGGTCTCTGTAGAAAAATAAACACAAATGACCTTCCTAAAAGCTAACTGTTCACTATAGAGAAATAAATGCTTTTTGCCCACAAGTGCATTTCCATAATACATGCATTACATTTTTTAAACTATCATTATCTTGAAACTCTGTTGTTGGATTTCTACAATATGGAACTAAGATCCACACAGCTTAGTATGACCTTTAAGCAAGCCCAATGGCAGAATACTATACACCGAAGCCTAAATTAGCTAGCAGCAGCATTACAAAACACCAGTACTAAGGAACAGGGTAAGTAATTTGTAACAGGCAGGAATGGCCCTGCATGTTGTTGCTTTATGTTTTATCTATACAAATTACCCCGTTTCCTCATCCAACAGAAAATTAAAATCCATGTCATTACACTTTTCCTCTATTTTATCAGTTTATCTCATGCTATCACAAAAGGAAATCATCATCATCATCATCTTTTATTATTTCCAAAACATGCCCAGTTGTCTGAAAAAGTCTCAGAAACGCCACCACTGTTACTGAGCTAGAAAAGTGTTTTAAAATGCTTAAGCCCCCACTCTCTCAGAAACTTACATCAACAGATTGCCCCATAAGACCACTTGGTGCTGCTGAGTCAAAGCCAATTGGACCCTAAGATAAAACCAGTTTTGTAATCAGGGTACCATTTCTAGCTGGATAGAACTCAGTTATGATCTACAATAGCAGATCATACTAGCAACAGTATCATCTTGCCCAGACCTTGCTACTCTCTTCAAATCAAAGTGAAAGGTCCATAATTGAAGAAGCTTGAAAATTTCATTAACTATCTGGAAAGCATCCTTGTATGGAAACCCTTCAGAAGTCAGAAAGAAAAAAAAAAAAAAGAAAAAACATTAAAAAAAGAAAAAACTTCTTCAAGCTTGATTCTTAAGAGTTTTCAAATTTAGATCAAGATCATATCAATAGTGAAATCCTTGATCTCTAAAACAATCAACTCACAGTATGAGAAAAATAAGCTTAGTCTAACTGAACAAGATATACGTAGGCCTTGATGAATACATCTTTTGCTATATTCTTTCATACCAAATGATAAGTTGAAAAGTTAACTAAAGTGCAAAACAGTGGTAGCCTCCCTGCATTCTGTAGCTACATCCCAACTGTGGTTAGAATGTTATAAAATGTCCCAGGTAGCAGTTAATAATAAGACGTTAGGCATTCATGCTTGAAATTGCAGGTCATTTTTGATTAAACATCTTGCAGAGGAAATAAGGCATGGCATTTTCTAAGTGAGTTTGTAGTGTAATGTGCAAGTGCATAAAAGTTGTTAGAGGTGATATATATAACCAAGAAGAAAGGATAGGGGAAAAGCAGTCAACTAAGCTGAGACTTAACTGAACGCTGTTCAAAGCTCAAATTATATTGTCCAGAGAAGAGAGCCAAGCACTAGTAAAGAGTGCTGGTTAAATCTCCACGTTCAGATTAAGTCTAGAAACAGATTTGTTTTGTTTCTAAAGGTAGTATAAGGTGGAAATTGAAAAATACAGGAATTTTAAAAGACAACATTTGTAAAGAGCTCCTTAGATTTTTGTGAGGTTTTTTTTTTTTCCCCTGGAAATATTTTCAGGAGAAGAAAGGTTTTATGATTCAGTCACCCAAATACCAGATGCTGAGTCTCAACAATGACTCATAATTCCTGAATGATCCAAACAAATGAATAAATTTCTTAGGATAAAATATTTATTTTCTACCGCCATCTGCTAATTCTGTACAACAAATACTTATCTACAAACATTTCTTTTTGCACATGAAACGTTAATGGCAAATAGAATCTATAGACACAGTAGTACGGACCTATAGTAGACATACCCTTGGAGATAACACATACATATTATGAAGAAGAACATCAGTTTTTTGTCCAGAAGCAAATACAATACCTTCAGCATTTAACAGCAATAAAGAGCAGCCCACCAGGGATTTGAAACCATACTGTCTTGTATCATTAGTACACCTTTGTTTACAAAATGTCATAAATGAGGTTTTTTCAGTAGATTATTACTTTACACAGAAAAGAAATTGCTTGAGGTAGCTCAAAGATTACATATGACTGATTTTATGCTTTATGATTTCAAATTGCTTCTTCTATCTCTAGTCCATCTTAGCTGAGTAATATCATTTAAATATTTTTGGTAGTTTCCTTTCAACATCCTCTTAGACTTAAATGTTTCTGCCTTGCTTCAGGACAACATCTTTTAATTGCTTTAAATTATCAGTGATGTCTCCAGCACTTTCACTGAACATGGATTGATTTCAATTATCTTTCTCACGCTTTAGCATAAAAGCAGTCTTATTCAATTTACCCTAATTAGATCACACAACCTCTCGAAACTAAAGCAATGACAGTCATTAGAAGGTTGTACAGAGAGAGAAGAGAGAATATCAAGGTTGTTTACAGCACAGTTAGTCCTTTTGTAGTTTTGAAGCTGCAAGGAGAATCTGTCCCTGTGACCCTACGAAGGACTTAAAATTCAACCAAGAATTAATTTAGAACTAGTGGAATTTCACAGGTTCACATTTGTGTCAGAATTACGATTACTTTTTTTTCCCCTGCACTGACAAAGATCAAGATTTTCACTGCTGGCAATAATGCACCTACAGCACTGGTAGCTGCATAAGTCATTGTCTTCTCATCTTTTAATGTATACTTTTAATGTATAGATAAACAGGTTACTAACTACTTTAATGGATTAGTATGCAAGGAGGGTAGAAATAAGAAAACTATGATGATATGTGGTTTTAAGTCTTCCTTCACCTTCTATTGCCTCGAAACGTTCTTTTTCCTTAGTTATAAAATAGGACTGACGAGAGACAGATCAACTCTACACAGAAACTTTAGCTGCCCACTAAAGTTAATGGGCATGATGCAGAAAACATTATGCTGGCTGCATGCCAGCAGCTTGGTAAAGAGATATAACACTAAATTTAGAAAGGTTCCTGCAAGGAAAAAAGCAAACAAGCTTGGCAGCCTTGGATGTAGAAACAAAGGAGGAGAGAATAACTGCAATAAGGGTGTCCAGTAAACAGGTCTAGGATCATGCACAGATTCATTCAGCTTCATCCTCAGCAATCACCAGAACTATATGAAATACACTAGTCTACAAAGGTCCTCAGAAACAGTTACTGCTTTCTTACACTTTGAAATCTACAAACACTCAGAACCACAAAACATATTATTTCTAATAAAAAAAAGGCCAAAAGATGCAGAAAAATCTAATACAGAAGAGTATGCTGAAGAGGAACAGAGGAAATTTCTGGCGTCCTCAGTAAGTTCAATATTCCTGCAAAATTGTTCATAAATGCGTTGTAGAATCACAGAACAACTTGAGCTGGAAGACAATGGGCTTGCTTATTTTCCGGGAAAACAAGAATAGCTATAGTGTCTATCCTTGATTTCAGGGCTGTTTCTTATGCAAACATTTATAAATTAGTCTGTCTTGAAAAACTGCGCAGCCACACTCAAAATTAGGTTCAAAGACAGGAAACTATAGCTAGCTACAACACTTAAAAAGAACTTTTCTTCATGTACTGTAAATACTATAAATATATATTTTTAAAAACACAAATTCCTTTAGCCATGGAGTCTGAGTTACACATCTTCTAAGACTCAAGTAGTATAATACGCATTGTGGCAAAGCTATGGTCCTTCCGTATACTCCTCATAAGTGAAAATAGATCCAGTGGGCTAGTAACTCTGGCATTAATTTGTGTTCACCTTTTATAGACAATGCATACAACTACATCACAGTTCTGTAATATTGCAAAGTAGCAGAGTTTCTGGGATATAAATCTTAGTTCCATTGAAATTTCACAAAAAAAAAGTTATATTCAACTGTTATCTAGAATTCATAAAATTTTACACCTACTTAGTTACAGGTATATAAAGGTAGCTAAAATACTATCTACCAATTTTCCAACAAGAATAAACCCAGATTACACATCAATGCATTTGAATAAGTCGGAGCAAATATTTATCCATTATTTAGCCATAGCAGCCTGCTTCCAAATCCAATTTATCCAATGAATGCCTTTCCTAGAGGGAATTCTCTAGTTCTGGCACCTCTTGAACCTGTCAGGGCAACGAAGCAATAGGCCGCTAATTACCACAGCATGCTCTGCCAGGCTGTGATACTTAAGTGAAATCAAAGAGTTGCTCGTGACTTTTTCTAGATCACTCAGCTTTCATTAGCATAAATGGTGATCACATCTGCTGTGTGAGTCACAAGGTGGTGAACTACATATTAACAATTCAGTTCTAAAAAAAAAAACAAAAAAACAAAAAAACCCACCAAAACAGCACCATCTTGACTCCCACCTTAGGTAGGTACTAACGTTTATGTAATCAGAAACGGTAAGTGTCACATCCAATATGAAAGCTTTCATCTTCTGCTTAACTGGTCAGTGGAGGATGAACAAGGGTAGAATAACCCTTCTTATGTTTGAAAGCAGGAAGAAACTTTCTGTTGCCATGATTTCTCTCTTTTTTTTTTTTTTTTCTTCTTTCTAGGTACATTTCCTCAACTAATCGTACATTAGGAATTGTCCCTTTAAATCAGCCAGAGAATCATCTTTATCTTAGTTAAGTTTAGCATCATTAACTTGGTTAGAACCATTTTATGAACTGTTTGTGTCTTTGCAGAGACCATGGGATGCTTCTGAGGCTAGGTACATCAAAGAACCATTTAATCTTCAGAATATCTTTCACAAAAACCTATAGCTTTGGCATCATTCCTGCCTTTCAGCATCTTTTATTGGAAACAGTGCTGACAAAAGTATAGAAAATAGCCATCTTTTTTCATACTGCTTTCCTAAATCCTATATGGAGTCTACAGAGTGATGAATGTGTTGTAAAGTAGCCGTCTTTCCTCCATTAAGGGAGGAAATGTGAGAAAGAACAGCGGAGATGGTTACTGCTTTTATACTTGAATGAAAAAAATAGCTAATTCCAACTTCCCTGACAGAAACTTAAGGAAATTTCCTGTTCTAAACACCCTGGAAAGCTATTCTGTCTACTATATAAACAGTGAGGGACTGATTAGTAAATGGTTCATCTGCTGGTTGAACTAAGAAATTTGGCCAATTACTAAATGCATAACCACAATGAACACCCACACTGATTTAGAAATAAACTCCTTGCACTTCCAATCAACCTCAGTGTCCCTCTGCATCAGTCACAGAAATCAACATACCCAGTTTCTTATCAATTATTTCAAGACATTCTGTAGTACATTTTAGTTAAGTTACTTGACCATTGTCCATGGCAAATTTATTATCCTCAAAATATTCAAACACTTTTTTGGGGGCTGGGAGTGAATGACTATCTTGCCTATTTTCAGAGGCAATGGGAAGTCATTGGAAGTAGAAGAGAAATATTTTCTAACATTGGCATTAGTCATAACCAGCAAAAGCAAGTTAGCTGGTCAGCTGGTCAGCTTTCCATATGTAAAAACAGAAATTTTAAAAATATTTAACATATGTCAGGAAACCACATGCAACTTCATCTTTCCCTGTCTAACACGATACAGGAAGAGAAGTAATGAAAAAGGTGATAGTAGTAGTATAAAGATTGGTCCACAATGAAAATAACAAAACACAAGAACATAGTCCTTTCTCTAAGTCTTTAGCATCAAGAGTTAAAACATGTCATATTGCTCAAGTCACTCTTGAAAACTTCAGCTTTGTGAACCCCTGCATATTTGTAAGTGTACAAAACAGTTAGGATATTACACTACCAATTTTAGAACAACCACAAAGAATAAACTCTATTCACCAAGAAAATTCATCCACCTGGTAATTGTTCGTTGCCTCTGGATATACTTACAAAAGATCTTTTTCAAAGATTTACTATTTATCCCTAAAATTTCAGTGTTCAACAGTATATGATAATTATTTCAGGCTGAGAGGGAATTGCTCATTCTTTATATCAGAAACATTTTTATCTCCCTCTTTACTTGATGTTCCATTATTATTTAATCTCTTATTCCTTAACTCTCACCAAGACACAACATTAACCTCTGTAGAAAAGAAAAATACATTTATTCAGCTACTATTTTTCAGCCCATTTAGGGCAATTCCCTACAGCATATGGTTATTTATGATTTATCTAGTTGCATTTTATATTGTAACTTCATTGTTTTCTTCAAATCACCTAATTAAATTTGGCATGTGAGAATAATCTGGGTATAGAATTTGTATTTCAGTAGCCTGTAAAGGACCTTCAATGGAAAACATGTACTTAAAACAACTGTCCACTCCCAGAAGATTTTATAGTCAGAGTTACAGTAAAATACTGCAAAGTTGATTAAACAGACCTAACTGGGGAGTTGGGAAGAATGTCACTGTAGTCAAATGAGCTTATCTGGATGCACAGAGCTTTAGCAGTGTCTTTTCAACTGCTATAACCATGGTTATCTGGAAGTGCCTGTTAAATGCATTTATTCGCAACACTTTCAAATAAGGAAATGCCTTCACCAACTTCTAGGTGCTCCCAACCCAATTGGGAGACAGAAAATAAATAATTATTTGGGCATTATTTACATTTTGTTTTGACATATTATCATGTGCACTTTTTCCTATCGCTCTCTAGAGCAGGCATTTTCCCAAGTATAGCTGAAATATTAGCTGCAAAATATTTTGGGAACATTATGACACTTACATAAGAAATATGGTAGTTCATAGCTGCATAGAACTGCAAACTTCCTACAACTTATCTATACCACATCCCCAATTTTACTGCATTAAGGAGACCAGAAGAATCTCTGCCTTTAAAAAAAAGCAGGCGTGGGGGCAGGACTCTGGCAGATGTTAATACACAAGTACAAACATACCACTCAATGCATTCTTAGGCTTATTACTCAGCTGGATTGGGTACTTATGTTTGTGACGATGATTACCTTTTAATTATCTTTGATTACCAGAGTGGTAATCAAAACAAACTGACTTATCTTGTGATGACATAACAGGGACAGCACAGGACAATTAATTTGGTTCCAAACCAAAACAAGCTACTACCATATCAAGCAACTGTACATACTGGAACAACGTGCCTACCTTTGATTATTATTCAATTAGAGCAAGAAGTTGTCTTTTTCATGCCCAAGAATCCTTATTCTTCCAATCAAAATTTGAGGAGGAACTAGCTCCCAAATATACTAAGGTCAAAGATCAGCTCTTTTTGACCCAAGCAAAGAAGTGCTAAAAAAATAAATAAATAAATAAAGTCACTAAACACAAGAAACCCATGTATTCAGTAGTTTGAAATATCATTAGGTGACATGAAAGGTGTTGCAAGATATAAGTTTCAGGCTTTTCTTAAGCAATAACTCAATGAGTGTTTTTTTGCAGTTCTTTTGCTCTGTTCCCCATGCCAAGTAAATGAACGGGATGAGGCAGTTTTTTCCAAGGATTACTTAAAAAAAACAAAAAAAAAACAACACAAAAGGAAACAGAGTTACCCATTAGAAACTGCTTGCATATCTTTAGGAGGCAAATTTAACTGTAATACCATGAAAGCAAGATCTTTGTTCTTGATAATAGCAGCTTTTCTCTATAGAAATGAATACTTTTATTTCTAGCGAAAGATCAACAACTAGGAGATTTTGTGCTATCTGCCTCTCTTACAAGCAACCCACCAAGATCAGAAATCCCCTGCCAAAGGAGCCTCCATTCATTTTTTGGGAAAGACAAAGAATTAAATAAGTTAATGGACCTTACACTACTTCACAAATTGAGAGTATGAAATGTCTATTAAGAATTAGTATTTTTAATTCAAAACTACTCACTGAAGGTTCTGTCTCATCCTAGGTACTGCCAATGAAAAAGAGAAATCAAGTAACCTGGGTACAGTCCAAGTCCCCGGACCTGATAAATGCAGAGAAAAACTTCATAGCCAGTCCCAGTTATAGTAAATATAGTAAAGGAGTGAGCAAAACTCTGGGTAAACATTTTTCCCCCGCTACCTATAAATTCATTGCACTATGGATAAGCAATCCATTTTGCCCTATGGAAGAATCAATAAAAATAAGTATTCTCCTATTTAAAAGGATACAACATTATCTGCTACTATATGCTGATTTTTATTATTATTATTTTTTAACATAGAAGTGTATACAGATTGTGAAAGTTCTGTTGGCTAATCTCACTGCAAGATGTTCCCACTTACTTCCCCCTCCCTCCCCCCCCCTTCAAATAATTTACACTGGTAACTGCATAAGGAAGTGTAAGCAGTTTACTAACATGCGTACATCAATGTGCAGAAAAACACTACACTAAAACCCTCCAACAACAAATGCAGCAATAGGTCTCATCTGTAAGGTCACAAGAGTTGAAGCATCTGAAGTTTTCTGTACTATAATCTAACCATTATTTATATTTCAGTTTACTAACAAACTGAGAAACATGCACTGAAATTTCAGGCAATTTGCTTGAACCCTGCTCTCTCGCTCACCACCGTCTGTCAAAATAGCCATTCTTTCTCATACATCCAGACTTAAGTAGTTTGTTTTGTTTGAAAACATGTGTTTCAAGGAAAGCAGTTAGAAAACAAACCTATCCAGACTATTTTGTAAACTATAACTCCATGCAATATTTTGCCACAGATTACAGAAATCAATAAAAAGAAACTCGAGCAGTTGCACTTTGCTGATTAATTTTCCAAATTTCAATATTCAACATATTATTAAAATGATGGAACAAAATTGTGAGGAAGAAGAAAAAACCCTTTATCCACTATAACTTGTTCCACAACTAAGGATCTGATCATATCTTTGTTGACACAGCAATTATTTCTTCCTACATCTAATACTAAGCACTTATCATGAATGATAAAGCAAACAAAATTACTTGCCAACTGCATCATTCTGATCATTCCTGCTGAGTTCTAACTCTTTCTTCTTGGGGGTGTAATTCTCCAAAATAGGCAAATTAAAACATTGTAAAATTTTATTTCAACAGATCTCCTGCCAGCCACCTTCACATACGGAAGAACTTAGAGGCTTACAAAGCCAAATATGTATTGTTGCTAATTACATGTGTTCAGTTATAAACCTGGGCTTGCGTACTAATAATTTAAAAATCATGTACGATTTTTTTTACTGTACAAACATCTCATAAAAGGTAATTATGAACAATTTTTACAGTGACTAACAGTCTCCTTCAGCATCATCTTATTCCTTTAGTCACTTCAAACATATTTTATTCATCCTCACTTCCAACTTTTCTTTCTTTTTTTTTTCCATTTTTGTATTTCTTATCAGATGTTCTCACACATACTTGCCTCTATTCTTTAATCTTTCTACCTATCCTTTGGTCCAGATATTTTACACCTCATAGGTGCCTCTTTCTGACCTTTTATTTTTCATCTACATTGGATCATTTTTTTGTCATACCGTATTCACTGCTAGATAAAATACCTTCATTTATCTTTCAACACTTTCTATTTCCTATGTCTTCCTCGCATTGATTTTTCTCATCTTCCACTAAAATAACATCACATGAAATTCAGTGATCCTTCTACTCCTTTTTGTCTATTTCCAGCTCAAATGACAAACTTAATAAGACTACAGTAAACAGCAATTTGAATTTACTCAATATAAGCATTTAATATTTTGTCATTAGCGATGCCCTCTTCATTGTTAACAATATAGAGATTGCAGTATTTTTGACTGATTTGTTTCTAAATCAAGGAGACAAGTGAAATAAATCTTCATTCCTGTGCAGCAAATTACTCGTCTAATGATCGACACAAAAAAGTTGGTAGAACTAAGCACAGAATAAACTGTATTTATGTGCTTGATTTGCATAGCTCTGACATTCATAAGCAGGTACATAAATGACTATGAATACAAATCCTGAAAGATGATTATTGGTTTGTGTGAAACTACCGAAAGAGACTTTCGAGTCCCTTTATAATCAATCTCCACCAATTAACCACTTAAAAAAAAAAAAAAAAACACCTTTATATATTATGCTGCCATTTCTCAGCACTCTTTTCCAAACAGATTGGGAAGCATGGCAGGAGATAGAGGATTTAAGCTTTCTCTTTTACTGGTACGAGAACAATGATTTCCACTGACTCTTGGAAGGTAACAGAGAAACTGAAATTGATGGTGCTGTACAAGCACAGGTAGCACTCAAGCAAGAATTTAAGAAAGACAGCTGAAAGGAGTCCTCAATAGCAAAGGTCAGGAGAAAGATCAAAATAGAACTATTAACAGATCACAAACATAAGTGGGTATAAACATTTCTATGTTATTCAGAGGGGTTTTGTTTGTTTTTTGGTTTTTTTTTTTTTCAGAGGCTACTGTTTCCATGCTACAAACCTTCACCCATTTGTCTATTCTGATCTCCCACCAAGAGCATGTAGAAGAAATGTCAGTACTTTCTGATTAAAGAGGAAAAAAAAAACCTATCACCCTCATTGGTTGCTGCAACAAACAAAATGGACAGACGATACCTTCTTCAGCAGGATGATACACAAGAACATACTTGGAGGACAGTATTTCTCTAAGAAGAAATAATTCTGCATTCCAATAGACATTGAAGATGAAAGTGTGGATCTCAGTAATACTGTCTGGTTCTGTACCCACCAATGTACTAAAAATTTAAGCCACAATAGAGGAGATTAACTTTCTATGTTAAAATATTGTTATACATTTCTACTTTATCAATATCTGGCCACTACCATGTTATCAGCATGTTATTCAGTTGTCCAGCTTGACTTGATATGTCAAGAAATGTTGCTCTTCCTCATAGTTCTCTTTAAGCTAAATAATCTTCTATTATCAGCAACATCCACCAACCCAGTCACCAAATCAATAATGAATACACCAAAGAACATCAGGACTGATGCACTACCAGAGGAAGCCACTACAAACTGCTCTTCACTCTTAAAAAATGATCTGCAGTTTCCAGGAAAGTATATCCTTTAAATCAAGTTGCCTGCCTGGTAATGTCATATTGAGATAACTCAATGCAAGTCACATAATTACATCATGCAACTTTATATCATTTGACATGGCTGAGGCAATCTAACATAAAATATCACAGTACAAAGCATCAGCTGGAAAATTTAAACATTGCCTTTTTTTTTCCTTCCTAAATGGAAAGCAGGGTAGGAAGCCCTCACAGTCTTTAGATTTTTCAACTTCAGTCTCCACAGAGAGAGGAAAAAAAAGAAAAAATATGGCTTGTCCATAATACTGATTTTTATACATGTAACCAAAACAAAAAATTAGCAGTGACTTCACTACAACCTGAATCTAAAGCTTCTCAAGCAATGGTCTACTATATCATGATCAGGAGCTCTGTACAGAGCTCAAAATACTCTAACTGTATGAAAAAAAATAAATATATATTCCTACGTTAGATTAAGAACCTACTCAGAAGGGTGCCATCTTGCAATCTAATATATTCTATATTACTCATTTAATTCCTCTCTAAGGAATTGTGTTAAAATAAATTACAGTGCTAACATATCTCTTACTTTGGATTTATATACTTGCATCGCTGTAAAATCAGTAATGATGTTCAGATGCAGCTAATGCCATGTTAGTGTAGCACACTGGAGTTTCTTGTCTACTGCATTACAAATCTTATTCAGGCAGACTTTGCCTTCTTTGGACTCAGCTATCAATACCTAGTTAAATGAATGAATAAACAGCCTTAATGCCACTCATTAATAAGTGTATGATCAGGGCTCGATGGGCAACCTTTTTTTGGAAGCATAACCATTTAGAGTCTTACAAAAAGACATCTGACCTTCAACAAAGACTACACTTATTTTGGCCAGCAAGTAGTAGAGTTGGGTAGAGGAGACAACATGATATGATGAGATGATCACCTTGTAGTCACAGCAAAGCAATTTAGCGATGTTGTGAAAGTAGGAATGTAAAAAAAAATAAATAAACCCACACCAAACAAAGCTCCTCCAAAACAAGACAATAAGTTACTGTCAAACAGATACCTTCCAGCCTTTAACAAGAAGAAAAATATTACTTTTGCTTTTTTTTCCAAAAGCAAAAGTCGTAAAGCATAGGAATTTGAATGTATGGGCACAATGTTGTGTTCATCCCTGGGGGAGCAGCCAATTCCCCTTGAGATGCACAAGTAAGCAACACAGAGATTGAGTTGTTACTGAAAGCCTGACAGGCACTGCCAGTACCCCTTCTGTGCTCTTTGACAGCCAAAAAACGTGCATGTAAGGAATGTTTGTACTCCAATGAAAAATGATTTTTGGATTCTGCATGTCCTGAGAGTGAAGACACTCCTTTCATATGCAGAGATGCAGTCACTCTGAAAAACAGCTAGGAGATAATTATTCCAGCATCCTCCTGATGCTTATGGCAGTAGCCATACTTGTTACTTCACTGCTTGTTAAAGACACCATGCACGTAACACATCAGAAAAACATTCCATTCTTCTTTTATCAGGTAATCAGACCGCTATAACATTTTGGTTTTTTGTTTTTTTTTTTGTTCTTCCACAACCCCCCGCCCCTCCCCTCCTCAACTCCTTGTCCCAGAAAAGGAAGCAAAAACTAATGTGAAAAACGAACACAGCACCAGAAAAAGGCCAGTTACAAGCTATAAAGGATGAGTGTGATATGATGTATCATCTACAGTGGGGGGTGTAATTAAGATGCCATTATTCAGTCTACAGAATGGAGATACTCTTGTCAAACACAGTAGGGACTAGAGCAGGTTAAAAAAATAAAATAAAATCTCACTCTAGCTTGGTAGATTCAATTAGACCAAGTTTGAGGTCAGAGATAGCTTAGTAGTGAGGAAATTAACTTACTACAGAAATAAAACTCTGTTCACCAGTGCATTCAAGAAGCATCTTGGGAATAACATGCTTATCCACAGGACTAGAGATTATGCCTGCCACATACATGATTCTATACAAGTTGGTTTTTTTCCCCCCTTCAAATACTAAAAACACCTTAGAAAGAGAGAGATCTTGCTAGTAAATATTTCAGTAGAGTAGATAAAGTGTCAGGGTTGAATGAGCTTATTCTCTCACAGTTTCATTAAAAACATTAAAGAAATAAAAATGTCTACTTCCTTGAAATATTTTGCAAATCTAAATTCAAAACCACTTTGCTGTTATTAAACAAAGACGCATGGTGAAAAAAAAAAATCCCAAAAGAATGAGAAATGTGTCATAAAATTATATATTGAAACAGAGCATCTTCAACAGAATTTATTTGCTAAAGTTAGCATAATTCCCATCCTTCTCAGAAAATACAGAAAAGTCAATTTAATCCTGATGAAAAGTGGAAAGTACACGAAAATCTGGAATTTCCAAGGAGCAAGAAACTTACTACGTGGGATTCAGGTGCATTCCATGGAACAGAGGAGAATTCATGAGGCCACTAATGAGATACTTTGAGTTTCTATTTTGTTTGTGCACCGTTGGTGGAATTTACAAGAAAAATCAGTAACATCTACATAAAACCCAAAAAGGAGTGAACTGCTCATAAGTCAATAAGTGCTCAACAGAAACTATAGGTTTGAAGCCATATAACTGTAAACAGAACTTAGCTTATTAAATTTTCCACTACTGACATTGATGTATACTCAAACAGTAAGGATTTTAATGATAGATTTGCGTAAAGAACAGAGTTCTCAGAAGCGGCTCTTACGCTATTAACAATTAATTGAAATAATTAAAACAATGCATCAAGATAACAAAGCACACAGATCTATTTTTAGCAGAACTATTCCTATTCAGCAGAGGAAACATATGAAAGGATTTTAACAGGCATACTTGGGCTACTCCTAATAGTATTCTGTATTTGTTTACACAAGAAAATCTTGATTATCATCTAGAGTAACTTTTGTTATCAAACATTATCAAATTAGTGATTCATATTTTCTAATGCAAACAAGTATTATTAATTTTAACTATGAAAAATTTACATAGGTAATGGAATGACTGTGAAAACATTGTCTTAGGGCAGTTAAAACCTATGTTGCATTTAGCAAAACTGTGAACATGAATATTTATTTTTGATGAACAGCAAGACTAACCAACTTTTTATGCACATAAATGATGAAACAAATATCGAAGAACATTTATAATCAATAATCATTCTGAGATTAATTTGTGTAAAACTGTTCATTTAATCTTCTTCCAGCAAGTTTTCAACATAATGGATTAAGTTCAAACCATTAATCTATGTCGTAGTATTTGCCAAAAAGCACAGGAGCATTTCCTAAAAATATACGGCAAACAATCTAAGACTTCCCACAAGGAAGCAGGTTATATGAAGAGGGATATACATCAATGAATGTAAGAAAACTTCTAGTTGTAAGCTTAAACCTTCCTTCTAACAAGACAAAAAACACAGCAAGATCCTCTTTCCTTCCTCAAGCTGCAGAAGAGAAGGCAAATAAATATTTACACCATTATCTCAAAAATAAGATGGGTAAAAAAAAAAAAGCCTTAAAATTCAGTTTTTCCCTCCAGTCTGTCACTAACTTTTTAGATTAAAGATGTCTATGTCCCTCAGAGGTATATGCAGAGTCCTGAAGATGTAATGCCAAGCTGGTTAAGGAAAACATCAAAAAAGTTGCTACAATGGCCTGTCAATTAAAATATGTTAGGAGCACTCAGACCTAATAAGTGATTAAATATCTATATGTCTAAACAAGGCACACTGTGTTCTGAAGGCTAACAGGGCCAATTTTCCATTGTAAGAAATACTCTGATCAACTTTAGCAAATGTTCCTGAGAAATATTGTTGATTATTAAAAGATAAAACAAACTAATTGAACCTACCAATGCTACAGTAGACAATTACGAGATGTATAAATATCCATTTTTATGTCCGATTGAATTACAATTTGACAGGTGACTTAAACAGAGACTCAGGAAGAAAAGGACTGAGGATCATTGCCTTAAAGTGCCAACAAGTCATCAGGTACTATCACAATATCACAAGACAGAAAGAACTTCTGGACTAATAAGAGCTTTTTTTTCTTCTTTTTTTTTAATCCACAACTTCAGCACTGATAGAAGAAAACATCCTATTTCTTACCAATCACAAGCTACCCAGTCCAGATTTCCAAATTTGCAAATACATTGCAAATCTACTCCCTTCGTCTAATTTTGCATAAGTTGATTAGAATTATTTGTCCCCAACAGATTTTTATCGAATAAAGGACTTCAATTAATAGACATTCATTCAAAATGCTGCACAGAATGAATTTATTACCAAAATAATTTTCTGCACTAATTTCTCTAAGCATTTCGAAGCCACAGAAATCAGTTAAGGCAAGTTTATCCAATGCCAATGCAAGTTTACTGTAGACAGAAATCATGGGTCTGAATCTACTCCTGGTATCACTTTGCCTTCTAGTTTCATGAGTAGCACATTGAAATCCTTCTGAGATGACTAAGGTGCTACATGGTGAACCCATTATTCACTTTTGACACATTAGGAAACAATCTGATCTCAGGCTAAATCTTTTCAGAATAATAAGATTGATACATACTTTCAAAAATAGCTTAATATCTAATTCAACTTCGGCTATGAAGTCAGTGCACATCAATCCCTCCTCCTAGCAGTTGGAATTAAAGACTATTTTAATCCTTCTACTGAGAGGAGATCCCCTTCACTTAGCACTGGGAGAAGGAATGCTTTGTAGAGTTTCAGTGATTCAGAATCATTCTGAACAATTAATTATGGGTAATAACACAGAGAGAGTTAAGTATTCCTCCTGAATGAGCCAGAGACAGAAAACATTTACACACAATCAGTATTTATTCCTCACACTCCCCACACATACTGGAATTACTATAAGACTTTTCCTAAACTAAACAACATAGAGAAAACAGCTCCTGTTATTAGTATAAGCCCCCAAAATGTGATACAACAAACTTTTCATAGAAGAGAGATCCTGAAAAATAAATGGAAATAGATCCGCGCTGCACCTGTTTGACCTTAGGGCACCACTGATGTTTCTTCAGGTAAGAAAACACTGCAGCACAAAAATAAAAAGTAAAGGCTGGCTGACTTTAAGCACACCTTAAGAAAACTATCTCCATTTATGACTAAGCCAATTTTGTGCTTACTGTATTATATGAGAAGTTTCCAGTTGAATCTGTGTGCTTGTAACTCAGATGTAAAATTCTGCTTTAGGCTGAAACTTGGCACTCAAGGTCTCAGATTCAGAGCCACTTAAAACAAACAAACAAACAAAAGATAAATATTCAGAAGGTGAAAGATTGCTTAAGCTTCAGGGCTCCAGAGACTCAGTATATTTAGACTTATACAGAGTTGGTATGGATCCTAGTTCTTCCACTAGAGCTAATGCATGTTCTTTCAAGTACGAAAAGAAACGGGGCACAACATACGTGAAAATGATATGCATGATCTCTTACAGTCTGGATATAGTTTTCATGGTTATTATCAATATTTACTGATAAAGGGAAGATTACAAGGTGCATTGAAAGAAATGCTGCAAGATACTACTACAGATAAAGAACTGTTAGCTCTATGCAGAGTGGATTTATTTATTTATTAAACAGATTTATGGGATGCTAAGACTAAAGATAACCAGACATTCTAGTCAAAGACAGTTTTTGTTGATGGAACTTTGCACCATCTAAGATAGTTCAATACTCACTTCAGTAGGGCTCAAAATGCTTGGAAGCTGAGCAGAATGCAGTAGATGGTGAAAAAGTTGTTTGAAAAGATGAAAGGCCCGCCGAAGATTTGTGCCACGAGCACTATTTCTTAGTTTCATTCTGAGAACATTATGAATTACTACTCTATTAAAGTTTTAGACTCCTGCTGAGACGAATTTATCAAGGTCGATGAATCAACCTGATTGAACCATGCCTTTTGGAAAACGCGAGCCATTTTAACAACAGATCTCCATGGATATATGCACATGAAAGAATAAACTGCCAATCTGCTATTTACTGAACAATCACCCCATGGTTGACTAAAATTGAGAAAACAAGAGGTTCTGCATAAGAGGGGGGGTAAGATGGGAAGGCATCAGTGTAATTTGTTTAATATAAGATTTGTTTGGATTTTTATATATAAGTGGAAAGGAGAACTTAGGTATACACAGCCTCAACTAAAGCAGTCCATTTAAGAAATGGGTATGAATAGTCAGTTTTATCTAGCTATAAGCTGGTTATATTCAATTACTGCTGTTATTATCACCACCTTTTACAGGCTACTGGATCTGTTAAAGTTCCCAAGCTATGTAGCCTCTGTTGCTTGCAGCTACATTGCAGCAAAACTGAGTTGGTGCAGAGATATTCATTTATTTTGAATACTTACCTGTAGGAAGCTACAATAAGGAATAGGTGAGAATAGTGTAACTAAACTGTTTTGGACCAGCTGTATACTCAGACCACACATCCCAGAGCGTATGAACAGGAAACTTGCCATGCTAATGTTATCTTCCCATAAGACCTACTCCTGAATCTCTACCCCATATTAGCTTTCTAGAGTGTGTCATGTATGTCATCACTGATGATGTTTGGAGCTGAAGTAAACTTGTACAATAATAAACATATACATTTTATATAGAGAGATATAAATAAAACCTACATACACAAATTTGTTCAAGATGAATGCTTTGCGTACTAATTGCATATCTACTTTAGAATATTAAACTTAATAAGTCTACTTATTACATTGGTAGATCTATTTGATTAACTCAGTATAGACAAACATTGTAAATCTTACAACAGTTATAACTGTAATACTTTGAAAAAAAATCCAGAATATTCTTTATAATTTAGACAAATGCCTGAAAAGCATACGCACAGTGCATGTTTTTGTAATATATTTTCAGTAAAGGAAAGACAAAATAAAAGTTTAATGCTGCATTACAGAGGGAAGCTGGAAATGAACCATATAGCTCCATCAACATGTTTCTGAACCAAGTTTTTAATATTAATGTTTTTAATAAAGATGGAAAAGAGAAATGCCTTTTCATGTTTAAAAAAGAGAAAAAAAAGAACGAACAGGGAATTGTGGTAAATGATGAAAACCAAATAAATACTTGAGAAATCCAAACAATATTTCATTGGTAGATGTTCTCCACTAACTTGCCTTCATGGCACATCCTACTCAGATACTTGATGAGATAAACTTTATCAGTCTAAAGTCCACATGTCATACAGCAAACTGAGGAATAGTCACATTGTTTTTTGCTTAAATTCCTTGTAAATTCTCAAGTACGGTGTCTCAGACTAAAATATCTCTTTCCTGGGTTCATAGCAAGATTCTGATAGGTTTCCTAGTATGTGAGTCTAACAGCATGGTTTACACTCTGAATATACAGGAAATTTTGCAAAACCACAAGTGTGCAAGATTTCTCTAGAAAGGGTTCAAAGTGCCCAGCACCTGTACGTACTGAATTCTACTGTCAATTTAGCAATGCTGAGGGTATCACAGTGCTCCTGAGTAGACTCAGGAAACACATCCTTTCCAAAGGAAAAAAAAAAAAAAAAAAAAGGAAAAAACCCAACTAAACCACTATTGGTTTTCCCCTTTCTTGAGCTGCCTTGATAGCTCAAGCATTCAGATTCATGCAAGGGAGAGAGAAGAAACACAGGACTAAACAGAATAGGACTGTGGGCAATCCTGACATATTTCTTGAATTTCCTTTGAACCCATCTCACATGCAAAATTCAATAAGCATACTGAACTTTATGCCTCATTCACACAGACACTATTGAATTCTGCTAAGATACAATGACCACTGCTTATTAAAAAATGATAGGCAGAGAAGAAAGTGAAGGAAATTAAAGATGCACATTCACGGGAGGGAAGAGAGAGATTAGCACATGTGAACTTCTTGGGTCTTTCATCACATAAACAAATTCTCTCTCAAAGTCCGTATGAGAGTCTCAATACTCATACAAATGTTTTTATTAGTAATAATGTAATGCAAGAATACATTGTGATATTACAAACTTGCCTCATTATTAAAATTTAAGAAATGTTTTTCTTATGTTTGGACTGCTTGGAAAACTAGAACACTTAACTCAAAATAATTAAAAACTGTTAAAGCTCAAAAGCTTCAGGTTACTTTTCTCAATAAGATGTAGATATGAGTCAGCTTTATAAAAACATACTTTGTTATAAAATTGCATAATGTATTTCCATGCTAAATTATTCAAAAATCTCTTTTGTACTATTTTTCTCCCTAATTTTCTTTCCCTTGTTGCATTAGAAATAAATATGGAGCACCTAGTGAAAAACAACTTTCCTATGAAACATTCAGTAATATATTTAATATATATTTTCTTTTTTTGTATTAGAAGAGGTAAAGATACAGCTAGCAGCTGACTATTGCATTAATAGAGGTAATGACCAAAGATTATTTGCACTGCACTGGCAAAAATGAGTGACTGATTTGCATATTCTCTCTCTCAAGAGCTGTAACCACTCACAAAGCATTGGTCATCACTGCAGGCATTTCAGGCATTTTTGTTTGGCAAAAAAAAAAAGTTCCTAGATTGCTTTCATTAATTCACAAACTTCCTTCATGGGAAATAAGCATTTAGAAACTGGGACTCTTAATTATCAAAGATAAATGTCACTAAATTATTTGACAAAATAAGTGACTTTCTGTAGCGTCTCACTAAGTTCTACAATGCGCCTTCAAAATGTAGGAAGTTACTTTCACATACTCCAAAATATGCTTATGTTTAGGCACAAAATCCATATGTATGCCTCATAGGGTAAATAACAGTGATATGTAAAACAAAACCAACAAATCTCTCCAGTTTACTGTAAGTACACAATTAATTTGTGCATGTTCTCTGAAGAGACACGTTTGTTCTGTGCTCTGCATTTTGAAGTATTCACAGTAAAACAGAAACTAACAGAATTATGTCTTAAACACAAAGTACACCATCTTCCTCCCTGCGGCTTTGTAAGTGTACCACCTTGGAGGAAAAGACATGATCAATAATTACTTGCAAGAACACCAAAAGGAGTTTTGTGTAACACAAGAGGGAACTAAGAGGATGATAAAGGAAAATATCACTGCATCTAGAAGAATTAGTGATTTAAAGGATCGAAAGAGAAACCAGGTTCAGACAGAGGGGCTCTCTCCAGTTCCAGTGGTAACTCAGCTTGCCAAAGTCCTGCAAACATATTCCTGGTACGTGAGAAGAGTGGTAAATACAGGAGGTGAACTAACTTGCTTTCATCAAGGGTATAAACTATCATAAATTACTCAACATTGACTACAGGGGAAAAGCAGGTAGTTACTGTCAAGCAGCAGATGTGGAATGAAATCTCTCCCTAGCTCACCCACTGAAATTAGGTCTGTGTCCTTTCTCTAAGAAGCCAAATAACAAGCTCAGCACCTTGCAGAGCTACATGCAAGATGAATTCATTTTCCTTAATCTTATTAGAGCCAATGAGGAAAAGGAAGACTTGAACATAATTGCAAGATAAAAACAAAGGACCGATTTCCTGTGAAGACAAAGTTGCCTTCAACCCTGCATTTCAGCCACAATCTCTTTTTCAGTGAAAACAAGCACATTCTTTTTCATCATGCATTACATAATGAACTACTACATAACATGCTACAAAAGAAAAAGTATTAAATATTAAACCATTAAACAAAACAGTAACACGTCACGCATCGCAACTAGATCTGACCTTCTTCCCATTGCTTCCCAATATAAATTAGGGAGCAAGTCCATTGATCCTGATGGAATGACATTAAGGCTGGTCAAAAACAGATTTAGGTGGACAGCGTGCAGTCTGGCTGCTAATACAGAAACACTTCCTAGTCAAAACAAATATGCTGATAGATGCTACATATTATTAGTTCCTCTAGAGTCGTTAGAGAAGTTAATGCACTGAGATTCAAATAGAAATTAAAAACAATAGCTCTAATATTTTTCCAATTGTACCAGCTAGATATTAGATCTGCTCATAAATTTTCCCCTGCCCATATACTTAAGCCATCATAAGAGATAATCGGGATATTAGTTTCACTGATAATATCATCCTGAAGTAAATGGAGATAGCCCGGTCCAGAAAGGGCAAAAACTGCTGTTATGAATACTTACTTCATATACATACACAAACACAAAGAAGGAGTTGTAATTTCAAACATAATAGTGCTACATGAAACGTTAATGAACTAAAAGTTACCAATAATGAGCATCAATACTATTTAGCTTTAACAGAGATTGTATGCATTTATCCTTTTAGCTGCTTTAAAGAGCAGACCGAGAAAGACTGCGCTAGGGAGCTTCAAACTGGTGCAAACTCATTTTTTCACCTCTACATGGGTACTACCAGTGCTTGATTTCCTACCAGGACACAAAAAACATACAAATCCGTATTCTAATTCCTCCAGGTGGGATGGAGAAAAGACTCAAAGGTAAACGTGCAAAACTTGCTCAATTTGCTAGGTAAAGAACAAACAAAGCAAAACAAGGAATTCAATTGCTGTTTCCCAGCAACACACAGATGTTCAGCCACTCTCAGGAAAGCAGGGCTCATCATGTGTAGCAGTTTCTTGGAAAGGTAAATGCCATCACTCTGAATGTCCCTCACTTTCTCCATCTGTACACCAGATTCTATGGCTGAGTATATGCCATATGCTATGGGACATCCCTTTGGTCAGTCTGGGTCAGCTGTGCTCGCTGTGTCCCTTCCCAACTTTCTAACTGGCAGGACAGAATGAGAACACACAAAAAAAAAAACACAACAAAAATCCCCCAAACGATAAAAAACAAAACCTAGCTCCACAAGAACTCACAACATCAGTGGGTAATTGCCAATATACTCATCAAAACTCAATACACAGCATGAAGTAAGGCTCTACAAATAAAATTAACTGTATCCTAACAAAAAAAATCATAACTACCTTAGGCTATGTTGAAAAAAACAGCATTTTGTAGCTGAGAATTTGCCCTATAAAATAGTATTATTGTACTTATTGTAGCTGTTGTGATTTCCACTGAAGTAAGTAGGAGGCATTACTTTTGAATTTACATACATAAATTCTTTTCTCCACAGATGCCAGCTTTCATGTTTTGAAAGCACAAAGACGAAAAAGACTAACATTAAAGACTGTTTATAACTTAAGAATTACTTTTACAGCAATATAGAACTCAAATTTGGAAGGAGTCATTCCCTGATCATGGTTGGGTATGTATATATGAAGAAAGAAGCAAAGTGCACAAAACAGACAAATTCAGCTTTGAGAGTTTTGAAATAGAGTAGAAGATGCAAGACACCTCCAATTTTCTAAGTCTAGAAGCAAACTTTCTTTTTCCTTTAAGTGAAACACATTTCCATTGTGTTAACAACAACAGCCAACACTGAATGAGACAAACATTTCTATGACAATGCCCAAGGAGGCCCAGGGAACACAACTAGAAAAGAAGAGCATGAGACCTTTCCCCTAGAAACTTTTGAGAACTCCATTTTCAACTAATGAACTTCTCAGGCTAGATGTAGTTTTCCATATAGTAGAAGCTACCAAACTGATTCCTACCAGGTTTCATCTGATGGTCCACATCTTACCTGTGGCACGCTTAAGGGAATAATCAGATTGTCTGAGTCCCCATGCTTCACATGATCATTTGTGAAGTTTATATCCATTCATTACAACGGTCTATCAGTGTTTCCCTCCTGTAGATAAAATGAAATTAAGAACATCCCTCTTGGGGAAAAAATAATTTTCTTCCTTTTATTTTTAACACAATCAACAACTGTGTCTTTAACAAATGAAATATAATGAGTACTTTTCAACATAGAAATAGATCTCATAGCTCAAGGTACTCCTATTTGTACAAAAATCACTACAAGAAGGAAGGTTTATCATCATAATTAGCCTTCAGAGAATAATTTTGATTACAATATCAAAGTTCCATATAAATCTCTGCAGTTGCTCAGTATTAAAGCACTTCAACTAGAAGATAAACTAATCATCTCAGAAGATAAATGAATGGTTGTTTCCATGTTTCTCTCAGTATTTAAAAACTTATCTTGGGATAAATAAACTTGAAGACAGAGCAAAGAAGTGAAAAGTCTTCCATCTAATTTTGTAAAAATGAATTGAGGCTAAGGAAGCGTTATTATGATACGTTAAGAACGTGCCTGTAGGAGCTAGTTCTGCTAAAATAATTTGTGTGTAGTTAAAAGCAAATGTAACAGCTCATTTCAGCAGAAAGCAGAAAGATGTGGTACTGGAAAAGTATGTACACTTCCCTCAGGAGACCAATCTTGCTTTTAATGAATTATTTAAATTAAAGATAAATATGTGTAAGACAGTCCTAGAAATTACATTAACCACAGATTCTCTACTTGGAGTGGCATAGCAAAAAAAATCCCAGAAAGAAGAGGGACAAATAGTAGACAGCTCACAGCCAATGGAATTCTAGCTAAGTCATACCTCCAAGATTTCCTGAATAACTGAAGAGATCAAGTGGAATAAAAAGTATTTCAAAAGGAATGGTTAAAGCCTGATAAATTCCACATTTCAACTGGATTCATAACATTCTACAAGGATGTAGCCAAAAATAGCATTTGGAAGTTTCCAAGATCACCCTCAGAGCCATCTTAGGCAAAAGGTGGGATATACACACTAGATCAAGATGTATGTGAGCCGGGCACTGTTCCACAGACCGGGGAGGAAGAAACACCATGAAATTTACTGCAGGACTCCCAAACGATAGTTTTAACCAAGGCAGCTGGAAAAAGAGAACCATCCCCATTTTCAGTAAAGTACTTCAGATGGAGTATTCAGAAGCCATTTATATGAACAACTGATTTCTGAATCACTGTGTGGGACAAAAGATGCTCTGTATTCCTGCACCAGATGAAGAAAGGAACAATGAAGGTCACGGTTCACTTAATATTACAAACAATGGAAAGAATACTGAGAGCATCTTTCAGATTATATTAATATTACTACATTAATTTGTAAGAAATAGCTTGTAATTTGTAAGAAATATCCCTTGATATAATCAAATATATTTTTTATGAAAGTTTAAGGAAAGTGGTTCATGAGCATCAGAAAAAAAAACCATGATTTGAAAAACACGACATTAAAAGATTAGTAAAATGACAAGATTAATATACTATGCCAGATGATAAATTAGAAAAAATCTTCTACTGTCAGGATAAAATCAAAATAACCTAATAAATCCTTTTCCAACCATTATAATTGTGTTAAAAAAAAAAAAAGTAGTACTTTACTAAAAACTTTCCAGTATGACATGAAAGAGAGTATCTCTTCATAACTCAACAGGGAACCTTACATAACTAGCTAGACATCTAGTAAGACCACTGAGTAATTATTATAACTTGGCAGATTTATTTTTCCTCTCCTACAAAGAAAGGATGCATTTTTACCTTACAGAATGAAAAACATGACTGGATCATGTAAGCATTGTCAAAACTGTGACACTCACAGAGGGTATTGTTTGCATATGCAATACATCTGTGAAGTACTTATCTTCAAACATGCACTTAAATGAACTGTGTATTTGATGAGAAAAACAATACACATAACTGTATGGAAAAGCTCCTTAACTTCTCATGAAATATTATTCAAGTCTTGTCTTCCACGGAGAAAGCTGACAAAATTACATGAGAGAATGTTACGGTAGTGCAAACTCCATTGCTTTATATAGATACTTATACACACAGATGTATACATGTGTATAAAAAGAAATGGAATTATATATATTTCTCAGCAATATTTTTAAAAACCTTGCAGTTCCACTCTAACACAGTTTCTGAAAATGTATATAAATACAGCTAATATTACAGTGTCTTAAAAATATTAGCTTAGTGGACAAATATGTACTTTTGGATAAACAGCACCTGACCTTACAACAGCCATTCTTCTAAATGTTACAGCACTACTAATACTTTTTCAATTAAATAAAAATTAAAGCTGAGAAAATATCACAAAAGGGTAATCTAATATTTGATCATTAATGCGCTTATGTAAAGTGATATTTACAACAGCATTTTGTTAACTTAGCAATTGCTCTAAAAAAATGTAGTTTTAATAAATTTTAGTAGACTGTACTGTTGTATTATGGACATTATCATCAAAAACATTGTCAAATTTCATGTAAAACCAGCTCTCGAGGTATGAGGATGAAGTTTTTTTTCCTTTTACTGAACAACCTTTTACTTTTAGATCAGGCTGAAGATTTCATTTACAGGCCTCTCAGATTAAACACAGCCTAATATAAAAGATCATCTCGGTATCTCTGACACAACCAATTTCAGGATTTTTAGGGGATCTATTCAAGGTTCCCCTGCAGAAATAAAGAAAGCTAGTAATCGTAGCCATACCTATATACCTTGCAATTAAGGATAGCTTCCACAGATTAACTGATTGTCTTCCCACAATATCCATTCCACCACCGATATGAAATAGGAGAAAAACTGTTGGTATAACCAGTGTTGGTGTTTCAGGAAAAAAAGCTAATCTCTTTTCTCTCTCCACTCCTACACGGACTAGGGATAGAAGGACATGTGAGCTGTGATACGCACAACTACCTTGTGGATAGAAAGCAAAGCACAAGAGAAACCTACACTGACAGCATCTGAAGCATCACAGTACTTACCTGAAATCTAGTTCCATTTTCCCCAAATGTATTCAAGTTTGGTTTCTGAGAAAGGCTCGGGGTTATCTCCGCCCCCCTAAGATAATTGCCTCTTCAAACTTAACCACATTCCAGCAAAGCATTTCTTTTTTGCTGCAAGTTAATAACTTCAATTTCATTTTAGTTATAGATCAGTTTCCCAGATCAAAATAGAAATCTGCTCTAACATTATCCAGAAAACATAAGTTTAACATTATTACAATTTAAAGTGTTACAATAAGCCCTGCAAGGGCTACAGAAGTTCCAGAGACAACAACTTTCACATCTCTGATTTTTGAAGATAACAATATACCACATCTACTCAATGCTTGCATCTCAAAGAGTTTCTGTTGCTCATAATAAATGCAACAGGTCTCCCTAGAAATGCCTGCCTTCCTATATCACATTACTGGGTGTGCAGCCAGATGTTCTGTTCTACTCAAACAGAGAGCATGCTGACAACATGGGCATGTGCTTAAGAAATCAGCATCCAAATGAGGAGGAAAGACTTTAATTAGACAGCAAGATATTAATTACTAGTAACCAGCAGAGAAAGCAGAGGTTTCCTTACTGTTGATAGACTGCTGTTACAATAGGGAATTGCACGTTTTTCCTGCGGAGCCTTCATCAACTAATGTTAACACACAATATTGCCTTTTTATAAATATTAATGAACTTAATGTCCTAACAGTTGAGAATGCTAGCATTGGTCTGTTTTTCATTCAGCATTCTCACAGAGAGGAAATAAGAATATATTCTTGCATCAAAGCTTTCCTCCATTAGTTTTAGAAAATTCAGATATTCTTAGTCTGAAAAAAACCAAAACACAACCCGCAACAAAGCAAATTTCCAGAGTTGTAAGAGTTCCAGACTCTTTAAGGAGAAAGTTCAGGATTTCCCAAGTCTTCAAAACACACTGGTGTGGGATATATTCCAGTATTCCTAAAAGCAAGATCCTAATCTCAAGCACAACTCAGGAATTGAAAGTGGCTTTTTAATTTTTTATTTATTTTAAACCCAACCCTCCTCCATTTGTCATTAAGGGAAGACATACCTATGGGGCCCAAGCTTAAAAAGCCATTGTTCATATTTAATTGAAAATGAAGATTTTTTCATCTTTAACAGAAAGGAGAATGAAATCTGAAAATGATTTTAACTTGCTTCTTTAGTAAGATACCAGGCATCATTTTCCCTTAGGTATAAGCAACGACTATAAGTTTATCCTTTCTAGAGAAGAGTTTCCTCTTTCATCCCAAAGAAGTCATGGCAGTTATGGAAAACATTCAGAAATTGATGGGAGATTATAATTAGGTACAGTCTTTCACTCAGTACAGTCCAGAAGAAAGTAAACTCATCTAAAGCGGGTTACCTTGGATCTGCAAAAACCCTTTTTTTTGTGTGTTCCTAGTACACTGTATTTCTGACAGCGCAACACAGCTCTTACTTCTTTTAAAAATCAAGTAAACAAGTTTTACTCAAAGTCACCTTTTCCTGCATGGACAAGGAGAATTCATGAAGAAAATAAAAGGGAGATTTCACAGACAAAAGAGCACTCTCTGTTGATAACTTTTGCATCGTGGCTGGTACAACACTCATATAAACAGAGGAGGATGGCGAATGCTCTTGTGACCACGGAGTTGCACATAGCAAGGACCCTTCTGCTTTATGGAGTTTATCAAAGCTCCAGCTGCTCGTTCATGAAACATCGCAAAGCTTTGTCTCTCTACATTCTATGGTGAGTCCTGTATGCAGTCTGTCTCCATCATTTAAATACGTGGATTTGTCCTGACTTAGTCAATTGCTTCCTCTGTTTTATATTGTCAGGCAATCTTTCTTGTTTTAGGACTACCAGCAAATCCTCTTTAGCATTTTCAAAGGCAAGAATGAAATTTGCAATCCAGCTTCAGGTAAAGAATGAAGTAGCTTGAGGGAGTGCCAAGTTAATTAGAGCCAATTATAACTTGATTGACTTACCTTGGCATTAGTGTGACTACGAATGTGCTAGATAGAATTTCTGCATCTATACAAATTTGTGATTTATGGGAAGCTGTTCCATAGATTGTGAAGCTCATTCCATCTGCTGACTAAAACAAGAGTGTCCAATTTAGGAGAGGAAACGTTTTCTTATCCTTGAAGAAACAGTCAAATAACGTCAGAAAGACAGACTCTCCCAAGCACAGCTGCTCCGTTTCCTTAAGCCTCCCCTTTATTAGTACTTTTTGCAGAGCTTCCCCAAATAGTTTAATTCCAAGTTGTATTTTAGACTGAAAACTTCAGTGACATTAGGAAGTTCTTCCAGGAAGTTATTCACCCAAGCCTGCCTTTAGAAAAACCTGGGATACAAATCTACCTAGCCTTTATGAATGGAGAAGCTATCAATTCTTCGCCACAATCACAACTTTAAGGTTCTGAATAATAGCAACTTAAGCAACTTTCAGTACATCTTTCATTCTCACCGAAGTTTCATAGACCACACCTCAAAAAACTACTGCAGCGAGATAAAGAATAATATAAGATACAGTTACCAAGGATATCTAAAAAGTCCAAGTATACAAAGAATCATTAAGACAATTACATACCTATTGTAAGTCATTACAGACAATAGATATTACATTTACAAATATATCAAAGCCAGCACTGAGAGCACACTTTTTGTCTTGATTTTTCCTCATTTTTTTCTTCTCATTACCTACATCTGTCCATTTTCCACACTACCTATGCAAAGTTCGTAATATTTTCCTCAGTCTCCTTATCTGGTACATCGCTTTTAAAGTTGTCTTCTCATATATAATGTCTCTTCCCACTGATGGTTTCCTTTAATTATTTGAGAATTAGAGTCCAAACTTCAATTCTTTTGCTTAATATACCTGCAGTTTGTTGAAATAAGAATCATTTCCTACAGTGAAACTTTGAGAAGATCCCAATACTTCTTTTCCACGTAGTAGTTTAATGTGAAATAATTTTCTAAGATTAATTTTATGCATCATTTAGATGAGTTAAATCCCAAGTAAGCCAGCCCTTAGCTTAATTATTCTAAATCATTCCATAACTTTTATGTAACATAATAAACGCGGACTTTATTTGCTTCTGGGGAAATAGTTAAATTTTGCATGCATTCATAACTAACCAAAGTACAAAGTAATTAAAGCCTTTCAATGCTTCCTGATAAGCATTACCACAACATAGCAATTAAGCCCTCCAAAAAAAAAAAAAAAGCCACAAAGAAGGTGCATGAAATTAAAGTATTTTAAAATAGGGAGTAAAAGGTGGAATCTGTTTAATTTTTTGCAGTATATACACGTATCCCAGGTGATGCTTGGAAAGAAGTGTGTCAAAGTTCGACAGAAAAGGAAGCGCTAAATTTTGGCCCCAGAGAACAGCTTTTAAAAGATCAAATACCACTTTCACCATCGGCGGTGGGAGAGCTTACAGACCCTCGCATCTTGATGGATTCCCAGAACTGCTGCCAATTCTAAACACCCAGTACATTGTTTTACACACAAAGCCTGCAAGTGGTGCCCTGAGTATGCCTAAATGGTGCGCAAAACAGCCTGGAGGCTCAAACTGAATGGATGGGCAGCACAAAGATCATAAGACATTTCACATTACCATTACTTAGATGATAACTCTAAGAATGATACACTGAGAGCATGGCTCTACCTCACAGACTACAAATGAGGCAACAACAGGTTGCAAGAAGCAGGCCTGTTATCCTGAGTTCTTCAATTCTTCCTAGCCTTATGCTACAGCTAGCAAATATCTTTCATTATCTCAGCTTTTTCTTTTTCAAAAATTCTCTTTTGAAACACAAACAACGATACAGAATTCATTTAGAAGTCTTAATGCTTAACTTCGATAGCACAGCAAAGACAACGACTGAAGAATTCCTGATAGCAGGCCTGACAGCATGCTTCATTAACAGCAACCTTTCTTCTGGTAACAACATATAAACAGCCTGCCATGTCAGCAAATCCAGGACTATTCTTGGACATCAGGGAAAAAAATGGTAGCTTACTGCTGTGTCAATCTTATTTTTCCACCCACTTTTTCTCAGCAGCCCCTTTGCTGCTGTACCAAATACACCTTGTGAACAACAGAGGAGAGCCCTTATACTGATAGTACAGCAATATTTTTTGTTCTACAGTGTAACTTACACAAACTACCAGTAAAAAAGAATCCAAAGCATAAGACAAAAAAAAAACACACACAAACAGCATACAAACATTAGAACCCAGGCATAAATCAGAAATAAAAGGAAGCTTATTCGGGGAAGGTTGAACATGCCAATAATGCTACAAGTAGAAGTGTTATTTCTGTTGTTTCTTCACACTCATTACATCTATAAAAGACCATGGCAACGTATGAAGTCAACAGAAGTGGCGGTTCACTGGGTTTTTTCATCTCTCATGTAAACTTAAACTGAAACATTCCTCGCTCCCTTTTAAGATCAGGCACACACTAAGTCCTCCCCTTGGCATCAAAGTGTCAGTCTCCTAAGCACTCTTCTCACTTCTCATTTAAACAGTGAAAAGTTAAAATAATTAGCTTGGACTGAGGGCACAGTTAGCACACACAGCACTGGAAGAAAAAAAACAGATTAACTGCAATGCTTTCAGAGATGTTATCCTAACAGATCTATGGCATTTACAGATACCCTTCCAATGAAGGATTATTGAAATTAAGAATATAACCTTGTATAACTCTCTGAACTGCCTTGTTGAAGGCTTGTACTGAGGATGGTTCACTATTATTTTTGATGTTAAAAAGAAAATGAAACAAAAACAAAAGACTAACCAGGACTATTAACAGAAGTATGATCCACAAAATAGCTGATTAGTCAAAAACATCTACAAATACACACAATATCATAAAGTTGAACCTTTGGAAAACTATGCATTGCAGATCCTCATTTCACCTTTTAGGGAAAATACTTCTGAAATAAAAAAGCCATTCTACAAGTGACTGATATTACTTCAGTTTCACGTGACTGCAAAACATATCTACATAATACAACTTAATAAAAGAATATATAATACCATATGCTTAACAATGCAGTTACACATTTGATCTATCTCTCGGCCAATCAAAACATGAAACACTGAAAAGGTCATCCATTTCAACCATTCCCCACAAAATTAGCAGGCATGAAAAGAGAAGAACAGTAAACAAGAAAAAAAGTAGAATTTTTAGCAATCTATTTATGAACTTTTGAAAAGGTCACAACAATATAGTATGTTCTTCTAATTCTTTGAGTATATGCAGCTTTAAGATTCCAGCACCTCGCTGAAGAGAGTAATGAGAACATAACAGAAATATGAATCTATTATTTTGACAGTGATTGTAATGAGAACATGAAACAACATGCTTCAAGGGAATCTGTCTTCAAGCAATATATATGATGATATAAATAAAAATAATATGTGTAGGCAAGCGTATAGACAAATAGATATCACAAATTTTAATATATCAAAAGTGAGGTTGCAGAAGTGCTTCCCTTGCAACTCTAGCTTGTAACATAAAATATAACTTAATAAAAACATCTCTAAAAAACACACTTAAGTTTCTTGTATTTTCTGATACCTTTCTGAAGGTTTGCAAGCACACCATTTTAGGTCACACTCCAAACTCATTCATGACATTTCCCACAGAACCCTCCATTACACAACTTTTGTACAGATCAACACTTAAAATTTTACAATGCTCAATTGTTCTGACTTTGTTTGAAATCCTCCGTCTCTTTGGAGATTCAGGTATATCTGTAACAAATCATGTCTTGAAGAACATTCCATTTCAGAAGTTTTAGAACACTGAAAGATTAAGATAATGCTCTCTCCAAATGGACTTCACAGGAAGAATGTAGGCACCACGAGTTTGGTCAAAACTAGTTTTCTGACGGTTTCATGTGAATAAGTTAATTATCTAGATGATGTTCAACTCTATGTCAACTCATAACATTAGAAAAATTACATAGAGAAGTACATAAAACTTTAACTGATACACTGCTAAGATACAACAAATGAACGGCCTGCTTAGTCTCACCTAGGAGCTAGGGCTTTTATTTTAACATAAACAGTATTGCAATCAAGTATAAGAAGGAGAATTAAATGAAAAAGATATTGGCATTTAGTTTCAGTAACTGGCTCCTAGTTTTATACAAATGCAGATACTGCAGAAACTTTTTCCATCATTGTTAGCTAAAAGGATTCTTACTCAGAATTCTTAAAACTTTTATCTTCAGTAAATTGATCAGAAAAAAAATAATAATCGCATCACTAACAAGTTCAGATCATTTAAGTCATGTGAGTGTCTTGTTCATAGTTTTCATGATTATATTGTTTTTACTTTCTAATAGGGTGATACCTACAAGCACCCAAGCTGTAATCTAGTAAAACTTTGCTTCTTTCATCTTTATTTCTATAGATAATTTGTGAACTCGGAGTTCTTTGTACTTCTTTTCTATGTACTTGACATCTGACATAACAAATGTGAGCTAATATGATTAAGCATCTGTTGACACTATATTTCTATCTCTATTTAAATTATAATTTTGTATCTGATTTTCACCTCTCTTCACTACAACTTAGAAATCCATATTTCACTTTCATTCTCAGTGTTTACCTACAATTGCTATTCATGCAAAAATTCTTGGACCATGCCCTCTCTCACTTGCTCAAATATTAGTAACGGCCAAATCTGAATAGACATGTAATAAAAACCACATATCTTGCATCTTTGTAATCATTCAAAGACTAATAATGTAATCCACCCTATAAAAACTGAGGAATGTTCATTTACTGAAATAAAGGACCACCATCTTTGACACAAGAATAAAAGGATGGCGAAGATTTCTGTCGCTTTGTCACAGAAATATTGCTAAACCTCTTCTGCCACCATGAAGTAGTGCATTAATGGACATATGCAAGGAAGCTTCTTCAATTTCCCTCTGCATTATATATGTCCTCAGTATCATTAGTTCTTCACTTTTATGAATATTAAAATTTGAAACGAAAGACTTCCTCATTGTTTTACCCTTGAAGTTATCCATTATCATTGTGCTGAAGGATATACCTCTGAGAAACCAGTTCAGAGGAACTTTTGAGTTGATTTGAGTTAAATGTGTTAGAAAAAAAAAACAAAACAGGTACAGAAAAGCTATCGTAGAAAAAAAATGTTTTCTCTCTGACATACTCTACTCAGTAAGGAATACTTACAAGTAAGGTATACTTACAAGCATTACTTAAGTCAATCCAAAGAAAGAAGAGTATGAGAACACAAGCTCCTTCCTGTCATAGCATTTAACATTTGACTAAGCAAAACCATTATTCCATCCAAAGTCCTCTATTTAAGCTTCTCTTTAAGTCTAAGCCTAGAAAATAAGAATCAACACTGAAAGAATTAAGGATCTAAGTACACTCTGCACAGCTGAGTGATAAGCAGTTTAAGCTACTTCTCATATGCTCCGTTACCAGATTTGCTTTTGAAACAGTTTATGTTGATTTATCATCTTTTTCAAAGCCTAAATTACATTCATTTCCACAGTAATTAACAGTCCTTCTGATTTCTGTTTATTTAAACAATACATAATAACTTCTGCATCACTCATTCTTGAAAAGCTGTCTCTTATTCCGTCACCGAGGTTTGGCCTATTACACACACTAGAAAAGTATTCCACCCCTTCAACAACGTTTAATTTTCAAATAAGGGAGCCTACAACTTCCTGTTGGTCTTTGTTGTTAGACCCTGGCAAAACAATGTTTTGGTGCAAGGATGGCTGTACTTAGGTATTTTTTTTCCCTTTTCCTACACATGATATAATAAGTTTCTGTTCATAGTACAGCCTTCCACCTCCAAACATACCCTCTTCTACTCAATTCTTAAGTTTTCTTAAAAAGACTTATTAGATATTGCCTAGTATTGGAAAACAGGAAAAAGCCTTGCCATTTATAAATCTTTATTTTTGTGTCTTGGCAAAAATAATGTTAACGGCGAGGAAACTCAGTTGAACAATAATATTCTTGTCAAAACTGTAAGAACATAGAAGACACCGTGCTATCAATATTTCTCTAGCCTTCTAAAGAAAGATTGGATGTAAACACAGACTTTCTACATGCTACCAGGCACATCACATTTTTTAAGTTCTGAGATGCCCTTTATGTCCACATTTCCCATTGAGCTCAGAATATGATGCTTAAACATTTGGACATCAGTGATTAGCAAAAGTTTCTTTAGTCATTTAATTAAGATGCCCTTCTTTCTCACTTCCCTCTCTAATCTGACCAGAAGACAAGAACCATCTATCCTGATAATAATTCAATCATCATCCATTATGTTTATTGACTATTATAATTAATTAAGACTAATTGTACCAAAGTGCTGAATATACCTGGTGCACATTCCTTGAATTTGTTGTTGCACCTCTAAAAAATTCTGATATGCTTAAGACATTATTGCAGTTTTGGCTGACTAAAACAGCAGAATCATTACAAAAATTAATGATCTTAAGAGGATTTTCTGCAAAACAAATTTATTCACTGAAAGGTTAGAAAAAAAATATACACACACACTCCCTCTCCACCCAGGATACTCATATACTGTTGGAAACAGCCTGATATTCCAAGTCAAAGGACTCTTACAATTTTCACTGTAGGAGCTACAACAAGGGGAAAGTGTTTCTGTTCCTAGTACAATCTTTAGGCCTAACATGAGATTATAACATGCCTATTCTAATTTATCTGTTACTTACTGCAGTAGCATGGATACAAACGTATTTTCTCACCCTTTTGTTAAAGAGCTTACCATGAACTCCAGGTTTAGACCTTAAGGTTTTAGATCTCTATTTTTGATTAAACTGAGTTAGTGCACAGAATAACATGAAAGGACTATAGATTGATTTGGCCATGGACTGTCTCCCAGGCCAGCTTCTCCCCGAGGAGATATAGGACAATGCCATGCACAAACAAAACAGCCAAAGCCTACTTCACTCCTTCAAGTGGGAATCCTTAATATGAGCTCATTGCCTCTTCATGGGATGGCACATTGTTTTATTTTACACTTCCAGGAAATACAATAGCAGCAATGAATACAGAAGACAAAGGCCCCCTTGGGTAATTCTCTAAACCTGAAGGCTATTGCTCCTTGCCATCATGCAAAGACAGCGTGTATGATCTATAGCAGATAAGATGCATGCAAAAGTAATTCATGTGCATGACTGCTAAAACAAACTTGAATCTATAGTCACCATTAATGATGACAGCCACCACATGGAGGTGCCTTAGGCACCTCCTTCACAAAGGTCAGTCATAAAGCACATTCCAATTCACTGCTTTTTACTTTTGCTATTGCCTTCTAGCACAAATCCAATTACTTCTATTTTGTAAGTCAGTATCTTCATCAGCAACACACAGCAGAAAACAAAACATACTTAGGTGACACTTTCATAGCTTTAGGCAGATCTGATTAATGAGGCACAGCTGAAAGCAACTTTTTTCTGCATGTCAAGAAGATTTCCCAAGTAGTGCGAAGTTCCCTTTCTAATGTTGTTAATTAACATTTTAACCACCACCACCAAGAACGCTGAAATCTAATGCACTTCTTAAGCTGCACTAGCCATCCATCCATGTCCTATTATCCCTGTAAATATAATTACATATGATTTGATATTAACAGCTACAGATTCACCTAAATAGATTGGAAATGCAGCTCTTGCCACAGTACCAGCTAGCTAGAAACGCACCCATTGACTTCACTGATGCAAGGAACAGAAACATATGTTTCACATACAACTTCTTAACTTAAAAGCATGACATTTGAAAACAGTTGGGATTTTAATCAATACTGAAAACATTTCTTCTTCTTGCTAGTAAAATCCCTCACATACGCAGTCATAAAGAATTAAAACATCTATCAGTGTAAACAAGTTGTTAAACAAAGCTCCAGTTAAAAATAACAGGCAAGGAAAATCTTTCCAAGCACATTAAAATTGTTGTCAATATTTAAGAGCTCTAATGCCAGTAATTGACATCTTGTAGCTTTCTTTAATCTGATAATACATAGGCGGGAGTAAAAGAAATATATCTGTTAATCAGTCTTCTAATGTTATCTTGCTTGTTTTATAGCAAAACATTCATATCAGATCTATAAGAATAAAAAACAAAATTTGGGTGGGGAAAGCAGTAATATCAAGCATGATAGCTCTAATGAAGCCCTCAACAGCACCTCCTGCTGAGTCAACCTTAAGATCTTCTATAGCTCTTCGCACGCACAGACAACTAAGCCAATCTGTCACCACACACAAAACTTACGCTGTAAGTTATACAACCAAACAAGCTCAGTACTTAGAAGATAATTACTTTTCCACAAAAGCAGAAAATAAAGACCTATTAAAAAAAAAACATATTAAATAAGCACCTACACCTGCAAGTACAGTTTTGCATTATTCTCTTCAGTTCTTTAGGCTACTTATTTACATAAGTTTATGCAAAATGAGAATTGTGAATCCCAACTCCCATAGCCTGTCATTAGACAATTAAAAATCCTTTTCCTCCAAATTGCATGTGAAATACTGGTTGTCTTCTTTGATTTAAAACTGTAATGGAAACAAACCATGCCTTCGTTCATCAATTTCTTATTTTCTAACTTCAGACTTCTTCAGTCAACTGAACAACCTTCAATTAATATATTTGTGTCTTGATGCTAGCCTCCTCACAAGAGGGGAACTACAAGTTTCTAACAGTACTCTTGAATTGTGAGCACTTCTCAAGCCAAGACAAATGATAAAGTAAAAATAATAATAAGTTAGCAGTGAATAACTACTGCCAGAGTAGCATTATTTTAAATTTAAGTATAAAGAACACTATTACTCCCAAAATACAGTAGTACTGACCTCCCCCCCCCCCCCCCAAAAAAATAGTTTTAATGTTTTTTGTGTTTTTTTTTTAAACTTACATATAATTTTGTTTTTTGTTTTTTAAAGCAAGAAACATTTTTAAGATGATGTAAGTATAGGCAGCAGCATACGTAATATGTAGTTGCTTCAAACCCAAGAAAGACAGCAGTCACAACCCGGAAATAAAGAAAGAACCACTTACCCCATTCCAAGGATCAAGAACCACCAAACACTCCAAAGGAGATGATTTTGACGTAGAAATCTTTCCCTTGTAGCCATTGTATGAGGTTAGGAGGAATTGCTTCCACCTGTGTTCCCAGAGCTGGCTACACCCCTTCACCAGGTGCTCCATCAGTGGTTCCGGCTGTGACCTAACAATTCCCATAGAGATGAAGAGGTCAAATTATCCAGGAAAGCATTTGTGCACTAACAAGTACAGACTTGCTTAGATAGCACCATATTCTCTTGCAATCCTACCTTTAATCTCAGCCACATAACTCTTGTTAAAGCTCAAACAAGATATGTAGACCAAGATACTGCACCATTCATTAATTATATATTATCACATTCCCTTGGACAAACTACAAGTGGAAGTTATCTGTAAGTTAGCAGATGGGCTGAAATGTTTAAAAATAGAAGTGGTGTACATTTAAAAACACATAGGGAACACATCTCCTTGTATTCAGGTATCTCTAGGAGAGGAGCTTTGAAAGTACATTTGAATTTCAATAGAAGTAGAAATCAGAAGACAATTGAGTAGTGCAAAAAATGATCATTAGAATATCCTAGAACAACAAACTGTTGTGGAACTTCGGGAAATTAAAAGAAACACCCTCATAAAGAAAATAAGAACTGCTAGAAAAACAAATATTTTCAACAGTGTCTTAGAAAAGAAAGAAAATAGTTTCCGAAATGTTTTATTCTGAGACATTGTTATTAACATAAAGGATTTGAAGATTTTATGAATAGTATTAATTAAATTACATGATGCAACAATTTCCAAGCCTACTTATAAAACTTCGTCTAATGCATAAAAAATAATTTTGAAAAAATATAATGCAGACATTTGCATAAGTGACCATTAACACTACCACCAAGTAATGTATTTTCCCTTGGAAGATGTTGTTACAGTAAGTGTACTTTATAAATAATGTACCATGAGAAATCTAGTGTGTCTTGATTTAAATTCTAAAACTCATTTATTATTGACAAGATCTGAGAGAAAAAAAAAAATACCCACATGCAGTTTCAAGTAAATCTGAAATAGATTTTACATCTATTCATATTCATATGACACTGTTTATAGCACATAAAAACAATGACCTGTATTGTCTTATATTCAAGAACAGTTTAGTATTCCCAATTTTAAGAATAAAGTATATCAAATATCTTTCAAAGGCACAACATGAACAGTCTTTAGTTTTAGTGCTTCTATGAACAAACTGCAATTATAAAGTAATAAGTTACCTATCTCTTAAAAATCTGATCTAATTTTCATTTCATAGCATTTGATGCCAAAACAAGTGAAGATTCAGACTTTTCTAGAACATGAAACACCTGCAAGGTACTTGTCAATTTCACAAGTACACTGACTGATATTTCTGTTCGATATAACTACAGCTTGTTGCAGAACATAACTCCTGTTCATTAGAAAGTAAGATTTAATTTTATTCACCTGTCAAGAAGCTCACATTTGAGTCAATTATATACAGTATACCAAGTCTGAATGATCATTCTTCTCACTAGAAGAGAGATGAACAATGTGTTTGAGAATATTTTATTTTTGTATGATGTAACACAATGGAAAGTGGAGCAATAACAGCACAGTAGTAAACTCCTAGGCTACAGCAAGTAAGAATATGGCCAAATACAGCAGCTGTGGAAACAGAAACAAAGGAAAGAATCTGCTTACCCCTGGAAGGCCTCCGGTACACAGGGATCTCCACTGCCAACACTTAAATGAGGGCTGGGAAGGGGTGCATCCTGGCTCCACCCCTTCTGGTCACTCAGGTTCATCGCACACACCTGATCTCCCCTAGGTTGGCCCTGCCTTCCCACCAGGTGCTCAATCACTGCTTCAAGCTGTGACTTCGCATTTCCACTACATATGCTGAAGATACTTAGTTCAATTTAACATTATAAAGTTGGTGAGCTGCCAGCTATAACCATACATTGTGCTATTTTGCCTCTTTTTTTCCTTTTTTTTTTTTTTTTAATTGTCCAGGAGACAGATATGCCTATCCTATTTTCCTCCTGATGCAGTAACCATCTAGCCAAATCTTTTTTGAAGCAAAACGCCTGCTTAAAATTCAGAAAAAGATTTTCATTCAGATATTGCCAAAGCAGAAATAGCAAGAATTGGACTCTGTTCCACATCTAAAGCACCTGTTATGTCTTCGCATTTAGAATAAATATTCAGAGACTTTACATAATTACCCACGTATGTCAGACACATATCACTTACCTCACTGTACTTTTTATATTAAATGCACTGGATCTGGCTACTGAGTCAACATAGAATCAAGCTCATCTAGCATTTGTTCTAGTACTATATTCAAGACAAAATGAAAGCAGGTGTTTCAAGGAAAAGTGCTACATATCCTGTATATGGGATGAGCATGGTGTAATTTGTTCTCTACAGCTCATCTGTGATATCTATTACTTGTTTTACTGTAGAGGTGCATGTTATAGAAAATATTTTGGAAGATGTTTCAAACATTATATTCCTGTACAAATTTTAAGCTGTCTCCTATTCAGTGTTTCTCCCGAGAAGCACTGATTTTCTGTTTTCTACTGCGTACAAATATCAGAGCTACACCTAAGGATTAATTAACGTTCATCCCAAGTTATAACAGTGTTACAATATCAGAAAGTAATACCAATTAACTGACACTCGTTAGAAAAAAAGAAAATCTGTACAAAGGAATTTAAAATAAATCCCAATAAAATTTCTGTTGCTGCTAATACTGCTTTCATGAAGTTAAGTAATTTCACAGAAAAGAAGTGCTAGGTAATGTGTAATTATATTCTGTGCATCTGTAACCAATGCCCAAAACTGTGGTAGTTTGTTACACTGCATTTTTACTTTACATATAATACAATTCAATGGAACAATTGAAATTAAAAATGTATATGCAATCCTTAAGTACTCAAAAGAGAGTCCTAACTAAAACAAATCATGGTGCTGAAATTTTAAAGAGTTGCAATTACAGCGCTTTGGTACTACTTAGATAATCCAAGGTTGTGAAATAGAACCACTGCAATCATTTTTAGGCAGGCACAGAAAAGCCTAATGAGTGTTTTGAGGATGTAAGATCAGGAGCAGCCATTAGGACTTTCATTTTTTAACCCAACAACACATTTTTAAGTTCAGACATCAGTTCTTTCATTTAGGTACCTATGTCTATTATACCTGGAGATTGCTATTCAGGTCTCCTTTAATTTGGTTCATATCTCACCCTCCCATTCCTGCAAAACCTCTGCAGAGTTGTAGAATATCAGCTCACTGATCAATACTACACACAAGCTTCCTTTCTGAAACTGTCTATTCCCAGTTTTGCTCTTCCTGTGCTCCTATTGCAACACATATCAGGCTGCCAGAGGGCCAGGGTAACTTTGGACTCGAAGAGCAATATACCTTTATTTTCTGAGACACATTAGCCTTCACAGAAAGCTAGTTTCACAGGAAGGTAAAATAGAAAAGTTAAGCGCTATAAACTACCAAAACAATACAGCTGGGATTTAACTGTCAAGATATACAAATCTATGGCTCAGCTAGTCTTCTCTGTTTTAAAATCAAAACCAAGAAATACATACTTTCTATGGCATGAATCATATAATCTTGGGAGTATCTTAGAATAAGATGAACCACACTGTAGAAGTCCATACATTTCAGCTGTAAAGGCAGCATAAAAGACTATTTCAAGTAAGAGTTGCTTCTCAAATGACACCCACCTCATGAACATCTCCAGTTGCATGAGATAATCCCAGTACCAAAAATCTAAGTCTTCTTGTGATCCAGATCAGTAGTTTTCACCTTTCAAAGAAAGGGACTGAATACAGAGCAATTTGAGGACTAAAGCACTTCACAGCTGTACAAAAGAGCAGACTTGCATATTCCATCAAATGTTTTGACAGGCATAAAAATATTAACAGTATCTAGGATTTTTTTCTGACAGTGACAGACTAATTAATACTGTAAATAAAGCAATAGTAATAACAATAGCAGAAAGATAATATTTCTTAACTAGAAAAAAACAACAAAAACACAGAAAACCCAAGCAAATAAACAGAAAAGCTATTACAAAAACAAACCAATCCAATACAAATCAGGATTACCCAGACTGTGATATTGCTTGAACATCTAAGAACACAACATATCATAATAAATATTTCAAATGTCTATTACTTCTTTGTGCACAGAATGTGATGACTAACAGTCAAGATAGAGTAGCTGAAAGACCCTTTGTTAAGGAATACTCCAGGTTACTTAAAGCTGGTATAAAATCACTACTGCTTTTTTTTTTGAAGCTATTCCATAAGCATCTCAGTAAGACACATGTGAAAAGTTATTGCAAAGGAAAGTTTTTCTTTTTACAGCTTTGTCATCAAAATTTACTGGTATATTAAAGTTCTAATTTGACAGTAAGTTTTCTGCCTTTTTTATAGTATGTGATATATTATACAAATTACATTCACAGAGGATCTAGAAATACAATAATTAACAACTTAAAGATCTTCTAAATGCCAAAGCTATTTCATGGGCTGACCAAGAACATTAAAAAGTCATGAATTATATTGGAGAACATATTCCCCAAGATTAAAACATTCTTGAAGGAAAGATTAAAGCAATTTACAAGCTTCTATCTAGTGCAAGAAAACAGCCATGGAAAAAAAGCCCAAGAAAAAAAAAAAGATAATCTAAGTAGCCATGATAAAAATAAGAATGTACTTCAGCACAATAATAAAACAGTTTCTGATATATACCTCCTTCATAGGCTGATATGTAAATTCAATACTAAGGATGTAGGAGAGCTTTTTTTAAATACAAGAAACTAGAATCCAAAGTTTGGCTTTTTTGATCTTTTTTTTCAAGGAAGGGTTTCACTGACTCCTCATGTTAGGAGTTTATACCTTGCCAAAAACAACAACAAACCAACAATAATAATAACAAGGAGCTGCATGCTTACCCTCCTGTAACAACGATCAAGTTCTCTGGACAAATTCAACAGTAGCAGATTGAAGCAACTAGTTATTGTTGTCAACTAACTGGTCTGTCAATTAGGTGAGTAAAAACCCATCCAGAAAATACATAGAGTACTAAAAAGAGGAAAGCAGCACAGATGTAGGACTGTATAAGGGACCAAAATTAGACTGTATTTGTTTTCTGTGCATATGTCATCATTGCCTTCTTCCAGGTACTTCTTTTTCTTATTTGACTTTAACAAATCACTTCAGCTTGTTAGTAGATGCTCACATGAATAAAAATCTCTGCTTCTACTCAAACGTTACTTGAGCAACAAGTATTTACTGCTATAAAATTGCATGAACTACTTACAAGTGAAAGTTGAGCTATTTCAAAGTTGATCACAGATTACTTTTTTTTCCCTTATTAGTTGACAAACCAAGACAATGACATTGAAAACAAAATGCTTTCTTCGTTAGGCTAGTTGATCTTTCTTAAGGAAATAAAATAATACAGAAATTAACAATGTTATGAATGACAGTCTTAAAATATATACACATAATAAACTACAACTTGCTCACAAGGAAGAACTATTGTCTTTAGCTTGCTCACACTCAGTTTGAAAAAAAATAAAAGTTACTAGAAATACAAATTTTTGCTAGCTTTTATATCATTATTGAAGCTAAAATAAAAGCTGAAAATGCTCTAGCAAACAAAATGTTCACTTGCTAGTTGTCCTACATCTCCGTGCAGCTGATACACGATGGCTACCCATGAAGCAACTCAGCACAGAGGAAACAATTTACATGCCCTTTCCCCATCTACAGAAATGAATTTATCTTACCCCTCATTGTGTAGAATGCTAAAGGCATTCCTGAGCTATACCTGATTAATCTTCCTTGCACACAAGAAAAGAAGTACCTTAAAAAACACTCCTATAAAACAAGCATCTTTACAAACATTTTTATCATGTCTCTAAACAGAGCACAGACTCCTACCAGCTGAACTGAAAGGATCCTCTGTTCCAAGAACACCTGTGTGATTTCTTATTAATTATTCATCACCTGGGAGCAAATATGGCCTCCATCTCCTCAAATAACAAATACTGAAATTGTGATAATGTACAGCTGCTTGTTTCTCCTAAGGAACAGTGCATGTATAGAAAGATTCCCCATCTCAGAGGTTATTTATTTTGTTCAGCCTGAAGTGGGGAGGCCTCGTGGTGGCTTGCAGCTCCTCACAGGGAGCGTGGGTCAGTGCTGAGCTCTGCTCTCAGGTAACAGCAACAGGGCCTGAGGGAACTGCATGGAGATGCATCAGGGGAGGGCCAGGTGGGGTTAGGAACAGGTCCTGCACCAGAGGGCTGTGGGTACGGTACCAAGCCTGCTGGAATTCAGAAAGCATCTGGATAACACTATCAAATGTTGTTTAGTTTTTAGGTAATCCTGTGTGAAACCAGGAGTGAGACTTAACAATTCATGTGGGTTCCTTCCACACTCTACCAACTTTTGCCTACCTTGGAAGGAAGTTTTAAACAAGTTTTCCCCATCTTTCCCTCCCCTTTACTTTAAAATCCCAAACAAAAAAAAAGTATAATAGCACTGACCAGTTCTGTAGTGGTGACTGTGATGCTCTTTTCCATGTACTTTTTGAAAAACAGGAAAGACTAAAATCTATGCTTGTTCAGGAGCTGGCTCACAAAATCATCTCAGACCGATCTGAGGTAGAAAACTGATCGTTTATCTGGAGAGCAAGGCAGACAGCTGGGCTGGGAACAACCCCAGCCATCCAATTTCAGCCTATTTTGGTGTCTGATTTTAATCTGCTTCTGCATATTTTTCTAATGCCTTTGACGAACACATTGTGGCCCTCAGTAAGCTTGGAATGATTACTTACCAAATCTCTACCTTCAGAATAAAAAGTAGGGAGAGAAGGGAAACACTAGAGGAAAACTTTTTCTATCTCTATGTTCATGCTCCATATTATAAATATTTCAAGTCATGGCGATGCTAGAAAGAATCCTTCAAAAATAAATTCATGTACAGCTGTCCACTGCACATATTGTTATTGTGTCCATTTGGAGAGGACCTTGCAATGCATCTTTTTTGATTTCCACACAGCAGCAGGAAGTGGACAACTTTCTCCTTGGTTCCAGGAAGTACAGGAAAGGAAATCCCATTCAAACACTATAGAGAATATAAGCTTCTATCTTCTGCTGGTTCTGTCTCTAGAAGTGCATTTAATTTTGCCTTGTCTCTATGGCTTCTAAAATGGGCAAATACTGTGTCTTCCAAGCAGGGTCTTTTCCAATTTAAGAGTCAAAACAACTCTCTGAGGATGGTCAAAATTCTGTTCTTCTCTCAGTCTTTGTTTCCTTTCTTCTGCTTTCTGTGATAAAATAAGCATCAGAAAATTTTACCTTCAGCTATACTGAAGAGAAGGAAAATCAGCAGCCATGGGGTTTATCTATGTTGATGTCCATTTCCACACTGTGTTTTCCATGCTCCGCAGACACTGTGCTGTGAGAATGATATTGTTTCTCCTTCCTCACCAGTGTTTGTACCCATGATCACCACAATAGGCGCCAAAGCTGTATAGAAAACAAGGTAGATCAGCATTCTCTCACTACTGGTGACAACTGAAAGAATAATTGTCTTAACATTGTCTTAACCATCAGAAATAAGCACACTTTATAATAACTGTATGCATATATCTTGAAAAAACATTTGTAATTCCCATAACAAAACTTGTGTTATGCCCTACAAGTTCATTTCTTCATCTGAGGCACGGACATGTATGTTCTACTCATGACTTCTTAGTTCAAAGCTACAATTACTTACATATAGACCTACAAATTATCACAATTCAGTAATGTCTTCTGAATGAACAAATGTTACAAATTAAACACATAATGACAAATGATATTTTCGTGAAAAACAGCAGACTAGTTAAGGTTAAAAGTCCTGAAATCTTAAAGATTATATTTCCAGAATGAAAGTTATTTTGGATCTTTCATAGAAGATGTAAAAAGGGATTTAAAACACCATGGTAGCAGGTAAGTCAGCTAACAAGATGTATTGAAGACAACTGAATGTCTGCCAGAGAGGAAAATTAAAACTCCTCAGTCTTGTTAATGCACAAATTAAAAGAGCTTTGAAAAGAGTTGATTGTGGATTATTTTCCCTAATCCCAGAATGTATTCGTTTTCCTCAAAGAGGCAACAGCACCAGTGTTCCACTGCTCTGACCTGCACTGAGCTCATTGTGTAAGTCAAACTGTATGTCCGTTGGGCATTGCGGCACTGGAACACTTTAGTAAAAATAACACGGATCTGTGACTAGTTCAGTTATGCAGCACAAAGTCTTTCACCAATGAGAGACAGTTACAGGAATGCTCAACAGAGGTGTGAATGCCTGACGACTTCCTAGGCTTAAATGTCAGAAAGAAGATCAGCATTTAGCAGGCTACGTGCACGAGGTACACCCACCCTGACTTTTTGTTTAGTACTGGAAAACGTATAGGTATGCTAATTTAGACACTCTCCTCTGAAAGCTGCCACTATACAGGACAGTTTGTATCATAAAATTTTCAGAAAGAAATTCAAGAAAGCTGCTAAGAATAAACAGTCAAAATGAGATTTTGCTTTCTGTTCATACATTGGTTACAGAAGTTTCTTCATAGTACACTGTGCGTGTTTTTCCTACTGTCTCTGCAAATATTTATCACTAAGTACAGCAGTTCATTCATTTTGATTATATTCAGGCCTCCAATCATCACCACACCTATCTAATCTGATTAACATAAGGTAATGAATGTCATGGCCACTGAACATGTGTAAATGCTGTAACAGATGGACAGCCTTACTTGACAAATAAGCATATTTAAGAAAAAGAAATTAATCACAGATCCATTCTTCTTTTCTACCATAAGCTTTTTAATACCTCATGTTCAAATGCTCACTGTACAAAACAGGAAGGGATAAATGATCTGTACGATATCTAAGAAACTCCATTCAGAACTTCCTATAATAAAAGCCTTAAAATTACACATAAAAATAGTGATATTAAGCACAAACAATCATAGAATTGTATAATATCCCAAGTTGGAAGGGATCCACAAGTAATTCATCGACACTTAATGACTGTCTATGAAGACCAAACAGGGTGGTGACTATGTTGCAAAACGGAGTCTTCTAGCTGAGGATTTGTGGTAGTTTCCATGGAAATAAATAGGAGACATTACTTGTGGAGTGACATATATACAAATAGTTGTATTTGAAACAAACTGGTATCATATAAACAAAGCTGTATCTACATACTAGCACAACTCCTGTTCTAACTAAAGAAGGAAAGAAAATCCCACTGATCTATCCAGGCTACCTGAGAACAATGTACAAAATAGATACACACAGAGAATATTTCTGGATGTGGTTGCAAGAACATTAAAATTTTGAATCATATTATTAAAAAAATATCTATTATTATAAAATTTTGAATCATATTATAAAAATATATTATTAATATATTTTATATATAAAATATATAAATATAACACTGAAAATGTTTACTACTGAAGATGATGGAATGTTAAGCAGTGCTCTAAAAGCAGACAGCAAAACCTAGTTTTATATTATTAACTTCATCTGAATGAAATTAGTTCACTGGAATAGATCATTACCATGTTTTCATACACTTCAGCTGAAAGAAAGCTTCAAATGACCAGCTGTCTGTTTGAAGTCTTCCTATGTGTGCTGAAAAAGGGTCATAGATTAAAAAACACAAACAAACAAACACAAACAAAACCTCTGACCTGCACAACCAAACTTTAAGGTCAATACAGCATACGAGACATAAGTTCCAGCACCAGATACCAGACTCAAATTTTGTTATCTGCACATTTTAACTGACCCAGAACAAGAATCAAAATTCTGTTCTGCACAGCTGGTGCAATGTAATATTCTTTTACTGCCAAGAAATATGTGTGAACGCAAAAAGAACTAGATGACTTATTAATATTGTTCCTTTAACATTTAGACTTTTATGAGGACATCCAGAAATTTCAATAGAAGTATAATAAAAAGTTTTATATTTCGTATATTGCAGAATAGCAAATGTAACAGGCTAACGTTAAGCAAAGATGAAGGACTTCAAGCGCTCAGGCTTCCTACTATTGTTAGCGGCAAATATTTATTTCCAGGGAGGATGCAGCTTAACAGATCTCTTTTCTGTTCTTCCTTCCAATTGAAAACCCTCTGCTAAAGGGTATTTTTTTCAGTTTTGACTATCCGAGTGATTTTCATATGGTCAAGTGTATGGGAAACTGTTAATCACAGCCTGAACCTCTGATTAACCATCTGAGGCAAGTGACGGGTCAGCTGCGGGAGCACAGGTGAAGGTAATTCAGCTGTGCTCCCGGAAGGGGTGGAGCTTGACTCCACCTCTCCTAGATCCCATTTAAGGGCTGACCACCACTAAGGCAGTATCTCTTTTGGAGATTGCTTCTGTGTGGAGTTCCTTGTGGTGAGCATCCATCCTAGCTGTGAGCCTCAGAGTGGGTGCGTTGTTCCCCTATAACCTCTGGATATTCATCTGTTGCAATCTTGTGTAATAACAACTATATATTACGTAATGCTCAAATTCAACAAGTTCAGCAAAAAGGGTGTTCCTATGATCACTTCAGTTATTGACTATATACTATTGCTAGACACAGTGAATAATACTGGAGTGCTGAATGTTTGGAATGACATAAGAATGGGACCAGCAGAACTGATTGCCAAAATCACACCCTGGGTAACAGCTAAAAAATCAGTCCAGATAGATTTCTTTTTTTTTTTTCTTTTCACTTTCCTCTCCTTCTCCTCTTCTCTCTTCTACCTCCCCCCCCCTTTTTTTTTCTAGAATTTCTATCCAGAAATACACCAAAAATTTCTCTAATTTAAGTATTTCAGCTTTTACTAAAATAATTAGCATTTCTTACAGCAGTGGGTCTGGGGTCAAGCTATACTTAAGTTAGTGAGTTTTTTTTTTAAACAATCTACTGAAATAGCTGGATTGATAAAAGCAACTGTTATTGCTGATTTAACATTTGTGTCAGTGTGTAGTGAAGAGAAAAAAAAAAGTGAAATGCAGGAAAAAAATAACACTGAATTTTATCTATATTCATAGGTAAGGTAAAAGGTAAGGTATGTAATAGGTATATCATATAAGGTAAAAGAAAAATAACTTTGCAGCTTTGATATGCAGATATGGTAAATATGGAAAAGCTCATAGGAAAGCTCTACCTTTAAATCTTCTTTTAACTTTCCATTTTTAGTCTCAGATTTGCCAGTCTGTTACAATAGCAGGTGGATCTCAATGACCTATTAGTGATTTCAGCAGCTGTGCAATATGGATATGGTTCACAGATCATGATCGGATCTGAACTCAGAGCAAATATTTCACTTCACTCTCCATTTCAGCAAATTAAAATGTAAGAAGATAAACATGCATTTGTGTTAGTGAGCAGTAGCTACAGTGAGCTACAAGAATCTTTTCAGTACTTTAGCATCTACCACTCATTAAAATTGTCTATGTTCTCTTGCACATGCCTTTGCAAAGACTGAATACGTACTTGAACTCAGTTTTCATGCAACAAAAATCAAGATATATTTGCGAAGTGTAAAGCGACAATAAAAACATTTACATAAAGCATTAGTTAATGATTTAAATAAATAATGAGGCTATAATAAAACTGTTAAATCTTTCTAAGAGGTACTTAGCTTTGGAGCTGTACAAATCTGTGCAGCGTTTAGTAAAGAAGGCATGGAATGAGATAACAACATAAACACTGAGAAGAGCACTGGATACTCGTTAATTCACATCAGCTGCATCCTGTAAATTATGACATGTGACAGAATATTTTAACTTGATTTCCCTCTAACTTAATTGATATTCTCTCTCAATCCTACCAAAGAACATCTATGCAAACGTGTCAAAATGAAGGTGTTTTAAGCTAAGCTTTCTTTCATCACCAAGGTGAACAAATCGTGTTCATGCCTCTATAAATCTGGAGTGTCACCAAAAATAACAGAAAAGAAAGTCTTTTAAAACCAGAACATTTTAAGAAAGAGGGACAGAATCACAATCCTTTATGCTCAACGCAGAGCATAGACACAGAGAAGAATACAGAATGCTGATGATTGCATTTCTCTCCCAGGAGTAGTAGTTTGTTCCATGATTATGTATGCGTGCAAAATGCCAGCTAATAAACTGCTATTTACCTAAATATTACATTTGATAAGCAATAGATTCCAGTACTTGACACTAAATAATATTGACCCCTTGACCTCCTGTAAACATCAATGGAAAAATTTCCAACACCTCTGCTGTGAAATTCCTCAGCACTATCCAAGCATGAAGGATGGCACATCTAAATAACAAAGTTATTGACCTTGAGAGTTGCTAGGTATTTTCACTGTACACTTCATATAGAATGTAATCTATATGGTTACTCTAATATTGCCCCATAGCCTTTTGTGTATTCTTCTGCCACGCATTATTATTGTTTTTAATTTGGAGCATCTAATATAGTCAAAAATTCATATATCTTTTATTGCTCCCACTAATTGGCCTATGACTCCAGTGGGGACAGGTGATGAATGGAAGGAAAAAATTAACAGCAGGAGGTTATATGGTACAGGGCACTTGCGTTCTGTTATATCACTATCATGTTATTCTCATGAGCACGACACCACTAAGGTTTTAAACCCAAGAAGCATATTCTTTCTTAATCAGTTTATGTCTATGACAATGCAATATTGCACTTAATTTAACTGTGTGCAATACTCTTACAGGGGCTACAGAAAAAGAATAACCATGCTTCAAAGATAATTATTTTATATAAAGCATTCTTAGAGAGACTGAATAATCTTTTTTTTAATCCAGTAGACAGTTTCTGTCATCCAACTCGACGAGTTGCAAAGATCCACTGGAAAACTTCCGTGAACTTCTCTTCCTTTGAGGATTATTTTCTGGTGGCTGATGGCAGAGAAGCCTTATACTTACAATGACACATTTTCAGACAGCAGCTTGTGTTTTGGGACCTGTGAACTGATGGATGTAGTTATTTGTTCTAATAATATAGGCTCACTGAACAAACAAAATCCAGGAACAGTCTGAATGCTATTTACAGCAGCGTGTGGTTAAATACCTGTTGGGCTCAACAGAGACTTTAATAAATGCAGCTACATACTAAGAATATATCATAACTAAAGCAAGAATAAAAAATATATAACAAATCACAATTTTGTTTGTTCATTTTTCTGCCATTTGGTAGTTGTTAGGGATGTACTATGTGCAAGACAGTACTCATCTCATCATCCTGGAAGCAGGTAGTACTATGAATGCTGTTAACAGCAGCTGAAAAATGATGATTCATTTAATGAGTTGTTTAAAAAAAAAAGTGATAGTTTTTATTCTTGTGTTACTCTTTGGAAATAGTGGAAAATACCATATAGTGACATATTTTTACATTCTACAGTTTTCAAAGAGGGATGGTTCTCATAAATTTGTTCGACCATGACGAAATTCATCTGACAGATGAATGAATGTTATTAGATTTACTATTATAAATAGTTTTGACCCTGGATAGAAACAGAAATGCAGTTTAGGTTCCCAGTGCCCTGAATACTGGAGAACCAACTCATCTGTATAATAAAATCTTGACGAATTATGAAAGTGATTTTTATGATTTGTGGACAAAACAGTAACGATAAAAAACTATTATCATAAATGTGTTTGAATGAATCACAAATACAGGATTGATCTTACCACTGTGGTCTGCTGTAATTTTTTTGCAGTCTTTCCCTTTTCTCAGTTAGCTTTTATTTCACTGCATTTCATCCCCTCTTCCCCTCTGCAGCTGTCCTTCTTCATTCCATCCTGTCTTCGTTCTCACAGAAATCCCTCTCACTTTTTATACGATTTAAGAAACTTATCATTTTTAAAGTTTTTTTCTTTATGCACTGCTATAGAATTTGCTTGGTCCTGATTATTGCTATTTGTAGTACTGAATGCAGGTGAAAATGACTAGAACTCACTACTGGTTTAGAGTGGGGCTTTGTTCAAAGTCTATTGGCTGCAGGATGTTGGTGTGCCCACCGGAGATTATTTCTTGGCAAGTATTGTGTCACAAACTGATGTAGTCATAAGCTTATTTCCAACCAGATAAGCTCGTTACCACCCTCTCACCCCACATTTAGGATGGTTCGTGGGCTACTTTGAATATTCTGTGGTTGTTTCTGATCATCTTTTGAACGTTTTTTAAATGTACAGCCACTGCTCCATATAACAAAAAAGACAAAGTTTTTGGTAATATCTCAGATCCAGGTAAGGTGTCTGCCAATCATTTGAATTTGTGCAATATCTGACATATAGTACTGAATCAGTCTTTCATTTCACCCAATGTAATAATAAGAGGTCATCAATAAATAGATGTAGTAGTTTATCAACCATATCTAGTGAAAGTAAATTGATTCTGGACTGCAGGATATCAAGGCTTAAAAGGCAATAAGGCTTAAAGCTTTTGCAGGTTTATAAATGGGTTGTGAGGTGATCTCAGGACAACAGCAGGGTGCAAAGAGTGGACAAGGGCAAAGTGTGGCTCTGAAAAAACCTTCTTCACTTAGGAACAAAGAATATACCCATCAGAACACCATCAGCCAAAACAAAGAAACATTTAGGAACACAATTCAAGTTCAGTAGAAAGACTGAACAGATTTCCTATTATTGACAAGATATTAATGGCTTATTATGTAGTGATTATTACTGTTACATAAGAATACAATATACTATAAAGATGTAATTCTTTCCAGTAAAACTGAAGTCTCTCTTTTCCCTAACCAGTCACTCGCTTTATTCAAGACATGGCAATTTGGCAAATAACACAAAAACATTCAATTATAAGAAAGGGAAACAATCTTAATGCCTTTGATATGCACACCAAACTAATTAGCTGTTGTAGCAGGATTTGGCATGTTTATTTCCTGTTTAATAAAAAACTGACAGAGCGGTCATTAGCATCTTAGGATGTACTCGGATTAATATGCAAAACATGTAAAAATTAACATCATAATTATGTTAAAACAAACAGGATACAAAATGTGTAGATAAATTAAACTCATTAAATAAATCCATCTTTACCTTCACAGATTAACACAGACAGTTGAAACGTCTTCCATCATGTAATACATACAAATAAATTAAATGCATCTTGGATTTGTCCTCATACAGCCTTCAGTCAAGAGAAATATGACTGTGATGATCAACTGAAGTAAGGAACTAGTTGTCAAAATAAGTGAAATTTCTTTAATGCTGCTCAGTATCTTTTTTTCCCCATAGCGTTTTTGGCAATTCCCAAATCCTCCCACGGGGAATAAAGAGGGAGAAGGTGAATGTCACCTCATAGAAGGTATGAGGGTTGAATGACAGAAATAAGAGGAAATTTAGGGTATTCTGAAGGAAAAAAAACAACAATAAAAAAACAAAAAACAATAATCAAAACGAAGAAAAAGACTAGAAGAAGGGTGAACAGGTCGTGCAACATGCTGCTGAAAAGCTTTCACTGGGATGCTTGGAACATTTCCAGAGTTTTCCCTTTATCAAAAGTGTTGGACTATAAAGGAAAAAGGTTCATCTGGCTTTCTAAAAAGAAGCACACAGACCTTCCAGTGTGACCTTGTGGTTCTTACATAGTTAATTTGATTTAAAAGTAAAGCAACATTACCACATTACTGTCTGTTCATTTATGTTATTTTAAGCATGCTATTTTGTTTCAAAATAAATTAAAACACATTAAAGTATGATTAAAGTTGTGCAGGTAAAAATCAAAGTTTAAGATCTAACCATAGCTTTTCGTCAGCACAGAGGATTCACTTTTCAAATAGCAAGAAAAGCACAGAGGAAAATAAAAAAGAATATATGTACATTGTAAATTCAATATTGGAATTCTGGGGCAAATGTAGCACTTTCTTAGTAATTTTATTTGGTTTTTTTTTGAGTAAGAAGTAAGAAATAAGGATGTGGAAATACCTGTGAAAATTCACGATTATCTTTCTTTGTGTGCAGTATTGTCTACAGATTTCATGTAAGGATTTTTCTGGGGCATGCAATTTCACCCAGAACCAAGATAAGCCTTCACAACAGGCATTCTTGCTCTACCCAGACTGCAGGTAAAAAATGATATGCAATAGTTTTTAAAGTAAAGCTTAGCAGTTTTGTATTCCATTGAAGAATTTTTAACTTACACCTGCTTACAAAACTTTTTCCTGAAACGTTACTCAACTTCATTAGTTTCAATCTCAGAAATAATCCCAGAAGCATAAAAAGAGAGATCACAATGAGAAGTGGCTCATTGGCATGAAAAGTACAGCTAGATAAATGCACACTGGAACTATTTTCACTTTCTCCACATATAGGCCATACCTACTAATTCATAAGCAAATCAGTTTGATCTTTTAGTGAAAACCTACTTTCAGGGATAACCTTTCAGACTGTTCCTCCTAACTTTCCAAATACCTGTTTCACAGAAAAAATTTGCTTTGCGGCCACTGCACAGCACGACTTTGTGTGCCCTACTGACTGTGAAGAGAACCCAAGTTGGCCAGAGTTTCAAGGTGAAGCTATCTAGATCTTCTAGCATTCGTACACCAAAGAAAACTTTCTGTGTCTTCAACTGAAAAAAAACCAAACCAAAACCTTTAGATTTTTACAATAATAAAAACACAAGAGCAACCAGAGAAGCCAAAAAGAAGAAAAGGGGTTTGATACATCAATTTCCCCTATTTGTTGTGAACTTGCAGGCTTTCAATTCCAGCCCACATTTTGTTCCACTCAAAGACCAAGAACAAAAGCAAACACAGTGCAGTTTTGCCTGCCCTCCCCTGGAAATTCTTTTCACCTCCTCTGCTGCTCCCTGTTTTCTGATGTCAGTGTCCCAGCCCTGCAGTGTGATCTGTACAGCCCTTGCTGCAGCAAGCATGCTCAAGACTCCCTAGAGAGAAAAAAAACAATCCCCTCCCATGTACGCCTGATTTTTCCTTAAGAAAAAATCATGAAGATCACAAAATCACAAAGGGGAAAAAATAAAAAAGAAAAGACACACCAAAAAAAAAACACCCAACCACCTATGAAATCCCCCAACAGCAAGTATGTTCAGTGACGCTTCCAGAATAGCTTCTTGAAACCTTGAAATAATAGTAAGTCATGACGTTTTCAAATATTCTGATTTTTATGAAGTGACTCATGGAGTATTCTATTTGATATATTCCAATATGGATATATTACAATAAAAGATTAATGCAGTTTTAAATGTGGTCTGCTGATCCTGGATCAAAAAATCTCTTTACTGGTCTTGATGTCAAGATGTTCCTAATAGCTGCAAATTTCATGATTTTACAACAGTCTTATTCCTTCATACCCTACTCTGCATGGCTGGCATCAATATCTTAAGATTGTTTTCAAGAGAGTTTTAAAGTATTTTGTTAATTTAGTTTTAGAGAGGTGAATGATTTGGGACTAATAATGGCCTACACAAGAGAACCAAATTTCTATTTGAACGATGTAGGGTAGTGCGTAGCATCCATGTGGCAAGACAATGTGAGTAGATATGCATTTACACAGCAGAGATAATTAGCAAATATTCGTAAAATATCTTTAAACATGAATGGGTTTGTGAATTAAAGCCCCTTTAAAAGTGTTAATAAACAGTCTATAGTTCTACAGTACGAAAAATATTAATCCTGGCACACTGTTATTTTGCCCACAATAGGTAATCATCATTTCATACTCTTCTGAGGGTTGTCATTAACCCAAATATACTACAAAGTGCTGCCAGTCATATGTAAGCTCAGAAAATTCCATTCAACAATTAAACCATCTTTGACTTTTTCAGAAAATTTAAGGATTTGAACCATAGGAGAACAAATATGAATTAATATGACCCATCCCTGCGGGTGTTCAAGGACAGGCTGGATGGGATCCTGGGCAGTCTGATCTTGTGGTTGGAGACTTTACCCATGGTGGGGGGCTAGAGCTCAATGATTCTTAGCGTCCCTTCCAAACCAAGCCACTCTGTGATTCTATGATTCTACGGTAAAATAAATATAAGTAAGTGCCTATATTGAGCATCTGACTAAAGCATAATGTGTGTTTACTAAAATCTGACTTTCAGAATAAAATTCAGGTTCACTATACTGATGATCACACAAACCTTCTCATTGTGTTCCTCTTCTGTTACCTGAATTTTTAATTTTGTTACAATATTCAGTTGAGAAATTTGAGCAATTTATCTTTGACATTTTTGCTACAGTGATTTAAGACGACCCTGTTTAACTCCCGCTCCTGCACCTACATCAGAGATGGTACCTGAAGGACTCGTGAATGAAAGAAAAAGGCAGAAGAAATTTATTGCAAAAAATGTAACCCAGAACCAAATACTTCAGTATCTCACTCATGACTTTATCCAAACAGGACAAAACAAAACGAAAACACCCACACAGCAACACTGTTTTTGCTCAAAACACACATCTTAATTCTGCTTTCAATTTATGCAGCTGGACTGTGGAAATTTGTAAAAGCCTTCTCTATGACTCACGTTAATCTTGAAATACCTAATCTGTCTTATTAGTAATGAATTATTGATTTTATGTAAGAACTATTTAATTAATCAGATAGCTGGGACTAATAAGCTGGTAAATGCAGAGGGGAAACTCTATAGATAACCATGAAATTTGCTTCCATATGGATGTTTCTTCAGTCTTCAGGTTTTTTTTTGCATCTTCAATAAGACACTTTTCTTGTCACTTGGTAGTGTTTCTGATGTACAGCATGTTGCATGCTTATTTTAGATTGCTGACATTTCTGAGAACAGTTGGTTTGATATACACATACTAACAAAACAGAGTTGGTGAAAGATTAATATTTTGTTGGCAAAGGTCAGTTGTGTGATAATGACTTTTACTTACCCAACAAAACTTTTTAAGGAAGGTTAAAGTAAATTAACCTAACTCCTGTCTATCAATCAATATACAACCTCATGACACATTTGCTCTTTGATAAACTGTTAAGTTCAGTATGTATTATACCAAACTGTGAAAGAGCTAGAAGGAAAAAGCTACTCACGCAGACACATTTAGATTCATTGGCAATTTACCCAAGGAGTGGCAAGCTTTATTTAGCAAGAGTCACAAATGTGCAGATCAAGGGGCATTACCTAGGTAGGTTTTTGTAGTTTATGACTATATCAGTGTACAACACAAGGATAAAGGATTTGATATTAATACATTCAAGACAGAGCTTGGTGAGAAACCTCTTTTAGAATGCTTTGGTTTCCTTGTACTTGCCAAATGCTCACACACTTTCACAGTGATTCAGCAAAACGCTTAAAAAGCTCTTAACAATCTTTTTGGTGGTTGGAGGCACACTGAAAAAGACTGTAACACTAAATGCATACCAAATTGCATCTCAGCATGTACTTTGTTCACATCTATCAGTCTGCCTATTCTGGAAAGTTTTGCTTCACTAACAGTGCTATGTCCACTGTGTCCCCCATTCTTTTCAGGAAAGAGGAAGAAAAAAAGGAAAATGCCTTAAATTTAAATCATTCCAAACAGAACTCAAGGAAGGGAAACATGGGGAATGTGACACTTCCTTCACATGAGGAGGTACTGATGCATCAGGAAACATGCTGAGATCATCAAAAACACAATATGGCCAAGCCATTTAGCTCAGTGATGTTCCTCTGACTGTCACTCATTCAGGAAGTTGGTCAGAGGACGAAGATGGACCCTCATTAGAAAACATTTCCTATGACTTTGAGAGTCATCTTCCATAAGCTGGCAGAGCCAAAATATAAAAGAAATGCAATAACAGTATCACTCACTTTGCCCACAGAGCTAGGAACTAATATGACAATAATGTTCAAAAATGACATTAACATTCAAAATTAATTTGTTCAGACATTAATAGAATTTTTGTCCTTTTCACCTAGCTCATTCTTTACATTTTTTTTTTTTTTTTTTTCCCCTAAAACCTAGAAGCTTTGATCTCATCCTGTGGAACATCAGGGTGTCAAAAACAAGAGTCGTGCAAATAAAATAAATCTAAGTGAAAGGGAGAAAGAGAAGCCGCATTTCTCACACCAACCTACAAAATGGTTCACAGCCTTTGGGAAATGAAACTAAGAACTGAATTAGTTAAAATTCAATATTTCAGTTTGTCTATTTAACATTTCAACATTCACTTTTGCTCAGAAATGCGTATCTTTAGGAAACTTCTGCAATGAAAAATAAAAGGGTAATTATACTTTTAACTACGATAGAATTTCACTTTGAAAGTTCACATGCAACTGCATTTTCTTACTTATCATATATCTTTTTACATCTTTCATCTTATTTCAGAAGCCAAAGCAAGAGATACAACACAACCACCAGAAAAACATGATACACAGACTCCAGTCTCAGAGCAAAGTGTGTCTCATTGACACAACTCCAAGTAGTACCTGATCAATCCAGTTGGAAAATCAAAATGTACTGTGAACAGCTGGTCTTCTAATTAGTCTGCTCAGGGCTAATCTCTTCTGCTTGAGTGTGAAATCTGCCTCGCTGGTAGAAACTCTGATCTAGGAAGTAAAAGAGAGTTAAAATCTTAATGAAAAGATTTATGATTAATGAATTAAGACTAATTAAAAAAAAGAATATTGATGCCACTAATGGTCATATTTGGTGGGCACTGTATTAAAAATTAGGAAAAAAACAATATATATAGATCAATATAAGTAATAACGGAATAGCTTATAATGGAAAAGTATTTCTGTTGCTACCTACCACAGTCATTTTATTGCTTTTTATGTTGAATTTCCATGAGAAAATATTTTCAATCTTTTTTCTTCTACTTTGATTTATTTTTAAATTGAATACTAGGTTTTCTACAATATCGTTTCATATTCTATTAAGATCAGTGAAACTTAGATTATAAGGTAATACTAGAAATTGAAAAACTAATCACGTGGATGTGCTAATCTTGATGTATAACAGCTTCTGAATATTCATGAAAAAAAATAATGCTTATTCTAAAAGAGAGAAAAGCCCATGCCCATAGGTCTAGAGATCTCTAGAAACTTTATCACAGCCCCAGCTTTGGTATTGACTCATAATGAAAGGTGAGACCTCAGGAATAAATTACCTTATCTCAAAGTCATCATATGCAATATTATCTGCTTATGTACCACCTCTGTATTGCTCTCCTTTGCCTGCTTTTTACTAAATAACCAGAGCCATCACCTAAAGAGAACAAAATCCTGCTCCTCTATAATGATGCTATTCTTTTCATTTCAATTCCTTCACCCTTCTAGCTTACAGCTAGTACCAAGAGGAAGTACTGAGCTGCCAAAAATGACAAGCATTTGCTTTTAGTACTTTTTAATGCCTCTTGGATCATGTCTACCAAACAAAGATCTTGTCTGTTCACGAAAAGATTACCACCTCTTGTAGCTATTAAAGAACAAACATCTTTTATCAATAAAATATTGTACAACTTGCAGAAATACTATGAATCACCGAAAAGAACAGTACAGTATGATGATACTGGATATTTCTTCAGTTCTTAATCATGAATGGAAACAAAACAAAACAAAACAAAAAAACCTGGAAAGGAGATGTACATTTTGCCAAGTCAAAAGTTTTTCTACTTTTTGATACTTGGTTCTATTAAAAACACCATCATATGAATGATTCATCATAAGGCATCTATTTCAGTGGAAAAAATAGTGATAAACCTCCCATACATATATTTACACAGAAAAAAGACTTTAAGTGTAAACTCAAAAGGTGTTTTACTGCAATCTTTTACCAAATGACTGCTCCTTGGCCTTTTATGTATTATATAGTTATCCAGAGTTCATAATGCTTGTTTCAGTTCCCACCAGTTATTCTATACTTTTGTTACACCAGGGAGAAAAGTGCTCAGAACTGGTGAGACATCTCTATCTCATCTATTCCAGTTGATATCCAGTGTGTGAGAGCATATGAGCATCATTTTCTCTTGGGAAAGAATTTCTGGGTCAGTGGCTTTACTAGCAAAGAAATCTGAAAGCCATGACTGAAGCATACTGGGTTAAGAACAGAGGACTGCACATCATGTTAAAGGCATTTGCCTAGCAATTGGATAAGGATAAAAGCAGTAAGCACTAAAAGCAGAAAAGTAGGACAACATAGACATAGATATAGATGATATAGATAGATACAGATATAGATAGATAGATATAGATAGATATAATCTCCTCACAAACTTGTGATTTGTTTCTTGATTTCTTGTATCAGTGAATGAGAACCACATCAGTACTGTTAGTGAGCAACTTCTCAGCAAATTTTTAAAATAGTCTGAAGTTTTGAGATGGTTACAAAAATTGATATTATACAAATTTATGTAGGTATACAACTGATAACCATGCATTTGAGCCTATGCCTTTGTTGTTACAGCGTCTCATTTTCCTTAAATTGGGTTATCTAGAATTGTGTGGGTATTACCTGCACATCATGCTACAGAATAACCTTTATCAATAGAGGAAACACCCATGGTCACATTTAAAATGACATAAATATTCTTTCCTAGAAATCTAAATATAGCCTGAATCCAAGTCAAGGCAACATGGGGTACTCATGACATGGCAAAAGCTGTTTGGAGTTTTCTTAATTCAGTCATCTCCCAAGTCTTACCTGCCAGACTGTTCAGTAAGACAATTGACTTAGGACAAAGCTAGGTTTATTTTCTAACCACTTATTTATTCTTATTCAATAAGAATTTCTAAAGGTATTATAAGATGATGTCTTGTCTTGGAATTCTAAGATCAATTTTAAATACTGGTCTTTTGGCAAGGTCATGTTATACAATAGAAGCAAAGGAACTATTCTTATTACGGCTCTGCCTGACAAGGGGTCAGGACTCAAACAGCTGACAGTCATAAAAATAGTATTTTAGGTATTACAGTTTCTTATCATGAAATGTTAAACAGAGGAATGACAAAGCACTTCCCTTAATAATGAACTAGAGCAGTAATGCACAGAACATTAACCAACACTTAACAGATCTAAATAACTTTCTTCAAAAAACTTAGCACTGAAGTAAAACTTTTGTCAAAGATATTATCTGTCTCAATTTGAACATGTTAAAAAGATGCAATAAGAAAGTGTAAAACAGTAATACGACGTTACTAGACTTCGTTATCAGCCTTACTGGAGGAAGCCTGAATAAACTCCATACTTACATGCTTACTTACTTAAAAACTTACTACAAATTCTGTAGTTTAACTTTTTTGTGATACATTGGTTCTTATGAATCTTCCACCAGTTGTAGCAGACTTCAGTTTTATGGAATCACTGACTGATCTGCTGTAATTTTCCTCAGTGGAAGAGTTTAGGCAAAGCTTCAATGGCATGACTATTGATAAAATGCTATAATTCTTAACAGATAATATTTTGATGCTACTTCTGAGAATGTGAAGTATTTATCTGGGGACTAATAACAGAACAACTTATAATCAAAGGACTGTAATTAATTGGCCATTGAAACAACTCTGAAAAACCAGCCTGTTACCATATGTACTGTACAGATGACAAACTAAAGGAAAGAAGGCAGTCATTCACCAGTAAGTCCATGCTAAAGTCAGAAAAGAAATGCAGAAATTCACATTAACAATATATTCATCCCCACTGTCAACTCTTTAAAAGTAAACCAAATTGAGTACTTGTAAATTATTCACTGGGATGTGAGCTTGTAAACTACCATAAAGAGTCTCAGCGGGCTGGGGAGCAGTAAGAGTGACAGACTAGAAAGACATAAGAGGATAGAGCACACTATAATATAGCAATATTAATTAATAATTCAAATACGCTGTATGCTTAATAGAGTATGAAGTCATTTGGGGTTAATAAAACGACTGACCTTCAACATTGCAGTGCAGTAAGCACAAGATATATTACTGCTTAAAGAATGAATACCCCAACATTGCTTTGGAAAATGAACATGTTGTTTGGTAAGAGTGGTTAGTTTATTACGCAGTATTCTCCACCTGGAAAAAATGAATTAATAGCTGTTAAATTTGGTATATGTAATGCACAGTAAATTAAGTTAGCATTTGCCCTTTCTTGAGTACAGGAGAGAATTACCTTAGAGAAAAAGGGTTTATCAAAAGCAAGTATCCCAGAAGCAGATATAGCATTTCAGTATGAAAATCTACTAGTGGAAATGTGGGGTGAACCATGACACTCGCATTGTACCTAAAGTGTATGGAGACCCATCTGTACATAAAACTAATTTAAATTGGAAAGTCTGAGACCTTAAGAGGAAGGAGTCACAAATCATAAATTTGCAAAAGCATATATCCACAGTTATATGGGTTTTGGCAGTGATGCTCCAAAGCATGTGCTAAAGTCCTTTCAATTCACTGTTCTTTTGCATGTAAAATGTCTAGTACGCAAATCTCAAATCTGGGTTCCACAGAAGCCATTTTTCTGTTATTATGATGTGGAACAGATTTAAAATTAGTACCAATAACCATGAAGTTAGAAGTTTGTTAGGTAGTGTGCTGTTCTGGTTAATACTTACTCACCAAGGTTTTCCATTATAAAGAATCTCTATACAAATTCAGGAGTCGCTAAAGCTGGTGTATTAGGAATACTGAGATCATCAGAATGAGGAGGTCATGGTTGCCAGGGGAACATGGATACTTACAGCGTACCTAATGTAAAGGGTTAGTCACTTGTCAACAGATCTCTGCAGATGGTAATGATTCAGATTTTGTAAAAACCCATCTGGGGCAATCAGTGGGTGGTTAATGAAAACATAATCATAACAAACATTATTGTTTAATCCTGCTGTTTAAGTAACATCGTGTGATTGAAATCACAGAATTATTTACACTTCTGACTGCTCATCAAATGTACAGTCTACGTTTGGTAATAAATTACCACAGTATTTTTGCTAAACCACTTTATATGTTCATTTAAAATGTTAATTCATGAGCATCCCTTTGGATTTTATAAACTGAATACCAGTAGAACAATTTATCCTGCTTTATAAACCAGTACTCTTAGCTTACCATACAGGCATACTGAGTTCTAAAGAACAGCACATACTACATAAATACTGCAGGCATCGTATTTTTTATGCTATGTAGAATCATGGAATCATAGAATCGCTCAGGTTCGAAAAGACCTTAAAGATCATTGAATTCAACCACAGCATAACCATACTAACATAACTAACAACCCTCTGCTAAATCATGTCCAAACGGTTTTTAAACACATCCAGGTATGGTGACTGGCATAGTGTCTCAGTAGGTTCTGCAATGTATTGATGGATCTTTTTATAAAAGCACATTGACTTATTTTTCTTACCCCATAAACAGCCATTCTTGAATCTACTACTTTAAACTATATACTAGTTTAATGAGAAATGTGTAGATTTCTTATTTTTCTAGAGCTAAATTTATGTTAATAGAGGCTGTGAAGCTCAGTAAGACATAAACCATTAATCCACTTTAAATAAACATGTATGATATTAAAGATTTATTACCAACCGATTACAATTTCTTACAGTTAAGAAATCATCACATTCTTGTTAACTATAGATTGTGCATCCTTGAAGCCTGTTTAGCCAGAATTTAAATGTCAAATTAAAAAAGCAAGTTAAAAGAATTTCTAGTTTCTAACATACTGTTCAGACCAAAATAGATATATAATGGTATACTGTTGACTTCCAGTCTTGTATAAAAGATTTTCAATATTTGTTTTACACAGGGACAAGATCAAGATGTAACACTTCTATCTGACTTCATGTTTTAAGAATTAGAAGTAAAACTCAGACTTTGCTGGAAGAAGCAGTGCTACTGATTTTAAAGAGAAAAAAACGAATCTTACAAGCTTCCAAACATTTTTGTTATGCCAGAAGAAAAAAGGATAGGTGTATGTATGAAGAAGTACAGGTGATTAAAGCATATTTTTAAGTGACCAGGTCTTTGAATATGCAGCAAGCTACCAATAGTGAAAATAGACATACATCAAATAAAATAAATATTATTTATGCAGTAGGAAAAGAAGGGGATTACTTATTAGAAGGGTTTGTAGAATCAGACTCATTTGCAGTTTGTCTTGTTAGAATGCATTCTCAGGTGTATATGATGATTATATTACAATAAAAATTCCTTTCTCTTTTCTTAAAAAGAAAAGGACACTAGCAGGATCTGCTTCAATGGCCTAAAGGCACACATTTTCATTCAGCAAAAATGTTAAAAGTAATTATCAAAGCTACAATGTATAGGAGATGTAGCATCTCTTGGCTGGATAATTTTCAACTGTTAATCATACTGTCTTATTTGCACAGGAAGGTTTTTGGCCAATGTAAAATAGCGATCTGTATATATATATACAAACTCAATATAGCCCAAAAATGTAAAGCAGAAACAACACTTTATAATACACATAAGGGACAAGGGATAACAGATTTAATTTATTGAAGAACTGTGTGCCAGATGCAAAATTAGGAGGTCAGATCTGAAGTTGTCCGCTTCCTGTCGCAAAACCAAGGTCCAGCACTGGCAGGTGGGGTTGCTTATGAAAGGGAAAAGGGCAGCAGTGAGACTAACAGACAGAGTGAAGTCTTAAGTAGGACTTCAGAGAGCTTTCTACAGAGATTCGTTAAATCCCTCTGTTCACAGTTAGCCTTCCAGGGAATTTCTTCTAGTACGGTTTTTATTTCATTGAAGTTGTGAAGTAGATAAAAATGATTTGGCCAACTTTTTCCCCACGGGGAACATCGTCATTGAAATGTGCTACCACCAGTGATAGTTCAATAGAACAATTTTTTTGTATTCAAAAAGTGAAACATTTGCTCCAGCCTACCTGAATGACAGTGGATTTGTCACCATTTCTATATTACCCTAGGAATCACAGAAACTACCATTAAGCAGCTCCTGGGTTATAGGTACTTTTGTTCAGTCCCTCAATACACTTGACTCAGCTCACCTCAGCTGACTCTTGCCTTGAACTTCCAGTTGAGAGAGAAAAGGCCACCAGAGAAATGCATTTTTTAGAGGTTAACTTACACAATTCTTAAGAGACGAGGCAAGAAGTCTATACCAGTAACTGCACTATCTTCTCTACACATCCACATTCATAACAAAATATCAGAGATACTTTACATATCAGAAGAATGACTTCATCAGATTTTCACATTTATGTTTCAGAATTACCACCCCACAGAAACTCATTATTAGTGGAGATTATTTAGCCCAGTCTTTTCACTGACTGGGTAAATTATGAGCATATGTTCAGTAAGTACCAGGCATCATTTCAAGCTATTTGCTTACCTGATTTATTTGATGAATTAACTATTGGCAATGACTATGCCCCTAATTTTCCTAATTCTTGATGCAATCTCAAGGATTTCTAATTGTATTTCTGGCCTTTAAGCACACTTCTGGGAGAAAGGTTGATTTCATGGGCCAATATTTTTTCCCTAGGACAGGGAAAATTATACTGTGTCCAACAAGACCATTTGTCAGGCTTATGTATTATATTTCTGAGGCATTTTATGCTTCCCAAACTGAAAATGACTGAAAGGTATAAACACAAGTATTTTTTATTATTATTTCATGAGAAAATTCTCTTTCAATTTCATATATACATGAGAATATGTGCAAAAAAGCTGAGTGCTTCTAGCACCTGTCAGGAAGACAATACATATCTTAAAAAGTATGACCCAGCAGCACTTACTAATATACTCCACATTTGTTTTCTCCCCTGCAGAATTAACGTGTACATAATTTGCTTGTATCTTACTGCACAAATTTTACTGCTTGCTGTTTGGGGATTACAGGTGAATGCTTGCAGTCTGAACACACACCAATATCGTTCTTTATTTTTACTTTTAACCAACAGCTTTACAATTACTTTCCTTACATATGATAAACTCTAAGGCAGGGGGAGAACTGCAGTTTACCTGGGTTATTGATGTTAAAGAAGTGTGCAAAAACAGAAAGAGAACAGAGGCCTTCTGTTTCCTACATCCATTCTCCCTCTGCATAAATGTGGTCCCAGCACATTCCTGACCAGATGGTGAAATTCACTTCTCAGAAAGTGAGAGGTGGCAAGAGATCAAATGACAGCTTAGATATCCCTAATGGATCAATCTACAAATAGAGAAAAAGAGTGTGCCAAGTATCAACCTAAGGTTCCAAAGACCATATTCATGCTAATGTCTGAGCAGAGCCCACACAGCAGCCTTGCTCAGAAGTTCTCTTGAGATGAGCACATTGCAGAGCAGAGCCTTAAAAGTGCAATCTCTCTCTTAAGACTACATATGAGTTTTCTAAATGCTCAGTCAACAGCAGGAACATTAACTATTGTTTCAGTCAATCTCAGTGTTCAAAGGTTAGGAAAGCACTGCCTCAGACATGGTTAAGACAATGATTTATAATATATCAATACCTGGTAGAGTCGCATCACTTTCCTTTTCACGGTTCCTCCTAAGGAGGTTTCCTCTAAGCTACTACATTAAGATCCTGAATCAATTTTGTATCTAAGAAATCTCTAAAAGATGCTATCAATAAAACATATTGGTCTGGTAAAAGTCAATCTGACCTTTGAAAGTCTGTATACTTTTCCAAGAGTATGACTTTACAGGTTTATCCAACTGTTTTGTGGTTTTTTTTTTTTTTTTTTTTTTTTTTTCTTGAAAGAAAAAATATTTTAAATGCTGCTAGCAAGCACTGTTTGACTCCCATTTTCTTATCCTAACTGAGCTTACACCGCATTTGTATGTTACTATACCAGATTTTAACAGGAGGCTGTATTTGCTCCTATTTCAGACCTCTGTCCTCCAACATCTACCAGTTTCTTGTTTAGTTATATCAACAAATACTAATGATTAAGAGATCAAAATTTTTGTCTAAGTAACAGGAAGACCATGTATACGTAAAAGCAATTCAACAAACAAGAAATAAATAAAAATACATTCTTGAAGTCCTGGTACTGCTAAAAGTGATATAATTTTGTACTATAATTTACCGCATCTGACTGTAATAATCTACTTCCTATTCATCTGAATACTCAAGAGAATTACTCTGATATGAGCTATAGGCTACTGATCTTAAAAAACAGTATTGTCTTAAATTGTGGGCTTTTCATTTGTCGAAGTAGCTTACTGATAAATAAATAATAATAATAATAAAAAGATACGTAATTTATAATCATAAATTTGAAGAAATGCAGACTCCACAAAACAAAATACAATCCAGGACTATGCTCCGGGCAATTTAGAACATAGTCTTGTAAGCTTTGTCCACATACTTTTGCTCACATGAGTATCCAGATGCAACAGACAGAACTGTGTATCTGAATGCATTTATACACCCATATATATTTATAGAAAAGCATCTGACTTACTTACTTTTTTGGTGATATTTTAGGTTTAATTTCTTACTATCACCTTAAAATAAAAGAAGAATCACACTTTCCAGAAGTCCTCAGCACTTAATCTGGCTTCCAAAAGCTAACAAAAGTAATATTGTGTCATGACTGTTAATGAGTACATGTAGTCCAATGCTGGTCCACTGATATCAATGAAAAGAGTCCAACTCATTCAACAGGTATGGGATTAAGTTCATTGTCCATCTGGTCCTATTTATTAGATTTTCTTCCATTCTATCCAAATCATTACTTTAAGAAATGGGCTGTTGTTTGGAGTAAAACATACAGACTTTGGAGATTTTTAATCTGTTCCTGGTAGTTGCTGCTATTTTACTGAATCAAGTGAATGACACTAAGTGATGCATTAACATAGTAATGGCCAGCAGGATTATTGCTCACATGATGTATTAACAACATATTGGCCAGCAGGAATAACACTCCAGTAATATATTAAGAAGAAACATCTGGCAAGTACCCATGCTTAAAGCACTGCAGTATTATTTGTAGTGCTGCTACAACTGTACAAATTAAATGTACAAAGCATTAGTACATTGAGGTTGCATTTGTGGCGTACAAGCATGAGGCAATTAATATTTATCAATATCACACTTTTTGAGATATGATGTATATTGAGATACTGCATCTTGTGGAATGAGAGAGATTTAGAAGTCTTTGCATGAGCAAGAAATCTTTTATCTTATGGTTAAGGTACACCTCTTGGAACACATTTCCACTGTGCATAAATGTCCTGACAAGGCCTATTGTAATTCAACAGTTTTTCTGTAACATAAAAAGTTGAGGTTGCAATTAAGCATATTAGGTGATACAAAATAACTATTGTATTTCACCTGGGGTGGAAATTCTGACACTAACCAGTGCCAGACATTGATGGAAAAGGTTTTGATGCTCTTGCTGCACCATTGTATCTGCACTCCTCTACAGCCATGGCTAGGATATCACAGTTCTTAGTCAAATGTAATATACCATGTCTTAAATGCACAGTTTACCACCAATCCCAATGAGTCATTTGAAAGCAACTGAACTATTGCTTCTTATCTGCTAAAATCCTGAACTGATGTTTGTCATCTGACATAATGTCTGGCACTGACTACTTGTGATTTTTGATGTGCTATTCTAGAATACGGGAAATGTGTTCAGCAAAGAAATGAGACAAAACCAATCTCTAAACTTCTTCATATTTTCAAGTAAGGTATGCAGCACTATAAATGGATCGTGATAATTCATTAAAATGTACATTTCGAGATGCAAGAAAAAATGGGGTCAAGAGTGTGTTTCAGTAAAATATTCCCTGCTTCTTAAGTACAGTAGTAGCTAAAATTTGATAATTCAAAATACAAAAGGATTAAAAGAAATATTCTGCTTCTTTGGAAACAGCCATAAAAAGAGATTTCAAGAGAAAAATGACCTGCTGTGAAATAATTAGGAATATTCTAATGTGCGCCATTAAAATACATGGCAAAATACAAGGTCAGAATTTTGTTGTTCATTAACAAAGCTCCAGGAGAAGATTTTTACATTAAATAGAAACTGTTGATTTTATGATTTCAATGTTTATCCATCTCAAATTCAGAGAATAATAGATAGACTCTTCCTGTAAAGTATCATAGATGTAGATTACATCTTTAACTGAGAATTAATTTTTATTTTTCACTAAATTTTTAGATATCTCAGTTTTTATAAGCTGAATGGTCAGAACATCCATAAATTGCTTCAAAATAATATTCTAATAAAATACTGAAACATATCTTCTTCTTTGTATAGGTAAATTAATAGCTACAAATTTATGTTCTGAAGAGACAATTTTGTGCTGGAAAAATGTCCTAGATATTGTTCTCTAATAATTACTTTGAGACTTTAAATTCTTTTGCCATTTTTCTAGTCTCTCCTATACTGAGCCCTTATGTGTACCACCACTGGATCTAAGCTATTCCAGACTTCTTATATCAGTGTAAGTGAATTTTAAATTTAACTCTGAATTTTAAAAGCAAATATATGTTTTATCACCAAGAGTCACACTGTAAGAAATTATACCATAAAAAGAAAGGCCAGGCTGCTCAGCTGTGCATAACTAGGTTAAATCGAGAAGCGTACTGCTGTCACCACCTATTGGTTATCCATTTTGGCGTAACAACGAAATCACTCGAGTACAGAACCGAAGCTAATTAGAAAAACAAGCAAGCACAACAGAAGAATTAATAAGAAACATTAAGTTAAAAATCTCAAATTCAAGTCATTAATTGAGAGCAATTTAAAAGTCCATTTAATTGTATGCAGAGGAATGAGAAACAAATGTGTCTAGCTCTTTGTGCTTATCAGGAGAAAGATTACTTCACAGCATTGAAACATCTGACAGGGAAATGTATCCTTAGTCTGGTAACATAAATAAACTAATTTCTGACAATCCATTTCAAGGACTTAATTTAAATTACCAAGGTAATTAGCCTTGTTTACTAAGGTTTGCCCTATTAACTTTATCTGACATCCTAAGGAGGCAAAAGATTTCCAGTACTGGGAAATACATACAGGCAGTGAATATATTTACCATCCCATTATGAACCACTGTATGATTCCAAAGCCATCATAGAAGAATTAATGAATGTCAAGATGAATACACTGGCAGCAAAGACCAAAAGTCTGTAGTCCAATTCAAGTGAACAGCACTTTGTGCACATCTGCAGCAGCTAGCATGGTCCAGATACTGGGACAACCTGGGCAAGATTTGTCTGTATGAGATGGATGGATCAGGAATGCTGTTTGTACTGTCTGCACCCTACAAACCAGCAAACACTAATAAGCCAGTTCTGTAGGAAAGCAAGCTACTCTTTATATAACGTGATAGCAAATACTGCATTTGGCAAGAAATTCAGTAGGGTGATTTCCAAGCTTAATAGGGCTTTCTGGGACTGTTTCTGACCCCATTCAATTCAATTCTTTGTAGCATGGCTTCCTTCCAGGAGTTTCAACATGCCATTCATTCAGGGAAATGCCCTTTAAATCAATGGTAGGTTTGCCTGCATAAGAAGTATGAGTTCTGGCTCTGTTACCAATTAATCTTCGGAAGTCAGCTTGTGTGCAATTTATTTTAAAGCTAAAGTTACTTGCATTGTGCACACACACTGAGTGGTGGTATTTTGTGAAAACTCTAAGACTGCGTTCTGCATGAGGATGCCTTAAAAAACAAATAAAATCCAGAATGTTATTGGTAGGAAATTGTACTGACTTCGTCTATTTTCATCCTACCATTATTTATGAATTTACCAAAAAAATATGCATGAACACTTTCAAATTGTATTTAAAACCTACTTATATAAGGACACAAATTAAAAATCTTTGATCAATATATATCAATATATAAGTACAAATCTGATACTTTCTGGTAATTATGGTTTGTTTTGATTTAGTGTTTTCTATCTGTGAAGGACATCATACCAGAGAACACCTGAGTGAACAGTAAAGCAGCAGTGGTAAGGAAAGTGAAATTTCAAAGTGGTCTTTGCCCTACTTAGCTGAAACACAACTCCCGTGCCCAACACACAAAACGACGGATAACAAAGAGAGGGAAACTATCACACAGCTTGTTCACGAACACCCAAGGAATGGAAATCATTCTAGAAAAAGAGGCAGACCAGGATGAGCTTACTGAACTGAAACAACAGCGATCATATGATTTGTGGTAGAAACTGATTCTTTGTGCGAAGAGGCTGTCAGACTGTGGCCCAAATAGTTCAACACTTTCTTAACAAAGAGACTGAGTAGCTTCCATTCACATTGAGCAACTGCTCTTGGAAATACCACCACCCCAGGAACAGAACTCCAGTAAGAGACAGGGGTTTGCAGTCTCACCCAAACAAATGAATAAAGGTCTGCCTTCTTGCTGATAATTCCTGAGCAGAAAACAGGGCTAGATTTGTCATGGACAGTATTCAGCCTGAATCACTCATCCCGCTCTCCACTTGAAACAAACCTTCTCTTTATGTAATGGAAATGCTCCCTAATTGCTTATGATTGACCAATTATTTATGTGTTAAGTTAATACTATATATAGTCAATCTGCTTGCATTTTCTGTCAGACAAGGATTTTCATTTTATGTACTGTACTCTCCATTTCCCTTAAATGATGCCAAGTAAATTAACATCAAGGTTTCTGCCTGCTAGTTTGCTCAAACAGACAAGCCTTCTTAGATATCTTTTAAACCTGTTCTGACATTTTAATGGGATATAATTATTATAATGAGAAATCCATTATTGAGATGAGATTGAGGTCAGATTAGGAAAACATTCTCCCCCTTTGTTATTGCACGCAGTGAAGTTTGTTTATGTTTTAAAACAGACCACAGTTTCTAAAAAACAAAATAAACACAAAATTTTCTTGCAAGTAAATCCAGTGTGGAAGCGTTTTTGTTTATATAGATTTATGACAAAATGTCTTACATGTATAATTGCAGTGGCTTTGTGAAATCCTTCATGCAATTCTGCAGGTATAGAACCCTTAGAGAAAAAAAATGGAGCCGCTCTGAATTCCCCCTTTAATCTATCCTGTATTCTTTTTTGTACATCTGTCAAGCCACATCGCACTCCTTATGTAATACAGGCCTATAGAAAGCGTTTTTTATTTCCAGCTGGCATACTTCTAAATTCAAACACACAGACTTAATTTAGTTATTTTTTCTCTATATGTGGACTGTTTATTTATGTTACAAGCTTGCACGGAAAATGTAACTGCATGAAACCATTAGTATTCTGTTGGGAAGATTTGTTTTTTGTGTTGGAGGCAGTTCACATTAAACTCAAGGTCTTAATACTCCTTTGAGGCTTCTAAAGCCCCATGGCAACTCTTGAAAAGACTTTTATTTCTTCAGCATATGTAAATTGGATAGGGTGAAGTCAATGTGATTTAAAGCTAACATCTCTTCAAGAACTCAGATGAGACAAAGGTTTTATTAAATGAAATGGTAGAGGAAATTGAAGTTCCAACATTTCAGTGTAATGTGATCATGAAGATGGAAAATAATATTTAGTGAAATTAAAAGTGCAGTCTTGAAATTTACATCACTCTTCATCTACATCTGTTCTTTTCATTTAATTTATCTGACATACCCCACTTCTTCCAGGGGAATTACAGAACAAGATCTATTGGATATAGGGATATTAGCAAGCCTGCATTGAGGTCAAACACTGATTTATGCAACAACCTTTTTATGATATTAATTAGGCAGTGATAATAGTAAATTAAAAAAAAAAAATTGTATCACACACAGATCCTTGCCTATGCTTGTAATTAAATACAACATTTATATTTATGTGCGTTATACTGTTACCTTACATTGCTTGGAAGGGATAACACACATTTTTGTCACAAAGTTTTAGTCTGAAAAATAGACCTAGTGGCAAATTGTTTGTTTGAAAATGGAATACATTTAAATATCTAATGAGTGGGAGGCAGCTGGATGAGGCCAGACTCTTTACAGTGGTGTGCAGTAATAGGACAAGGAGCAAGGGCCAAAAACTGGAACACAGGAAGCTCCACACAAATATGCATTTAAAACTACTTCACAGTGAGAGTGAAGGAGCACTGGAACAGGTTTCCCAGAGAGGCTGTGGAGTCTCCTTCTATGGAGATATTCAAGACTCATCTAGACAGCTACTTGTGTGACCTGTTGTAGGGAACCTTCTTTAGTAGGGAGGTTGGACTCAATGATCTCTAGAGGTCCCTTCCAACCCCTGCACTTCTATGATTCTGTGATTTAACGAGATGTCTAATTTAACTAGTGATAGTAGAAAGTGAATATACAGCTTGTATTGGGTTGTTGAAGTCTCAAAATAGTAGTTTTGATAGTCTCTCTTCACAGCAAGTGGAGCTACCTCCAAAAACTCTTTCAGCCCACGTAACCTGTGATTGTTCTCTGGAGCTGCTAATAATTGCATCTTGCATGCGAAGATGTCACAAATTGGATGAGCTTTTAACTTAGGATTCTTGATGACCAGGTTTCAAAAAATGTAGTGAACCTGAACACATTTGACTCGATAATTCAGGGCAGCTTTTGAGAGTGAAGTAAGAAAAAGTATCTTAGCAAGTACTCACACAAATGTAAGTTAATTCTGTCTCTGAAAATTCTTGCTTCTCGTGGACAAATGAATAATACCAGATTACCTGCAATTTGTATTTTAAAATAGTGTTTGTTCCTCATACTTGAATGACACAGGAGGACATAAAACTTAAAGGAGCAGGAGAAACTAAATCCAGTAGCCACCAACATAACAAGGACTGGATTTGGTTGACCTATTCACAATCAATTCAGAAAATGAATGTAATGACTCTAAACAATACTGCTTCCTATGAGGTACTCATATGATGTGTATTCTCATAGAATATGCATATCATTGTTTTGTAAAACAAGCATGAGATAAGTGTTGATCCAGAGTCTTTACACAGATAAGGAGAAACTGAAAAAGTCTGGTGACATCTGTTCTTAAAAACATAATAAAGAGCCTTACAAATTTATGCTGTTTCATGAATAGTACAAGTTCTCTCTTTAGGTTATGATGACTTTTTGAATCTTTTTTACACTTTGCAGATCAGTCTCTGTTTAAAATGGAAGCGGATTTATTTTAATAAAGCACTGCTTTAATTATGGGACATGAAGCCTGTCCTTTAGCTTATAAATTGAACTTAAAAAAATATATAAATATCTGAACAATGGCCTGTTCCCTTAACCATTGTATACCAAAGTTTACAATTTTTACACTGAAACAATCTTCAAAGTTGCAACTTTTTATATTGAAATCCCCTTATTCCATTCATCTGCAGTTGATTTTGTGTTTCCAATAAATCAGTTCAGCATATGCTGGCTGCAAGCACTTTGCCTGACATCTAGACTATTTCCCCTTAAAATTTAATGCATGATGTTTGAAGACAAGTATCTATACAGTATGAAGAGTATGAACAGCACAGAGAAATCACAGCACATATATTTCAAGACAGTTAAAGAGATTATTTCCTTATCATGACAGCAAAATGGCTTTATGTGTTGTACATTCATTATCATTCAGGAAGTTCAGAATGTCATTTTTCCTCTCTCCAAAGCATACATATTTTACACTGATTCCTACTTCCCATGTCACAGCATGCCTAATTTCAAGAGAGTGAAAAAAAATGATGTTATGCTTGTGAGATGCTAAGATTTTCTGTGTACTGCCATATGTTGAGCACTATGCATGTATGACTGAAGAAAACCTTATCAGTCAACTACAGAGGTGAGGGCTGCTTTGTACAAATCAAGCATTATTCTTCCAAGTACACTGTCCACGTAGGACAACTCTTTTGCCATTGTTTGTGTTGATCAGTTAGCCATTTCATTCTCTGACTACAAATACTACTTCTTCCCCAGATGCACAATGTTCAAGTACTTGATCTAACAAATGCAATTGTCGTATTAAGTTATTCCAGCCAAGTAGTAAAATAATTCTGTTCTACTATGGAAATAAAAGAGAACACAAGTGCAGATACTTCAGGAATACTTCTGAAAGCCTTTCCTGACATGTTGAGATACCCCACATAACCAAGACTGTCTTTTCAGTTCTAATTCCGGATTAGAACTTTCCTCCAATCACCCATATATGTGATGAGCAATCTGATCCTATATATCTAACATTTAGACAAGAATGAGGAGAAGATGAAAGATTACAACAGAATTCTCACCATAAAGTCAATAGCCTAGAGCCTTGTGCAAGGCCATGGTCGAAGTAATTGTGGTAGATTTATGCCTTCACACACATGAAATAATAGTTTTCTGAGGTTGAGAGAAATTATGGAACTTCATTAAAGCTGTCATCATGGACAAATTTTGCAACGAAGATTTCACATTTGATGAATGATGCTGTGTGCTTAAGTGCACTGACTGATTTAGAGTTCAAACCTTTTGTAGTACATTCCATGAAGATAAAATATTTAGTGGCACTATATTTTGGGCTCTATATTTTTGACAATATGTTTCATGGCTCATTTGCCACCAAAGTAATGAGATTTTAGTCAACATTCAAAAACTGACTTCACATTTTTCATGGCAAAAGCCCAAATGGGTTATTATTATTATTTTTTTTTTAAGTTGTGTACTGCTAGTTCAATGAAGCCCTGATGTATATGTAGACCTTGAAGCAGCCAAAGTGTAAAACACTGACACAACCTGACCCAGAGCAGATAAAGAGCAAAACCACTGATTAGTGGCTGTAACTGCTCGTTGGTTCCTAGAAAGCAGTCCATAATTACATTTTTTTTCAAAATTGCGAGGTATCCTGATAGAACACTGATCTTTCAGAGAGTAAATAACTTCTCACATAAACGAGTAAAGAAATGTAGAACACAGACCTTTTGTTAGTGTTTATTGTATAAAATTCCTGTCTCAACTCTAGTTTTGCTTTCCCTAAAACACCTGAGATTGCAATGGGTTTTTGATGGTGCCAACAGCGAAACAACCAACAAAGCCTTACATGAAACACTGATCATTATTTCTCTCCATTTTTCATAAAACAAATTATAGCTTCATGTTTTACTGTGCATAGAAACACAGTATGTACCCGTAAGTTCTGTCAAAAGACAAGATTTTTTTTATTATTTTCAAAAATGGTAGATAAAAGGACATTTCTTACTCTTTTACGTCACTCACTGATGTTTTTTTTACCATTTAGAGAAATAGTCCTACCATGGAATTCTGAATATAAAGATATAAAGCAAATGCAAAGAGAAAAAAAGAGCATACATGGAAACTCTGAAATGGTATTTGATATGTAAGTCATGGTTTGCAGTGGCTTAAAAGGAATTTGCCCACTCAGAAATCAGGAGTTCCAACCATAGTGTAAATTGCTAGTTTTAAATTAGGTACTGAGTGAAATAGGAACTGGAGTACAAATTTCAAAGAACAGGATAAAAAAACCATCCTGAATACCATTGTGGAGTAGCAAGGCTTACCATTACTAAGCCATCTAATTCAAAGCTATGCTTTAACCATTTCTGTTCTGTAAAACCAGAAAAGAACTAGAGATGAAAGAAAGATAGAGATGTTTTTAAAATGCAGAAAATGATACACTAAAGTAACAGTTGATTGTATGATTTGCCCCTTGCATACTATGGACCATAATATGATATTATAAAAAAAAAAGTCCTGGCTTTCAGAAGGAAGGCACAACCACTGCAGAATGCTGCCTCTGACACCTTAACAAATAGCTACCAGTTGCTGTAGTTATTAAGGAAAGCTAAATTATGGGACTGCATATACATTAGCAGTCATCATCTGTAAAGAAGGACGTATTTAAATTGATGGAAAGTTCTAATGGGATCTCTGATCTTTATGCTCCCCTAAATCACTAGATGGTTGATAATATTAGACTACAATACTATATATAGTGTATTGTATAGTACTATAAAATATTATTACTAATAGAGCCTTGGAAATCATGTAATGCACAATATCTAAGCACAAGTTTTAATTAGGAAACACAAATGAAACCATATGAAAATTTTGTAAGACTTTCTGTGTCAGAGCTGGCAAGGAATTAAATTGTGGTCCTCATTTGCAAGGGCTTTTGAGAGGTGACATCTCTCCAAATTTGCCATTTGCAATGCAATTTCATGCAATTCTGTAACAGGGTTTGAGAAATCCTTCTATTAGAAGACATCTGAGAGATTAAAATCCTGACTTTGTCTGATGTCACACCAAGATAGCCTTGATTTTGCAAGCCAGAGTTTTACACCTGAGTATTTACCTTTTACATAGGTGGTCAAGAAAAAGATGGTACCACTTTCTCATGATAATTCAGAAAGAAATGGTGCTTGTGTGAAGTCCAAAACAAAACAAGGGGGGAAACTAAAATTAGCAACTGAATTAGCAGTAATTTACAGAGACTAGACCTATGTATGAATGTTATAGAACTGCATTCACAGTATGATTACTCTACATTTGCTCTCCTTCCAGTCATATCCACCCTAACCTCACTTTCTTCATGTCACCAATACACGTGAGATGTATATAGGAAGTGGAATCTAAGAGTGACTGATGATAATATGGAATAAGATTATGGAGCTGTCTAGCCTCTCCCAGACGTTTTTGGCATAATTCATGTCCATCTGTTCCCTTTCACGCTGCAGTCCAGAGGGAAGCAGATGGGACCTACTCTGCAGACTTCTTCTGAAACTCATATTCATTATAACCTCATTTTTAAAATGACAGTCTTGCTGTCAGCAATGCCACTCGACCAATGTTTTCCCCCTCTACAAAAGAAAAAATAACCTTTATGATAATCGTCTTTGCTGATAAAGATCATAATGTTAAAGAGATTCTAACATGTGAACCACCTCCTCCTCCCTGGAAGTAATCTTGTTTTCATTCCAAGCCTTGGACTGGATCTGGGCATGGGTCCCCAACATGTGGTGTGGCTGATGTTTATCTGATATCTTTCAGCAAAGGCAGAGGAGTGAATGGTTTTTTTTACTGCGTCAGAAACCGCTGCTGCTTGTTTCACTAGTTGCCAGAATGCTAGCTCTTTTTCTTCCCATCATTCTACTCTGAGGCAGGTGCTGCCTCAAACACAGTCCCATTTCACAACAACTTACTTTAATAAGTCTATAATAAGATTTGCTTTTCCAACATTGTTAAAGACTACACATAAAAATCATTGGATGGAGAAATAGTTATGCTTTCTGCTGCCATTCTGACAGTGGTTTTGAGTGTAGGCCTATTCTTTAAATTAATTCCATTCTATTTAATTAAAAAATTCTGCATGGACTTGGTGCTTCATTTCCCTCCACCCTAGTCCCTGAATAGAGCACACAGTAATGCTCTTGTGGTATTTTAAATAACAATTTTATACACTTTATTTTTCAGATGGTTTCTGCTTTTGTTGAGGTGGAAAAGAGTTTATGTCATCAGTCAGTCTTGTACTTCAGTAGTTTGACTCAAGAAAATAATTCAATATTAAAAATTTTGCAAACAGAGTAATAATATGCACAAATCTGACAAATGCCACTAGTTAATGTAATTTAAGTATCTATGATGATGATGATGATGATGATTAGCGTTAGCAGTAGCATTAGCATTTTCTTCTTACAAGTTTTAGGAATGTAGTGATTCAGCAATTTCCCATTTAAATGGATTTGAAGGTTGTGCACCAGATCAATTCGAGTCCCATCATTCTCCTGCACCACATACACCCTGGCAAGCACCTACCACTTCTCATTGATCGTACCCGTCTAGGTCAACATTAAATAAGTGAATGTAAATAATGATCGCACGGATACAAGACAGGCAAGGGCTGACCCTTCTGTTACCCTGAGGGTGGAACAGGCAATGTATTGTTGTAAATGAATAGAATTTTACTTCTGTGTTCATCTCTGCATCTGACAGGGGAAGTTTAGCATGTAGGAAATCAAAACAAACATAAAAATAATAAATGCAAAGAAATAAAAAAAAAGACAAACAAAAGTGCTGCTCATTAGCAAAGCTTCCATGACTTCTGTACATACCATGTCTCACATACCTCAATCTGACCTACAGCAATGACGCTTTTTCACACTGCTGCCTCTTAACCAAAAGTTTTGCTGATTAGTTCCCTTCTGCTGTCCTGATACATTTTTCTTTACTAGGTATTTTGAAGAGGGAAGAAAAAGCAGAATATTTCAGTGCATACTGAAACAATCAGAATCCCGCTCTTCCTCTCTCAGTAATGGTCTTTCTTTCTGCATTTCTTTTTCTTATGAATTTGACCTGAGGTTCAGAACATGTCTTTATACCTTCTGGTAACCTTGAAGAATATCTGGGAGTATGCAGAATCTTAAATATTTTTCATTCCCTCAAGTAAACTGAAAAACATTACAGGCTGTTCCATATACATGAGTTACTGCTGTCTAGTGCTGATGAATCAGGCATACTACATACCCATTCTTGCCAAAAGGCAAGAGTGGTTATCACTTCCTTTTTGCTCTGCTTAAGTCAGTTTTTTTTATTACAAGTTCAATTGAATTTTAAAACACTAAAATATATTAGCTGCTTTAACTTTAGATTTTCGCATAATTGTTGAGGGTTTTTTTTTTGTTTTTTTTTTTTCCCCTAGATGTATAAGACATTTAAATGTAAGAATCTTGACAAAGTGCTTAAAAATAAAACAGTGACAAAGCATGTGGTTTGTTGCTGGATGGAAAGATCCTAATTTACCACATATGATGATACACCACATGCAATTAGAGCATGTCTTATACATATACATATTTTGTTTTACATAGCATATAAAGCTTCTCAACTAAACAAGAAAGTATTCAGAAGCGATGCAGAATTCTCCTGCCCAACTGTGCTATCATTTCTCTCATCTTTTCTCTTTCACTTCAGGGTTACAAATCTTTGTTTCTCTTTGAAGAAGCTACATTAATATTTAATTGGAAAACTTCATAAAATGTTATAAAAACATTAAACCAAACACTGAGTAATGCCCAAGAGAGTAAACAGCAGAATTTGTGTTATGTAGTTTAGCTGTGCATTTGCATTTCATTCTAATATCACTGACCTACTAAGAAAAAAAAAAATGTTTTCATTCTTACTGTCTGTGTAAGGGAAATAGACTTTTTTTGTCTACGGAAATTACATCCATGAAAAATCCCCATCTGACTCACCATTTACTTGGCCATTCTGGGACGGATTTTCAAAAAGGTATGGAATTGTTTTCAAGGCATTAGAGAAATGCATAATTACATCATAGAATCACAGAACAACATGAGCTGGAAGGGACCTGCAAGGATCATCCAGCTCAACTCCTGACTCCACACAGGATCACCCAAAATCTAAGAACAATGTTCAAATTCTCCTTGAATTCACAGAATCACAGAATCACAAAATTATAGGGGCTGGAAGGCACACCTCCAGAGATCATCAAGTTCAATCCTCCTGCAAATCAGGCTCCCTGCAGCACAGGCTGCACAGGTAGGTGTCCAGGTGGGTCTTGAATATCTCCAGGGAAGGAGAAACCACAACCTCTCTGTGCCACCTGTTCCAGTGCTCCATCACCCTTACTGTGAAGAAGTTCCTTTGCATATTGGAGTGGAGTTTCCTATGCTCCAGTTCATGGCTGTAATTTACACGAACATTTTGTAGTTGAGTGGCTAATTGGTATGTAACCCTTTTTGAGGATACTGAAATCTCAGAGTCTGTAAGGCACGAAGGCAATAAAAGGCTTCATATCTATTGTTGTCTGTAAGTATTATCAGTATATTCCATAACCTTGGACTTTTGAAATGTGGCTGACAGGCTTGCTGCAGGGCTCATAGCCATGCCAGATCATTTTCAGATAAGAACTCCCCGCAAGATAATTTTCTCAACTTACTCCATACCACTTTCAAGAGTACTGATTCACTTCATAAACTGGTGTACATTTTTAAGAATGGTAACTGCAAGGGTTGCAGATTAGCATCATTTTGCATGCACATTTCAATAATCAGATTCTGGCAAATTATGTAAAAACAGCAGAAAGTTTGCACCTACAGAATTCAACCATCACACATACCACCCTACCACAAACGACTAACATCCTTTATACAGACTTAGACTAAGCACACAAGAAACTTCCTTCGTAAAGTATTCCTTAAAACTTCTACAAATTATATGTAAAACAACAGAAGTTCCAGTATCAGTCTTGGTTCCTTGCAAGCATTTCCAGTAATAATCTGTGACAAGCCCCTTGCTTTACCCATGCACGGACACTTTCTGTCAGTGAGTCAATACCACCGTTTAACCCAAAACAAAAATTAATCTGCCATTAATGTTTACTACACTAAAGAAGCTTCTCTTTCTTGGGGTAATTAAAATACTCATTCAGGTTTCTCAAAATCTAAGTTTTCTGTGAGTACTTCAACACATAGCTCTTGCACAATATTTTTTAACCCATAGGGAACCAGCACACAGAGATCTGTACCCAAATACAACAGTTCATGAGCTTGTACTACATTCTCTACTTAAGAAACTAAATTTACACTCACTTATGTCAATCTCTGCAAATGCAAAAGTGGTAGGAGTAGTTCAAACCTTCTGAGTGCCAAGTTAAGCAAGGCCAGGTCTGAAGAGCTCAGCTTGCTGCTTCAAACAACTGGAAGCAAGCCCTGTCGTTGCAGAGAGACCTTTCCCCTCCAATGTTAAACACTACCCAAGATCTTCAATCATGGGACTCTTCAAAACTCTGAAACTGAGAAGGCAGAGAGGATAAGGCTGCCCTTCTGTAGATAGGACAACAATAGCTGACCATCCAAGGCAGATGAACTTTACATATGATTGAGACCATACAGACAAAATTCTCAAGTTGAGATACATTTCACTATGCACAACTCTTCCTTTTGATTTAATATCACTTATTTTATGATGCCAGATGTATTATGACTCTGATATTCAAAGGTGTTCAGGTATTGAAGGTCAAATCATAGATGAATATGAAATTATAAAAAATTGAAAGATTTTGACACAGAAGTATCATTGAGAAGAACAAATAATTAAAAAGATTCACCTTGAGATGAGCAAATTTAAGGGCTATTCTAATGCAGCATTTAATGTATCTAATCCATTATATGAATATGTTACACTTAAGATATTCCAGCTATGGGAATGAGAACCCTCCATTTCTCAGTCCTCACAGTAGTGAAATTTATTATAAGATGCTCCTATCATCTACTCTCTATCTATCTATCTTCAACTACATACCCACAGTGAAGATGAAAAAGGCACTTCATATCAGTTTCTTACCTGTTCTAGTGCCTCTTGTTAACCTTATTTATGCTAGCTACTGACTGAAGATTCAGGTTCTGAAAAAGTGTATGATGAACTAAGTAAAGCCCATGGAATGTAGTACTCTAAGGTCCTATCATTCTTGTAATTAGGCATTTTTTTTCCACACACAAGTTACATGACATTAACGTAAACTATTTATGCATTACATTAATGCATTGATAAACCCTGTATTCAGACTTCTGATTTAGTGCATTTTTTAACACCGAGCAGATAAATTTCAAAATAATTATGCTGAAAACCTTATTACTTATCCAATCAGTTGACTTTATTGCCCAGATTGGTGATTTCATAAAATACTGTAATAAAAAATTAAAATATAAATATTTGTAAATGGAGTGCACAACTGCACGAGAACTTAGAGCCACATTTAAAAATGGTGACTCTGTGCAACAACAAGATTAGCTGTTAATCTTTAAAACTGTGCAAACACTTTCTCACCTGAGACTGCTTTCTCTTGATTTAACAGTCACTCAGATGTGACACTCAGAATGCATATCTGTGTCCACGTAGTCTGAGCTTTTTTGAACACAGAACTTACACTGGTATCTCCAGTGAGCTACTGCTCCGTATCTTTGTAAGTCTCATATGAGTACTTGTTCCAGTTTTGAAAGTCCAAGCTGTATCTTTCCTTCTAAAAGAGCTCTGTACTTGGAACAAGTACAGAATTAAGTAATAGATATGCTGCACAGATCCACTTTTCATTAGAAGGAAGATTTTTATATTTTAATGTTTGTAATTCTCTGTAAGTACAACAGATTGTGAAGTTTCATTTTTGGACGTACAAATTCCTCTCCCGGACCACAGAAGAGCTACAGAATGAATTAAGACCCTACAATTCCCTTTATCAACTAATTCTGCAACACTTACCCAAACACTAAATTGCTTGGTAAAATATTTTCATCATCTTTTCCCTTGAGGATGTATTCCACTCTCGTACTGAAGAAAGCCTTTAGATTTGCTGAATAAGAGGAATGATTTTGAAAAGTAATAACATCAAATATACTTCACTATGAACTGAAATCAGATATCTAAATTCCTCACAAAAATCATGCATTCCTTTAAGTTGGAACATCAGAGCTAAGGCATTAAAAAATATAGTCACTATGTTTTTGAAGACCGTGGCTCAAATCTCTCTTGGATTTTTAATTTCCCCAACTCTAATACAGAAGTTCGCAAAATACAACCAGCTCCTTAAATGCAAAGTTTTATCAGAATATAATTGTTACATAAGGTAACAATTTCTCCCTGCCCTTTATTGTGGTTTCTCTTTTCAATAGTTGCTCTTCCTATTTTGTCTTTCATTTTCCTCTTTTCTCGTCCTTGCCATCACCAAAAATTCTCTGAAACAGTTTGATATTGCAAAATGAATGTAACTTGCATGACAGCAGGAAAAGGCTTTCTGCATTTAAAAAGCAGCAACCAATAGATTTTCAGAAAGCAGAACAACACTGTGTTGCCCAGTTACTTTTTGCTAATTGCTCTAAATTTTGCTTCTCTATCATATAACTTACATTAATGTACAAGTCACTTCTGATTTTGGAGTTTCATTTTAGTACATAAGTTTCATTTTAAAATTCAAATAAATCAGATTGTGAACCTGTCCTCCCACCATTTCAGATCTATTTTTATGCTGTCTTTCATACAATTCCACTGGTATACTTAAGTATTTATTCCTGTTATTACCATGATTCTATGTTGTAACTCATTCCAGTTAGACTTCCCCAGTTTGGAAATATTTTCAAGTATTTGCACCACTACGCCCATCAGATCAAAGATCCGTGACCACAGTCACAATGTGCTTTGAGAATTCTTCAGCTTCATGATGAAAGAACAGGAAGAAACCAGATCTGCTACAGGTATGTCTCTGTGTTATAGCACTGCTTATAAATAGGACAGCTCTTCAGTCAGATCTTCCTAAGGTTCAGCATATACTTGAATATATATATATATTTGCCATTTGTTTAGCTTAAGTTGAAATCAGAAAGGCTTAGTGTCTAATGCCCTTCTTTTTTTTTCATCATTTCTTGTACACTTTTGCAATAGGAATTCACACTGAAGATGTCTGTCTGTTCAGCTGTCTCCATTCAGAAGACACTTTTGCCCTGAAAAGGTATGAGCTATTATAAAAGTCTGCTCCTACTGTCTTCAGATAGCCTACATATCCTAATTACTATCCTTGAATATTTACACTGATGTGCAGCTATGAATGATGCACTGCAGTAACAATTCATAAAACCTCATCACTCACAGCTGAACCGCATAGACAGAAAGCAGGTTTTATATTATCTTTTAAAATCCATATATCATAATTCTTTTGGTCCACTTTTCCTAACGAAGGTGCTATCATACACTCAATGAAATTCTCACACAATATTTTATGTAAATGAAATGATAAAAACACAATTATGTATTTAACACTGACCTGCCATCTCCCTCACATTCACCATTACTACATGCTACAAGCAATGCCAGTTGCTATTAAGTGATGTATGAAGTTGAAGTTTACTGATATCAACAGAAATGTTGGATATGACCCTGAACGTGGTGGAATTTATGTAAGGATTTATTAAGAAAACATTCTATACTTACACACAGAGGTGCAAGTGCTGATAAAAGTAAGGATTACCCAACTATACAGGGAGGCAAAAAATATCTACTGTCAGGCTTCTATTTTCTTGATTCTTACTCCAAATCCTTAATTTTCTGAGCAGAACATTTGTCTGTGAAATTTCAAAAATAAGACAAAAGGTTCCCCACAGACAGCAATAAACTGTAGATAAACAGTGGATATTTGTCTTACACAAAACACAGACGTGCAAGGGACAGGTACACTTCAGGCTGCTTTTTCATCTAGACAAAACCCAGTAACTAAGTTTCAAATTTCTTTCCCAGATATTTTTTTTCTTTAATTAGTCTATATGTTGTATGTATTTTTAATAGAACACAAACACTTCAGTCTGTGATAGAGCTATTTTATTTGTGAAAAAAGAGTAGAGTGATGTTAAGCAGTAGATTTTGTTCTGTTTCTCTTTCTCATATCTCAGTTGTGCCAGGACATTTCATGGCTAATCAAAATAATTTGCATACTGTACTGTTTTTAATGCCTAATAACAGATGCTAAAAAGGACATAGCTAAAGGTTCTCTCGACTTCATGCCTTTAATATGGGGTTTAACAATGTCTTCAGGATTCACCTTGTGCAAGTTCATTTTATGCTTTCATACAAGTTTCATTTTGTTTAATTGTTCATTTATTTCCCTTGTCATTTTTTTCTGTATTTTTCAAACAAGCTGTCTCATTAAGATAGCTTTTGGCCACCAACTTGCTAAAACCCCGGCAGAGAATGCAATGTTTCTCAAATAGTATGTAATTTTGTAAACTGTAACTGGAAGATTATCATAATTTCATCTTTTCTATATGGGCACAATTTACTCTAAGCAATGCAGTTCAGTGTTTTCTATACTCTTAATGAGTTGGAAGAATCTTCCACCTTAGCATCCAGAAGTAATTACAAGATTCAGAATCACATGCATTATGAGATGAGCTCACCCTCATCTCCTACAGTGAAATAAGCTTTTCCAAGCCAAACATTTGGATGAGTGGCTCTTCACAGGGAGACGTGAAGGTACTTCACTCTAAGACTCGCTATCACTAACTTTGTGGGACCCAAGCCACGGCAATACGTGCAAGCTGCTATTCATGAATTAGGTGTCCATTTGTATATATCAGTGCTATAATCCTTCTCCCTTTCCACATTCTGCTGACAATTACATCTGTGGTCTTTATAACATTCACTTCACAACCCAGAGAGCAGGCTGGTCACTGCAGCTCACATTATGGTCAGTGATACCTGAGAGTGCACCAACACAACACAACACGATACACAGAACACTCTGAACAAAAATAAGAATTCTGAAATAAAAGTTAGTAGAACACATATCCTATCTTCAGCCTTTTCTTTGTTTCCTTTGAGAGGATTAGGGAGGTTTGTATTTTGTATGTATTTTTAGATATGCATTTTTCAAAGGACATAGCATACAGTATTTAGTTTCAGAAGTAACATGATTGATGACCAAAAAAGAAAAGATATTTTCCTAGCGATGCTTTATGGGGGGGTCTGGAGATATAAAAAGAAATCAATACTAATCAGTCTAAACTGCCAAAATGAAATTTTATAGTATTTGCTGCATTTTGTTTTAGAGATGATGAAACTTCCATTTGTGTTTTGTTTTGTTTGTTTGTTTTTAATGAGAATATGCTCCTGAGAATATCTGGTGGCCATTAGCTGAAGTTAAGAAAAATATCAGTATTTCCATGAATTTTCACAAACTCACTACCATTACTGAAAGAGCCAAGCAGTTGACTGAGACCTGCCTGACAAGTACGATTCTAACACTTCGCTATTCTACTTGTCAAGAATTGACATGCATGCTCAGAAGTGTTTCAAAGAATCAGCATTTTGAGATGAAAAAAAAAAAAACAACCTGTTCTGTTGGAAAATCTCCAACTGGTACTACTTATAACTGGCTTAAGAGCAGAACATGATTTCCCTGTACAGCTGTCAGAAGATAAGTTTTTACTATAATGGTTCAATAAGCAATTGTCCTTTCTCCGGGAGACCAGGAGACAAAGGGTAGATTGGAGTTCATGTTTTGTACGACAAACACTACTGTGCACATTTGACGGAAATTTTTTAAATTCTAATTGAATGTTACACTAAACCAGCATATTACATTGAAATCACAGATTCATGACAATAATCTTATGTTATTGAATTCCCCTCTGAAATCACAATCTTCTCTGAAGTCAAGCCTATACAGCTTCGTTACAGTCACTTGGATATTTCAGATCATGTTCATAAGAAGAACAAATTTACTTAAGTGCACAATGCACAATATTGTCCTAAAATGATTTATTTAGAAAGTTTCCTTTCTTTTCATAGACTTAATGGGTTAATACAAATTTGGGAATGCTCTGGAGAAATAGAACCTTTGTGCACACCTGGAATGACAAGTAATATTGCATTATTTCTATGAATAAGTACTCTCAGTCAGAAGCCAGTTTAGTTTTACAAGCACAAAACAATTCTAATCAAATATCTGACCCAAGATAACAAATCATAGCCAAGACACTACTTAACATCGTATCAAGTAACTACCTGTCAGAATTGCAACTCATGGGAGTTAAGATTCAATATTTATGAATGCCTTTTACTATAAAAGTCTTTATCAGCTTTCTCAAAAGACTAATAAGCCTCTTCACCATTTCCATGGTACCTATTAACTGTCTAGCAACTATTAATATAATTTCCCAAACATCTACAACATGAAGATACAAACAAAAATTAAGAATACAAAAATTTACAGTTGGGAAGTGAAGTATTACTGCAACACAACATAGCTTTTATCATTTCTAGGCTTATTAGAACTGCTACTGCAACACACAGCAGAGCTTCAGTTTTGCATCTTTTTGAAGAAAGGTTATCTCCAGCATTTTTGTTGCTTAAATGATATTTGAGAGACTCTAAAGCTCCAGAAATTGGAGAAGTCTCACTGTTATGCATAGTTGGAAGCACAGTGCAGAAAAATTTGACTAACTGGTTCTGGCATTAATCCACATTACAAGGTAAAGCTGATGCTAATAAGTGCAAGCTGTTGCCAGCTGGGTCTAGCACTGCTCTGAAAGCATTTCTGTACCATGCTCTGAAGCACTTTGCATCCCGGAAGAGTTTATCAGTTCAAGTGGTATCACTTGTCCAGATCAAGTTATCTGCATGCAATCTAAAGGCACCATACTCCTTTACAGCCCAGACTCTTAGTCAGTACATTGTGGAAAAATTCAAACACCTCCTGCACTGTTAATATAGATGAGTCCAATCCAGCATCAGCTCCTGAAATTTATCTGAAAGAAACAAATTACAGTCTGCACAAGAAAGCAGTACTGTAGTATGAAGAGCAAGTAAATTAGGTGAGAAAACAAAGGTGAAAATAGAAAGGAAATATTAGCCCTGCTAGCCTAGAGATAATATGGAGGTTGTTCTAAGATCACAGGGCTTCAATCTGTCAGTATGAATCATTTACTCAGGTCCATATGTTATACCAAACAAAAATTGAGTTGCACTATAGAATGCTCATTCCATTTTGAGGGTCTGAACAGTGTTCAAGATGTTCAAACTTCGCTTTTCTGGTTTATGAGATCACCAAATCCCTTCACTGGCATTACAGACTCGCAGCTGTCTGCTATTTATTCTTTGTATAATCTGCCTATTTTCAGGATGTTATAAAGGGTGTAGAAAAGGTTCCCCATGGGATGAAACTCTGCAAAATATACATATATATATATAAAATAATAATAAATAAAAGCAAAAAAAAAACCCTCAGGCCTTGAGTGATTTATTTCATAAAATCATTTTAGAAAATAAGAAAACCACTGGTACTACTCTTTGTCTTGTTTAAAATATAGCAGAGTTAAATCATGAACAGATAATACAAGTCTGCTAAACATTTGGACTCCTGGAAACTGAAGAAAAGTAAACACGCACACATATGTATGGTTAAAAAAAAAAATCCTTTAAGAAATTAATGGTACAAATTTCTGAGTCAGAAATACAACCTTAATGCAATCACCTGCTTACAACTTTTAAGGAACCCTGCCATAAATGATAATTCTGGCAGAATCTTGGGCATTATTTCTTATGAGAATTTATTTGTCTGTATTAATAAATATGTAACTAAGTACTTTCCTTTTTGAAAATGTCCTTTACAATTGACAAACTGCTCTAAGTTGTCTGTCACGTATCTTCTTTGCTCCAGCAGTTTCTTCACAGAATGCAATAGAGTTAATACATTCAGAATCAATAAGCAGCACAAATCATTACGAGTCAGAACCACCTTAGCAGTACAATGAGTATGACATTAGACCCACCACACGTCAACAATTACCCCTTTGAGTAGGCCCATATCCTACCACCGCACTGAAAAGGGGGGTGCATGGGAAGAATAACCGCAACTTTCTTATAGATGTACCTAAAAAAAAGGCTTCTAGAAATAAGAGGAGGTAAGAACCATCCAGCCTAATCTGTAAATCAACTTTTCTCCTTTGTACTTGAATCCAAACCAAGAAACTAGCTTAACTGTTAAGAATATTGAGAAGAAAATGAGGAGAGCAAAACATTCAGTCTTCAAAGGCAAGAGCTAAAAGTCTGCAAATTATAAATCTAGACGGACAGATAGAATCTGATTCTGCATGAATAGACCTGGTTTATTTCAGCAGCCTTGCCTTCTGTAATGGGAATTCTCTTTGTGTAAATAAGATTGCTTGCATTACACTGACTTTTCAAAGAAGCCTAAACAACACAAGGATAAAAACCTGCTGGGTAAGATTCACCTATAATGTTTCTTTCTACTGCAAGGACAGTCTGTAGTCTTTTAGTGTAAATACTAATAAAATCCTTAAGCTTTCCCTGAAATAAAGAGTAGCTCATTTAGGGTTCTTTGAAAAGCCAAACCAGATTTCTTAAGAAGAAAAGAACATCATAGAATAAATAACAACATGTTTCTTTATCAGAGCTCTTTCATCCGTCAAACACATGGAATCCTGCACCATGCAAAAGCATTGAATGAAGGCCTTTACAGTTTAGGTTTAGAATAAGAGGCCAATTTTCTATAGACAACCGTGAATCCCATCAATATCAAATTTTTAACAGTAATGTTTGTATGTATATTTCATACCTAAGTATATGTGCTCAAAACATGTGGTTATTATAGATCTCCATTAACTAAATGTAAACAATTATACACTTTGAATTGGAGCTTGAGTCATAGTTACAGCAAAGGTGGATTTATATGACATTTCTTTTCCAATTCATTTTAATGCAGAGATTGATAGAGCAGCTGACCTGGCAAGAAAGACTTTAGATAGTGAAGTATAAAGATTCTTTGAAGGATTCTAAATTCCATTTTTTTTTTTTATTTTTTTAATCAAAATAGCTCCGAAATCCACTAACTTCCTTTTTTTCATACACCATAATAATTACAGCTATGACTCATACAAATCAACCTTTCAGATATCTTGTCATAAAATAAAGGTCAAGTCTCAGAAAATCTTAACAGAATTTCTTAAAAGATATAAATGGATAACATTGTGGCTTTCATTAGTTTTATCTTTTAAAACACCTAGAACATATTATTCAAGATAATCTCCGATGACTGCTTTTGAAACTACAGCCTTAAACTAGCTATACCATGTGGCTAATGGTATACATGGAAAAACTTTATGGTGCATACTAAAATGTTTATGGCACTGGTTTAATTTTATCAGTAGTTATCAATCAACTCTTTTAGAAAAGGTCTGTAGTTTTACACACTATCCTTTTATCATGCTGGCAACAAATTTCTATTCAGAATTGCTCCAATCTCATTTAAAATGAAGAAGAACACAGAGTAAGTGTCAGACAATCCGACTTTAGTAATCTCTTCATTATCAGTTAGCAGTGAGAAAAAATAATCTCTTAACTAAGAAATTATAGACAATCATACAAAACTGCACAGACTCTAGAAATCTTTATCACATAATTATGTAGAAATATTGTATATAATTAGCCTTAGTTTAGATGGCTGTTGCCACAGTTCAAATGAAAAAGGCAAAGGGATGTTGATAAGTCCATCTGCTATCACATCTTTTAATGTTTGCCACGTTTTGCTTTATACTTATGTTCAAAAGGTAAAAACCACACAAAACAAAATCTCTTCAGTTGTCAGTTTAAATGAACAGAAATGAGTGACATATTATTAGTGGAGCTCTAAGGTGAACTAGTAAATAAGACCAAACTATTGAGTACAAAAATTAATTAATGCATCAGGCTTGACAGAAAGGTCATTTTGGAAACAATAAATGTGTCACAGCCACCTTTATTCCCATCAGATTATTGTGACAGTAGAATCTTATTACCTTTCTTTAAGGAAGAATGATTTAAATTCTTACTTCTTTAATTTCCTCCTAGATTTTTTACATGTACATACCAATATTTTGAAGTACTAAGCAAAATTTTGAGCCAAGAAAATATGTAGAAAATATAGTTGAAGTAAGCTGCACGTATTTTTGAAAGTCTTTCATGACCCCTTGTTTGGCAACGATAGTAGCAGAAGTATGGCAAATTTTTCCCTTCTTCAATGTGAAAAGACCCACTTATTTACTTTAGATTGAAGATCTTGACAGTATTTTAGCCTGTTTTCAACTCTGCAACTGAACAGTCACATTTGGAGTGCTGGAAGAAATGGATTGCGGATACTACCCGCTGGATGAACAATCAAATTCATTTTACAGAATGTTTTTGAAGGGATAGTTTCCTGCAGCCCACAAATATTACCATTCACAAAGTCCTGAGAGGGGCTCAAAAATCATAAACTCTTTTTTAAGATGAAGTCAGAAAAACAGTGTTCCAAGTGACCCTGCCTGTAAAATTAAATTTGTGCTTCCCGTGGATAGTGACCAGCTACATGACACAGTTCCATGCTGTATACTTTCTGGAAGAACACTGCAGTCAGAATTTATATGGTGTATCTGTTTTTACTACAAAAACTAAAAAATATTGATTCACACTAGTGACATCTTAAAACAGACATGTAAATGTGGTACATTCAACATGTTCAGAGTCTGTGAGAATTCACTGAAAGCAGACCCTACCCTTCCCTACAGCAGAGGAGCATAACATCTACCAGGTACATCACCAAACACATGGCACAGCCTGAATTCCTGTTGCAATCTTCCTCATGAGCAGAGCTCATGTCATCTCAATTATGTTTCATTTATTTTCACAAATCCCTTGCTACTTAGGCTACTGACTTGTTCTACTTTTTAAGATCCCATCACTACACTGAGTGCTGAAACTCGGGGTACGCAGAAGAATTTACCACTTGGTACTTCATGCAAAATCCACATTCCTAATAGATGCAAAGATCACATTTATTCAAAGGGGATTTCATAAAAGCAATAGATCTACTCTGTTTTACAAATTGTCTGTAAATGTCATCTTTACCTTTTATATTTCATTTTACAAATTTGTTCAGAGAATGACAGTTGAAGGATTATGCAAATTAAGCCTAAACATATTTTCTAACACCGAATAATGATTAATGAATTGTACAACCTATGTTGTAGTAGTGATATAAAAAGTGAAAGAAATGAAAACATTATTAATGTGATGGTTAATATTGATACCTCAGTAAGACTAATACTGTAGGGCATGTTAATTCATTTCATGGTGAAAAGTAGTACAAGCAACAATTAAGAGAATGGATCTAAGTTTTATAAAACTGCATCACTGCAACTCTTCCTTCTCATATATCTGCACAATGTAATTCAAGAGTTCAGAAACATCATTGCTTCTGGTATAAATCATTTAGAGGCTAGCAGTCAGAAGAAATACACGGCAACAGAGAAGATTTCTTACCTCATGGGAGTCAGACTCTAAAGCTGGAATCCTCAGCACACATTCTTCTCCAAAATTTCTTTTTAAGTAATCACATAAGCAGTGCCATTGTTGTTGCCTCATTAACAATTTATTCTTTACTTCCCAGAATTATTTTTTTTAATCATATGTCAAGATACTGGACAGTCAGAAGGATTAAAGGTTCTTCAATCAGCGGTACATTTTAAAAAGAATGCTCTACTCAAGGAAATGAATTGCACGCTTATTTTTAACATCATAGTCTTTCAAAAGTAGGTCTTATTCTTAAGGATAGCTTATACACCAGGGTGAAACTTTTCTTGCCTTCAAACCAGAAGCAGCACATAGCTCCTGTTCTGAAGAGATACTAAGTATGTGGTGCTGGATTCAGTACTGCAGATCTTCTGCCTGATCTACTTCCATACACACTTCATACTGAAGGAGTTTATGACATCTTTAAACACTTAGCTAGGCTTTTTAGAAGTTTTTTAGAATTAAAACAGTGATGTCTTTGAAAATGCCAGGCATTTCTAATGAAAACTTGCTTCAATGAGTTGGAGGCAGCTTTGACTGCAAGGTGCATTTCAGTTCATTCTGTTGCATCACACTGACCCTCTGCCATGAAAAATTACAATATCCTTGGCTTTTTAGCCAAGAGTTTGAATTGATGATGTAATCTTTTCTATTTATTTTCCTATATGGGTTTTCAGTAGTAAAAAGCTTAAAATTTTTTCTTCATTACTATGAATAGAGAACACTTCTAACCATTCCATACCAACATTTAAGGGCATATATATGCAGAAAAGCTTCAAAGAGATAAGAAATCAATGCAAGGGGTAGTAAATCCCAGAAGAAAGATTTTTTCTTTGTCATTTGTTCTCTAGGAAGACAAGATCAGACAAGGTAATAGAATAAGATAGAGAATAAATAAGGTTGAATTTCTGATTCTGTATGCTTTTAACCCATGAAGGCATAGAAAGCATTTACAAGTAAGCCATTTGCAGTAGATTTGTAACTACGTTGAATACATAGTCATTAGAGATAGTTTCTGTTGAAAGGGGAAAAACATTTCTTTGAAAATCAAAATGAATACAGATATATAGATATGGGTCAATATTATGTATCAGGAGAAATAAGTGTGATTTTTAAATCAAAAACAGTTGATTTCAGTTCTGAAAAATTGTTTTCTGAATTAACCCACATTACAGAAATTGGTTTGTGATTTTTACACATTCTACTGGTACTCTTAACAGATATACGTATTGCAAAACTTAATTTAAAAGCAAGTATACTGAATCTTGATTTACAAAGTAATAAAACTTCATAAAACTACAGAACTTCTGTCTAACAAAGTGCCTGAAACATATTTCAGTTTCAGTAAATCCAAAAGAGAAAGATTATCTTCATAAAATGATAAAATGTTGACTAGAGAGACTTTCTTTTTTGTAATAGAACACTTTTAAGTCACAGAAGGATATCAGTGCGACCTGTGTGGCAAAATGTGACATGCAATTTAAATATAGTGAAGCACTGACATTTCCTATTCTATTTCATGAATTATATTTATAGATGGTAATAAACTATCAGATAGAAACCTAAAGCTATTCTGAAGGATTTGGAACCCTTTTTCTTCTACACTGAAATATGTCCATTAATGGGGAAGGCCCATTGTGCCTCTGCAGCATTCTGCATTTTTCCCCACAAGTACAAAAGTGCAACAAAAGAAAAGTAAGCTACTGAACTTCCTAATGTCAAGCACACAGTGCTGTAGCTGTATGCAAAAATATAGGCACAGATTTGGAGTGCAAGTTGATTATATAAACAGAATGTTCTTTAAACGTTCGGCATTTCATTTTTTGTTCTGTCCTTTCACTTGTGTGAAATATTGGTGATACTTTATGTTCCATGAAAATATAAATACATAGCAAATGTTCTCTGAAAGAGATGTCTTAAAATACATGCAAATGTAATTATGGCCCTTTCCAACGACCACAGTGCAATGTAAAGAGCTTTTAGTGGAGGCAGAAATCAGTTCTACAAGTCTGCCTGTCTTGCATAAGTACACAGTTTCTTTACATATAAAACTTAGACCCATGCTGTGCCACAGCCTCAGGTTCTCTATAGCATGGTCTTTTATTAAAATTGTATGTAATACAGATCTAGAATTATCACTTTTATTTCATTAAATCCTCCATTTTCAGCATGTCTAGCTATTGGCAAGATTTCTTTGTCTTCTTTTTCATTTCCAGATAAGACTATTCCTGAAAATAGAATCACTAATCTTTTAACAAGTTTTCATTCTCCAGTGCCCACAGACTTCTTTTTTCTTTTGATACTGAAAGCTCTGTACCCTGATTAGGTAAAGGACCTGTATACTCAAACAAAATGGCCAAATGAATATATAGAATAAAAATCCCTGCTACTGCATTCATGTCTGCTAATCAGCTTACTCACAATGACTTCACTGTTTCTTTCAGTGTTTGTAACATCAATATTAAAACAAACTAGCTAATGAAATATCAGTATAATAGTTGAGTTGCTTTCAATTCTGTATCATAAGGATTATAGGAGACGTGACAACACAATCACAACTGTATCTTTCTTGAAAAGCAAAAGACAGCTCTAGATGTGTAGTAAATATTCTGGAGCACATCACATAAACAACAGAAACTCCAAATTCACCAGATATGAAACTGAATATGCAAACAACAGGGACTACTTCTCAAATCAGAGCAGTGACAGTAACTTGCACCTCTTCCATGATACACTTAATGAGCAGCTCTTGAAACACTTCAAACAATACAAATACCAGAATCACAGTGTTTCAGTGGCGAATCTGAGACAGAGAGAAGTAGCGATTTTCATAAGAGTGTTGGGCAATCTGGGGCACCACTTGGAACTAAACTCAGACCTTGCTCACCTTATGGCACTGATTCCCTTCCCATACGCGAAGCTATACTTTAAAAACAGTATGCTACAGAGAACGCAAAGGGCTTGCTTATTAAAATAATACATCTATTACTCTTTATTCACACACGATGTATCCTATTGTAATATTTCAGTTAAAATACTATAAAGAAAATTAAATACTCAGAAGGTACAAGTAACTGAGAAAAAATACAGTAGCATTCTAGATGCAAGTACCTAGGCAGTTCTATGAAGGTCTATATGAAGGTTCTACAGCTCTATAATGTGAACAGTTTCCTAAACTTTATGTACATCCTTCTAAACATTATACATTTATGGTGAAATTAAACTATTGCAAATGCATATCAAATATAAATACTTTAATAAGAAGATTTTGCCTTGAATTACACCTTCCTAACACATCTAGATTCATACTCTTTCAAGTACACCAATGAATAATGCAAAACAATAACCAGCATAATCTGTAGGGGTGTCCTCATGCAAAACTTGCTAAATGCTGAATGACCCGAGGCACTTCAAAACTTTCAATGCCTTTATATGCTGATATTTCTATTAGACAATATGTGCAAATCCCTCACAAGGGCTCTGAGGTGACGTTGCTTAGCTCAGGGGAAGCCTCAGTTAATTTGAAGCACACTTGATTTCAGATCCCATTTTATAAGCCAAAACAGAACTGAAGGTCTTAAGTTCTTGAACCCTTAGCTGAATACCTGCTCCATAGGAAGCTTTTCTACCATGGATAGGGGCAGAGGGAAAGTTTTATTAGAAATTAACTGTGATGTGTTGTTAAAATTAAAACAGGGCATTGTTAGAATCTAGAAATATAGTTAAATCTCTTTTCCCACAGATAGGTCCCTGTGGTACAACTGAAAAAGACAAGATAGGAAGGAAACAACTCGCAAAGCTTACATGTTACTGTGTACTGAGTTATTAATAATCCAGTGGGGAAAATAGCCTGAATACCTCTTGAATCATTATTCCTCAAGAAGCATACTGAAAGTATTTTAACAACAATATACAAATCATATTTAGACCCTATTATTTCCCAATCAAGAAGATTTATCAAAATCATTTCAGTTACCTTAGTAATGAATATTGTATTACGTACATGAACATGTCTCAAAATTTATGGCTACAGAAGTGTGTACTCACACAGAAGAATACAGAGTGTCAAGCCTTTAACATCAGAGATTTTAGGAAAAAAATATTATTATTATTATTTTTTAATATAAACTAGAATCAGATTCAATTTTAAGCATATATGAAGCTGGTTATACAGAGTATATTTTCAGTGTTAATTTTCTAACACTGTTCTTCTTTTTTTTCTGTTAGTCTTTTATCTCTATTTGTATCTTCCTCATCACATGTAACACTGATGTTCCCAGTCATACAAACATTATATGCTAAACCACTGCAGTTTGCCAGAAATGAATAGTACTAATAAACTTCAATGATTATTTTTACATTTTATTAAGTAGTTTTTAAGTTTAAGGAAGTTCAAGTTTTGTAGCATATTGGAGAAGTATTACTTTGCTTGAGAATATTTAAAAAAATTTAAAAAAACAAACATACTTATGGACATACACCTCAGCCTCAGGCTGCCTGCAACAACAGAGGGATGTAAGGAAAGGGTTCCTTTGGATAGATTATTCATTATGGATTAATGAAGCAATTGGGTTATGCACTGAGGTGCCACTTGTTTTATTAACCAAATTCAGTATGATGATCTTTATGTCGAATGAAGTAGAGTCTTACTACTATTAACTACCCCAAGATGTGCCTAAAGTTAGCTGGATTGTAAGGTTTCAAACAATGCTGGGATTGGCTAGATGAACTGAGCTTAAAAGGTTTCAGCTCCAACAAATCAAATGAAGTTGAAAAAAACTCAGATTTTCTTCTCATCTAGCAGAGCTCACAATCAAAATTGAAGCTGCAAATAAAATGGGTCTCAGTTGATATCATCTGAGATGGTCATCATGACTGAAAACACCTTATTTCTCTTCCTTCAGTAATGTGATATTGATGAACTTGGTAACAGGAGGCACAGACAGTCTAAGTGATAACATTAAAAGAACCCAGTTAGTAATACAAGACTTTGGAGTCAGAGCTACTAACTAATCAATCAACGAATCAATGCAGCCAACAAGCACTGCAGCAAGATGAGTTGGTTCTCTAATTCCCTGATCTTTTTAGTTGGCAGAGGCATCTCCTTCTTGCTTTCACCGTTTTATTTATTTATTTATTTTATTTACAAATTAACACTTCTCTTCTAAGTGTGGAAAAAAAAAAAAAGCACATGATGCTATAAAAAAAAATAAATCACAGATGACAGCAGTGCACAGATGGGATTAGTGCTGTTGCTACGTGTTGTCTGGAGAAGGAAGTAACAGTAGTGAGAAGGTTCAGCTGCACAGTGTTAGGGCTGCCACTGGATTTGCAACTAATTAAGAGCTGTGAAATGAGGTGATTCTGCAAACACAGATCAGACACAGGGAAGGAGGAGGATGAATGTTCTGGGGGAAGGAAAAAAAAAAAAAAAGAAAAAAGAAACGATAAAGCAAAACAATAGAGATATTTGAAAGCAACTCTGGTAGTTTGTGAAAGCTGAGATCAAGATGAGAGGCCAGAGGAAAAGCAAGTATATATCAACTAACATACACTGAGGAAGACCATGGAGTAAATTAGGCTGGAGACATCTGGTTTTTTTTTGGCTGCAGATACACTACTGAAGAGATTATTGTCCCCAGCTATTTGTTGCAGTCTCCCTGCTGGAACTTACTGCATTCACAGTTCTGACAGCTGAACTCCTTGCTTAATCACTTCCTGACACAGTGTTCTAAACCACTTACCCCACTCAGACTGATATCAATTAGTAACTGACCACAAAAGCAGCTCAGTCAACACGCTGTTGACACCACGGTCCTCAAATAGGAGTGCAGGGATGAGCTGAGTGCAGTAGGAATCTCAGCTAAACTACAGCCAGAAGAGGACACATGCCTGTAACTAAACCGGGCATATAACTTATGTGAATTACAAATTTAAAAGGAAAATTGGCACTCTGAGATAGCAATATGAGATAGGTCAAGCGATGTATGAAACAATGTTAGAAGTAATATAAGTGGAACAGAAAACAGATGATACAGAGGGGGATTAAGATGCTACTGAAGCAAGCTGTCTATGTCACTACTCCACGCTGGTAAATATTTTTGCAAATACATGGTGTTCTTGTGCTAGAGGATTTTACAATTTATCCTTTCTACTTTCAGTAGGGATACTAATTCTCTAACACATAAAAATCAGACTTTTACTGTATACCTGTAATATTCAAGGAACTATTACAATTTTTTTTTTTCAGAAAAATCATATTTCTTTTATTTTCATTCCAGAAAAGATAACAAAAAACGCCTGAAACTCTCAAAGATAACTGAAGTACATTATCTTTTCTTCCTGAAGATGGTGAAATGAAAACAAGATAACTTTGTGGACAGTTTTTAAGTCTTGCATAGTAGTCAGTGTTTGATCCTACATTCCCCATATTTATATAAGGGCAGGTGGAGGTGTTAGGAGAACCAAAAAACAAAACTGGAAGACAATAACATCAAAATGCCAAATTATTGATATATTGATTCTTGACAGCTTAGACTGCTCGTGTTAGCGAGGGAAGATGTGTAAGAGGCAGAAAGGAAGCTTTTAATTATAAATATTCTGATTTAAAAAAAAAAATAATTGTGTTTCCCTTCATGTATGTGAATGTCTCCATTAAAAAAATGGTAACTTAAGCTTTTGAAAACTACATAGTTATGCCAACACCATCCAGAATAAAAGATATGGTAATACTAGAAATGACAGAAAGAAAGATGACAAGAATAGTAAGTGCTACTGGATGGCTTTCTTACAAGATGTCATGTTTTATTGCAAAAAACATACCAGATGTCATGTTTTGCTAAGTTGTATTAAGCCTCTTCAGTTCAGGAAATAAATGACTGAGAGAGGATATGACAATCAGTAAAGCGTAGATATATGAAAGTCTCAAGATTGCTTAAAAAGTTTCTTCAAATGAACGAACTAGAAATCGGCCAGTAAGTATTTTTTAAAAGAATTGAGTTTTGCTTTTTCCCCAAGCACATATTTCTCTGAAGATTAAATTCTAGTTCTGAAAGCAAAGCTACTTGTTTTTTAAATGCACAAGAAACAGCAGTATCACACATAGCAGCTTACTCTGTGAAGAGAAGACTTACAACTCCATGATCTCTATGCAGTGGTACTGCAGCAACATCAGGAGTCAGACAAGTAAGCCTTTTTATCGTAACAAGAAGTCTGGAGAATCTTCACTTTGATGTACTCCAAGACTCAGACTTTAAAAAATAAAATTTGCGTGACATTTCTGCAGTGATGAAGCCAGAAGAAGGAGAGACATGTACGCAGATCCAATAACGATGGCAAACTCAACCTTGATACCTGTTTATCTAACAGTCTGGAAGTAACGCTGATGCTAATGTAAGCATATAACCATCACTGATTACAGCAAATACATGTGTCTGACCTACTGTGTCTGTCAGTGTTAGTTCACTACATTACAAGGTTTCATATCAGTAAGGTCATTGAAACAGATGAACAGACAGAAGTAAGCAAGAAAATGCAGGGATATTTTTCTACATAATAGAAAGCCAAAGTACATGAATATGTCTGGAGAAAAATATGTACTGCAATTTCCTACCAGCTGGAGATGAAAAAAAAACACACAAAAAAAACCAACCTCAGCTTGTCACAACTAACTGTAGCTGTTAATTTTATTATTATCATTATTACTTTATTATCATTATTATTATTGCAATAGCACCTTGATGATCAGTCTGGGAGTTGAGAGCACCACTGTGGTATGAAGTGAATACACAGAATACAAATACAGCCCCTGTCCCAAATTGTTCACTGGCACTGGTTTATGGAGAATTGAAATCTGGCTTGTTTCTTAAGTACGGTAAGCTCTGCTACAGAACTTAGTGTGTGTAGTTACAAAATGTGGTACGTTATGATAAGATAAAGACCTACACAGTACATATATTTGTATACGCGGTAGTGTTCTATTCTGGTTGCTTATAATGACTAAATACAAACCAGCTTGCCAAACCAATATGAGAACAAATAATTATATTAATGTGCAATGTTAGACACAACACCAGGAAAATTGCATACATCTGCTAAGTTGTAGGTGTCCCTGTTATTCAGTTAAATAAGTGGCATTAACAACCTGTTTTCTCTTCAAGCTACTCTCTACATTCCAGCAACATGACTGCTTACTTGAAATTTCATCCACTTTGCTAACAGTCACTCTTATTACGAAGACTCTTTTCAAAGAAAGATTCTGAACACTCAGCTGTCATTTCTAGAAACACCACTGAACAATGGATTCTTATCAACTGCTAGCAGAATCTTCTCTACAAGGCCATATCCCTTTAATTTCTCAAGGGAACACATTTTCTTTAGTTGAAGAAAAACACTTAGCACAAGTTTTGCTATAGAATCTACTGGATCTTAATATCTCAGAACGATACTTCAAATCAGAGGAAAAGCTGATCCAATATGACCCGTGTGCTCACCTGAGAGCTCACCTCACAGAGAGCAGGTAGAGTTAATGTCGTCTTTTACTTGAATAGAGAACAACTTCACAGATATCTTAAATGATTCCTGGTGGTAAATGACCATTATAACACCTACAATCCCTTATGTGTGTAAATAATGCAGTGTTTGCAATGAAGCATAGTGTGTACTACGTTAAGAAATCCAGTGGTAAATTGTTAATTGCATTCGGGCTATTATAAAGCAGACTGAGGTATTACTAAAATCCTGCCTCAAAAGATGAGTACCAGAAGCTACAAAGAACAGCTAATGTGACACCAACATCTATAAAAATCTGCTCCCTGTCTTCAATAATTCTTTTAAATGGGGGCATTCACATGCTAATTATATTTAGTTTAAACACTGGTCATCTGTCCTGCTGAAAGGTTTGTTATGAGTGCTGCTATAATTTTCAAAATATTTTTCTCTGCAGAGGCTTACAGCATGATCAACTTATGATGCCGTGTCTTCGTCTGGGTGTTCACCATTCATTCATATTTCTGATAGTGACACTACTAAGAGTTACTTTTAACTAAAGTGCAGGAGCTGAACAATAGGAAAAGTCATATTTTGTACAAGTGAAATTAACATTTTTAAAGTTTCAATTCTCATGTCTCACAGATATATTAAACGGGTTTATGAAGACAACCTGGATCACAGTGAATTCACTTTATTACAGTAGAGTGCACTACTAGTGTAGAACTCCAAAGTTCTCAAGGCGTTGTCGTCATGTTAAATATTAAGTACATAACATGAAAATAACTAGGAAAACTTGAAGAGGAGTTGCAAAAATGCTCTCCACTGATTTGACAACGACCCTTGGAATTTTTAAGTTTGTAACTTGCAAAATTATAATTAGTGAATGATAGAGATACGGAAAAAAATGCTTCCTAGGACAGTAATGTTAAAAGATACACACTGCTAGCATGCAATTTGTTGTATTTGTTGTAAATTAATTATTTGTTTTTTATTTATAAATAAAATAAAATTATTTATTTGTTGTAAAGTACCTGCTTTTTCTGTAACACATTGGGAAAAACAACACCTCTTGTAAACAGCTAACTAAATTAACATTCTATTGGCTCCTCTCTTTTGTTCACGTAGAAAGCTAAGCTGCTTTTGCAGATAATGCATTTATACATCAATGTAACAAAAGGCTACACTGACAGCATTGCAGCAGGCTATTTGAATAGCACCAGCTGTACCCAGGCAACACTAATGTCTAAGTCAGAAAGACCATGTGATAAAATTGTTTACCTTTGAGAGGAACACATACTTAAGTGTCCAATGTTGTCATAAGATCATAGTAAAATAAAATTAGATATTTTTCAGTAAATAAAGTTCCAACTTACTAATATTTTTAGTTAAATAAAAAAGAAAATAATTGATATCACCAATATTAAATAATCATATATGCTTTCAGGGTAAATAAAAATGATTTTCGCTATCCTAGATTATACTACGATAACAAGTTTGATTGTATTATATAATTTACAAAGAAGTATAGCTGAACATTTTCAAATATTCAAATTCTACTTTTTTTTTTCTTTTCTACACTGACACCTCTGTTATCAGTACATCATTAAAAATGGTAAGTTTTAATACTAATCAATGTTCAAGATAAACTAAGGTCAACATATTGATAGTAGGGAATAAATATAACGGCCTGAAATGGAAAAAAAAACCTGATAATTGTGCATTCGTAATTTGCACTCAGTCACTTTTTGTATATGCCATCATTCGCTTCTTGAGTTTGACAAAGTGAGAACTAAAACCAATCTACCACTCCCCAACAAAAAAAAACAGTGCCAAGTAAATGAGCACTTCCTACATCTACAAAGACTTATATAGACTCAAAAGAATTATGTAGACTACAAAGACTTATAAAAACTAATATACTAGGGTATATAAAGGATTGGAACAGAAGTTTGTCAGATTGATTCTCATCTAAGCAGCTAAAGGGACAAAAAAATTTGCTATATATTATAAAAACAGAAGTCCAGAGTAACTGTGAAACATCTTCAAGAGCTTACATGTCTGTAGACATGGCTGCAATTAGGAGTCATTTCTCTAGCACTGTAAATATGGCTTCATAAAGCACATAATAAAGTTGTCTTCCCCAGTGTCAGCACTCATGAAATTGTGGCAGGGATATTTCAATACTAAAATAAAAATAGTTGTGAATAAACTCATTCCATTTCATTTATTAATTGCAAAGTTGTTTACACTTCTATGGAATTTTCTGATGTATCAACAATAATTTTTATATCCATAGCGATGGTCTAATATAATATCTCTCATTTTATGTATATATGTGTGTGCACGTATATTTACTTATTTATTTGATTAGACATCGTCCAGGTACCTCTGTGTTTGGTTTTGTTTGGTTTTGGTTTTGGTTTTTCCTCTTCATACCCAAGCATAAGTATCACATGTTAAAGAACTTGGAGCTTTAGTTATAAAATACCCAACAGCGCACTTAGAGTAGAATGCAGCTTTTATGGATACTGGTCCACTTTAAATTTACTGTATTATATCTTACAGGTATATTTTGGAAAATGTATGCATAAGCACTGGCTATGGTTATTTGTGATGCACATCAAATATTTAATAGGTGCTTAAACTGCAAGTTGTAGAGGATGCATCAGAAATACATTTGAAAGCGAGAAATCACAGTCGGCAATCAATCAACAAATACATGCACCTCCTCAAAGATCAAGAATCTTTTGTTGAAGATGTAAATTTATAACAAAGCAAAACTTCTCAGACTTATTTTTAAATATTTACTTCTGAAGTATGAAGTTATATTACGTTTAGAAGAAAAGATGGTGGAGAGACACTTTCTCAAGGTCTCCCACGACATATGACATAAGACTTCACCCTATTCTCACATGAACCATAGCTGTGTCATTCATTTAGAAAACATTTTTACATTTTGTTCAAATTTTACTTTTAGATTTTATAAACCCTGGTTTTCTATCTTCAGTAGGTCAAAAAAAGAGAAAACATATCCATGTAATCGTAATCTGGAAACATAGCTAGTCCACATTTCTCTCTTTCCATTGTTAGACATAACACTTGTAGATCTTACCTAATTTTGCTAAGCGCCAATACCAAAGCTCCCAAAGATAATCACTGTGCTTTGATACCAAAGAAAATCGTATTCTATGCTTTAGAAACTTTGAGTGTCACAGGAATGGACAGTAAGTGGAGGAGGCTTCTGTTTACAACCTTATAGGAAGAGTAGAAATGCTGAAAGGATCCTGACTTCCGTTTTTGTTAAGGTATCACACTTGTAAGTGATGCACTTTTATTTGACTAAACTCGAATATCAGGCTTATTCACTTGGATCTGCATAACAGAAAGTAGTATGTGAGACAGTGGTGTGTTGTTCTGTTTCAACATTTAATACAAGGCAGCAAGAAACCTCTGTTTTTTCCAGTACCATGGAAGAGGAGCTCACAGCTCATAAAAACACAGTAGATTTTAGCTTAAATTTCATGTTTTTTTCACAGCTTTTCTTTCTCATTTCTGTTTTCTCAGATAATACAGAAGCCATGGATTAAAAAGAAAGCAATAGCACTATCAGACTCTCCTAATGGAGCAACTATTTCTGGACTCAGCCTTGGCCTCACAGCAGTCTACACTACTAGCCAATACTCCTCTTTTCTGTGACTGTTTTATTGAGTTCACTATTTCTCTACTATGGAAAGCATTTGGGAATCAGTGATAAAGAGGCTCTAAATAAGTGCTTTTCTCATCCTCTTCATGTTCTTTTTGTCCTTTCCCATGCTTACTTTTTCCACTTTAACTAACGCTCTGTAAATTACAGCTTGCCCTTCTCCACTCTCAGATTAATAACTTGTTTTAAGAGGAGCTGAGAGATACAGAGACTCAATCACCAGACAAAACTAGCCTATGGCATTTGTCTGAAGGGATGAGAAATTAATGATAAAATACTACACCTGGTGCTTTGTCAATATTAAGAATTCTACACAGGAGGGGATCTAAATTTCTTCTGCAACAGTAAATTACCTTGAGTATCTATCTTTACACTTAGAAATATTCTAAAAACAACCCACCTGTACCCACCCTGTAAGTACACACTCCTTCATCATTTACATGTTTTTTCATATCTTCCACTTGAACTGGTTTAGCCAAGGACTTCCTGATGAAAAAAATAATAATTAATTGGGAGGAAATGAGAAAGGATACAAGTAACAAAATACCGTAAGTAATCTAAATGAATAGATGGTTCATTCTGAAGTATCATTCCCCTAATATGTTATGGTAATCCTGTGAGGTCAGATTTCAGGAGAATACCGGAAGAGGTAATCCCTTTATAGGTTATTGAATTAAATAAAATATAGGACTACAGAAATTTTATTATAGTGCAATGGAATGATATACATGAAAGACGAGGCTAGTTCAGAAGAAATGATATTTGTACCCTGGGGCTGGCAGAATCCTAGAATGTGAGTTTTAGCATCCGACAAGTACCAAATTTCTTATGATGACGAAATGCAATTATCAGAATTATAATCTAGGAATCCTAAAAATCTGAATGATGGAGCAAAGAATGGATACAAAAAGAACATGGAGAAGAAACACCAGGAAGGTAGACTTTTTGCATATGTTTTGCATACCCTTTTTAACAGTCCTCCCAGTAATATGTTTGAGAAATATGGGTATCCCAACACATTTTTACTCCAAACAGTAGCTGGAAGAGAAGACTGAAAGGAACTGGGAGCAACTCAGAACTTTGGCTAATTAACAATTTTGTGACGCAATAAATAAACAAAATCAAAATCCTTTGCTTTTTAAACAGAATTTTTCAGGAAGTGTTGGTAGACTTTCAGGGTAACACTGTCAAAGTCACCGTTACAATAATATATCCAATTATAATGCCTATATTTTTTAAACATCAAAAATATTTAAAAAAAATAAAACTCCAAGTGACAATGTCAGTAAATTGTATATATTCAAGATTTCTTATGCAGGTAGACCATAACCATATATCTCCTTTGCAAAGGAGATACGGGCTATTAAAGGCTCTACAAATCAGCTGTGAAAATCACTAAGATCTACTGCTAATAATTGTTCATATAAGAAATTATGAAGGTGAAGTAATAGCATAAGGTTCCGAGCTGGATCACCTTTTCCCTGCTCTGTTGATTTACACAGGATGTAGCTCAATACATATGTACCTGTTCAGACTAAACGCACATTAAATTTTAGATTTAAAATAGATTTTCAGGATAATGTAGAGTGTGCTTTGGCTTACTTTGCCTTCTGTGAGAAAAAAAGAATTCCTATTATCCTTACAAGACTTGGACTATGCTTAAATAGGTACCTGTATTACTTTTTGCTGTACTGTCTTCCCATCTAATACTGGAGACTGAGAATCCAGCCTTGCCCTTCTACCTCGTGAAAATGCTAAGAGCAAGAGTTATTTTTCAGGACTTTGAGAAACAAACAGCCAATTTTTCTTTTTTGAAAACACTGCAAGAAAGTGCTGTCATACAGCATCTCAGAAATGGTCTATAACTCAAGGGCAGGAAGGGGGAAGCCATTAGGGATTGGAAATAGGTGAGTCAGAACAGATGAGAGAGAAATATGTGTTTCAGCTGCAGATTCAGAAACGGAAGAATGCTGAAAACTTCTAAAGCTATTATCTTAAAAAAAAAAAAAAAAAAAAAGTTAAAATTGCTGGAAAAAGTTCCTCAATGCAGTTAGGCTTGAATTAAGCATCAGCTCTGAGAAGTAGCTTTTTTTTTGTTCACATGAATAAGACTTCATAGTAGTAGTTATGGTTATAGATATTTTTTACTACACATATTTCAAAGTATTAACAGATGTTTAGAGCCCAAATGGGCAGTAAAATACCCCGTGATAAAAACTGACATACTAGAGCATAATGTCTCAATTACTTTTAATCAGAATTGTGTTTCAGTGATTCTGAATTAACTCTTTAATCGGAGAGTTTCAGTGGGGAGAAGAGTGAAAAATAGAGTGTTTTCCCATACATTGTCCATACACAGTCAAAATAAGCTGCAAATACCCTGCAACATGAAACAATTTATGTGGTTGGGGGCAAGAAAGAAAAATTTTCTCCATATGTTTACAGAGAATGGAGGATAAAGTGTCTGAAGATCTTTGGATGAATTAAAAGATGCAGTGGAGAGAGAAACAAGGAAAAACTTTATGTGGGAGGTGCTTAGAAAGGTAGGGCAAACTGCTTAGTGAGTCTGTATTGGGATGTTTCGTGGCTGACTGTAATGGGCTTTGCAGCACAGCAACCTTTTTGCAACATTTGTTTGCAAATGAAAGTAATGATACCACAGTGGAACGTGATACACTCGCCAATGGAGTCCAGACTTTCAAAGACCTCAGTGTCCCCTATCGTGTCAAGTTACTTGGTATGTCTCTCCCTTCTGGCACTTCTTTTATCTGCCTATACATACTTGATTCCCAAGCAGCTAAAGTACACAAACCGTGAGGGCAACTATTTACAGAAAAAAATACTTCTGTTGACAACACTAGTAGCAGCAACAAAAATACTAATGAGCTTGTGCCTTCTCTAAGCACAACTGAGCATATGGCTAGCCTTTGTTATCAGTCCAATATCTTGCAGCAATACCCATCAAATTATTCTGCCTTCATTATTTCAATGGAAGGAAATTTTTATAATGAGACTTATGTCTCTCTATAATACATTGGGATGGAAAAAAAAAAAACAAACAATTGCTTTTTGGTATCTGAGAACAAAATAACAGATATACCACATAAGCATTGATAAGGCTAATCAAACCAAGAGACTTACCCACAAGAAATCTCAAAGCACATATATCTTGGCTAATTTAAAGCTGATCCAGATTGACAAAAATGAATATTTGAATATATTTTAAACTGAAACACATTTTTTGTTCATCTCTGTTTAAATAAATAGATTTGAAAACAACTGTTTTCTGAGCAATTTTGAAATTTGTAAGAATTTATAATGTTTAATGATTATAATCATTATAATCATAATAATTTAATGGCCCTGCTAGGCAGGGGGTTAGGAACTACATGATCCTTGAGGTCCCTTCCAACCTGGGTCATTCTGTGATTCTGTGATTCTGTGATCTGTTTATATAAACACCAAGTCTCAGTATGGCAGTCATACTGTACTACAACTATTATATATGAACTAAATGATGAAACAGTAGTCAGAGGGCACATGGTACTAACTCTTCCACGCTTCTTCTGTTAATGACATTAATCAAACATGTAAACTACATTGTTACTCAAATAGAAATGCATAAAGCAACTACTTGGCTGTAAGTGCCTTACTTTGAAGATGCGAAAAAGTAAAAAGGCATTTTTCTTCTTTCCATCTTTAGTCTGCAGCCAAGGGGATTAAAAGTTTAGTAAAACAGAAGCACTGACTCCATGCCTCCACAAGATTTTCTGGATCTAGCAGATGTTACTCCCATCTTCCCAGTCTGTTTTATTTTTTCTTCTAGGATCTTTGTTATGTTATGTAGTTTAACTTCAGCTGTCTATATTGGGTTTGGTAACGTGAACGACAGGATACTTAATTTTACATTTTAACATATCATAAGAACACAAAGGAGGAGGGAACACCTTTTTTTCTCTCTCTCTCTTTTTTTCTTTTTTCTTTTTTTTTTTAAACGGGACCAGGTTCTAACTTCAAGGAGTTTTCTAAATGCCAGCTGAAGGTCTTCCACAGATCAGTGTTGAAAAAAAAGCAAAAAAAGTCATTTCCACAAGCAGGCATTCAAGAGCTTTTAAAATTTCAAAGCTTCAGCTTTATAAGCTGTACAGATCTCTGTCGACATTTTTGCAAAACAGGCATTCTCTGATGGTATTTGGAATTCAGAAGTCCATTAGTCTTGAGCGTACAGCTGCAATCTGCTATGAAGGTTAGATTTTGGACATGAGGGCATTTCCTCAGAGAACCATCTATCTTTCCTGCTTACTTCTTTGGGTAGAGAACACAAGTGGGAACCAGGCAGAAAATGCTTAATGTACACTTCGCAGTCTCCCCAAAGTGCTACCATAGGCCGTTAGGTTAGCTTAAGTGGTTTCCCTAGAGCTATAAAGAACCATCTTGAGATTCTAAAATTGGACTAGTAGTGCAGCTTAAAGCATTGTAAGTTGAAATATTCAATGATAGATGTTCACTAAATTGCTATCATTAGGTAGAAGATATTACTTTAATAGTCTGATGGTACACAATAAAGAGCTCAGAAATATCCTGCAATTAGGAGCTTAATTTCAGACTCTATGGAAACTGTAAGGTTTTTCTTCAAACTTCATTTTGAATGAAACAGTTTCTTCATAAATTGTCATCCAAAAAAATAAAATAAATAAATGAAGCTTATTAAAGGTACAAGATCTGAAGATGATATTTCAGAGTAATTAAATATTTCTGTTCTCCATTCAGTTAAGCAGAAGGGAACATGATGGAGTAACACCACTATTTTGAGATGTAATTAGGGTACCTTTGATAGTTGTGACAGCAAACAGAAATGCAGTCACATACCAATTAGCAAGTAATTTTGCTGTTACTACCTAGATTCATGCCCTGAGTTAGTAAGTACCCTGAAACTACTTTCTTAAACATTTATTTTATTAAATGTCTGTATACAAAAGAAAGTACAAGAAAAAATTTATATATACAGATATAGACACTATATTGCCACATCTAAAGGTTACATATCTTGTCAGAAAAAAATGACTAAAGCTAATGATTAGTATTAATAAAACTTGTTCTTCTTGAAGAAGCAAGACGGCCAGGAATGTGGCCCATTAACTATTAAAAATGTTAAATTACCTACTAAAACATTTTGCAGGCTCACAGCAGCAACTCACTAGCAGCAAAATGGAAGAGTCAAGCTGAAGAAGGACCCTCATCAACGTGGTATTTATTATGTCAAATTCAATTTATTTTTGTCCATATTGTTCAGGAGATACCTTCATCGCAGTGTGGTAAAGCTCTTGAGTGTACTAACAGCCATTTCATCTCACTCAGTTTAATAAAAGGCACTAACCAATACCATTTTCCAGATTACAGGAATAAACCAGAATTTAAAATATTAAAGCTTACAATAGAATTCAAAAGAAAAGACACATGGCTCAACAGAAAAGAAACTCAACTTGTTTTCAGCCTGTCTGCTATTAAAGATGAATGATGGTTCAATCTTCCCGTTCTTTTCCTAGATCTATGGGTCATTTTGAAAATGGTTTTCACTGCTGTAACTCTGAGTGTGAGTTTATAAACTTAATCAAGATCAATATAAAAGCATTCCAGGTCACATTCCTTGTTCTTAGGAGATATTTCTCTTCATTCAGACTGTTACTGATCGGGGAGAGGCTTTTCTTGCATATCTATTGATTTCAATTTATTTCATTCTACAACAAAAAATTGTCTGGATTTCGGCAACCTTTTCACATAATTAAAAATTTAGACTAAATCATAGCTTCATGTGTTTTGTATGTCCTAGCACATATTTTGCATGATTCCTCTGTTTTTTTTTTTCTGTCAAATTCAGACTTGCACAGTCCAAATCAGCCTCAATCTACAGGTTGCATTTTCAATCTTAGGTATTTGTACAAGACAGGAGAAAAAATACCTGAAATCAAAAGTGACACCAAAAGCATTCCCCAGAAGAAAATCTAGTGTTGATATGAGCGATACACATTATCAGAAAGTAATCCAATAAATGCTAGAATGGCAGCATCTCTAGAGACTAGAATACTAGCAGTGCAAGAGAGAGCATTTTCAGAGGAGAAGACAAAAGTTAAGGCATTTGCAAGAGCTACAGTACGTATTTTATTCTGCCATGCTGTGTCTGATGAACATCTGCATTATAGTAATTTCTAAACATTTGCAATGAAAATTCAAGATTTTCTAAAAACAGCATTTGTGTTAAAGTTGTTCTGGACACAATATTCTATTCTAAATATAACAAATAGTAGGCAATAGATGAAAACAATATGCCTAGGCCAGTAGTAGAATATCTATAGCCTGAAAAGATGAATTATGTACATATTAACTGTTCTATTCAAAACAGCTCAAGTCTTGTGGACAAACTGCCAGTAAGCGAATAGATCATTTTGGATGTGCCTCCGGAATGTGTATTTCAGTTTTGTTTCATCTGAAGGAAGATCGCGTCATATGTGCACTGTGTATTAAAGTGCAGTAAATAGGAGCAGTCATCATGTTTTCATCTTTGCAACCTAAAAGAATTCTGACTTATTTTCCCATTGCAGTTAAAGAAATCAGTCTCTCTTTCATCTGCCATGAAATACAAGTAAAACATCCTAAAGAATGGCATCAGAAAGTCCTGATTGATGATTTTTCTAAAATTTTAGTTACTTTATTTTAACGAAAGGTTAATGGAAACTGTATCATATTGCTCCGCCATAAAAGAATTACTCTAGGAATTGCAAAAATGTGTTATGATTTCAGTTTTTGTTGTTTTCACTTGAATTTGCTTACAGTGCATCACTATATAGTTCACCTTCTCATATCAATTAGCCAATAACATTCAACTCATGTTAGTTAATTCAAAGAAAGTCTGAGCTGAGTTTAGATTTATGAGTTCAAGACCAAATGCTTCTCTAGAGCTGGCTGAAGTCATTGCTCCATCCACTAACCATTTCTCCAACTTGGATGCTTGGATAAATAGAAAAGAAAGCTGGAGAGATTTTGCAAAATGTCAAGTAATTCACAAACAGTTTCTGCATCCTGAATAAATACATCAGGAAAGGAAAAGATCAAGAGAACAGTATCAATTTTTTAAATGACTTTATGCATGAACAAGTGGGGTCTGCAGAACTTTACTTGTGAAGAAACCACACTCACATAAGTAAGTCTGAAGAGGAAGGGCAAGAGGTAAGAAGATATTTCTCATTCAGACTCTCACAGCATCAAGCAATATATATTATGCATTTCCCAATCATGACTGTCAAGGGAAGAATTTCCATAGTGCCAGATTTCCCTGCCCCACACACAATCACAGTATTAACCTCAAAGATAAAAGACAGTGAATATCATTTTATTTCATATTGGTTGTTTTTGTGAGAATTGTTATGATATAGGGTGGGATATTTTGGTCATTCTTTTAATGATTTAGCTCATCTTGTATTCAGGATAATTCACCATGGCCTGTCTTGGCATCTATGATTTTGTACCACAAGGATGCATTTTTGACACTGATCCTTGTTTCCTTTTGAGGACTTGACCCATTTAAAAGGCAAGGCAAATTCTAAACTATTCATCTACCAATATTTCATGCCTAATTTTGAGCTCATATTCAGAATTACATATTATCTGAAATTCTGTCTAGATTTTAATTGACAGCAGATATTTCCTGAACACAAAAAATGCACATCACTTCTTCGGTAATTTGCCTTACACAAACCAGAACAGTTAAGTGATATGTAAGGAAAAATTACTCAAAAAGCAAAATGAAGAATAAAAGTCTTGTAACTAACTTTATTATTGAATGAACCTCACACAATTTCAAAGAATTCCATACTTTGAAACTGCAACTGTTTTGATAGGAACTATTAGCAATGTGGCAAGCAAAATTTAATACTAACAGCTTAGTTCAGCATGTTACTTCGCAGCTTCAATAGTTCCATAAGATATTTATCTCTGTAAGCTGTAGTGACAGTAAAATATTTTCCATATCCTATCAGTGACAAAGATAAGAGAACACGAATTACTACTGATTCAAATATTGTCACATATGTATTTAAATATCAGTAATAATACAGCAGATTCAAGTTTGATTTGCAAGCTTCAATTATTATTATTATTATTTTTAATAAATTTATATTCAGTCTACTGCTTATGCTCACTTATTAGATGTTATCTAAAAAGTCTGTGGAAAAAAACAACAGTATTTCAATTGTGCTATAAGACAATTTTGTTAACAAAGCTCAATCCATTTCCATATGTGTCTTGTGAAATATTATCAATCCTCAATGACAGAAGAATTAATACTGTTCTTCCTTGAAAAAGAAGTCTAATAGGCATTATATATGGATGTTCTTATTTTTATACTATCTATACCAGAATTCAGCTTCATGCAGGACTAATTTCAAGGTCAAAAGCTCAATTATTTTCAAAGTTTACGTTGCATTCACACTATTCCTTCCCACTTATTCCAATAAAATACTTGGCATACATCAATATTTGATCTTTCTAATTTGTCTCTCCTTAGCATTGTTAAGGGCGTAACAAGTATTTTAGCACTGTATGGTATGTGCCTGCCTGATAAAGAATACCTACAACTTTTTAGACACTCCAAAAATGCATAAATAAGCACAATAAACATTAGTTGAAGCCAAGGACCAACAAATGATGTCCTTGAAAGGTTGCAAAGTACTTTTGAGCTTCTAATTTCTTCCTCCAAATTAAACATGCATCCATTACCCAAAAAACTTCACTGAAATAACAGATAAATGATCCTTGCGTATATCCTGTTCTCTGTACAGCTTGGGATTATGAAAGAACACTTATTAAAAGGAAAAATTATTTTTAAAAGTCACTCATTTTGAAAAGACCAGTTTATAACTTATTTAACTTCATGTTAGAGGAGATACTTCAGTGCTGAAATGGGGAAAAAAAAATATCACAGGAACTGATATAGCTATAATTGAAACAAGTGTTTTGGACCTAACTTTCGGACTGGATGGGGTTAAAGCTTTCATACATAAAATATGTAATGGAATCCTGAAATACTCTGTAAAATATGCATCATCTTCATGTGGAAATACAGAAACTTAAAACAGATTTCTTCATAGGAGGCCAAGAAAACATGAAAACGCACCAAGACTAATGATTGGCAGTTAAACTGATGACGGACACACAGACTGAATGATGACTCATGTCAGCTTTATGTTCATAGATCAGGAGAGGTTATTTCATTACCAGTAGGAAAAACACACACAGTAGAGTTGCAAATCAATGGATACTTACTAAAACATACATAAATCTCACTCATTAAAACATATCTACTTTTTCTTTGAAACTTTATAAATTAAAAGTTTAAAAATGTTAAAAAAAAACAAACCAAAAGTGCAAGACTTCCTGGTTTGTGCACAACAGAAGGATACCAAAACGTAAATGACTGATTTTTTATCCAACTGAAATTGATCAAAATCTTCTTCATGATGCCTATCATTGCTCTCATGTTAATAATACCTTGACAAGTCAGAGGAAAAATGAATAAAAAAAACATTGATGGACTTTTTTGAATCCTCAGCTGATAGAATTTTAATAAATTAGCTTTTAATATTTAGTGAAGCAAAATAGTTTGATATATATAGTTGTGATTTTTCCTCAATAGACTATGACTCATCTAAGAGAACAATAGCACTTTAGATTAACAAATCCTTGCTTCTTAATGCGTTGCTTTAATCTGTTTTTATTCAGAAAAATAATGCTTGGATAATGCAGTTCATTCTTTCATGAAATACAAAACCTGCTTAAAACCAAAGTTACCTCTATTAGATTGCCTTCAACGTGCTTAAAATACAACTGTTTAACTGAAATTAAGGTCCTAAAATAAAAGTGTTGTAGCATTGTTGTAGATCACTGACTTTATTTTGTTCGGTCTCACCATCAATCGTTAATATCTTCAAATTTTAAACTCAAAACACAATAATACAAATGGTTCAAGTGTTTCAAACCAAACTAAGTCACAACAGAAATAAATTTTACTTTTAAAGATATGTAAAGCTAAGACATTCTAGGTTTGAAAAAAAGTAAGATAGTTATATAAAACTTCTACTTTATGTTATTACACATTACAAATAGAAGATGCCATTTGAAATGAAATGAGACCCCCAAAAAACCAACCAACCCTGTAGGTAGGTTGTGGTTTTCTTTAAATGATTTTTTCAGTTGTGGTTTCTTACTACATTATCAGGAACCCTGATCAGTTTAAAGCATTGTAATCCTATGAAATGTTGCATGCATGTAAATACTAGAGAATGAAATGCACTTATAAACTGTGTTCACATTTGACTGATTTTTAATAAGCTATAATTATTCTCTGCATGGAAAAAAGGAAACAGTAGCCTTTTGGGGAGGGTTAACAAAAACCTCAGAAACATAACAAAATGTTTTCCTCTCTTTTGGATATAATGACATCAAAAGAGAGGCTTAGAGATGGTTTATTCGTTTCAGAGCCAGCAAAAATGTTACAGAGATTTCTGATAAGGAATTACTTAGGAGATCACCTGTTTAAAATGGAGACAGTACTGCAGAAGTCATATGCAAATTCACCTTCACCCCTTCACTTCCTTGTGCTCAGGAGTGTTCTTTCTTTATGCAGAATTGGGGAGGGCTTTTCAAGTTACAGGAATAAGATAACCATATTGTGATCGTAATCTCTGTGGCAAAACAGGCACCTTCAAAACATTAAACCACACAGTTTACTGCACACCACTTCCCTTCCGCCAAAATCAGCCAAATATTATCTCAGATTCTCGATTTTTATTACTAACCTCACATTATAGTTTTGGGTTTACGGAGATATGGTTACACTGAACTCATTTTCTATTAGGCTTTCCAGTACAATGTTTTGAGCATGTATGATTATATAGTTCTCTGAGAGCAGAGAAAATTGCCAGTAATTTAGGAAGAAATTCTACAATGAAGGTTGCAAGAATGTACTCTTCAGTTTAAAGGAATTCACAGAACACGCTTGTTTGTGCTCACTGTTAGCACTGTTTAAACTCACCATAGCCCAGTGTATCAGTCAAATAAATATCATGCTCTTACTCTCTTCGGAATTTAAATCAGCTTGCAGAAATCTTTCTATTGCCACCAAATACATAACCCTACCATTCACTGAATTATACATACAGCAGCAGGAAAGGAAAACAAATAACATATTGTTATTGTGATGACATCATAAAGGAAAGCAAATAACATATTGTTATTGTGATGACATCATATTTTGTTAAATGGGGAGAAAAACAGAAAAGTAAATGTATTAACTCAGATGCTGTTTTGGTGTTAGTACACTGAGTTTCTCCAAAAACAGGAAAATACAGTGATCCTCCTTGGGTGTATTTTAAAGTTCTGTTATTTTTATGATAGAAAAAATTCATCCACCATGAATACGGAACTAAATTGATGATCACGAATAAGCAGTGACATCTGTTAAATACCAGGACTGCTCACAGAATGTTATGCTACCTTCCACTTCAATTACTGTTTTGTTTTCTACTCCTTCAGCATTACTTACATCAACATCTTATTTCAGTTTATTTATAACCTGCTATAACCTTCTCAACTACTGTATAGACCAAATTCTCACTTCTATGGACTGAAATCCATTTTCAGCCGTTCCTTTTATCCAACAAACAAACAAACAAACAAACACGTTTGTTAGATAGATGCTTTTTCTGGAACAGATGAAGTCCAATGAAACAATTTTTCACACTCTATTGTTTCTCAACTTTGTTGATTATGACACACATAGGATGTTAGGAGTTAGGTCACAGCTAAATTAAGATATCAAGGGGCTTCCCTGCATCTTCTAAACATTTAAAAGAGTATCTGTAAGACTGGAGGTACATATGACTGAGCCCAGATATATCCTGAACTTTCACTGTTCTTTAATGAGATGTGCAACAGCACCCACAAAATGAACTGCAGAACACAACAGAAACAGAAACAGCAGATTTCAGTGTGAATTTACTAGTTAGATGAATCTGAACACAGCAAAAGGTAGGAGACAGAATGATCCCGTTTGGTAGCTGGACTTAACTCTGACCTTGGAAGAGTATTGTAGGAAAAAGTAATTGGGTATATTTTTGACACTTGATGTAAGTGATCATACTTTTATTCCAGTTTTTAAAACTTCCCTTTACGGTGAAGTTCTGGGCTTGTAGGTTGCAGGCAGGTGAACATCATGGCATATCCCCACAAACATCTCTGGAAACTTCACTAGAAAGAAAAAATGCTCTCTACAAACCACACACACTGGTTTTCTGTGGGAACCACAGCATGTGGGTAGCTGGAAAGTACTTGTGTCTTCCCTAAATATGGTCAAGACATGAATCCCTTAAATTTTAGCCTTGACATTTCAGTACAGTAATGTATTGTAGTAAGCTTGCATATTACCTGACATTTTAGTTTACCAAATAAGAGTATCTTACTTATTTTAGAATGTACGTACTAGCTTTGCTATTCCACATACTCCCAGTTCAGACATTGCTATTTCAATGACATTTATTTCTCAAACTGATTCAATTATGATCAAGAATGAATCCTTCTGCAGCTTCAGATCCCTGTTCCTAGATTTATATGCAGCAATATACAAAACAAGATAATTGTACCACATTTAAGTAATCTTTAAAGTCAAAATAAAGGGCGTGATTACGTAATAACAGTAAAAATCTGAAAACAAACAGCAGCCTTAATTTGCAGTCCAATATTCATTTGTGAACAGGAATTGTATCAGAATATTCTTCCCTTCTCTCCATAGGAGAGGGAGAAAAAGTGCATTTACAGATGAGCATTAGAGAGAGGTAGCAGTGCATGAATTCCATAAGGAGAAGGCAATTAATGGATCAATTAAAAAGCAAGAAGGGCAACACAAATAAAAAATCCCAAACATTTACAGAAATAGTGGCCTCAGGCCTTCCCCTCCTCCTCCCCCCCCCCCCCCCCCCCCCCCCCCGCATCCCTCTCTCCCCCGTTCTCTTTTTCTGTCTTTTTTGCTTTACAGGGTTTGGATTAAAACATTTACACAGTAAAGGATATTATATTAACATTTAAATATGTACATAAAAGCCTTGGTGAATCTGACACTCATAACATTATTCAAATACTATAAAGGAAAAGTTAAAACAATATTTACCCTCTGAGTGAGCAGTACTCAAAGTAGAGTCACACGTTTCTGTGTTCACTTCAGATACAGTTCACTCACATTCTTTTATGTTAGAAGACTCTCAGAAGATAAATAAATAAAACTGCCTCCAAGTGACTGTTCTCTTCCTTAGCCTCATCCTTTTCAGATACATTCTTTGTATATCCTTGGGTGCATTAAAGTGTGTTTGACATTACTAGGTGGTACCAACATTCAATCCATTTCCTGTAGCATGACTACAGAAACATCAGGAAACATTAGAAAACTTATCATTTTGGTGACCTGGGTTTCATTTTACACCCTGATGCTTTGAGGTTAAAGATGCCAATTAGAGGAGCTTCTCAATGCCTTCACAGGGGGATAGCATTTGGTTGCCTAGTAGCACTGGCAGTAAGCACCTGATGCTGCTTTTAGGATGTTGGTACACTTACGTTCTGTCATGTTAAAACTGTAATAATGGTTCTGTAGTGATTTTTATGATCTGCGCAGCTAATGACTTCTCATTGGTTTCAGGGACCTCACTTATGCAAGTCAGAGAGAAAATTTTCTTCTCTACTTAGCTTCATTGACTTTTTTTTTTTATGATTTCAGAAGATTGTCAAAAAAGGGATAGATTTTATGATGATAAACTTCCACAACACTCTATTTCTGCAGTACGATTCTCAAAGACAGGTATTACAGTGAAATCCATTTTTTCCCTCACAGCTGTATCTTCTCAGGAATGAAGTTACAAAGGCACGAAATACCTGATGCAGCACACAGACTGTCATTAAGAAGTGCACTCTACAAGTCATTTGCAAGCAGATATTTACTATATCCCTCCCCATTATTTCTTCCCACCACTCTGATTCCTTGCTGGCTTCATTTGTGTGAAAAGCACCGAGCTAATGTTTGACTCCTACCCTTCTACACAAGATCAAGGAAAATAGAATGGGCCAGGATATGGTGAGATAATTCCTAGGAGATGTGAATGGTTTGACCAAAATTTGATGGTCCAGTAATGAATGAACGGCAAGGCAGTTTTCCAATGCAGTCTGTATCTACTCTGAAGTAAGAGTAGGCTGTTGCTGGAAAGTCCTGCTTATCCCACTTTGCTCTCTTTCACTCCTTGATTCTTCTTCCATTCAAATTAATTTAGGTTTCAGAGTCATGACCAGAATCATGCAATCATTAAGGCTGGAAAAGTCCACTAGTATCATTTAGTCCAACCAGTAATCCATCCCTACCATGCCCACTAAGCCATGTCCCTCAGTGCCACATCTGCCCTTTCCTTGAACATCTCCAGGGATGGGGACTCCACCACCTCCCTGGGCAGCCTGTTTCAATACCTGAACAAACTTTCTGAGAAAAAAGAATTCCTGGGAAAAGATCTGCATCCTCACCTTTCTACTTCCTTTTTGGTCAGCTTTCAATATGCTCCATTGCTAGATCCACTGAAACAAGTGCAAATTCAACTTCATTCTGCCTATACAGAATCAGAGTCCTACGACTGTACATATGTCTGCTACCTTTAGATATCAAAGGGAGGAAAATAAAAGCAGAGAACTCCCTCACTTTTTTCATATTATTTTGTATTTTTTTTCCAAGCCAGACACTTGAAGCAATTTATTTTACTAGTGAGCTGTCTGACCCTTATCTTCTGGCAACTAATAGATGGAATGTGCTAAGAGCTTTAAGTAGATACCATAACTGGATTTAAAACAGTCACTGCTTTAGTTATAATTTTTAAAGCTCATTATTAATCAGAATATCACTGTTTTTTAACCAGGAAAAAAAAAAACAAAATCAAAAATTTCAGTTCTGAGCATTTACAAAACCAAAAATATGCCTGCAGTACATTTTACACTATTAAAAACATGCTCTTGTGCATTTTGAGAGATGAACAGTCTTTAAAGGAATTTCTTGAAGTGTTCATCACTGTGGAACTATAGTTACAAAATCACGGTAAAACCAAACAGTATTTGGTGCTTTTAATTTTTTAAAACACAACATCTGTGGTTCCCCATATTCCTGTAAGTTGGTCATCACATTTTCACCCAGTGAAGAGCCCTGTAAGATTTTACTGTAGTATCTAAATTCTGGTTTTCCTGCAAAGGTGAACCTCTCAAGAAGGAAACGGGACTACAGTTCACAGCAAGGAGTTCTCAGCTGCATTACACAGAGTTCAGAAAATGCCCCGAGGAACAGAATTCACTACGTTAAGAACAAGCTATGCAGTGCAAACACAGTCAAACACAATTGCACCGCAACTGAATAAGGTTTCTACTTTTTTCTTATTTTCTTTTTATCCTGAAATACATTGCATATTTTAATCCAGAAAAAAAATAACACAGCACACAAATATCTGTAATATGGTACAGCTCCATACTATGAACTCCAGTATAACTGAAACTTGTTTCAACGTCGAGATAACACAATCCCCCTACAGTTTATCCTCAAGTTACAAAGGATAGCATGAAATACTCGCAGGTATGACCACACAAACTGTCCTTTAAAAGTCTTCTGTTTTAATGAAAAGTAAAGAAATAATTCTGAATAGATATCCATAGGTCCCCGACTGCCCTCTGTATTTTACTTCATTCAACAGAAAATAAGTATATGACTATAAAACTGTTTTGGTGGCAAAATATTTATAATTCTCCTGGATCAATATTTGCCCTACAGTCTGATTAGACTCTAAACATCTGGCCATATAATGTTGCTGCGTAACCACTTGCAAGAAAACAAGCAGTCAATATTAAAATTTCATTTTAAAAGACTATGCCCTAACCATTTTATTAAGGCAGCTAGCAAAGCATACAATTTCTTGAGTAATCTAAAAACCTCCTAATAACATTTGTGGACACTCAATCTTGCTGACTGAGCTGTTGGGCCAGCAACGATTCATTAAGTTCTTAGGGCACCTCTGAAATAAAGCAGTTTCTCTCACACAGTTTGGCTTCATTTGTAACTTCAGATGGAGAGCCTGAGATATTACACAGCTTTTAATGCATCACTCCTTTGCTTCAGCATGCTTCAACCACTGCCACCCAAGGATACGGATCCCATTCAGCATGGCAACCAGTTTCTCTTTTGGATGTGTTGTGACAGCAACAGAAGATAAAAGTAATGGGAAACTACAGGAAGATAGCATGCTTAATGGGATAATGCCACAGCAAAGCAAAGGAAACTCCTATAGCACATTCTCCTTATGTATAAGCTGGTTCTCCTGAAAACATTTGCTTTGAGTTTTGTTGTTTCTACTCTTCAAGATGATTTTAAAAATATTTATTTGCAATGGTTCCAGTGAGCTGGGCTCCGATTATTTGATGTTATATGATATGGACTATTCACCATAAGCAAAATACATCCTAAGATACATGAAAATAGAATTCTTAAAATTCTACAGCAACACTTTCTTGCTCCTCCTAATCCATTTCAAGGGGTTATGGTAGCTTTACAATGTACACATAAGCAATTGATTTTACGTTGAACAAAACAGAATTAAATGATCTGCTGCAGCCACATTTACTTGCCAATTTTTTTTCAAGGTTGTTTTGCTTTATTAACTGTTTTGTCGGGTTTTTTTTTTTTTTTTGACAGAATAAAAACCAGCTTGTGAAATAATAGCTGGGTGGGCAGGAGAACAAGTACTTTGTTAACAGCACAGTATTATAGGCAGAGCAGCTCCACTTAAAATTACTTTCTCTGTGTTTTCCTTCCAAGGCTTCTTCCAGTCAGGAAGAATAATCTTATGTTTAGGTTTATCCTTTCAGCACATTCTCAGATTGCATTTATATACTTGCAAAATATATTTTAGTCAAATTTTCTGTACAGTCGAGAGATTATATTTTCTATAACATTGCATGTTATCAAAAGTGCATGTTCTTATTTTGTCCATTTTAACTGCAGAGCTTTCATGGAAAGGAAACCACAAAAACAAACACATTGTTTCTTTACATCTGTGTAAATGCTTATGTCATGCATGTACACTCCAGATAGCTTAAAAGACTTACAAAATACCAGGTAACTTAAAATCCGTGTTTTTATGTAGATTCCTGAAAGTAAAGCGTTGATAATAAAATCTGTTACATAATCAATTACAAACAGGTAACCAGGTACAAAATTGGTATCCTTATTAATCTTGAATTCTACATTAAAATATCCAGAGCTGAGGAAGAAAATCCTTAGCTTTCTCTAGCACAATTATGTCTTTATGAGCAAAATCAGTTACCATGAGGTCAAATAATTAATTGCTGTAAAGACAATCAATTGAGATTGTAACATTGGAGAGAGACTAAGAATTTAAAAAACACGCCAAAAAATGGTAAATTTCTCCATCTGTAGATAGATATTAATTGACCAGTTGGATATATTGCACTTTAGGCCTGACGACATTTTGCAGCAATGTTAATGTTTAATAAAGTCATAAGAATTCTGAAATTCACACGTCAATATATTATAATCTGATCTGTATGAATTATTTTTACCCTTTAAATGCATTTATGTGCATTTTAGAAGAGAAGGATAGATTCTAAAGCAAACAAGTGTCCTAATTTTAATTGCAAATCAAGTATTTTTGTTGATGGCTATGGTGCTTGGCTGCTTTTTAAATAACACTTCTTTTTCCCTGTAGTGTGAAAGGAATATTTTTCATGCTCTTTTTTGGTGAAATATTGACTAGGATTGTCTCAGCACTGCATCTTAGATCTCTGAGAACCTAACTGGAAAGGTAACAATTTTTAAAGAGTTTTTTGGGATATGAAAGCATTTAAGCTTTCTAATTAGATGTTGTCTAATTCTAATGTTGATGCAACTGGACACTCAAGACAGAACATGGAGAGTCAGGTCAGCTGAATTTGGTTTCTATAATGTATATTAAAGAGAAAACTAATGACAGTTTAAGATTGATATAGTGAGGAAAAAAGAATTCTTTGGAGCATTCTTATAAAAATTCATAGCTGTATTTACATGTGTAGGAACCCATTCAAGTTTGTCACAGCTAAACCATCAGCTTAGGTTCTTTAGGCTTTAGGCTTCTTTATGGATAATATAGAACTGGGACAATTCCCAGAAAGTTTTTAGGATATGACACTAGAAATGTTTAACAAAAAACTAAGAACTTTATTTATTAATCATAACATACTTTGGGAATTGTATTTCTGCAAGATGCTAAACCAGTGGTATATTTAAGGTCAGACTGAAGCTCCAGAAACTCTGAACAAACTGGAAAAAAAAAAAAAGGCTGACCATTTCTGAGTACTTTCATGAACAGAGAAAACCCCAAATTATTTCTTGAAGTCTAGAAAGCATTTGAAGCTACATTATGAAATTCACTGTACAAAACACTACCTACACATCAATGGAGGACTGCAAAATTGCAAGAGCAATTTTAAATTTATATCAAATATAAAATACTTCTCCAGCAAGTGACTTCAGTACTGGACATATTTTCAAGACTGTCTATAAATGCTGGAATGAAAGATACAGAGAGCTTGAAGAAAGTATAACAAAAATAGTATACTACTCGCCCCTAAAGTGTGGTAAAAAATGATACAGCCTGGCAAACACTTCAGAGGGTAAGATGATCTTGGTAAGCTGGAGAAATACACACAAACCAGTGAAGTGCAATAATATAAAAACAAAAGTCCAAAGTATTGAATTTAGGTAAAAATAATCTGGTACCTGGAGTATCAGGAGAAACCAGCTTAGCAGCATTGAATAAAATGTGGGCTCACAGCAATTAACAAACTAAGAATCAGTATTAACCCATAATTAAAAACAGCAACAACAAAAAAAGGGAGCATCACACTAAATAGTAACATTTTATGCAAGTCATTTGAAGCCACTCTCTCACTTTATCCAAAACTCAATGTCCAGTTGAGAAAGAGTAGCTAAAAGCAACCAGAAATAATCAAGAGGAGAAAATAAGAATGACTGGAAGTCTCCAAAAGAATGATTTATTAGGATGGGGAAAGACTGAAACACTGAGTCTGTTAATCCAAAAGATTAAATACTGAAAACAGATACCAAGAAAATCTTGAAATTTGTAGGAGGCAGCTACCACAAATGAAGGTAAGAAGCTGAGTTTTGAATCCGCACAGGTTTAATAGAAGCAGTAATGTGCACAAATTACAATAGAATAAGAACAGATGTTAGAGGGAAAAAAAATCACAGGAATTTGGATACCTGAACATTGGTGTTGTTCTTACATGAATGTATTGAATCTTCACCACTGTAGGTTTTTTTAAATCATGCAGGTTATTAAAAACATTATGTATTTTTGTGAAATAAAAAGCTGCTACAGCTACTAATACTAGTCTTGAGCGAAGGAAAGAACCTAGTGATCTCTCCAAGTATTGCCAACTTTTATTTTTGCTATCCAATGGTTCTGAAAAAGGAAAAACAATAAAAATAAATAAATTGGGTGACAAAGTAATAGGAAAGTCCTGATATAATGAAAAACAAAAGAAAACACACAAAAACAAGAACAGTATAAAACACGTGCGCACAAAAAAAAACACCCCACAAAAACAAAAACAAAAGCAAAAAAACACCTCAGGAAAATGATAGAGAAACTGAAACATAACAAGCTTGTTGACAATTCCACTTCATCTAATGCATTTAATACTAATTGAAGTGCTGTGCAACATTTTAAAATGAGACAAAAAAAAAAAAAATCAGCTCTAGGTATTTACAAGGAAGCTTTTTCATGCTGTACAGAAACTTTGTTGTGATTTGTTATTTAATAAAACTAACATACAATCAGTTCTGGAAAGCTGAAACAGGATTACATGGGCTTTTTATGATTTATAATCATGACATCTAAATAGGGTACACTGGAGGATTTTTATCTCAGTATCTTCAAAACTGGCTGAAATCCTAGATGGCAGAAAAAAAATGAAGAGGGATTGGCTAAACAGATACTGATATGAAAAACATCAGCATCATCTGGGTACTTCCTAACATACAAAGATGCAGTAGTCACTCAATATTGAAAGCTTAAAATGCTTAGTCTGTCAAGATTTAGGCAAATGTGTCCTTGGTAAATTCATATAAAATAAAACAATGCATACAGGCTGTATGGTCTTGAGTTCCTCATAGAAAATGCTGCTCCTTTACTAAATGCGATTCCCAATATGATATTTCCAGAACTAAAAAGGAGGTATATTATGCTTCTGGCTCCAGTTTTACCACAAGAAATTGAAAATTAAAACAAGCAATTTTGTTTTGCCTGATGCCAACAAAGTCTGATAAGATGAGGCCTTATTTAACTCTTTCTGTTCAGGAAATTGCAAGCAATTTCTCAAATACGGAGAAATTGAACTCTTTATGTTAACTACTTGCAACTCATTCCTAAACCCTAACGTAACTGCATGTTCCATATGAATTGAGGTAATTTATTAATAACAAATACAGCTAGGTGTGTATGATCAAATAAGCAAGGAAGAGGTGAACACAAATTAGACAGAAACAGTACTGTCTGAAATTGAATTGTTCTGTTATGCTATCTGCAGTGTCATCTTCAAAGCAAAACCAACAATAAGTCAATAAAAACAAACAACAGAAAACAAGCAAACAAAAAAACTGAAAATCAAAGGAAGCAATAAAACATCGTTAAGCCAAAACTACACCACACCATCATCAAGTGTTATTCTATTATACCATTAAATCAGGATTTACTGAAGCAACATTAATACTCATACAATATTCAAATTCATTCTCATATACAGATGAGAAAGGAAACCTGTTTCTCAGTACAAATGCAAGTCCTTTGACTTCATAATGAAAATACAAGTAGTTCAGGGATTTATTATTATTATTATTATTTTAATTTGAATGTTTTGGATGTTTTTTTTTTTAGAAAACTGAGCAATACATTAAATAATATAGTTATGACATTTCTGTGTCCTGTAAGGAGAAATGGATAGAGACATTACAATGACCGTAAGTATGCTAACAAGCTAGATGATACCTCTTGTGTTTTTCCTCTCATAAAAGCTTCTGAAATGCTTTTCATTCTTCCTTTATATAAAAACATTTATTCGTTCATTAGTTTGGAGTTCCTTCTCAGCTCTTGGATACTCTGCTTCCCCACAGTTTAGCCAAGGAATTACTTGCAAAAAGGAAATTTTCTCATTTCATGTTTAAGCACATACTTAAGATAGATATTTTTAATATTTCTGTACAATTATGGCCTCAGTAAACTATGATATCTCATTAAGAGGCCAATGGTTACATTTTATCTCAAAACTTTTGCTTTGGAACTAATTTTGCAAAAGTTTTGATAGAATTACAGAAACTTATTGCTAGAGACTTCTTAGCAGAGCCCAAAATCCCTGCTGAAAGCAGTTAGTGATGCTCAAATCAGGGCCAACTTCAATATCTCCAAGAACAGGGTTTCCACAGCTTCTGTTTTTTTTCCAACCCTTTACCATGGTCATAGTAATTGTTGAGTGTTTATGCAGTAACTCTTTAGCACATAAAAGGAAGTGTGATGTCTTTAGTGGCGAGAGCTGATTTTTATTCTCAGAATATTTCTTGCACATTTCTTCTACTTTAATAAGACGACAGTTATAAAATTAATTATTTTATTCAACTACAGCACGCGTTGTCTCAGGCTGTGAAATCATGAGCTTGGGATGCATTTCACGCGACGTCTGGAAGTCCTGCTTTTTGGCTGAGAAACTTGGCTTCCAGGGCTTTAAAGACTAACTGGAGGTTTGCCAAAAAATGAAAAAAAAAAGAAAAGGGATATCTGTGCTGCTACTGCTGTCCCAGAACGTTCTGTTTCACTGTTGTCTCATTTCTAATTTCTGACATAATGCATGCATTGCCTAATTCAAAACAAACCTTAAGGACAAGAGAAATAGTAGATGAATTTGACTGGTTTTAGCTGTCATCTCAAACTTGTACACTCAGTCTTTCCCTTTGATAATCACAGACATAAAAACACAAAGTAAAATAAGTTAGACAATGCCAGTTTCGCCAAAGCCAGGTATGAGCAGGTGATACTGCACAAAGCATCTGTTTTCCCTGCTTGCCCCACTGTAAGGTGACCAAAGATATTAACCTTCAGAATTCTACTGGAATTTTGCCGCAGATGCTATGTGAAGAGCTAAGCTATTTTATACTCTATAAGGCTGCCGAATATCATTAAGCAGCTTAATTTTTTTTAATAGTTAATAAATCTGATTATCTTTGTTGAACTTAAAGACTTGAAAATGAAACGCTATGTGAATCAAGTCGATAAATACACTCATCCTCTCCGCGCTTTATAGATTTCCTCCTCTTTGAAGCAAGTCAAATCCATGATTAAGTACACATTTTAAACTCTTTGCATTTAATTCTAAGTGAGATTTGAACTGCAGTTTCTTGTTGAAATTATGAAGTCAGAATAAACAGCCCATCTTGCCATGTTGGTTTTTTTTTTTCACTATTTCTATTAATATTATATTAGCATAATGCTGTAAAATTGAACCTGGTAAGCTATAATAGTACTGCAATGAAAACAGAATATTATATTCCTTTTACACATGCTTGTTGTAAACTAACCTCTCTGCCTGTACATATAAAAAAAAATAATTTATTTTTAAAAACTGCAAATCTGAGTATTCGCACTTCACTACAGCTTTTATTTGGGAGTAGGTTTAAATTGATCTATTTTACTTGACAGGAAAAACGAATACTTCCATGTAAACAATGTGAAGATGGAATGAGTTGATATTAGTTAATTTCTTAAAATACTGTAACTAGATTCTCTATGAGCGTACATGATTAAATTAAGCATTTTAATTTACATGCACAATATGAAACAAGTTTTAATTCTGCAGGTGTTTGATTTGGTGCATCTCTGCGCACGTCCTATAAACTCATTGAATTCCTCTTCTAAACCAAAAGAAACCTTCCATGTCGCTGGAAATACGTAATTAAAAATAGATGATCTGAGGAAAAGATGTTTGAATTGTAAATGTGACAAGGCATTACAGGGATTCTTTGATGGTTAAGGAGTCAAAAATAAACAGACTCAGTTATTTGTTCACATCATTTTCAATAATCCAAACTGAGTTTTAAAACTACAATATTTATCATGTTATTCAAACTTCAAATGTGCGTGGTAAGAATAGACAGAACAGTTCCAATCTTAACAATTGAACATTTAGTATTGTGACAGGCACTGCATTTAATAACCACTGACTTGAATCTCCGATAGAGTTTGCATCTGAAGAGAATATGAACTGAATGTTGAGATAACATCAGCTCAGTTTAATGTTTCTCTGCCTCTTGTTTTTTATCCATGTTAACTGCTCCGTGGCTTAGTACATGTAGGAAAACTCGAGAAGTCAGGAGACATTTGTTCCAAATGTATTCGAGGCAGGAATTCTGAACTCAGAGACGTGATTTGGGTTATTATCATCAGAATAAAAATCTGACAGAGAAATGGAGAAGGGTGAGAAAGAGAGAGAAAGAAGGAAAGATTTACAAACACAAACTATTATTCTTAGAGCAGTGTGGAGCTGGAAAAGATTTAAAAGAACCCAGGGAAATGCTTAGCTAGACTGTAAATAATGATTCTGCCCTGTCAGAGGAAGTGACAAGGTAACCTGTCTTTTCCATTGCATTCCCAATTCTGTGCCTGAACTAAACCATTTCCCACCCCATCTTGAATTATCTGCACTAATTTCTGAGAAAACTGAATTTTCTGTGAAGTGTTGAACATGTCAGTATTGCACTTTTTCTTGAGGGCAATGGCACAGCAGCCCTGATAACTGGAGTTCACAGGACTTAACAGATTCCATTATGTCTTTCTCCATATCTGTTCCCTTTGGCACCTTAGGCTCCAGAACGTACTTTCAGCTATATTGTGAGTTTGTTATTCAACCATGCTTCACGCTGTCAACTGCCTTCCATGAGTCAGTTTAAGGCATCAGGAAAATCTTATTTTAAGGAAGAAAATGCGCAAGGTTAACTTGGTTACACAATTGCTACTCTTCACCTCTCCGCTAGACAAATTTTAGTTTCCAGACCATTGAAACTGACTATCAACAAACCTGTCTTAACTATAAGAGCGCCAAAGAATACGGATCAAGACATCAGTGTTTTCTATGTCAGCGTCTTTCACGCAGTACAGCAGAAGACTGTAATGGTATTGTAAAAGACAGGTATGGTGAAGCAGTACTGTTAAGATCTTGATGGTTAGCTCTTAATGTGCTGCCAGTATCATCTCAGTTAGATGTTTCATTTGGTCTGACTCCAATGACTTGTTATGTGACAGACCTAACACATATCAACAGCAATTGCTATGTAATGGCTGAAGAAGGAAAACAAAACAATGTCTCAGAGTAAAGGAGTTGTAAGAGTACAGAAAAAAAACAACAACCAGATTTTCAGATTTTCTTTTATTCTCTCTCCCAGTTCCAACATGCAACTCTTTTGGGCCTTAATGTTTCAAAAATTACAAATTACATTGGAAACTGGAGCTTCATTTGCTATCGATATGCTTATATCCTTATATCCTGTATATCCTGCTTATATCCTTGCTGCTGAGGTTTACGTTTCATTTTCTCACTGAAACAAACAAGTCTCTGGTGTTCAGTCAATTATGGATTGGAATATCTCTACTGAGACTTTACCAGAATGCCACAAACCATTGTAGAGGGCAAAAAAAAAAGACTCAAAGCATGGAGATTAGACAGGTTCTGACTCAGTAAGTTTGGTAAATACTGCTGTGAAATAAGTTATTAAAAACAGCCAGCAACCTACTTGAAGAAATCATGGATCTTTCCAAAGTTGATGGGCCTGCTGCTCTCTGTTCCTCGCCACAGCTCACTGGCTGATTGCCCTTCTGCAAGGAGCAGAAAGGTGCAACAATAGACCCAGAAACTGGAATACAAGAAGTTCCATACAATACAAGGAAGAACTTCTTTACTGTCAGATAAAGAGCTGACAGAGCACTGGAACATGCTGCCCAGAGATGTTGCGCAGTCTCCTCTGGAGATATTCAATTCCCTTCTGGATGCCTACATGTGTGACCTGCTGTTGGGAACCTGCTTTAGCAGGGAATTGGATTTCTGCAGTTCTATTATTCTGTTAAAAGTTTAATTATAGTTTAAAAAAAACGCTCAGTTTCTCAATATTCCTCAGACTGTAATAGTAAGCAATGTGTATTTTTTGCTGGGAAGTTTTAATTTCACTGAAAAAATATTTCAAACATTATAAAAACATCTCAAAAATTATATGACTTAAAATACAAGTTTTATTTTCAGATGAAAGTTTTTCCTTAGGTGCAAAGAGTGTTCTTTCGTTAAAATTTCCTTTCTTGCATGGTAGAGTTTTCCTCAGGCTGAGAGTAAGGAAAATGATTCAGACAAGCTCCACTTGTTAATGAGACAGCCTCAGGTTTGCAGAGGCTTTTTTAGTCAAATGATTATTATCTAGGACATGTACCTGTCATTACCAACTACAGTCCCCATTGTGATTTTATGTGCAAGCTTTGGAAATGATACTGCAAATACATTACAAGTAAATTGTAATTTCACAATCACACGCTGAAAATATTCTTTGTGTGACCCTGGTTATATTATATACATTCATTTCACTTAAAAAGTTTTAAACTTAGATTTCTAAACTGTTTTAGTTCATGCTTGCATTAATTTAAGCTTTGTATTTCCTTAAAAACATCTAAGCTTAATTTAATTCAAGTTAATCAGAGCTTTAAGAAAATGTAATCCATTTGTAATTAAACATGTTAGAATATCTTCTGAAGTGAACTTCCAATGTTCAGTTCCACAAATTAATAACCACCTTAATTAGAATCAAATTGCTTCTTATTCCATATTTAGTTTTGAAATGAAAGGTATACTATTTGTCTGAATAGTCTGAATTGATTCAAGCCAAGATCACATTTCACTCCAAATTAACCACTTTTTATAATCAGGTGATGGGTACATTAATAAAGCACAACGTACTAAAAATATCAACTTGCAGAATTCTGCATTTAAAATACCAGATCAATCTACATTGAGATTTTTTTTTTTTTTTTGGGTCATTTCCTTTATAATAATCTTTTGGCTACATAAAAACTGATCTATTAAAAGAAAAGAAAAAAAAAAAAAAAACAAGTGAGGGTTTATTATGTGATATTTTAGAGAAATAGAAGCAGATAAAGAAAAAAAAAAAAAAAAGCAGAAAAGATGGATTTTCTGCATTTAAAAATACAGAAAAACAAAATTGAATAACAATTTCTTTTTTCTTCCGTACCAAGCTTCACTGATTTACGATTTATGACTCACTTGTAACATTGTGTCAAGCATACATCTAGCTCGAAACCACATTAGCCAACCAAATACCTTCAAAATAATTCTTTGATATGTAAAAAAGAATTCTTCACAACACTGAAAGTTCACCAAGTATTTGTGACTTCAGAGTCCAGAGGCTGTTTTTCTCCCCTCTTCCCAAAGCAAAATAGTATGATACTGCTCTCACTCCAACAGCCAAGCCTTACGGGATCTTCTTTCACCAGCCACTCAACTAAGAGTGAGAGCTCCTGACTCTTGCATGGAACTACTGCACTTCCCAGAACTGTCAGAAGGAAATACTAGGGCATGTGTAGGATTCAGGGACATGTTATTAATTTATGCTTGGGAACAGAAGGGGATTAATGTGGATAGCACTCGTCATCTGGAAACATCAAGTGGCACAAATTGCAGCGAAAGATACATTACTGAAAGCTAATAAAAAATAAAAACAAACAAACAAAAAAAAACAGATGGCAACCAAATAAACAAAACCAACAAGAACAAGAACAAAAACCAGAGTGGTACTTTCAGCTGATGTATTTCCTGCAGATTGATCTATATATTTCAGATGCAATAGGTGCAAAGAAATCTGAGTGGAAAAAAAACAAGAGATTCAGTTCCAAGGGGGCACAGAAAGATAGTGCCACGAAAAACTGGAGACCTATTCAAACATGGAAGATGGGAAATATGAATTTTAGGAGAGATGATTTGGCTAAACAGACTGAGGCCCTACTTTAGGATAGGATTAATCAAGGAAGGATTCGTTTGTAGCAAAATTTACTTCTCTGTATCAAAGTCAGAGGAAATATGGAGGAAGAGAAAACCCTCCACACATCTTAATCCATATATCATAGTAACTCTTATGCATCTATGGATTGAAAGAGCACCCACTGTTCCTCTTAACCCCTGGATTTAACTATGTACGTACAGCACACTTTCAACAGATGTTGTGTTTAGATGGCCAAGGTTTTTGCATGAAGGTTCTAAGCAGAACAGATGGTTTACATTTGTAATATCCATAAAGACTGCATTTCTTAACTCTTGAGTGGGCATCTGACATGAATCTCCATCTTAAAACCACCTGACATCATTATGAAACTTGTAAGTAAGGAAGTTTCTCTTTTTATTCAAACTTCTATTTCTGCTCTTAACTTACTGGAGCTCCATTAGCATCAGTTTAAAGTGCATTAGTATGTTACAGTGGGAAAAATCAACTTCCAGCACCAAAGTACAAAACATACTGTGCCACCTGCTGCTAACATAGTGTTTATTTCAGTTTTTATTATTCCTTTATCTGTGAGTATCACATTGCCACTTACTCATCTCTGCAACTACAGATGAAAAGAAAACAACCAGAAACTGAAGAGAATAGCCCTAAGAGCCAGTGTGCTCTAAATACGTCCTAAAAAGTAATTACGATTTTGTTTAAGAGAAATCCATTTTAACTTTGACCATTGCTTACACTCACAAATTTAACATGTCATGAACCATTTGGGAGAATCAAAAGGAGAAATAATTAGCTTACTTTCCTGTAAAAGCTTCTTCTGCAGGAGGAAAACCTAAAGTATCTTTATAGCTGCTTATATGACAGATTTCATAAGCATTCCTAGTGAAATACTGCTGTCTGATTGCTTTGGTATCAGCATGCAGATTATGACTAAGCTTAATGATTACAGATAACAGCAAAATCTGTGTATGGTACTCAGTCTTGCAGTGCATTTTACAACTGAAATTATTATTGATGCCTTCCAGCTCTGACTTCATGAATGCCTTCTGATATCTGGGTGTATTTTTAGGCAAGGGAAGCTCAGATTAGGAATGAACACATTTGTTGCAGTCCAGAGAATTCTGTATCTCTGTTAACATTTACTTTCATTATTAAGACAAAGTTACTATTCATAATGAACAATCTGTCACTTATCACCATGTGGACACAAGAAAAATTCAGAATTATAAACAAATGTTTTAAAAAAGTAACCATGAGAAAGGAAAAATAAATTATTACATTTTTATCTAAAAATGCAGTATTTCCTCCCATTTCTACCCCTTGAGGACAAGACAGTTTTCACATCTCCACTTTTCCTTTTATGCATTAACTGAACTTGAAGACAGGTTTCAGCATATTAACGTACTTAGATCTCATGAACCAAATACTACTCCACTCTACTTATCCAAACATCAGTTGGATTACATATATGTATGCTACTGCACAAGAAAGACTAGGCAGGTTCTGTTATCTAAAAATCCACTGCAATGTGGCCAGAATTGAAGAGCTACATCCTCTCTGAATGTTAGCAAAACACCAGTCACTCAGACAACTTACCAATAGCAGCTGGAGGACGTGATCCGAAACATTCCCATTGGATTATATCTACACGCAGTTTCTGAAAAAGAAAATAATGCAATATTTCATAAAAGCACAGCAGAGTCAATCACAAAATCTAGAAGAATTCTAAAAACTTTAGTGTTAAAGAATCTTTTATTCGTCAAAAAATCAAAGTAGTATACAAAGAAAACTGATAAGTATGGAAAATAATTACACATTATTGCATTTAATAATCACTGTTTCTATGTTTCTTCAGTGGTAAATCAGAATAACCTTGACAAACACTTCAAGCTTACAGCCTTGTTTTCTAATTTTGCTTTTAATGACTTGCACTGTAGTTAATATTGTTTTCTCTGTAGAGATGATTACTAATTAAACAAACTTTAATATTATTAGTTCTTAAAATCTGCTTAAGGGAGTTCTAGATGAAAAAATCTTTTATTAGTTAAGCTATATGTTTTTAATTTTTCAACCAGTAACGTAAGTAATGACTGATGAGAAAAGACCACAGTTTATTCCTTGGAAAGCCAGGATTTTCTGTACTGAAGATTTATGCCTAGAAGATGTCTTAAGACTGTGAAACAGGGCTTATGAAAGAAACTTCTATAGAAGTCAGCGCAAAGGCCACAGGGTCACAGATCTCCGCCATATCTGACTGCCAATTGACTCAAGTCTCAACAACTTTTCTCTCTGTTCCAATTCTTTATTAAGAGTACTAAGATAAAGAAACTAAACTGATTAAACATAATTTCGAGACCTTCGCTTCAAATTGTAAAAATTAAGACATTAACCATAGTAGCTGTCTATGTATCACCTTTGGAAACACATTATCTGTGTTCAGCATTCACAAGCTGAATTTGCTGACCCAGTTAGTCAGCTTTGCATCTTTGGTGCTTAAGCGTCAAAGATACAAAACAGTCTCAGCTTAGTGGCATCTCTAGAGAAATACATTATATATTTATATTTAACTAGAATCCAAGTAAATTTAGAACACTTCCCTCTTTTTTATTTCATGAAATGTGTATTGCTTATTTACCAATAGCAATATTATTTTTCCTTCCTTGGGAGTGCTTTTTGCCTTCATATGTCTCTAGAGTCTTCAATGCATGTTTTGTTAAAGAAAGCCTCTTATTTTATTAATATATTGTCTCTCAGATCTTCCTGACTCAGTCTAATGGAAGTATGCAAATACAATGACAGACAGAATTTAGCTCATGCCCAGAAACTTGTTCATATGAGAAATAAGACTGAAATGCATCACAGCGACTGACAGTGCATCACTAGGATTTTAGAACAGTCTTCCTACACTAAAGCACAGAGGAAAGCCTCCTTTGATTTAAGCAGGCTTATAATTGGTCAGTCATCTATGGTTATCACCCTTTCCTCAAAGTACCATGGATTCCCTAGCATGAAGGTTACTCCCTTGACTAAAGAGTATATGGAAAATGCAGCACCTAAAGGACATGGTGATGCATTTTGTTGTGATTATTCATTTCCCAAAAATTACTAATACAATAGACACTGAAATAACTACACGCTAATTAAAACAGCAATAATTTCATTGAACAATAACATCATACATATATTTTAAAATAATTACTTGATTTAGTAAACTTATATTTGCTGATTAATTTAGATTTGCTTGATTAATTGAATGCATTTTCTTTCTCCTCTTATGTCATTAAGCATCTATCAAGAAATATTAAAAGTAGACCAAATAAAAAGTAAGTTTTTTCCCTTAGTCCAATTCTGGTTTTGTTTTCAAGTTATCCTATCAGTTAACAGAACAAATTCATGACTTTTTTTCTCATTTTAAGCAGGAAAAATACACCACTTGTACTGTCATGTGAAACAAAAATACCCTCCATTTTTAGTTAAGCAGAGACTGAAGGCAGATATAGCATACCTAAGATTATAAACTTAGAGAAATAAAGCTTCAACAAACATTTGACATTTCCCAAGTTCAGTGCAGGTAAATGTGCCAGTGCCACACATTCTGCCTGACACTGCAAACCCATTTATTTGGGGGAATGTTAACAGCAATTTTGTTCGAGGGAGTTTTAACTCCGAGAAAACAGAAGTATTATAACAGCTACCAAATATCCCTAACACCTCAACTCCATAGGTACTGTCCACTCAACGGAAGATGGGAAAAGAGTGGTTCATTGTCTGGTCTCCCTGAAACACTTTAGAACAAAACCCATTAGACTGTGTGGGATTATCTTACTCTAAATAAATTCAGAATTAACCTTTATTATTGCATGAAGCAGTTCTGGACTCCTCGCTGCAATATATTTTCCAAGCAGCTTTCTTCTGCATCCTGTGTGCAGATCTCCTACTCCCAGCATGGGTGAGAAATGAATTCAACACACTTGGATTTTCTTTCCTAGAACACAGCTATCCCTAACATCAATGTGAAATGCTCATGCTTCTTAAAATTATTTTTAGTTGCTGCCTCAATGAATGTGGTGTCCTCAATAAGTTTGCTGTTATACATAGTCTATCTACCATACAAAAACTGTAATCCTCCTTTCATTTTTTTCTTTCTTTTTTTTTTTTTTTTTTTTGTTAAGTTTTTATTCTATTTGTAGAGTAAAGAAGACAGCATGGCTCACAATCCATACCTCAGATACTTCAAAGAAAATCAAACCGTTGACAACTACAACAGCACTAGAACACCAAGTGGTAATTGAAGTGAAGTAAGTGAAAGCAGAGTAAAAGAGGTAAAAAGCCACAGCAGAGTGGATTCTTTAGCCCACACTATATCAAAGAGATAACGGTCACTTTGAGACACAGTGCATGAATTCAGGAATTAAAATGAAGCAGTCTGAATACACTGTGTCTTTCAGGAATTACAGTGCTTTATCTGAATTAGTGATCAGCCAGTTCAGGTTCCTTTAAGCCCTCTGGAATTACACCCTACGCTGTCTCATTATTTCTAACGTGATAGTAGGAAACAACGCTTAACAGGAAGGAATGATATTTTAGTAACAGGTGTGGTCACAGAAATGCCTTGTGCACCAGAGTAAATAAATCTGGAATAATACTTAGACTTGAGCCTCCGATACTTTGAAGCTAGTTTGTTTTTAATGAAATGAAGAATATATTGCATGAGGAAGGAACAAAAATACTTGACGTCTCAAATCAGTGTAGAAAAACAATACTACCCGCTAAATTTAAGTCATTCTAAAACTATTCACACATGATAAATCTGTTTACAAGATATCGTAGGCCTAGAGAAGCAGCAGCAAAAAGATCTTACCAATTTCGAGAATCAGAGATTAGCAAGAGAGAAAAAGAAGAATTAAGTAATAAAAATGTATGACAAGAAGAATTCATTCACGCTTCTCCTACGTTATTCTTTTCATTTCTTAAAATAATAGATCATTTTTAAGAACTGAGCTTGTTTGGGTTTCCTCTAAAGAAATACATTATTTCTTAGGGATTGAAATACTTCCGCAAACAGAATCTAATCATTCTTCTTCACCTCTTTTTAAGAGAAGTGTTAAGACTTGAAGAACAGAGATAATCTTGATATCTTCATAGACATATAATTTCAGGAAGAAGTCTTTGCCCTCCAGATTTTCCTCTTAGGAGTCTAAATCACATAAAGAAAGAGTAATAGAAACACGTTCCATGATAAAACTCCCATTCCTTCTATCTCATGATTTGGTTTTCTTCAGGCTGAAAGGGGTTTGGGACATAAGAAAAAGAGCACTGAAAGAAGTCATGATATTGTCAATCCAGCAACAACTATTCTTTCATTCTCTACAATGAAAAATCATTTCAGAACTAGAGCAGGAAATGGAAAAAAGCTGACAGCAGTGGCTGTATTTTCTAATCCATGAAAGTAGAAAGATACGCAAGTGTCAACAAAGAACAGGAACTCTCTTTGCATTATGTGCAATTAAAAATGTACAAGATACATGAGACAAAGAAACAAGTAAGGAATTGCAACAATTAAAAAATTCAATTGCTTAAAAGAACTTGGAAGTGCTGTTTAGTAAGTGCAATTTAACTAGCAGAAAAGTAAGAGAATGTACTGAGCTGGAAGTCAAGTTGGCTGAACTTACCTTTTTATACAAAAACAAGGACAAAAAGAATACTGCTGCTCATTAACACCTGAGCTGGGGTCAGTGAAACTGAAGATGATAGTGCCTTTAGATAGAAAATTCTAAGGTAAACGTAGCTTTCAGCCATGTTAACATAGAATTAAGATACTTTCCCTAAGGATGAATATGACCATATCTATCTTTCATTTGCCTAATGAAAAAGATTGAGTTTATTAAATACAGTTGTTTTCCAGGGTGAGGCTAATTAGCGGATCATACAGAAAGGTTCTCTGTTTTCTATGTTATCTACTTGACAGTTGAGAAATCTCAGATTTATGAAAGCATGTAAAAAAATGAGGAGGTTCTAAACTTCTTTCTCAAAATTTGGTACCTATAGTACTTGTGAATTCTGACTGAAAAAAAAAAAATTGAATATATTTCATATACAGCCTTTTATACTCAGTATCAATGTGCTTAAAGATGATTTGTTTAATACGGCATGAAACATGGTCAAAGCTTTGGGGATTTTCATTTAACTTAGACAAATGATTTGACCAATAAGACTTAAGAAATCTTAAGATATAAGTGATGGGGAAACAAGCCCACTCAGTTGTTACCTGGCGAAAGTTCATATCTTTTCCAGAGGTGCAGACGGACTCCTCCTCCTGCCTCACACTTTTAAAATATGCCAACTTGCATAGGTGTAAGAAAGAGTAGGAGTGTAGGTGCGTTGCAGGATGGAGAACAGTAAAGTTGAAGCATATTTTGAACACAGAACTAGCTGTAAAGTAGATCTTAAAGTCTTCCACTGGTGATAGAATCTCTTGCTACTACTACTTCACTTATGTGAAAGGTCAGACAACAGGATCCATTTTGGGTACAGTTTTACAAACTGTACTTTGTAGCTGGAAAACTTCAGAACTACTTTTGTAACTATTCATCCACCAGACTTTTCAATCTTTTCAGAGATAAGGAGGAGTCAATCAGCATTAGCTTGCAATTTTACTCTTTTTCCTTTTTTTTCTTCCATACTAAAACTTATGCATATTTTAAGCAATGTTGTTTGGATGGGTAAGCTGTTAATATTCTGCTTGCTTAAGTGACTATTTAGAGGATTTATTCTAATGTATATCTTCCACTGCAAGGACTCAAGTGAACCATGTCACCAGCTCAGGTCTAAACTAACAGTGGTAATTCCAAATTTATATCACAAAATGATCCATATCTTCATCTTTAAAAAGCAGCATTTATAAATAAATCAACATTTATAAATAAATAATAAAATATAAATAAAGAAAGTTTACCCAGAGATCAGTAATTTGCTCTAAAGAAAAATAAATAATTTACTTCCCTGCATTGTCAAAGACTGTTTGCAGCAGGACACTAAAAGGTAGATTGGAAAATCTGTATTTATGGACAATATTTATTTAGATACCTCCAAGATATTTTGATTTCTGCAAGGTAAAATTCACAGCAATAATTTCATCACGTATGAAGATGGTAAAAACTTCATTTTTTTACTATTCTCTACTCTAAGTCTCTGCATACTGCTTTTGTGTACCGTATTTCACAATCCTGTAAGTTCCCAAGGAGTTACTTTTCACACAAGTCATTAAATTGAGCCATTTCTGCATCCATTTTAGCTAGAGAAAAAAGAATTGGCCTTCAGAATTCAGACTTTATTGCTCTGCAGAATAAGTTAATGAAACTTGGCTAGAAACCAATAATAAACTTGAAATAAACAGCAGAATAACAAAGATTCCATCATACAGATGACTTCATATGTATATGTATAAAGTTATGTGCAATGTAGAATGTATATAAAGCTAAAGAATTAATTTCATTTTGTTGTTCAACGGAGAACTGCATGAGACAGAAAAAGCATAATAAAATGTTATAAGCCAGTTTATGAAAACATTAATAAAATACACTGGATATACATTCTTGAAGAGATTTTCTAAACTGAAACATATTTGCCAGCTTTTTGTATGTTGAAATATGGATACCCATAAGAAACTTGCATATCGATTGGAACTGGTTTTGCTTCTGTTCTATTCCTACATCCAGATTTGTAGTAGTTGCTTCAGGGAGATTTCCAGAAACTCTGACAGTAAACCACTTATTATACATTTCATTATTATTCTGATTAATGAGTTTCTGCCTTACGTTTGACGGACTGAAATTTCTAAAACACTCTATGCTCCTATTACAAAGATCAACACTATATCATATATCCAGAATAGAAACAGATAATATTCTACAGCTTGTGGCAGTGAGCTTGCCAGACTATGTATTTTGGTGTAAGAGTATATACTCTGTTAGTAAAGGAATGGAAATGTTTTTTTTAAATTTTTTTAAAATTAATTATTTTCACACTAGTTATGTCCCATTTCATTCCTCTTTACTCCATAAAGTTTATAATCGTTCCAGATATATCCTCTTGCAAATTCATTCCAGGTCTGCAATTATATAGTCACCTTTCTCTGGACCTCTTCTATTTCTGCTAAATGTTTTTCAAGTACCTCCTCTGACATTTTAATTTATGTTTTTTGAAAAGAGTTACAAATCACTTAGCTTTTCAGCATAAACCTTATTCACCTTAAGTGCTCTCTTCACTCTTTGGTAGGCCCAGTGACCCAGCAGTTCTCTGACAGACTGCATATGTCTGAAATATTTAATTTCTTATTAACTGCTTTGCTGAAATAAATCCATGAGAGCTTTCTGAATTCCAAGCTTTTCAACTACACTGGGTAAAATTTATTTCTTCTTAATGTACTCCGTTGGATCCACATTTTCATTTGCAGAGGATTTTTCTCAAACCATCCCGTCATACACCGGCTGAGTTACAATGTCTAGGGATTTCTGCCCCTTCCCTCTTTATTTCAGGGCCTTTCTGTTTGTTTTTCTTCTTTTTCCCTCTTTTTCCTTTTTAATAGATTCGTATTCAGTTACACCAAGTAGTCTATATCTCTTAGTGGCACAATTCCTATTGTCAGCTACTAATTTCTCCTCAGAATCATGTATGTTTTAGTTCTTGCCTTGCAGACATAATAACTTTTCATACTAACTGTCCCTAAATAAAGATCGTGCCTGAGTACCTTGGAGTCCTGAAATGAGCTGTCAATCCCTAGCGTCTGATTCTCCCAGAAATGTCTTGTCTGTTGGACAGCTCATATGTTTCAAATAAAAAGAAAGAAAAAAGAAAAAAATAAAAAGAAACAGATTAACAGAAACACTAAAACTTCAAGGTAAGAAAAAAAAAAAAAAAAAGTTCTTGAAAAAAATAATCTATTTGAAAAAAATGCCCAGAAACAGACAGCTTATACAACAGTTACAGTCTTCCTGTCCTTGGAAATACTCACATTGACCTACTACTCAGCATTGTTCAACAGAATGGATGAAGTAAATATGGGGTTTCTCCCAAATATTTAATAAAGGAAAATATGCACTGCATTTAAAATGCAGACTTTTATGACTGATATTAATGACAAGAGAAGGTCAGTCTTCTAATTTAAAAAATCACAACTGGTAAGTTTAAAAATCTGTGATTCTCATAAAGTATTTTATGTGTGTATTAATTAAGATAAGTTTTACCTTCAGATATCACTCAAATATACATAAAATTTCATCCTAAGCTGTGTATACTGCATGTACTCTAAATTCAAATGAACCATTAGATTGGAAAGCTAAAAGTTTTACTGAGATACAAAGGAATATGAAAAGAACATTTAGATAATTCTTTACTACATTGGGAGTACCAAAAAGCAGCTCAATATCCTTCTATATGTGAAAAATTGACCTATGATGTTAAAACTTTTCTAATGTGATACTCGTGTGTGGGATATGTAGACAACAGTTTAAAATTCACAGTTACAATATCTTAAAAGACCTCAGTATCGTCAAAGCTAAAAAGATAGCATTAACTGCAGAGAGAAAACCAAACAAGTGTCTAACAGTTTTCCACAAGATATGGCATGAAGTTTTAGAACTGTAAAACATCCCTTTTGCCTATGAGGTTCAAGATGGTTTATAAGAAGCGTGGTCGTGCATGCTCTGCCATTGTCCTGGTTTCAGCTGTGTAAGAGTTAATTTTCTTCAAACGCCTGGTACAGTGCTCTGTATTGGCTTTATAAGAAAAATGATGTTGATAAAACGCTGATTTTTCAGTTGTTGCTGAGAAGTGCTGTACAGACCCAAGGACACTTTAGTTTTTCAGCTTCTTAAACTATTCTGCTAGTGAGTGGACCTGGGAGGGAACAGAACCAGGACAGCTGACTTACTTACACTGGCCAAGGGGATATTCCATGCCATATGATGTCTTGTGAAAAAAAATTATAAATCTGAGTGGAGCTGGCTGGGGAAGGCTGCTGCTTGGAGACTGTCTGGGCATTGGTCAGAGGGTGGTAAGCAACTGGGTGTTTTGTTTGTTTTTTTTATCCATTCCCTCCCCCATCACACCAGGGTGTGGAGTGAGTGAAAGGCTGTGGGGTGTTCATCTTCTTGCCAGGTTAAACCACAACAGGTATACTACTGATTATTATTTCACATAGTGATATTTATACTTTAAATTTGAAAGCACTCTTGGAAACAGTTGTACATATGAAACCTGCATGAAGTGAATCAAAGGCAGTTAATACGCTTGACAGTGCCAAGAGCTGCATCAAAAATTAATTACTAGCCAATGTGAGAAACGAAGGAAATATGACAATTATTTAAATGAGACTGCGCTAAACGTCTCTTGCTTCAGCAATCGTAAGCCACCTATATTTCACAATGATCTGTGAGGACTGGCTAAGTGGAGAAAGAGCATCATCTCTCTAACTTAACAGCAAGCAACAAAAGATGGAGTTACTGTCTGGACAATCCACTGGGACCCTGCCAGCTTTTCAGAACAGATAATGAAAACAGTCCTCTTCTCCAAACAGAGGCAGTGCATGCAGATAGAGAAGCAGCATGATAGTAGCATTTGAAAGGAGAAGAAGCTAGGATATACTAATTTGCCAAGCACAAAGCAAAGATTGCAAAGACTACATTAATCAACACAAGGAGTAGACCAAAGCTAAGAAATAGTTTGTATGTCACATCCTCTGTACATTTCTCTCATATTTTTCTTCCCCCACAGAGAATGCTTCAAGTAAGTTCCACTCCTTGTCAGAGTATGATGGAACTATCCTAGCTTTCATTTCTTCCACCGAAAACTCTTGACAACAATTCACTATCTTCTGAGATGTCAAAAAGATCTTTTAGATTAAATATATCACCAAAAGTCAGGTTTAAAAACTGCCCAATCTTTCATCTGAAGAGTTTGATTTATGTACTGTGTGTGCGCCCTAACAGTGTAAAAGTCTGCACAAAGGTCTGTCTATTCATTCAACATAACTAATTGTCAAGCTAGACTGTCAGATTCCTGCCAGCAAGCAGGACTGTAAATGTAATATTAAATAACTTCAATATTTATTGTGTTGAACTGATCATACACATTATCATTTAACATCACTGAATAAATATAGGGTATTTGAAACGGTTAGACTAACTTGACTAGCATAAGAAAAAAATATTACCAGTGAATTCTGCAGAAAGGCTTAAACTGAGCCTCTTAAGGAAAAGAAAAAAAAAATCAAAAAAAAAAAAGACAACAAAACAGAACAAAATAGCCACCAAAGAAATATTTTAAATCCTTCATAGGCAAAGAGAGAAAGTGGTCCCAAAAATGACCAGCAGTGTACCCCTTCACTGCAAATCCAGAGAAAAAACACAGCGTGCCTAGTCAGGCATCTAAATGTTCTATGCTAGGAAATTGTACTGCTGTTAGGGTTGTGCTACTTTGCTGGACTGAAGCCTTGGATCCCATCTGTTGTGAAAAAAGAACCCCAGGGGTAGTTTTATTGCTGATTATTTAGAAGAAAAGCATATGAAAATATTGATACGAAATAGTTTCAGGGACGATTTAATTGCTGTTATTTTTAGTGAATCATGTAAAGGATCAAAAGCATGAACACAAAAGCAGCCATTCGGCAAAAGTATTAGCATCTGTATAATTTTTTTTCTTCAAAAACAGTACTAAAGCTCTTCCAAATTTTCTGTTGCTTTAATATCACACAATTGATGAAATATTTAGAGTATAAATAGTAGGAAGGTAAACTGTTTTGCAAATAAAATAAAATAAAATGAAAGTAGAAAGAAAGAAAGAAAGAAAGAAGAAAACATTCAAGGAAATATTTATTTGCTTTGTTTTTCATAAGTTAGGAAGATAAAATATATTGATGCTTTTCATTTGTTGCATTGACAGTTAAAAAACTGTACAAAAATTACAATATTGTATCTAATTCAGACTTATATACACCTGATTATCAGAACTGGAAAGTGAACAGACAGTTCTTACTGAAAAGTCAGGTTATGTATGTTACTTGGCTTCAAATACATATGTGATGTTTCTATTAAAAGTCAGCTAATAACACCCAAAACATCACAATGCTCAGCATTTTACACCAAACTGTCTCACTTCAGTGATACAATGCAAACTTTCTAAATCCTCACTGTTGAGGTATGTTTAATAGGAGGGGTTATGACACTGCTTATCTTGAGATGCGAAACATGTTTCTCTGACAAATTCTTTCCTTTCTTCTCACCATTACAGCACAAAGAAGTAATCGCTTGTCGTACAATCAAGAATCAAAGAATTTCCATTCATGTGAGTCAACGAATCCTGCCCTAAACAACCATGAGGGTAAGTCACATCATTTATTACACAGCCTTAAAAGCCAAATGATTCTGTACCTATATCATGTTTCCCAATTATCACCATAAATTTATGTCTTACACCGTGAAATTACTATTTAAACTTCAGTTAGTTAACAATGAGCAATAAAGTACAGAGTAATTCTTTTTTTCAGGATTATTTAAACTTCTTATCCTGAATCAGTGTGCTCTGTTTTCAATATCTAATTCAGTAAAGTAAGAATAGCGCGGATCTTAGTTTAACTAGAACATTACCAGGGATTTCAGCATGATTTTAAACTAGTTTAACACCGCATGATAAATCCATCAAATGTTGTAGCAGATGTCTAATGTATTCTTTTCACATAAGCCAAATAGAAGTGGGTAGCATCTGTGTCAGATGCAAGCACAACTGTTTGCCAGCTAGGTCGGCCACAGTATGATGAATGTTGATTGACAGTAGCTATCAAAAGTTGATCTGAAGTTTCAAGTGAAATTCAAAAGTAGTTATTTGTAGGGATGAAAAATATGTTTGCCCAAATAATATTTTTTCTTTTGATTACTGTAAAAGCTACCATTGTCCTGGTTAACTGTTTCAACTCCCTAAGATGAAAAGGTTTTATATTAAAAAAATGAATATTCCTGTTTATAAAACATCAAAGAGCAACCCTATTGATTTTCAACAAAACCTGCCATATTAGACCTGTCCTATTGATTTATGGGACTTGTATTTTGCTAATCATATGAAAGTTTATCTTGGTTTTAAGGAGAAGATATCCCTAGTCCCTTAATGAGAGAAGTACATATTGATACATGAACAGCAAAAAGAAGCAAAATTAGTTACATTGTGTAGAACTGTACAGATATATTGTATAACTATCCTTGTACTCTTATCAACTTAAGGCATCAGAAGTGATCTACAGGACAAACTAACGCTTCTCTTCCCTCCCTTACTTTACCACTATCACTGCTTTTCATTATCACTGAAGTTCAACACTCTGCTTATTCCAACCCTCTCTCTCCCATACAACTGGATTTTGATTCAGTTCTGATGTTTTCAGAATCATGCTCAGTTCCAACTCTCATGATTTTCAGCTGTCCTTTCCTTCAGCAGCATTCTCGATCTCCCCTTTTGCATTTAATCAGCAGGAATCACTTTTCCAAGGCAAATATAATTTGCCTTCTCTTTCATGCTGATGCTGTATGGATGTTGTCCTATCACCAAAACTGGCAAAGAGAAACCATTCATCAGCTTTTTCACACATCTCTGTACTTGCTTCCAAATCACCATTTCTGATCTGGCACTTCCTCCAGTTAATCTGAAATGCCACAGAGATTTTATGCAAAAAAACTGTATCTCTAATGCAAAAAGTCTTCTTTTTTTCAATACTGACCTGTCCAATAATGCTTACAATAACAGACTTGTGCTGAAAAGAGTAAAGATTTATAAAAAATAAAGGGGGGGAGGGGGGGAGGAGAGAAGGGGGGGTAGGTGGAGAAATTAAAGATGAAATTGTAACTCATATGAAAGCAACTTAATCGTTCAAATTGTTCTTGGACTTGATTTGACATATTAGGGTTTTTAAAACAGAGTGTTTTCAACACAGCTATGGACATTGGCTTAATTTTTGGGGTCACTTAACAAATGCATTTTGCTGCTCCCGTGAAATGGCATTTAAGTTTGGCAGTTTTAAGCTACAGGGATTCATGATTTCCCATCTGTAATTTCAATCATAAAGCTTGATTTTGGCCACATGTCAAAACGCCAGAGCTTTCCTACACACTGCTCACATACCACATGCAGGACATTTCAGTATTCTACAAAGAGCTCATATCCAAAGAGGTCATTGTAAGTGAGCGGCTCCTAGGAACAGAACCTCAGCATAAAACCAGGCCATAGAATATAGAAGATCACTAATTAGAGGTCAGACCATAAAAGTCTTTGTTTATTCCACTATTTTGACTGCTTCCAGTAGAACTTTACCTGTCAAAATGCTGCCAACTGGAGTCCTCTTCTCAGATTCTCCTAGAATTATAATTGCATTTCCAGTTTACAAGCCCAGAATTTTATTTTATTTTATTCTGCCAGCATTCTGACCGGGGATAATGCATTAGGCTCAGAATACTTCCCATAGCTGAACATTTCTTTGTCATTTGAGGGTAATTTATTCCTCATTTAACTGCATTCTGCTTTTTGTAATATGATTTGGTTTGGTAGAATGCACAGAAAATATCTTCATTTCATAGAATCAATTGCTATGGAAAAAAAAGGAACACAGAAGACAGACTATGGAAAATAAGAGATTACTGTAGCAAATGCTGTACTCTTTGACCTTTTAATAAACTTAATCGACACTCTTAAATTGCACTACAATGCTAATGGTTAACCACTAATAATGTGGTAGCATACACAACTACAGCTACATAACTGTCGTGGAAAAGCACATTAAAAGATATCACCACAATATCACTTTCCCCAGGAAGTATTATAGTATATTACAATAAATTTAAGTCAGATCCATTTCCACCTGCGCAAACATCCCAACAAGTTCACTAAAGATTAAGGACATGACTACTAAATGGCAATGCTGTGTTCTAAATTCTAACTTGAGGTATTTTGAAACGATTGATTTCATAAAATAAGGATAAGCATTCAACTTCCTTAAAAATCGGTTTTAAAGAGATCTCAAATTTGCGTATCATGAATGTAGTTGTTAATAACACCTAAAAATTCAGACAATGCTAAATAAAATAGGAAAGCAAATTTCCTCCTGTATCATTATCCATAACTGATGTATTGGAACTGCAGCAGCTGAAGAACACTTTGCTTAATCTCTTGCATTTAGAAGTAGTTTGATTTTATTTTGGAACTGTCAGGCTTAATTCTACTTTTTCGCTGATTAAGGAATTTATATGGGTGAGCAGTTTATTAGCTCTTAAGCAACAGTTTTTTTACCTGAATGAATAGACTGCTTTGTGGTAAAATATATCTGTTACACATCCATAAATATAACAGGCTAACACTGCTATTGCAAAAACCAAGCCTAAGTCCACTGCTGTATTAAGTAAGAGTTTATACAAGTTTTCTATTTCCCTATTCTTGTGCCAGACAACACCTCCAAAAGGTGTGTTTTTAGTTTTGCAGCACAAATCTAAATCTCACAACAACAGCTTTACTTTCCTACCTACTACCACTAAGCTGTTATACTGAAATAGAGATCCATGGTTACACTGCTGCTCCTGTACTGATATTCTGATTCTCCCAAAGCAAATTCTTTTCTTTTCTTTTCTTTTCTTTTCCTTTTCTTTTTCCTTTCTTTTCTTTTCTTTTCTTTTCTTTTCTTTTCTTTTCTTTTCTTTTCTTTTCTTTTCTTTTCTTTTCTTTTCTTTTCTCTTCTTTTCTCTTCTTTTCTTTTCTTTTCTTTTCTTTTTCTTTTTTTTCTTTTCCTCTTTCTCTTTCTTATTCTCTTTCTTTTTCTTTTTCTTTTTTCCTTTTTTCTCCTCTGCATTAAGCAAAATGTCACTGGTGAGAAACATAAGAAAACTATAACCAATGCAAAGCAAAAGGAAGAAATGGACATTTATCTTATACTGAATGTGGTATAAACTTACAGAAACCACAGAGCAATGGCTTCAAGGATGCATTTGAGGAGGGACTTTTCTGGGTCACACAACAAGAATAAAAGCACTGAGAGAAAGTCATGTTTCACATCTGAGTACTCTGATACAACACTGTGTGTAAAGGGCATGGTTATAATACTAGTACTGATGAGCTGCTTGAGAAGATAATGGACTGGCCTGGTTATTAAAGCAAGTGCTACTGAAAGAACTCCGTTCAGAGCAGAGGGAAATGCTAACAGCATGCTTTGAAGATCAATACCAGATGACTTTTGTTTGATGTATTTAATCAGTGATCCCAGAGAAACAGCACACAATGATAAAGAAAATCTGCTGACTACAGAAAATGGAGGTCAGGCAAAGCAGTATGGGAGGGTGGGCAACTAAATGTAACGTGTACAAAACATAAGACAAGCAGGAAGGGACAAAATGCTTAGCATAAGAAGAGAAGCCTTACAACAGTGTTCATGGTCACAAAACCCTTCTGTAAGAAGAGGGTACATGCTCCACAATGTGCCAAATATTCCAGTACTTCTGATAATTAAGTACTTAAACAGATGAGAAGATAAGGATGCATAGGTCCAGACAATACAAACAACTGTAATGAATGGCATAAGTATACCTAATCCTGCACTGAGAGTAGACAATATGTTAAATCATATAATTAAGTTCCTTCAAGTTCTCCTTTTCATTATTCTGGTGGAAAAACTCTTCAAGGCTCTTGACATATGGCCTAACTGAAGTAAAGATATAATAGTGTACAACAGACGACTCTTTAAAATATTTACATAAATATAAATACAAATATAAATCAAATAAAATTATATTACAAATCAGAATTGAGTCATCTCTTAAGAACATTTTGAAACCTGCAAAAACTACACAAAATATTTAGAAATACTGAAACAAGATAATGCAGAATTCAAAAACAGAGCCTTCTGTTTAGAAAACAGTAGGTGAGAAGTAGATCAAAACTGTATAGCAAAATTTCTTGCTAACATACAGTACAAAACGCAGAGACACTGACTTGCAGTAAGCAGACAAAAGCTGTACAGCATGGGAATGTGCGTAATGATTTGTCACAGAAAGGACATTCAGTCTAATAAAGAAAAAAACCAAAGTCCCATGGAGTTGGCCAGTGTATATATTTTCTACTTAAAACTCTAAAGATAAATTAATGACGAAAAACTACATGTTATTTATGACAATTTATGAACCCTCCTGTAACCATACACTCTGAATATTCATTTAGGTAAGTCAGTATCTTACTTTGGACTAGTCCTTCCTTCTGTAACAGATTCTTTTTTCCTAGTTATAGCTAGACTCATTTTTCATGTTATTTCTATGAAGAATTGAATTTTCCGAAAACATGAAAGCAATTTTTAAAACACCATAGGTCAAGATGTACAGTCCTGGACACATTAAGGTGCATCATTCTATTAACTAACTGCTTACAAAGTATTCAATTACATTGTCTTGTTGTATTGTTCCTCCGTTTGAAAGAGGTCTGAATAGGAACTTAATGCTTGAGGTCCGCAGTAGATGAGATCTTGGTCTGAATACGCACTACAATCCCCACTAATTCATGACATTATATGAAATAATTATATTCATCACTGTTCTCAGTAAAGAAAAATCATTTCTGTATCTATACCATAAAAATCCTCTAAGCAACGTAGTGCTTAAATTTCCAATCTTGATATAATACAGCTATTAGTACAGTCCTTTACACAACTGGAATGAACAATGACAAGCAATTACTCATGTACAATGACAACATTATTTGTTTCCAATCGATCAAAATAATATATTTCAGAAATTTCTTGTTTTTATTGTTTTTTTATATTGCTCCAAAAGGGATTAAATGTTCACCTTACAGTAACCACAGTTAGATGCCAATTCAAGCAAATATGAAGTACTTGCTCCTACTCACAGAATTAATCAAGAAAACATTTTTTTTCAAAGTTCCTTGCAAATATTTAGTAACTCATTAAACCCTTTCTTTCTTTAGCAGAATTTCTGTTCATCACCTAACTGCTCCACCAAACAGCAATAAATAAAAGCACAACCACTTAATGTAGAAATGTCTCAAAGTAAAGTCAAGGGCCCAATTTATTACAAATGTTTTGCCAAGTTCTGAGACAATTTACAATTTTTTATTTGTAGAGCCACAAAAGTGTTGATTCTTAATTCATAATGGATAATTTACATGCAGGTCATATGCTTTGTTGTGTGTGCTGGCTTTAGTGCCATTATGAAAGTGTCTTTTGAAAAGACAAGTGGAGAGAATATATTCTATTTTAGTATGTAGAAACCTAGTCTGATATGCCCAGTAATCAATTTTTATCTTTACTATGAAAGAACACACATTCTTCGAAAGAAACAGAAGGCTACTGGGAAAGAATAAAATAATGTAATTTTGGCACAGATGAATGCACATAAGAGCAAGGACAAATACACAGACTTTTATTATGATAATACTAATATTATCACATCACGAAAGGTATTATTAAAGGGCAACCATGGAGGTTTTCACTGTTTCCCAGAGCACATGACACAGATGAGATTCTGTAAGCGATGCTAACAAAATTTCACAAGGGTTGAGTCTTCTATCAAAGCACACCGTTCAGCTAAACTAAAACCACATGTTACATATTAATTGAGAAGAAAACAGGGCATCATAAGGTTAGAAATTGGCAAGTTCAAAGTTCTGCTTCTTTTGTGTAAAAAGCAGTTTAATATGAAATAAGTAGCCCAAAGAAATACAAAGAAAAGGCATTAGAGATAGTTTTCAACAGAATCTGCTAATGGTAATGAAAGTACTACGAGGAAATCTAATAAGAGTATTTTCTCCAGTAGAATCTGAAGGTATACGTCAAGCCTCCCAGTCTACAAAATATTGTATTCTGTCAGATATAGTCATACTGGATAGTTGTTACATGAAGATAAACAATCTGATCATAATGGTAAGTACTCCAACACATTCTGTTTAAGCATTATTGTAAGAAAGAAGTTATGTTACCGTATTTCCTGTCATAAAGCTCATAGCCCTAGAGAAGAAATCAGATAAGTCAATAAATGCTTAATATATTCTGAGAAAGTTAACAGCAAACTATCTTACACTGACATTTTTAGTTTTCCATAATTTAACTTGTCATTTCCATTTCTTTTGTTTATATGCTCAGTATCTGAAAACAGTATAGACAGTCATTAAAAAAAAACAAAAAAAACAACAAGAAGTAGTAAAAAGGATAACTTAGTGTAACTGACATTTCACACAGTACAGTGGAAATATAAATTCAACGTTCTTTCCAAACAAGAAGTGAAAAATATATGTATATTCTTAGGAATCTTACATATCATCAGACTCCTATTCCCTAAATTAATTCTATTGAAAGTGAGCAACGCATTTCCTAGCATCTTCAAATCATAAAAGGTGTTTCTTTCACTCCACTCAATAATGAACATAGTCAAGTCAAATTTCACTGGAATTTTGATGTTAGCAATAATTTGCTACAGAACAGTCACCAAGCCTAATAAAATCTTTCATATCTAGGTCTATAAAACAGACTCTATATATGATTTTGTCTGATTTCAGAACTCCCGACTGCTAAAGCAAAATAGAAAATAAAACATATTTTGACATTCTGTTAGGACTAAAAGTAACGTACAATTTACTTATTTATTTATTTTTTCAACAGTCTCCACAGGTTTAAATATTGGCAGGGTACATGTACCCCAAGAAATATGATAATAAATATGTATAATAAATCAAATTCCATAATTGCTATATGATGTGCCCACTTGGTCATAATGATGATAAACAGCACTAACTTTTAGAAACAGAAAGTATTGGGCTTTTTTTTTTTTTTTTTATTCTCTTCTATCTTTCCTATCTAACAATGCTATCCTCAGGCAATGTGGATTTATGTTCACAGAGTACTTATGTGGATACTTTTGAGGCCAAGTGTACAATCTGAGCAATAACCTCACTATTTCAATGAAAGATGGATATAAAGTCTTCCCATTAACAAAATTCAAATTACACTCAGGACAAGGGAGCCATTTTAATCACAGTTTGATTAATGTCGTTTGTGCTGCGGTATCACTATTGACTAAACTATAGGATATATTTAGATATCCATCAAGTCTTGATACATGAGAAAACTAACCATCCACTTCCTACAACTAATGAATCATTAAGAATGATGTATGACAACAAATGGAAAAAAAGAGTGTATAGCTACTCTACTCGCTATCCAAGTGACATGCGGAAAACTTACTTGGAACCCGCATTTCAAATGAAAATGAAAGATAGCTTTGTATAAAAACACCTGTTTTTGCTGCATTTTAAGAGTATGCACTAAGACATGTAGGCCATGCAATCTATATTGTACTACAAATAGTTGTGAACCATGGAATTTTTCCATTTGCTAAAGCTATTCTCATATAAATCAGAGATTCTTATACAATTCTGATTCAATACATCAAACCAATATTTTACATTACTCTCTCAAACCTGCTATAAAACTTTTCCAAAAATGTCCCCATAAAATAAGTAGTGCCAAAACATCCACAAGACTTTTTTTTCTCCCAGACCTGTTGCTGTTTCTCAAGGACAAGATCATATTCCATAGGGTTCTTTTTCAGTAGGACTCTGCCTTCAAAGATCACTGCTATCATTAAGTCTGTTCCTACTTCCCAACCTACGTCACAGATGTGGATGAGATATTACATAATTACATTTCCTACTGCATTTGTCTGGCCGTATAATAAAATGGAAGTCTGCTTAATTTTGGTTTCCATATTTGCTTTATATCTTGGTCTAGAAAGACATTACATGTGATTCATAAACAGAAATGCAATTTAGGCACATGCTAGCACATTTATAGTATCATAATGCATATAAATTAGGTACTAAATTCAAGTTTGGACACGGCAATTTCCCTTGTGGTGACAACATGAAGTAGTAAATATTAAACCTTAATCAGACAATATAAATATACACTGATCATTAAAAATATTAGATACTTTCTGTTGTAGAATGAAAAAAAAAAAATCCTTAAACTCAGAGCATGGTAGGGAATCAGAGGAAGGACCATTTGAGCAACATTTCCACTAGAAAAATATTTTCTCTTTTAAACTCAGAACAGAATTAACTGCTTTATTTAAAGCGTATCATCCTTAAAGCTTTTGCTAGTCTCCCACTCAAAACTATCAGATTTTTTTCTTACTTGTCTGGCTATAATAAAACAGCATGTCTTCATGGGATCATAGAATAGATTGCATTGCAAGGGACTAAAGCCTTAAAGATCAAATACTCCCAACCCCCCTGCCACAGGCAGGAGTACCAACCACTAAATCAAGCACTAGATCAAGTACTAGACCAGGTTTACAAGGGTGTTGAACACATGCAGGATGGGACATCCACAACGTCACTGGGCAGCCTGTGCCAGCACCTCACCACCTTCTGAGTGAAAAATTTCACAGAATCACAGAATCATAAGAGTATGAAGGGACCTCTGGAGTCCAACCCCCATTATAAATAAGGTCTTAAAGTCATATTTACAAGTAAAATTCATGCAATTTACTAATAAATTTGAATTGTTTATTTGGATTACTTGCATATATATTTAATTTCCTTAAGACTATTCCATTTAATTCCATTTATATTAGTGGAAAGAAGTACTGATGAAAAGGAAGTTGAATAATATGGATCACAAATAACATGGATCACAAATACCATCAGTGCTGGAGAAACACATATTCAAATCATACAAGTTTTGTCAAATGCAGTTCTTTATAGAAATGCTTGTGTTTCCTTGAGGGACAAATAATTTTACAAGGATATTTATATTTCACAGGGATATATATATTTATTTCTCGCTTCTGGTTTACTATTTTCAATTTATTGTTTCTCACTTATTAAAGAAGATCAAATCATTATCCAGTAGGAAGCTAAAATATTTTTTTCTTTTAGCTACAAATCAAGCAACAGCAATAGGGAACAGAAAATAATTCAGAAAAAGATTCACATATCCCTGTACTTGGTGAGGAATTTCTTTACTGAGATGTATAAACTGCTCGGCAAATACTTGATAGAACTGCACCCAACTGGGATCAATCTGTGAGTAATACACAGAAAGGAGAAGACCAGGACTATTATCCAAAGCTGACTGTCAAAAGGATGCCTTTTTATTTTCTATTTCTTTTTCTTTTCTTTTTTTTTTTAATTTTTATGTCAACCTCAATGGGATTTTGATTAAGCCCTAAAAGCTGTATGATAAACTTAGCATGCTGTGCTCAAAAGTGAACCTTAAAAAGAAACGTATGCTTTGCCAAGAACAACACAGAAGCTTCAATTAGAAGTTTAATATGTTACAGATGAAAGAGATATAGAATCAAAAGGGTGCACTAGAAAAGTAATTACTAAAATATAATCAGTCTTTTAAAATGTAAACACACACACTGACAATCAACAATAACTACAATCAAGAAGAAGATATATGCAACTCAAAATATCTAATTAATGTCTATGCAAATATTAGACATTGTCAATAAAGGCACAATTGCAGTCAGTGAAATTCTGCATATAATCTCCAAATGCTTTCTGAAGGCACGGGGGAAGTAGAAAAACAGAAGCGATCTGGATGAACAACTGAGCTCAGAAGTTCACACATTTGAAGTGATGGTGCATGAAGTATCTATTTTTGTTGTCCTCATTTGTTCTATTCAATGAATATGGATTAGCAATTAACCACTGCTACACTTGAAGTTAAGATATATTACAGGAATAAATTCAATGTGGATTACATGATGTGAACTTCCTATTGATCAACTTAGAGAAAATGACCTCAAAACCACTGCCAGCCTCATATGATTGTAATTACTTGTTTTATTGTTTTTGTAACCAATATTGTTATATCTAACATTATAGATGTGCTGCTAGGAAGCAATTAGGATTAAAATGGTTCCAGTACGTTTTATTTTATCTTTCGAACAGGCATTCAATTTTCTTCTGTTTTTCTGCATATATGGGAAAAAGACTGCGTAATGCACAACTCACTTCTTTTAACACAAATCTCATAATGCAACTGCAAATAAAATAAGCTGTAGCTACTCATATAAAGTCCTGAGAAACCTGGACTAGTTAGCAAAGATTGAGGAGGGAGCTTAGAGAAGAGAACCTCCAGAATTCACTTGTGACCCCAAGCATTCTGATTCTATAAAGATAAGGCTCTCTCTTATGCATGTAGGAGGGACAATAATGGTGAATATATAATACATCTTAACAGGTTTTAAGAAGTCTCCAGTGTCAGTTACAGACTGCCCAGGAGCAGTGAGGGTTGGCATCTCTGTAGAACTAGGAGCATTAACTCACCTGACAAGGCAGGGGACTCCCTGTCCATGGTTAACCCCACAGTGGTCAGGGCTGACCAGTGAGTAATCAGACCGAGACTGGTCAGATCTTTGTGGACCTTCTGGGTGACAAGGCAGCATTGAAACAGCATTTCATAATTAACAGGTCTTTATATTTTACATTCCCAATTTCTGTATTTACTATATAGCTGAAAAGAAATATTATTTTAATTGTCCTCAGCCTTGGAAAGTAAGAGTGAAGTCAAAGTACATAACACCCACTACTCTCCCTCATCTACCCAAGCTGAAGTGAATTAAGTTTAACTTTTAATGATTTTTCTTTAATGAGATTTCACCTAAATATTGCAGATTTAATTACCCTTTCCCAGGCTGAAGGAAAAGTGTGCACCTCTCCCATGGTCATTTAAATGCTTTTGGGAAAGAGGAGCTCCCCTGCAAAGAGAAAAAACAGTATCTAATCCTAATCTGCCCATGGTGCACTTTAGGTGTAATTTCCTTCACATTAGCATGGTCTCCAGGTGTCTGCAAACATGCACTGGTGCATCTGATTTGAAAAAGGGCTATGAAGGAGATTATCCAAGGAGAAGACTGATTACCTTCCCCATACTAGTTGGGGTGGTTTGCTTTTAGGGTTTTTGTTTGTCTGTCTTGACCAAATTTTATGTCACATCAACATTCACAAACTTGACTTCTTCAGTGTAAGAAATAAAGATTTAGCAAGAGTTATCAGTTAACAAAGATATGTCTTCTTAATCCTAGCTTTATTTGCATGAAATAGAACCTGAAAGGGCTACTGACCTCTGTACAGCCACAGAACAGAACAGGAAGAAAGTAATATGAAGAGTATGAGTGCTCATCCTGATAAAACACTTGTGGCTGGACTTATTTCTTACAATAAGTAAGAATAAGCTGAATAAGTAGAAAAATCATATTATTAGTCATGGTAATGGTTACATTTGTAGTATTTTAATATATTAACATATAAAAATATATTAATAGTAATTTCATTCCTTATGAGGAATATTTGTATGCATAAGGATACAAGAAACTTAGCAGTGAAAGAAGTTAAAATCTCTGTAAAATATGAGTAGCTGATAGAATTATTTAAAAGTGAGATGTGGAATATAGTATCCCCAGCGGTTGAAGTAAAACAAAGGCTGCTTCTTAAGGAGGCATACCAATAACATCTGGTTACATATTTAATGGAACACATACTCTTTAAAAAGAATTTATCACTAAAACCTGTTTTCAAATTGCCAGAGTGAGGATTCTATAAATAAGATCATTAAACAGAAACATTAAGAAGTCGTGGCAGGAGGGCACTAAAAGAGCAAGTACAAATAAAGTAGAGGAAATGTGATGCACAGGAATTATGTTTGGGTTTTTTTTGCTATATTTTCTTATTATGAGATGTTTTTTGTTTTGTTTCCTCCCCCTTTTTTATAAGGGGAGGGAATATTTCTAAGGGCACATAGCAACAGAACTAGGAGACATGGCTTTAAACTGGAAGAGAGTAGATTTAGACTAGATATCAGGAATAAATTCTTTACCGTTAGTGGTGAGACACTGGAACAGGTTGCCCAGAGAGGCTGAGGATGCCCCCTCCTTGAAGGCTGGGCTAGATGGGGCTGTGAGCAAGGTGGTCTAGAGGGAGGTGTCCCTGCCTATAGCAGGGGCATTGGAATTAGGTGATCCAGACCAAACCATTCTATGATCGTATGATTCTATGATAATATCTCTAATTACATGTTTTATTTAGGAACATCAGCAGACACAGATCGGATGTTGCTTACATCTCAGTGAAAGTCATGAGTTTATTTTAAATTTGGTGCCTTTATCTGGAAATCTAACAGAAAGAAAACTAATGCAATTCACTGGAAGCTTCTCACTTAAATTAGATAAATGCAATACAAATGGCATAATGCATGACCATAAAACTATCTCACCCAGAAGGTACAGCACTGAGTCCTCACTCAGCACAGGGTAACCCATGCTGTTCTATACTGTTACATTAGTGAATTATAATTGCACAAAGTCTATTCACAGTGGATGTAATATCACTCCCTCTTTGAATATATGTTCTATATCTAAAGAGTCTCATGAAGAAAAAAAACTAAATAAAGCTTAATATGCTCTCTAATAACTTCTACTAAGCTAAGATCACTTTTAAAACCTATTGCATTAGCACTGTTGCCTTAGGTGATTGTTAAAAATGCACTCCAGTATACAGCTCTTACTTATAGCAGAGTCTGCTACTGTAATGTTCATTTTGTAGAAAAGCAGTTTAAATTCAGGAAGGAAGGACAGAGTATTGCTATTCTCAGACATCAATTTTGGTGTAGCAGAGTTAATGCTCATAAAATGCAATAAAATAATTTGAAAGAAGATATATTTAAGAAAAATGAAGGACAGATGATAATTAATTCTGCAAAAAAGTTTGTCAGTTTGTAAATTAAGGAAAAAACAATCCCAAACCTCAAGCTGTGCAATTAATAAGGATATGAATAAATGATAAACTAATGTAATGCTTTTTGGGTTGTTTGTTTTTGCATTAAAGAGGTTTTTATAATTTAAATTTTTAAATTAAATTAATTAGTTTTTTTTTTAAATTTAAATTTTTAATTTAAAGAGCTAATAGATGTAGAGATCAGTTTTTAGTGAAGGAATAAGTTTATAGAAAGACTTAATAATTGTAATTTATTTCATCCTGTTCACCATCTTGAAAAGATCAAAAATCTGTCCTTCCCATATTCTGAAGAAAAGGACTCTTTGTTTTACCCAGACTTTGTAAAACCAAATAAGAGTTGTTTACACGGATATATTCTACATCCACACAGACCACTGAGCTTCAGTGAATACTGTGACAAAAAAAGAGGAACACTGATTTCATTGCAGAATTTTGCTTCACAGATTTGAAAGCTGCAAGAAACAACAGTAGAAATTCCCCCAAAGTCATCCTTAAGTAATCTTGACATCAAAATAAGACCAAAGTATCTAGCTGCATTTCTGTCTTCTCTTGCATTAGAAGAGAAAACAGAACATGGCTAATAATGTCAGACTGAACTGATCAGTGAAATGTATCTTCTGCTACTTCAGAGTAGCTCAATTCTATAAGATGCTGTTTCCTCTAAGAAATCCATCTCTACAGTTTCTATTCTAATGCAATTTACTTGACAAAGGAAACTGACCTTCTCTCAAGTATATAAATTTGGAATTCATTTATTTATTGTATTCTAAATGTAAAAAATCTCCTGATTTTACTGATAGAAGGAGAACAATTACTCATTTCTCATATTTCTTAACTTGTCACCCATACTTTATAAACGTGAATCCAAATGCCTAACATACAGGAGTTTGGTGTTACTGGCTGTTCCTACCCTCTAGAGCACAGTGGAATTGAACCAAGAAAAGCTGTAATTAACCAGAAGAAAAGCCAAACACTGTCAAGAAAGTGTTACTTTCTGTGGGGAGAAATACAAATAACCAAGAATGATTTTCCCACTGCTGAAGGCTACATTTGAAGACAAAATGTGGTGCGAGCTAATTAGAGGGAGTAAGCAAATGCCTTAGATCACTGGCTCCTGCAAATCACATCCTTGATAAGAGCTACATACTCTATTCAGTGCTACTAATAGAAGTGCTCTTTCAGTAGTTAGCAAATGCTTTATTACACATTGTAAATCACAGCTAGAATTCCACACTTTTATAGCTCTTGGCACTGATAAAGTAATCCCCACCAAAATTATCAGTAAAATTTCAGAGACTGCTAATGGTTCAGTGCTCCTGAATTTATAGAACCTCTGGCTTAGATGGAAGTTGCCTGGAGCAACAATTAACTGAGAAAGAATGTTTGGTAATCAATGCATATAACGTGTGATGCAGATGCTGACTGATAAGAAAATCGGAAAATAAATCCACTCAATCCATGCACTGAGATTAACTAGCCGACAAAAAGATACACAAATCACAGAACCCCACAGCCAGAAAGTAAAGAAAACTGCTTGGGCAATCTCCTGTCTCCTGAGGTAGCAATTTGACAGCCTCCTGCGCCAAGGAAGAGAACCCAGGTAGCACATCCATGTCATCCTCCCAGCCAGAGCACCCGCTGCTTGGCTGCATCTGTCCTTTCAGTGCAAATGAACTACAGCACTCATTCTGAATCTCCATAAAGAAGAAAAATTTCCACTGTTTTTATTTTTTTCACGTTATTAGTGCTGGAGAAGGCACTTCAATCACTGCTCGTACTGAAAATGTTCCTCTTAGAGTGGAAAGAACAAGCTTCTCTCTCGCCTATAGAAGGTGTTATTCCGAAATCTTACAGAAAAGTGTTTAAAATGTTGTAAAAGATATAGTTGAGCTGTCGACTCCCTACATTAACAAAAGCATTCATATCTTAGCAAATACATTGTGGCATTTGGTTATACATAGAGAAAAATAGGAGTTATGTTCTGCAAAGTATCTGCCATGACAAAAAAACTCTTGTTTCCTAACTATGGAAAATAAATGTCTCATTTGTTTGACAAGAATTTTCAAGAATTAGGTCCTCTTTATTATTCTCTTAAAACTAGGAACCAAACTGTCTTATAAAATTGTCTTATAAGGTTCAGATTCCATGTTCTATATGTGTTCTTAAGAGTATTTACTTAAATACTGAAGTTACCATAACCACTGTAGCCAAACATAATGACTACTGGTTAGCATCAAGATGGACATTATGTATCCTTGATTTGAAAGAGTTCCCTAATTAAAGTATATGGCTTTCAGACATGCACACAATGGGAAGAGACAACAATTTCTTAACAGACCTACGGACATGTGCAATGTCTACACAGAGGTGATATTCATCGCATACAGAACTCAGTCAGTTGCTTGTACGTGATTTTCACACTAGACACTTAGAAGCTTTAGATACAGATATAAATTCAAATATATTTTACAACCATCTTCACAATGAGTAGAACAGTTTCTGGATATTGTAGAGATGATATCTTTCACAAAGACATCTCGCTCCATGTGGAATACTCTTACAGGAAACATAGTTGCAACAATGGCATAAAAAATGTGCTTCTGCCATCGTCTCAGAACTGGATCGTTAGGAATGTATCTGTTTGAATGGTATTTCTACTTCATCACTTCTACTGGACATTTTTTTTCAAAATTCATATAAAAGTTCAGTCTAGGAACGGAAACGAATGTTTAAAGTCATGTTACATAAAGAACAATGCCTCTGAGGCTGGGACATGAAGATATTAATGGAGTTGACTGATGGCTTTGGTAAAACTTTGACATATTTTTGGATGGTAAAAAAGATCCACAATACAGAGCAAGAAATACCAAGTTATTTCGTGACAACAAAACTGGTGTTTAGATAATTTCAAGAGCATTTTCAAGGATAGTTTAAGAAAGGGGACATTTTCTATTATATTAAACATTTACATGTAATGATGTCATTCCTACTTTGTTTGGTAATTATACTGAAGTACAGATTTTTTGGTGCCTATATTCCTATATTTAAGAAAAATGAACTGGAACGTGGTATCACATTGACTATACTGCCACATCTTCAAAATGAAAAGAATCTGGGGGTGTTGGTCAACACTCAGTTGAACACAAGCCACCAGCATGCCCTGGCAGCCAAGAAGGCCAAGGGCATCCTGGCTTGTATCAGAAACAGTGTTACCAGCAGGAGCAGGGAGGTGACCACATCCCTGTATTCAGCACTGGTGAGGCCACACCTCAAGCACTCTGTTCAGTTTTGGGCCCCCCACTAAAAGAAAGACATCAGGGCCCTGGAGCATGTCCAGAGAAATGCAGTGAGACTGGTGAGGGGTCTGGAGCACAAGTCTTATGAAGAGCGGCCAAGGGAACTGGGATTGTTCAGTCTGGAGCTCGGGGAGACATTATTGCTCTCTACAACTACCTGAAGGGAGGTTGTGGTGAGTTGGGGGGTTGGCCTCTCCTCCTGCACAACTAGCAAGAGGAGAAGAGGGAATGCCCTCACGTTGTATCAGGGGAAGTTCTGGTTGAATATCAGGAACAATCAGGAAGAGTGGTCAGGCTGCACAGGGACGTGGTGGAGTTGCTGTCTCTGGAGGTGTTTAAGGAAAGTAGTACATGTAGTACTTAGGGACATGGTTTATTGCACAATATTGATGGTAGGTGGACAGTTGGACTAGATATCTTAGAGATCCTTTCTCTTCTTATAATGATTCTATGATTCAATGAAAATCTCCCCAGCTGTCTACATAAAGTAGAAGAATCCTAAATGATATAACAGTCATGAAGCTAAGGTGCAAAACTTTAAAAGCTTGAGAAATTCAAACACGTGTATTTCTTTTTCTCTGATGATTTTACAGATTTTCAACCTAGTTGTGTAATTATGGAACCCAAGACAGAAAAGACATCCCTTCGAAGAAAAAAACAACTAACCTTTAAACTCTTGAAAGCCGGATTTTCTCCAGCCATCGACTAACAGCAATTTTGATATCTGCTCATATAGGGAAAAGCCTTTTGTCTAGAAGTCAATGCACTAGGGAAAAACTGGAGAGCAGCATGATGGAGGTCCACAGGAAAAAAATCAGATAATGCAATCATGTTTTCATGTTTTCAATCATACATACCTATAACTGTATTTCTAAAAGCGATCCTAGTAAACGCTCTTTACTATCATGCAAAACCTAGCACACTAAATTCTACTACAAAGGAAATATGAAATATCATCTGTATTCTTCCTTTGTTATGTTAATCAACATCAAATACTAGGTTACTTATATCTAACCAGTACCACTTGCCAACTGATAATTAGTCTGTGTTTACTTCTTTTTTTCATCTGGACAAACACGAGACTTAGGTTTTTCTGATTAAAAAAATAATAGCTAGAGAAATCCAATCTTGTTCTGAGATGAAAGAACTCTGCTTTTCATTCACATTGGAAATTTTCCCTTTTTTTTTTTTTTTTTTGAAATGCATAACCTAAATTATAGTTCAGAGAAAGCATAAAATTTGTGTTTTAGGATTCCTTCCATCTAAAGTCTATTGAATTTTAAAGTTCTTTAAATTTAAAAAATTCCTTGCAATTCTTAAATAAAAGTTAAGCTCACATTTATGATGGTAATTTTGCAGCAGAATTCTGTCTTTGAACATCTATTTCATTATTATGTGCAAGAAAGCAAGAAAGTGATATACTTGGTGGATTAAGTTCAAAGTTATTTCTGTAACAGCTGTCTGGTATTGTGAAAACTAAAATATTTTAAGATACTGGTTTTGATGCAGGCAAAATACTGTCTGAGTTACTCAGTTGTTTAAGTTAACAGTTTAAAAAACACCACATTATGGCATTATTTCATCTTGCTTAAACTAAACTAAAAAAAATGGCAGGAAAACATTGTTTTCCCAATGAGATATTGTTGTTCATTGCCATAAGCACATAATCCTAAAGAGCTAATCTCCTTGGACTCACTTCAATGGAAGCTTGTTTAAGGAAGGCAGGGAGAGTTTCTGCCACATTATACACAGCATGGGTAACTTGCCCAACATTCCCATTATCAATTTGTGTTGTTCTACTCAGTTTAGGTTGAAATCCACATTCTTATTTGTTCATCTGTTTCTGAAAATAAGAGTAATGAAAATACTTTTTCCCCTTGTTCAAAAAACTTATGGTGACCTTCTGCTCCATCATTTGGGTCATTTATAATTTTGGAATTTATCAGAGGTTATTGTACATTTCAAATGTAGACCTTTTCCCGTCCATTTGAAAGTAATCTATACTTGACAGTTATAGCCTCTGAAAATCACAGCATGCATAATCTCAGCAGATAATTAGTTCTACAAAAGTCAGTTACTTTAAGAATTCAAACATTACAGTATTATTTTAACTGAGGTGAAGCCTCAGTTTTGAACTTTTGAACTTTTTGTGGTGCAAAACAATAGAAATACGAAGGGGATAACATAGGTATAGCGCAAATTTCTTTCAACAGGCACTCCCAGGTTATTGGATAGAGGCAGCAACTTGGAACAAAAATAGGTAGAGAGAGGAATATTTCAGCAAGGAGATCTATACTTCACGCTGGAGCTGATCGGTAAAAAGACAGTTATAAGAGGGGTACATACTGAAAGGTGGCAATGTAAGAGGACTGAACATGGGAATCAGAAAAAAAGGAAGGAAATGCAAGTTGAAGTTGAAGGGGGAGAAACATAGCAGATTACTAACTAGATGGAAATGGAAAAAGGAACTTTGGGGAAGGGAAAGCTTATCCTTTGGTAAAGAAAATAAGGCTCTCTGCATAGGATTAACAGAGAGAAGCAAGAGAGAAGAAAATACAATTGTAGCAGGTTGGAAAGCATGAAGGTAACATACCAAGCTGAAAACAAACAAACAAACAAACAAACAAAGACAATTTACTAATAAAAATGTCCATATCAAGCCTGGGAAATGATCTATTATTTACTTTCACAATGCCGTCTGTGGAATCGGAGTGCTGTCAGAGTTATATACTGTTATAAATATCAGCCCTAGCATTTACTATGCTGGTTATTCAGACATTGCTGATTGCTGATGGACAGCATGGATGCAGTGAATCAATTACATTACCCTACTGATAACATCCCCGAGAGCCAATGTGATATCACATTCCAGTTAATTTTTCTTCAATATAGGAATGACACCAAAAATCTGTGCAGTAAATCCAGTACAAAATTCAGTTCAATTAACAGACATAACGTAGAAGTGCCATCATTAAAATCTGTGCAACTGATTGCTTGGAAGGCATTTACAGTTCTACATTTAGGATTGTAGCACATTACATTGCAAATTTTTTTCCCAGCATTTTACCCCCATGGGAGACAAGACATATTTTGTTGACTTGCTTAATTAAAGTTCACTGAAGGATGTTGTTCATAAGACTTCTGCTTCACTTGTTGTAGAAGGTGAAAAATGAATAATGAATGAAACAGAAGATTCAAGAATCACAAAGGCTGTTTTACAGTGTATTTTAGGGTTTCAGAAATTGAATGACAACTGACAGCGCAAAGTGGCCTATGCCACAGAAATCCTGTCCGTAGCTTGTTCAGAGGATTGTTACAGCCTGGAAGCCAAACTAGAGGCATTAGAACCAAAAGCAGTGGAACTCACTATGGGAATACAAGAAGGATTTTACAGAGCAGCAGCTATGGAGCAAGATTAGGACTTCACAGAGCAGCAGCTGTGGAGCAGGATAAACAGCATGAGAACCAAGGACACCTCTAGGAGAAGAAAGAATGGCTTGAGGCTATGGAGGGGGGGCTCAGGGTTGTTACTGTAGAAGCTTTCTACCAATGAGTGTGTGTGATTTTCGTACACCCCCACCTGTTCACTATAAAAGTAGGCTTTCGGGTAACAGAGCTAAGTATCATTTAACCATATTGGTGGATGTCATGACTTCAGCCGTTTGATTCCGAAAACAACTCACTGGTAAACTTTGACAGTTATAAGCTGAATCCAAATATCTTAATTCGGTGGCATTTCAAGTTATACCTCCAAAACAGACCAGGATGACTTCAGTCTCTAAGTGCCTCACACCTTCATCTATTAGGCAAGAATTATAGTATCACCTTACCTTAGAACATGCTCTGAAAATTCTGTCAGGCTCTCTACAGTCAAACAGGCGAGCATCACAGAAATGCAGAATCACAGAATTGTTCAGATTATAAGAGACAACAAAAGGCCACTGAGACCAAATTTCTGCTTGAAGCAGAGTCAGCTGTCCATTCAACTTTTAAGCAATCAGGTCCTGCAAACCTCCAAGGATGGAGACCATCATGATTAGAAAAAAAAGTCTCTCAAGTTTCAATGTAAGCCAATAGTTACCCCCAGCCTGCCTCAGTCAGAAGGGCCTATCTCTGACTTCAAAGACTGCTGCTGGATCCCCCATGAAGCCTTCTCCTTTCCTAGCTGAATAAACCAGAATATGCAATATTGCAGATAAAATACAACAGTTAGTTGTATAAGATAGGAATATTTGTTACTGTATTACCTTAAAAGTACATAAATTGGAGATTATCTCATAAAAAAAAAGTTGGGCTACCTAAATTTAAACAAAATTACTATTGATTTTGATGAGAGCAAATGAAACTCTCAATAAACAAAATATTAAGCAAGGTAATTGATGTAATACTGTAATATAAGAGAATGTTAAACAGTTTTAAAGAACATTTAAACTTATAACATGCTAAAAATAATAATCCTGAAGTAAAGTATCTGATTTTATATCAAGTGTTTGAAAAACACCATCTGTCACCATTAATTCAATCATTTAATTACCCAGTAATGCCTTTATTTATTAGAAGTGACAGCAGAATTGGATGGAAGAAACTTGGGAAACCGCAAGGAACTAAATGTCATCATTTGAATATACCAGTGAGCTCTAGCAGGAACTGGACAGACAGATAATGTTCCCAGACTATATGTTCTTGAAATTTATTTGTATGAAATTTATTTCATATGTGATTCTTGCTGGAACCCAAACTGTACTGGATTTGAAATGCTATCTTAGATGCATAACTTTGATTAAAAAACTCACAATGAGCACTCAGAATACCAGTTATGGTACAAGTAACAGTGAGCCCTAAGATTCACATCCATCAGCCACAGATAGAAAGTAAACTGAAGGAAAAGAGGAACATCTAAAAAGAATGAAGGCTAAGTAGAAGAGAGAAAGGGAAAAAAAAGAAAAAGGAAGTTTGTGTGAAAATATTGAAGTAACTGTGTAAGTTTCCAGCCCAAAAGAAATCAGACTAGATTTATCAACTAGAAACTCTGACAGAATGATCTCATGAGTAAAGCTCTGTGCAGAGAAAAGTATTTAAAAGAAGAACACATGGAATTGGAAAATGTAATTTTTAAATATTATCAGCTATTTCAAAAATATATTTAATCAGCTGTCCTAGACATTAATATAAGGCTCTTCATGTACCCTGGTGACAAAAGGTCAATTTTGAAGTGTGAAAATACCAACGCTGTCTCAGTGATATGTATATTTAATTAATATTTTCTCCTCATTATACATCAATGTAGCTACACATTCTTATGACACAATTAGAAAATTGTCCTTAACTTACAGTTTCCTACTATTTCTTTTTTCTTCATTTGACAATTCCTGATTGGTAGCAAAAAATGTTCTTTTCATTCTACACAGTGACTGAACATTTGTTCATATATTAATGATAAACTTAAGGATGAAATAGTGTCTATAGAGTCTGTTAGACATACAGCATTTGCTCCAGTTACAACTGACTTCATTGCATTTGACCCTTTGAAGAACTATATAAGCGCTATTAATGTAATCTTCTCTCTAGCTCCTTATTACTGCTTCCTCTTGTTCATTCAAATCCATCACCTTTCAAGCAATTCTACCATGCATACTATCTCAGCTCCTTAGGGGAAGCTCTCATGGTAATAAATACCTTGCCACTTAATTGCATTCTGGTAAATTATTAGATTGTACTCTTCAGTTTATCTTTTAATGGAAAAGGGGAACTGTGTATATTTTCTTTATGAATTTCATATACAGACCAGCTCACCTATTTGATACTATTTTACTTTATGATAAGGAGTCAAATTAAAAGAGATCATTGGCAGTAAAGCAGTCTGAGGAATCCGAAGAGTTCTCAAAGCATACATGCTGTCAAATACACAAAATACAGTTGGATTTATTTTCCCTTCTGTATGAGACCAGAATAAAAGAGAACATGACATTCCAAAGCAGGAAGTCTAGGGAAGAAGGCACGATGAATGGATTCTCAGATGATCCTCAGAGTAAGGATGCCAGCAGAAAAAATATTAAAATCACACACACACTCGCACACACACTTCAGTAAACAGATTTTTACCAATTTCTGATAAAAATATGCATATTGCCTTTTAAAAATATCTGAAGAGATGCATGTATTAACATTTTAATTACAGTCCTTTATTTTGCACTATGCATTTCTGGATGTACAAGTAATTTATTTTTCTTGAATCAAAGCATCCCAGAACTAAAGCCAGTCACTGGCCAAAACTTCTTCTACTACTTTTAGATGACAGGAAACACACACATTTCTGTACTGGCTGCAATAGGTTGTTAAGTGCAGAGTTCACATACACAATATATTACTTAGTCTGTGGTATTGGTGATGTTCATAGGAACCAAACAAAAGCTTATACCTCTTGCACACTCTTTATCTTAGAAGATTATCTGCCTATGACCAAAAAAATCAGTTTCATGCATTTTTTTCTACTTTATTTTTCGCCCACAAGGACTCTCACTTTGATTTTCACAATGCTGCTCTGTTCTCTGCTGATGCTAAAGTACTTACATATTCCTCTCAAAAGTGTTACCAAATATCCAACATATGTTTTACCTTAAACTATAGCTCCCATAGGTGCAGCAGAAACTCTAATTTCTGCTCATCTGCTATTTTTGTGCTGTCTGTGTCATGCGGGCTCACTACACTAACTGCATATAATGACCTATTAGTTTAAGATACTCATAACAGGAAGGCATAAGCATCAGGTACCATCACCTGCTACCTCTCTGACACTGATTAACTACTGCAGCTACCCAGAAATAGTCCCCACTCATGCAAATACCCTGAAGGTAAAAAGCAGTGGAAAACCTACAAGAAAAGACACTGGAATGAAGCAATTTACACTATTACTGAGGAAAGCCATGAAAATGTACTAAACGTACACCTCTCCCCCAGAATATTTGCACACTTGAAGCCACAGAAAGATTATTGCAGTTCCTGAAGTACCTTGCAGCCCACGAGGTACCTGATGTACATAACCATTTTCAGTCACCTATAACTAGACAGATTATCACCTTCCGTGACAGGTGAAGCTTCAAAGTAGCTTTTTAAGACTCGTGAGAGAACACTGCAGCAATCTGGAAGGAAAGCTAACAAACTCAAGATTGGTCTCTACAAAACACAAGAGAGAGCTCCTAGCTGATTAGAGAAAACACCCAAATATAGTGCAGTTATTACTAATCCCCTCGATAGAAGAGATTTATTAGATTTTTAGCAGTACAGGGAATAACTAAGCAGGATGTGATGTGAAACTCATTCCAGCAATTTCTGATTCTGCTGCTTCCAAACATTATTTTTGGAAGACAATCTAGTAGGAGCTATATGCATTTCTGAATATAGGTACATCGTAATTTCTGCATGATAAGAGTACTAGAAAGAACACTTAGCAAATTTCAGCTTAGAAAGCAGCTATGCTGTTGTCAGGGATGTTTTTCTATAGGGACAATATTACACCTATTCTCCCATAATTCACTGAGTATCTTAGTTTGCTCTGTATTTTATTCAGAGTGCAAATATTAACCTTCCAGTATTTACTATTGCTTTACATGTGTAGATGAGTTGTTGAAATAGCAAACAGTGCTGTATCATGGAACCACTATGGACATCCTAAATCTCTCATGACACCCTCACACTCAGCATCATATATTTTCAAACTTCTGAGTAACGTGCATATAAGCAATGTTTCCATGGGGATCAACTATAAATAATAACAAAAGATGGATCATGCACGTCACTGCAGTACTGATTGATTTGGGAATTATTAGTTGCAATCGTCATGACTTGGCTGAGGCATGCTGGGAGAACTATCCCAAAGAACAGGGGAAGCTGTGTTTTACATGTGCAGTCAACTTAATTAATCTTGACATAGTGTAGAACAGAGCAAGAATCCCTTGAAAGAACTTTATCTGCAAGGCATTTTGTATGCCCTTGAACACTGTAGTCAGAAGGTAGTTATGATAAAATATTTCCTTTTTAATATTCAACATTTTTATTTATTAAGAGGTAATTTGGGGGCAATTACAATCCAATATCTAAACTTAACGTCATTTAAGGAAACCTGCTTTAACCCCAGTTTAAAAGTTTGTACTGGTTCAACTTGTATTATTCCAGTGTCCTTTAGCTAGTGATTGAAGAAACACTTGACACATTCAGTGAATAATACTTTCATTGTACGGTTAAGACAAAAGGCATAAAGACAGGGCAAGTTATTTGCTTTGTTTCTAAATATATATAGAACACCAACTAAGAATGCTATGAAAGGATCTGTACTTCAATTCTCTATGATATCCATTAGTCTGTTCTATTTATGTTCACAAAGAGTTCAACACAAAGGAAAATATTGCAAATAATTCTTATATGTATCTTATTTTTCCTCATGCATTCATATGGTTCACTATTCAGAGTCCAGTATATTTAAAAAAAGGTAGCACCTGATATAGATCCAATAAATTTTGAGCTCTATGTTCAAAACACTCCTGAGTGGCAACAGTGAGTGTGGGTCCACTCTGCTGGCGTGGATATTTACAAGCATAGCATGCAGGCTCTTGTTCATAGCTGGTGAAAATGCTGAGCTAACGGTGGTATGTTGAAAAATAGCATTTTGTGGGCAACAATTTTCTCTAGCAAAAAATGTTATTGTGCTCTCTGTATCACTTGTCGTTTCCATAGGAATAAACAGAAGGCACTACTTTTGGAGCGATCTTCATAAGCATATGCATAATTTATAACAAATTTTGGGAAAAGAAAAAAAAAAAGAAAAAAAGAGGGCATTTTGGCCATTGAAAATTTGCCAAACATGCAAGAACTTCTTAAAAATTACTTATGATTGTTAAGGGATCATGAATGTGTTATTAAGCACTAAAGCAACATTCAGAACTGTAACTTAATATACTCCAATTTCTATTAATAAGTTTTGGATGACCCACCTGATATGCAAATTATACTTCTCAAACAAAAAAAATCCCACAGAATGATGGTACTTCTCACGATGCTCTGTTTCTGAACAAATGGAATTAATGAAAAAAATTTCCTTACAGAGATCAGAATGGAAATTTTGCATATGGAAACACACAAGGATTTTGTTGAAAATCCACAGCAGGCATATGATTTTTGTTTTCCTTAACTTTTGCAATGAGAAAAAACAGCAAGAGCACTGTAAATCTAGTTTGCACAATGTAAAACAACAAAAAAAGCAACCACTCTGTAACCTCTCCGAGCCAAAGTTCCTGCCACGCTCCCTCCTGACTCCAGTGTAGACAACAATCCTGATCAATGAGTGCAAAGCCTGACATTTCCTACTGCCTTCCACACACATAGTTCTGCTCACAAATTAGCTCTGCTGCCAGCTACAAATCTATGTAAAATCTTTTTGTCCATTTGTTTTTCTTCACATGCATCCTCAGAACATTATTGCTACGATATATATATATTCCACTTGTCATTAACAGTCACAATAGTAACTTCTTCCTTTAGGTAAACAAACAATCCTCAACTTCATCTTTCTACCCCAAATTAATCTTTTTTAATGCCATTTTCTAGGAATTATTAGAAATATCTAAAAATACATTTATAAACATTTAATTCTAGCTACTACTAAAACAGCACCTGTTTTGTGAATTTCTCACTTCTAAAAACTACTTTTATCTCATTTTATTTAGTATTTTATATACTTTATTTCAATTAGATATTTAAAGACTTCCGCATGTTAACCTGATTTTCCATTGGACCTAGTATAGTTTTGCAATTATGTGTTGTTGCATATTATACTCGTTTACTGCATGATTAACAGAAAAATTATTTTATCAGTAGAGTAGCACTATCTCAAAGTCATACCTCACTTTCTCTGCATCTTGAATCACAGAATAAAATGTGAATCATGAAGCATTCATGAAAGGCACTTTCTGCTTTTCATATATATCCAGCTTCCATATCTGGGACATTTAAATTGAGTATATGGCACTTATTGAATTTTATTTTTTAATATCCACTAACATATTGAATTTTCCTTTGAAAGAAACAAAGGAAATGAGTTAGAATTACTAATAAAACTCTAAACACATACAAAAATACCTCATCTGTGACACAGCTAGAAATTAGTTTGGGTGGCTTCCTCCATCAAAATTTACAAGACATCATTTTCATACATGGAAGGAGTGAGAAAGGAAATATGATAAAGATAAGAAAGTCAAAAAAAGGTCTCCTTGAGAAACCTAATTTAACTTGGAAATAATTCTATCATCCCTGCATCACAGAAACAGTAATTTGGCCCAGGGAGCAGAAATGCGGCCCAACAATTAAATGAGATGTGAGATAGAAGACCAGATTTGTAAAGCTTGTAACTTTAATGCAAAGACATTTTCACTGGAAGTGCTGAACCATGTTCTGTTGCATCTTCTCTATAGAGTCCTCAGATAAATCTACCAGTGATACCCAACACTGCCCCCTTTGCAAGGACAACTTTGTGTCTAGAATGAACTATTTGATGGTTCTTACTCTGCATTAGCAGCCAAATGGGACCTACTTATCACTTCCTCAGAAACCTTTCCCTCTCGTGCTTAATAAACTACTGGTTTAAAGCATCCATAAGCTTTACCTCAGAGTTTTCATTACAAACCATTCACAAAGTGTTTTCCTTTGACTGCTGTAATTACACCTTTTCAAAATACATACCCACAAAAAGCTAACAAACAAAAACAAACAAACCAAAAAAAGCTCTGACTTCACACAAACACTTCAGCTAATATAATGAAAAATGTCTTAAACTTGAAGTCCGGTAAAGACTGGGAACTTTCATGTGCCTTTAGTAGTGAGGGCTATTCCAACTAGCTGCCTTATGTTACAGCTTCTAAAGAAATAACCTTGATATCAGATCTGGGAATGCTCTGAGGCTACAGATATCTGTGGAAAAATTCTTTGTGTGTGTCTGAAAATGACTAGGCAGCGAGGGTTGGGATAGGACTGACAATGGAGTTTCTTTTTCAGTAACTTGAATTCATCAACAGTTCCAGACTACACTCTGAGCATACAGCAGGTTAGCACTGAACAGGTTGGGAACAGATTCCAAAGCATAAAAGAGCTTGTAGGTATAGATTCTGGTCTGGAATTCAAGGTGTTTAAAGAGTTTAACATCTGTAAACATATAAATGCATATATAAGGAAAATAAAAAGAATACATATATATCCTATGATATAGTCTCAATATCGTTAGGACCACAAATAACCTTTTTCTCCAAGTACCCTTATGGAATATGAACAGCAATTATTTCTTTTATGACCCTAAAATAATGCAAATATACATACAGATTTTACAAGGTTTCCATTAAACTTACGGCTGTCTATGTGTAGTATTAATGGATACAAGATCCTACTGACTGCATGTTCATTTGATTTTTCCCCATTAACTTTTTCCAGTCAAATTCAGACATTCTCTTTTTGGAAACAGGAAAGTTATGAAGGTTGATTCTAATGCATCAGCTCCCATTAGAGTGAAAGTTGTTGAGGCTCCTCACAAAACTTCATTTCCTTCATGAAATAATAGGTTGATTACACTAGAGAAAATTGATGTAGAAAAGCACATTTATCTGGACAACAATTAATTTAAATAACTTTTTATATTTTGACTACACCTTCCCTATTAGCTGATAGACATTCAAAACAAATATCCATGAATCCAATGTTTGGAGTCTTGAAGTAACTTTTGCTTCCAGAGTATACTAATGAGAGGGGCTAAAGAAGACTGACCTTAACTCTAATTGGACTCAGAATGAAGCTTTTTACATATTTTCCTTGAAAGCTCCCTCTGACTAATTCTAATTCAAAGCTGTCTAAGCAATACATACTCTCAATTACCAGAAGCAAAGGTTACACTAAATGGGTAACTGCTGGTTTAACCATGCGTTATTAGAGGCTGCAAACATTACGGTTCAGGAAGTGTCAGTTACTGATACAGCTTGACACAGGGAATAACTTGGACTCATTTAAAGCCTATAGGAAAGCAAACTTTATTCTACTTCATTCTTGTTTCTTATTTGTACAAGCTGCTTTAGACTCCATGCCTGGGAAGCATTATGTGTACCTTCATCTAATAATAATTACCTTCCGCAGAACTACTTGTCACCTAAGCCACTAATATCACTTTAGTAAGTTTTAGATAAGGTTACAGCTGTTGTGATGGAATGGTTTGGTACCATCAAAATGGATGATCCTAAGCCCCTCCTTTGCTTCTGCTCTCATTTCTCTCTGCCACAGCTCTTCATCACACAAGCCCTTCTGGTGGCTTTAGTGGTGTGGTAAGATGATACCTAGTCAGCAGCTAAGCACCACACAGACATCATCCACTCTTACTCCCCAGGACTGGGAGAAAATAGGAATAACAAAAATGAGAAAACTCATGTGTATGACTAGTGACTGACACTGTAGAGTTATACAAGATCATGGCTAAAAATACAGACAAGGAAAAGTGGTTGTACTCAAGGGCTTAGCTCAGCAATGTCTTTTACTTCCATCCTTAGTTCAGTTTTAAGCTGCCTGGGGTTCTTGTCTAGAAGTGTTCCTTTCATAAAGGCTGCATAAACATGACCACTTCTTTTAATTTTGTATTTTAAAAATATAAATTATTTCCTCCTACTTCTACCCACATATTCCTCTCTTTTACACTCTCTTTTTGTCTCTTCTGTCCTCCTGCTCATTACTGATCTTACAAGAATAGATGCTTCTCTGCTGTTCATGAATCTTTAAGTCGGTAGTGCTAGTCACAACGTGCTTGGTCTTCACAGTCAGATACCGTATACAAATTAAGACTGCTTTACCGCTTCAACATTATTCTAGAGTAGCAATTGGACAGAGCAATATGATAGGAAAGGCGTTACAACAAGGGTATGATAACAGAAGGACTGGCACAAGACAAAGATGCTATGAAGGAAGGGAAGATTCTAGGTTTGCAGAGGAAAGCTTCACCAAGGAGGGACATCCAGAAAGAGATCCTTCCCAGGGGCAGTCAGCCCTTAAATGAGGTTTAAGAGAGGTGTAGCCAGGCTGCAGCCCTTCCAGTCACACAGCTGAATTGCCTTCACCTGTGCTCTCAGGGCTGACCCGGTCCTTTCCCCAGGTGCTCAGTCAAAGGTTCAGGCTGTGACTCAACAGTTCCCATACATCTAGCTAAGCATCAAAAAAGTGGCTTTATCCTTACCACAGTAGCTAAAAGAATGTAGATATCACCATTGAATGCAAGTGGAAATACAGGCTGTAAGCTCCTGAGAAGTCTGTGCTGACTACTGAACTTCCTGCTCTCTCCTACACTATGGAAGAAAGACTTTAGAAGCTGTCAGTCTGGAGAGTTCTGGAATAAGATGTGATTTAATTAATTTATTTTATTGCTGGGAAGATGAATCCATGCAAAGGGGTATCCAAAGTCTTTTATTTGCAATGTAGGATATAGGCTGTTGAGCAGCAGTCTTTTATTTCCCAGGTTAGTTTCTACAAAAGTCTAACACCAGCTTCAAATTGTTCCCAAATCTTTCTCTGCTTAGAAATAAAAACAAACAAAAACAAACAAACAGCAACAACAACAAAGGAGGCTAACTGCATCAATCTATTACATTCTTTCATACTCTAGACTTCTTTGATTATTACTGTATTAAGCTATGAAAGGTTCAAATGACTATGTTACAAAAACAGTAAATGTGTATTTGTATAATATTCTATACTGGAACTAGGTGGAAGAACGCAGAGGCTGGGGAGTTTTTAGTAATTAGGAAAAAACACTGTGAGAAAATGATGCTTCAAAAGTGAATTGAGGCTTCAAGGAACGACTCTAAAATAGAGACACTAAAATCCTTCAGGATTCAGTGATCAGCCTGTGCGTCTGTAGGGCTCCCTTGTACCCACTAGTATTAGTACTTATTAGCTTTTTTTTTTTACCTTAATCCAGAAAGCTTGGGTTTTGACTAAAGGGTGACAATTAATCATGCTATGACCTAGAATGTCCTTGGTAATGATATTACAACCTAGTCCAAAATCTCTAACATCAAGAATTAGTTATTAAATCCCACGTTTAACTATTGTTATATATAGTATATATATATATAAGTTATTTAACTATCAGGTGTTTAGAAAACAACTATACCACTTAAAATCATGCCAATTAAAAAGCATTCTCTTACATACAAAATCTTAAACTTGTCTCATATGATTTCAGTTGATATAGAATCTCAAGTCTTTAGAACTATTCAAATCCTTAATCAGTGACTTCTACATTTAATTAAACTTTTATCATGTGTGGTCAGTAAAGGGTCTAAGGAACCGTTGTTTGCTTGTTTGTTTGTTTGTTTCCACATTATATTTACAGTCAGTGGAACAAACAGGGTGCGTAAACTATAAAAAGTTTTCACATCCAGGACAATGATTAACTTAACATGAGCTGTGTTAAGCTCATCCTTGCTTAGCTAACCATTAAATTAAATCTCCCAATCCCTTGGGAGATGAAGCACAGAAAGGGAGAATGCTTGCCCGTAAGGCAGAATACTTCAAAAAGGAAGGATATGCATTTAAGTGTCAGGTCGTCTGTTGTGATTTCATGGAATAAGTTCACTAGAGCATCCATTGATTATCAATCAGAATTCATCACATTATTTTTGTTATGCTGCTCAGAATACTAGGTCCCATTAAAATAAAAAAGACTTGAATTAGCTTCACCCTGCAAGGATGCATTAACATAGCTTCAGAGACCCAGTTCTGGTCTTATGTTCATAATACAAGAGAATTCACTTTACACCAGAAAAAGTTACATCAGGCCACACTTGATTCCTAAAGAAACTGAAACTATTAAGGCAGGACACATTTGGCCTCACTTATATTCTGAGGAATTCGTGGTAATTCCCTGAGGAGTTAAGTATCTCACAAAATAATCACAACTGAGACAAGAAACAATAAAGTAATTTAACATACACACATACTGAATGCTGGAAACACTAGTTCTGTGTGTACCTAACTGTGTAGATTCATAAGCCCCATTCACACCTCTCAGTTTGACTTTAATGTACTGTATGTAGCTGAATTCCCATCGTGCCTGGCAGAGAAATGCCAGTGTATTCCAACAGATCAGAACTATTTTTGTTTATTAATGCAGCAAGAAAAGGAGATAACACTTTTTTATGATTAGCTCATCCATTAAGAAATCATGTACTCTATTCCAGAATCTTGCCTGAAGTACTTAAGCTACATACTACCTTACTTCCACACAAATTTGCTCATTTTTCTTTATAGTTATTACTGAGTAATAAATAAATAAATTCAAATTTCAGGGATTAAACCAGTCCTTCAGTGTAACTGTTTTAGCTTTGCTTAGTGTTACTATTACATGCAGACTCCTTTACCTTGGGTCTCAACTCACACTTCAGCAGAACTTCAGTAAAACTCCATCTTCAGACACTGCTGAACATATCACATCCTTTAGAATTTCATCTATGAATAATTTTACACCCTTTGTAATACATATTCCTTGCACGTCTTTCTTTACAAGTTTTACTTAACCTTGTTTTTTTCTATAACATGAAACTACTGGGCATCATCACTTTGCCAGTGTTCACCCTTCAATTCTTAGCAAATTTATAGGCAATTTAGTATTTACAAAACATTTTACTGTCTTATAGTGCAGAAAAAAGATAAAAATTAAAAAGAAATGTATGAGGAATCTATCAGCATATGTAGAATAGATCAGAATGAACCCATCAAAGAAAACAGTACAAAATTGAATGTTACAATCAAAACCCTGCGCTTTAGGACTCTTAAAAAATATATATACTAAGTTGTGCTTTAACATATACAAAAACTGAAAGCAATGTGAGTCGTGGTATCTCTTCAGACTGGTCTGCACTAAAACAAGTACAACAGAAAGAGTTATGAAAGCTTACCAGCAAAAAATCTGAGCACAGAAAGATCACAGTGTCATAGAATGGACGAGGTTGGAAGGGACCTCTATCTGGCAAATGTCAAATCCATCCCTCTGCCTGAAGCCAGAACAGTTACAGTAGCTTGCCTTGGACCACATCAGTGAGGTTTCAAGTACTTCCATTGAGGAAGACCCCACAACCTCTCTGGGCAGCCTACTCCACTGTTTTCTTATACTTAACTGGAATATCCTGTATTTCAATACGTGTACATTGTCTCTTGTCCTGTCACTGGATACAACTGAGAAGAATCTGGCTCTTGATAACATCCCCTAAGCCTTCCCCAGGCTGAGCACTCCCAGCTATCTCAGCCTCTCCTAATTTGTCAGATGTTCCAGTCATTTAATCATCTTTGTGGTCCTTCAGTGGACATCCATGGCTGTACCAGTGAACCCAGGATTAGACATAGCACTGTAGATCCACATCACAAGTGCAGGGCAAAGGAGAAGGACCTCCGTCAGCTTGCTAGTGAAATTCCACTGCCTGCTGGTGACATTCTGCTGCCTGCTGGCCTTCTTTGTCACAAGGTCTTACTGCTGGCCAGTGTGCAATTTGTTGTGCACCAGAACCCTCACGTTCTTTTCGGCAAATCTGCTTTCAATTTGGTTGGTCCCCAGCCTGCACTGATGTACGAGATTCTTTCTCCTTAGATGAGGATTTGGCATTTCCTGTTGTTGACCTTCATTAAGTTAAGCTTAATTCTCCAGCCAGTTGGTGTCCCTCTGGCAGCAGACTCGTCCGATGTATCAAGCCATCCTGCCATTTTTGTGTTATCTACAAATTGCTGAGGGTGCATTTAGTCCCATCATCCAGGTCATTAAGGAAAATGTTAATCAGTACTGGTTGGTTATAGTGTTGACATTTGGGGTGCATAACTAATAACTGGCCTCCTGACTTTGTGGTCCATGTCCCATTTGAGCCCATTGGGTCAGGCAGTTTTCAGTCCATCTTAATGTCCATTTATCTAGTCTATATTTCAACAGTTTATCTCTGAGGATGGCAGTGTCAAAGGCCTTGCTAAAGTCAAGAAAAGCAAGACCCACTGTTCTCCTCTTGTTCACTGAGCCTATCATTTCATCATCAAAGGTTATCACATTGGTCAGATATCTCATTCATAAATCCATGCTAACTGCTTCCAATTAAGTTCCTGTCCTTATTAAGATGTCTTAAAACTGTCAGCAGGTATGTCCCAGTCATAACTTTGCTGTCTGGTTTTATGGTCAATGTTATGACATCAATCAGGAAAAAGCCTAAGCTGAAGAATTCTAACTAACTGTACCCAAGGAAAGCACTGTTACACGTGCAACTTATCTTCTCTGTCAGCAAAATATGAGCTAGGAATCAGGCATATTTTAGAGCTTATTATATGCTTGTGGGTACAATAGGAACTTTCCATATAAATGAAAGAACTACGGAAGCCACAACTCATTTAGTTTGATGTTTTAATGCCAAACCAACAGTCAAACCAGAGTCGAAGGAGACCAAGCTTCTTCAATTAAGTTCAAAGAAGGCTGTGTTATGCACAATGGTTCACACAATCATGACAAATATGGTATTCCAGTTTCACTTTAGTAAAACCTAAATTAAAGGCAAATAGAGATGCCTAGGATCCAGGAAAGCTGAAATGGTAGGTTTTTGCAGTTAGAACTTATTTTGCAGGAGGGGTGTTGCTCTCCCTCCCTCCTGTTTTATGAGCTGTTCTGCAGAGCATAACAGAATGAAAGAGGCTGATCTGAATAGTGGAAAAAAGCAGTAAGCAAAACCGTGAAGCCTGGGATTTCAGGAATTCTCCCCAGTAAATGGAGTTGCATTCACAGGTGCAAAAAGAGACCTTTGAATCCCTATTCTTAACTGAGAGCTCTAGTTTACAAAAGGTTATAATGCTGAGAAGGGTTAGAGAGGGACAAGGAGACAGAAATTGCTTCTCACCTATCTCCTGAAAGCAGTAGTTAAGTTTCTTTTCTTTTCTTTTATAAAGGAATTAAAATTCTACTTTAACGAGAAACTGTGAGCTGTGAATTACAACTGAAGAAGAATACCTTCCTGTGTCTGGTGGACATAAAGGCCGTATCCATCATAATGAAGCTTATGTATCCATTGAAAGCTCCTAAAACAACAAGGTGGTTGATGTTAACTCCCTGCTCTGCCATCAGTGAAGGATTCTTCCCATTTGAGATCTCTTTGCCTTCACATTATACCTATCTTTTTATAGGACTTACGCATGATGAAAAAGGCTGTGTCTGTGGGTAAACCTGACTGTCTCAGGTAAAAAGCCAAAGAAGGTAGAAGAAACAGAACATCATTCTAGTTTTGAAATGTCTTGCCATTATGCATGTTTCTTTGTACTTAATGCTCATCTGCATGTATCTATATCTCATGCTGAACCATAAGATTCTGCCTGCAGATCATATGAGTAGTCTCAGCTCAGTATTCAGTGAAAAAGATGGTCAGATGCCTAAAGTTAGGTGCCACAAAGCTCTGTGTCATGACACCTAAATGCCTTTGAGTCTCTGGGCCAACTTGCTACAGCTAAATCAGAGCCTCAAGCAGTCATTTTTCTTGTTAGTGCTTAAGGCTGGCTCCAGGAAAAGCCTTGATAAAATATGAAAGCCTTTCCTCAAGAATGGAATAAAATGTCTCAGGCCAAGGGATTATCATCAATATATCTACAGGGAGCATTAAAATACCCATAATCTAAGCATAATTATCCATCTCCTTTTCTGTCTAAAACAAAATTGCACATCTGAAGTGATACATTTCTAGCACTGCTAGCCCAGAACATAATGCACTGGCTCCAATGTAATGCACTGCAGTCAGCCATTAACAGCCAGGCTTTTTGGCTTTTTAAAGACATGGACAGCAGTACTTCTGTACTAGCTGTAAAGCTGCTAGCTAATATAACATATATTTGCTCATTCGGATAGGTTAGTCATCCAGCAGTTCAAAGTGTCAATTTTATATGTATTATGTATCAGTTCTTTAAAAATGTTATAATTAGCATTATAAAAATGCTAATAGTTGGAGCAATACGTGGTAATTATTGTATTTTCATACAGCATCAGTCTGTCTGTATATTGCCACTGGAGGCCCTCAACTTTCTCAATTGGACTACGAAGAGACTAGCATAAACATTTCTAGATTACACTCACTTCTAACACTGAGCCCACTGCAAATATTTCCTTGACCACAAGAGTATCTGGAACACATCTATGGAAAATAACATTTTAAAATGAGGAAAAAGTAATGTACACAAGAAAGCACTGTAGAGTATTATTTCCTGAGAGACTGCATAATTGTACATATATGGCAAATTAAAAAATCCCTCAAAGCTTCAGACATCTGACACGACTAATACCTGAATAATTTCTTATTAATTATTAAATGGATATATCAATATTTGGAGAATGTATAGATATATAAAAGTAAATAAATCTTCACATTTTGAGGGTTCTTCCTTTTACCCAATGGAAATAATGAAGAACGAAGAAGAATAAATATAAGATATTAATTTCTTATTTGGGAAAATAATTTTTTAGTAATTAATCTTTTAAATAAGAGGCTTCATAATGAATATACTAAACCATGTAGAGAAAAAAAAAAAAAGGACCATCCAGTAAATTAATTATATTAAAATAAAAGCTGAATAAGCCATTGAAGTATGCATTTTAAACATCCCTTTCTGGCTTAGCCCCATATTATAAGATGTGAATTCAGTATGCCATGAGATGAAATAATAAATCCAGATATGAAGGCAATCTAATTTTAATCAACCACTGAACAAAATAATGTTCTTAATACTTTGAGAATGACACTTAGCCATGTTAGCCACTTAAGCAGAGAATTTTTAAAGTATGCATCAAGAAAAGCAAGATTTACAACCTGAAAGAAATCTAAATAATTCTAGAAATCTTACCGAACACCCATGCTCATATCCAGATACATACATATACTGAAAAACTGACCAACACTACTGCTTAAATTATTAGTTTAATATCAACCGTTTAATTTTTTAATATAACATAAAGAAAGTATGACTACATTAAGGTATTTTAAAGCCTTTTCAGCACTCCTGTATTTAGAAAATACAAAAATCTGGGTTTTTACCTCCATCAGACACAAAGATGGACTTCTGGCTATTCAAATTATACCTTTAATTGGGAAGTAAGGAGAAAGAAGGGCAAGAGATGATATTTTAGGCAAATCCCAGAGTTTGTAAAGCTCTGACCAAACGATACAGATAAATTTAGAAGTACATTGTGTGTGACATGTCAGTTGTAACTGCAGCCTCACTATTCTCTGCTTTAGTAACAGTTTGTAGTCTTGAGTCATATAACCTGCTCAGATGTGCAAGATACAGAAGTCTTATAGATGTCTGTGATGGAAAATGACTAAACATAGCAGCAGAAATGCACCATGTGCTGTTATCTGACCTTTTTCAGTAATGCCAGAGGCTTTTTTTCTATGCTACTGCTAGTTGTCATTATTAACAGTGACCACAAATTTCTTTCTGTCAAAGGAATCAAACCACAGGAGAGAAGTTTCTTAGGGCCCCAGTACAGAGAAGGTCACTGGTGCTTGATCTCATCAAGCTATATTCCTTCTTATTAGAAAAGACAGGTGAGAATATGAGTAGTTGACACCCTTAAGATTTTTAAGAACATTGGAAAGCTGTTATCGGAGTTTCAGATCAGCAAACAGCATATCCTATTGATCAAGATTCGTCTTCTTGATATTGAGGAAAAAAAATGCTGTTCTGTTCTCCTGCCTCTTCACTTAGACAAATTAAATTCCACCATGTCATGCTGATTTTTTTTAGCATTGATTTTTTTTCAATCTTTGCTTGACATTTGAGGTTCAGAGTGAGATCCAGAAAAGAAAGAGAGTAGAACAATAATGCTGTATGCAGTCTGCAACCTTCAGTGCATCCATGATATACAGAAGATGACAAGCCAGATGGATATTAAGCCATTTTCCTTTTGTGTTATTATGTAGTTTGCCTCAAATATGCTGCCAAACAGTCAGGGAGCACATCACAAGAGGCAGCTTCTTGATAACAACTGCAAAGCAGCACGTCTACCTACGGTAAAAATGTCTTTTTCAATACACGCGGTAGGAGCTCCCTCTACTGGCCATTTTCAGCTTTCCGGTTTTGGCAAGTGCAAGACACCCAAATGCATTTGAATTATATACACATGGAGTACTTTCATTTTCTTTATCACATAAAAGAAGTCATCATGTAGAGTAAAACATGTCTACTATAGGCATTATTTATTCAGAACGCCACATTATGGCGTTAATACTACATAATCATGATTCATTACCACAATTCCTTAAGTAAAACATCTGTTTAGATAAACTAATTTTAGAGGTTTCACATTTTGTGAGAAGTATCTGCTTTGGGGGGCCAGTGTAAGCTGTGTAGCTGCACTTAGATGGATGTGGCCTTTTAGCTAAAAGATACAAGTCTCAGATAGCAATTTCAGGAAATTCTTAGTTTATTAACAATTATGCATCTTCTAAAAACAAGATGCCCAATTCCACCCATTGGCTAATGGGTGGAAAAAATGTTAAAAAAGATAATTTCTTAAAGGTCTACTTTGGTGGGTTACAGTGGTAGCATACGTCCAATGCTAAAAAGAAAGAACTATATTGTAAAAAGAAATATCTAATGGCTACAAAGACAGACGTGCAAGAGGACTACACATAGTGACTCCAAATTATCTCAAAAAGGAAGAGACTAGTAAACAAGGAAATGTTGATGCTCTCGCAGGGTTTTAGGTTTTGCAGACAATAGTCTTGATTAAAGACACTCCTTGGTTGAATGACGAAAGGCAATATCGTTGACGCAATACCAGGCAAGAGAGAAAACAAGAAAAATCTGGTTTGAGAAGTAACTTTGGAGTATTTGCCAAGAGATATTCAATTTTCATGAATCAAGATGTGTTATAAGTGATGAAATACAAGATCCCTTCACATCAGGGAAGAATACTGCCTTTGGTTCTACGTAGATTAGGCTTTTCTTATCAGTGTTAAGATTTTATAAATCATTGCGAAAACTTATGAAATCGCTGACTTTGATAATTATAATGTAAAATAAAATATGACTATATAAAAAATATTGTTTCCATACTTCTTAGGCCTCTTTATTTTGTCAGTGCTATTTTCAGAGACATCCAGAAAGCCGAACATGATCAGAACAATGTTTGTCCTTCTGTTTCCACACAGTTCTTTTAAAGTTGAAGTCAGATAAGTCACATATATATTTCAATGCTCTGCACCTCAGGGTGAAACTTCAGGCTGTCATCTAGGGCTTAGTGATAAAAGAAGGACTGATTAAAAGAGACTGACATTACAGAGCTGATAGAGTTGAAGGACTCTAAGGGCTTCCATGTTATTAAAAATCACTCATGATTTTCTTTCAAGAGGATTGTTTCAAACAATTAGGTTTAAATATTAATTCAAACCAACATTTGTTGCCCCTCTATGCTCTGTATTTCTGGATGCTTCATTCCAAAATTATTTGAATGTCATCTGTATCTCTCACATAAAAATCCAACAAAATGCTATCTATATTGTTGAAGTTTAAGAGGTCTATCAATAAATGAATTTTTATTAAATTCTACCTAGGCAGACAGCAGCTGAACAGGGAATGTTTACTGTCGTGGCTTTTCCACAAGGAAATCTGATTTAAAGTCTAATTTGGATGCAACAATTTAATATTTACAGTCATGCCAACTATACTGTTTAACAGCAGGTTTCCTGCTTAAAATTCAGGAATTACTGTATTCAGTAAAATATTAATACAGTGCACTTATACACTGCCTCGGTTACAGGATCTTAAAATGCTTTTAAAGCATTATTTCAGCCTGACATCATCCCTGAGAGGAAGGGACTGGCAAGAAGCTTTATACTTGCTTTTCAAAGTAGCTGAGTAACAGGGAAGATACAGTCCTGGCCAAAGGGCCAAAGGCAAGTCAATAACAGAATCAGGAAAAGAATTTACAAGTTCTGATTCCTAATTTTCTCCCACTATTAAATTACATCTACTCTCAAACTTCCCCCTACATTGCCAGTTATGGCCTTAGATAAGCATGCATACTCTTACTTATCTTTTCCAGGACTTTGTGAGAATATCTGCACATTGTATTCAATGTATTCTATTCATTGAAAATCTGCATGAATGTTGTACTTTGTTGGTAATTGTATGAAATCTAGCACAAGAAGCCCTCGATACAAAGCTATATCATTTAACATTTGTGTGTATCTATCTTCTACGTATTATTTAGTTTGATAATGTAAATTAATGTTATTGTTAAAATACATAGAATGTATCACTAGACGCTACTTCACACCAATGAAATAACATCTGAATCATGTAACCTTACATCAATCAATGAACAGTATTCACATGAACAGTCTAAAACTGACCAACTTGAAAGAACACGGAAGCTTTTTAACAGGTTAGGTAAATGCTAAATCCCTGAATTATCAGATTAACAGCTGAAAAGGAGTAGGGATTCAACTTCATTCTTTGAGCTCCTGTCATCCCTATCCTTAGTATGAGCAGTACTGTAACTGAGTCAGTTATTGCCAATATAAAGTGCTAAGTTACAATTTTGATAGGGCAGAATACCAAAGAAGTGGAAAATTAAAATGGAACCACAAGACCTATGAGAAGAAAGATTTTAACATCTCACAAAATGAACTTAGTTCTCACTTCAGTGAAAAGAACAGGAGTATGTAACTTTCAAATGTTTTCCACACCATAATTACACCATAAAGTTTTCCTTAGGATGGGATATTATTCTAACAGCATTACTTATTTGCTAGGAGAAGATTTCTTAGAATTACTTATTCTTTTCTAGATCTTTCATTTCTTTAAGGGTGATTTACCAATAGAGAACAATGACAAAATCTTACTGCCTTTGCCAAAAGACTCTGAAAAGTCTTGTTTACTGTGATGTAGGGTATTCTAAAATGCTACTACTGTTGGAGGTTTTTGACTTGCAGTGTGTTTTCTTTTGTCATTTCATAAAATGCGTAATGTCAGTTTATATCTCTAGTTTCTCTGTATCTCCTCTCCTGTCTGTCTCTTTCTGTAAAATGCTTTCGTGCATTGTTTAGTTGATGTCAAGAACTGTGGATAGAAAGTAAGTAGTTCTCCCATTGACTGCTAATACAATTCAAAGAACTCTGTAATATCAGAACAAAAGAAAAACGGAACAGTGAAAATCTAATGGTATGTAAGAGGTGTAAAAGGTGAACCTTCTGGTTTTTTATGCAGCTTTAAACATATAATTATTCTTTAGTATGATTCTTTAGTAACCATACAGTTGCATTAATACTGCGAACACACTAAACTGTAGTATTATCTGAACATATGTGTTTTTAATGACCTTGTCACCAAAGCTTTCCAGGATTCAATCACTGAAAAATCCACATTTTTATTTTATAATACAGAGGCAGTTTGAAGTAAAACTTTATTTCGCTAAGATATTCCATAAATACACAGAGATCACAATCTCACAGATATGAAATATTGTGTCTCCTGCTGATATAACTGATGAAGAAATGGGAAAGAAGATACATAGATGAAAGGAGTCCCGCTCGCATATTATACTGGCTTTCTTAATCTGCTAGACATTTTCAGAGGATTCTTGCTTTCTTTTTTTGGGTAATAGGTGGAATTACTGAAAAATAGGCCTTTCAAGTAAACCTGCTATATGAGGAATAAAAAAAGTGTCCCTCTTTACCTTCTTATAAAACATCAATTAAGAAAAAAAGATCTCAAATTACTTGCCAGTTGCTGATTTTATCTTTTTTTTAGAATTGTTTTCAGTTTTTACAGTATATTCTGAAGGCAAAAATTTAACCAGTTCTGAGTAATACGATGTATACAGCAGATCCAAGGACATACCTATGTCATCTTAGAATGTAAAGTCATGACTGAAATAAATAAATAAGCTAAGACCAAAGTGATGCCACAATATAATAGCCTTCATTCTTTTAAGATGAAACATGAAACTCTGAGTCTGAAAACTCTGAAGTAGAGGGGAAACTGGTCTCCACAGTCACTTGTCACCGTGTACTTCATGTGTTTGCATGCTACTGATTCTCCCCACAGTTTATAAGTCCAAAAATACGTGTAGCAAAGCCTATACTGTGCACTTGCTGTTTTGTAAGAGTTTAGATCTGAGCATCCTATGACAGAGAACTTAGCTTCCATACTTCTGATGGAATCACACCACTGAATAACAACTTGTGATTCCTGACTATACGTTCCAGTCTGAAAAAACTCTTTAGACCAACTAAGAACGTACTTTAAAGAAAGACTTAAACATTTACCTACTAACATGACATTGAATTGCAACTTTAACCAACACTCTTCATCTTTGCAGACTGCACTGCGTATCGTCATCATAAATTCTGCAAATTACATGCTGAAGATGCAACTGTTTGTTGCACAACCTGAAGATGCAACTGTTTGTTGCATCTTCAGGTTGTTCAGTTAAACAACTCTCCCCAGAACAGATTGCAAGCTAGGAATTTTTCCAAGAAATATTGTATATCGTTACAGATTCAAAACCAACTTCCACACATCATTACTAGACTAAAAAACAATAAATGATCAAACTAATGGTCAAAATTGTGTGTGCCAATCATTTTTAATATGAAAACGTTCTTAGTAGAATTAAACAAATAATGCTTGTTATTTCTTTATTATTTTTTATTATTTTCATTTATTCTTTCAAAGAGAACAGAGAATTCTCAGGAGAGGTGGACTGCAGGTATGACAAGGCTGACAAGGGCAAACTGTCCATCGTGCAGTACAAAAAACATAATATGACAAGAACAATGAAGCACTTTTCAGAAGCGACCATCAGATGAGCTATCAAAGAAAGAAAACTCTAACTAGTAATAATGAGGTCTACAATAAAATTCGTATTTTTAATACCTGAGACTTGATAATTTTTTTCCTCCTCACAAAAAAATAGTTATTTTTTAGAACCCCTTTTAAGAAGTTTAATTAGTTACCTTTCAGAGTTCCTTTAAAGAAACTTAAATGCTACAAAAGAAAACACCTCTAGGAAAAAAAAAAAAACAAAAACCACACACACAAAAAATCAATCAATCAAATGTCAAGAATTATGAAGACAGTGAAGATTTGAGTAAAGTGCTTCTGCTGTTGAAGTAAATGGCTGCAAAAACCAATAGCCTGGTGAGTGTGATAGATTGGGGATGCCTGGTTACTTAACAACACTCACCTTCGGTAATTTTAAATTATAGAAAACTTTCTTCTTCTTGGATTGTGTAAGAATATTCACTTTATACTTCCTGTACAAGTATTTTAACCTGCTCAGATTTGATCAAACCCAAAACAGCTCTGTGTTTCGGATGCAGGCCTGCTGTTAATAAACAAATAAATGAAGCATATAGATACAGAAGCAAGAAAACAAAGCCACTGAAGATCCACTGGTTATCAGTATCAGATTCATTATTTTATAGTTGTCATCACAAGCTCTTAAAAGCCATGTTAAAAAGTATATTTTGGTTATGAATTACATGTGGAATTAGCATTTGCAATCACTTGTATGAATCAAAGAGAAACTGAATTACGCATTAAAATGGACGCCTTACATTCTGTTCCTGTATTTTGATTCTCAAAATCTTTCATTTGGTAAAGGTGAACTGACTGATCTTATAGTAGTTATTCTAGAAGAATTTCATAGGTATTTATTTTTAATATAATACTTTGGAAATACTTAATTGTTTGGAAATCTTTAAAGATCAGGAATATTAAAAAAAAAAAATCTCCATGCCACATTATGCTATTTGTTATGCTGGACACAGCCATAGGAGATAGCTGGCTCTCTCTGCCTAATGGATTTTTGTATTGCTCTCTAGATTGCAATAAGGATCACTTACATGAAAATGTAGGCACACTTACATTCACACTCTCAATTCCAGGGTTTTTCTACAAAGTACAGAAAAAAAACACCTAGTTTTTTATTCAGCAAATTAAAGATATAAAAAGAGAGGCAGTAGCCATAAAGTGGTCCCCTCTAAAAAAATTTCAATAGACAATACTTTTAAAATTATGTTTATCTTGGTCTCTCTATATTAAGAATACCCTTACAGAATCTTTATTTCTTTATATAACAATCCAGTATGTATTTTAGCTTTTTTCCTTCAGGATTTTTTCTATTTTTTTTTAATAACTTGATACGCAACGATCAATTTGGCTGGAGTATACAGAGTTAATTTTTTAAGGTTTTATTTTGGTACCTAAATCCTGAGACAAGTGTGTCTGGAAAGAATGATGAAATCTACCTATGCAACTAGATCCGTGGTTTTTTTGCAAGCCCACTCACCCATTTTCTAAAGCATATAAAAGCTGGCATAGCAGCATTCGGTTTGGATGGCTATTAGCATATAATTAATAGCAAGTCTGAGGTTCTTGCTTTCTACATGTTAAATTGCATCAACATTAGGCAGTGAGAAAGAACAGCAACAGCCTCAGGTATTGTCAGGTACACAGAGAAGTTCATCCTGAAGATCATCCTGTAACTCAGCTCAAGTATTATGAACTCTTTAAAAATAAGCTTTGTTTCTCTTTCCTTATGAATGGAAATGTTCAAGAAGTTTACTTTTGGCAGACAACATGCCCTTCATGATGACATTGTGAGCAAGGTTGCATGTGCAGTGTGTTTAAAGGCAGCCTATACGTATGTTTCAGCTGAGAAATGGCAATCCACATATGGCAATAGTGAGCATTTTAGTCCACCTTGAGCTCATTTTGGTACATGCTCAAACAGGTTAGCTTCAGCTGATTCTACATCCTCTTACATGTAAGTTGATGCCTCCCAGAAGTGAAAGGATTGGTTCTTGCTTGGTTAATTGGAAGGAGATCTGGCTGTCTGGACAGAAGGCTTACTAAGTCATCCCTGTGCTTGGCCATGCATTATAGACGTTCTCTAAGAAGTACTGAGCTATTCATTTTAGTCTGTTTCTCTGTCCATTTGGTACTTTAAATGGACATTCTGATTTACCATTAAGCCCCCCCCCCCCCTTTTTTTTTTTCTTTCCTCCTCCCCCCCCCCCCCCAACTAGGAGGAAAAGGGAGAAGGATGCAGAGAAAGTGCATTAGCTGAGAAATTATGTTTCAGAACACAGTATCACAGTCATTATGTGCTCTAACTCACTGCCTTCCCAACGTATATGTATGATCCTAATTTCCAAACTAAGCTGTGAGTCAAGAAGTTTGCCAGCATTTCCCAATCACTAAGAAATGTAACTTACTCTGCAGTCAATAGTTAACAGTTGGCAGGAGCGTACCCTTTGGTTTGGAATTGATTTTGCATTTGTTCAAGGATGACAAGCATGCTGACAAGCGAGACCAGATAATTCAAATTTATCAGTTCTGACTTGCTGAATAACCATGTCAGATACACATAGATGATGGATGGCTCCCAAACTGGCACTAAGACACAAGTTAGTGAAGGTGATAAACAAAAAATTAGCCTTGTCTATGCTGAATATCCTAATACTCCAAAATGCCAAATGGCATTATTCCAGTATCTTCTCAAACATACTAAAACAAACAAACAAACAAAAAAAACAATTGGTAAAGCATCTATTTGGACTATAGTAACTGTTGGACAAGAAATACTGATGTCCACATGCTATGAAAGATCAAGACCTTAAATAGCAGTCATGTAGTCTGATATTAGTGGCCGAGAGAGGATATAATATGAATAACTCCCACCCACTCCTTGCAGTTGCTGCCTGCAGTGATAATAAAAGCAAAGTTAATTTCTGACTTTGGTGTGACAGCCATTGATTTTGTCTGAAATGGCAGTATATCATCAATGACATTCATGACTGATAATGGAAGAGATACTTTAGCTGTAGTTGGGGGCAGAGGGTATTTTGGGAGGAAGGACATGAATGCATAATCTTGACTGGCCACGTTTGAGAAGAATATGTCTTCACATTGAAGCCTGTAGCTTCCAAGAGTTCCTAGAGCATGAAGAAATGCCGTCTTCACCCTGTTTTCTAGGACTTTTATTCTGGCAGACTGGATGCTGGAGAACTAATTCTGTTATGCTAAGGAATACTTCAGTAGCCTAAACCAAATTCAGGGACACTTCCAGATCCTGACAAACATTGACCAAACTGTAGAAAACACAAAAATGGGTCAAGCTGTGCATGTATTCTATGCAGTGACAGTAATTAACAGAAAATCCTTGAAGGCTAAAAATCTAAACCACTAAAACTTTGAGACATATCAGGGAAGTAATTCCTTAAATATAACCAGAAACAAGTGATATCTGTTCTGAGCTAATATTAAGAAACAAGTGATATCTGTTCTGAGCTAGTATTACATTAAAATAACCAAGAAAGAATCCTGGACTACATAACTAATATAGGAACAACTTCTGGTTTCAGCAGAGGCAGCATTAATAGCACACCAATGTTTGGCATTGCAGAATGGTGGAAGAACATGCCAAGCCAATGCACTTGGCAGGGAAAAGTCTCTGCTATTATGCTACAGCAGCAGGGGGCAGGGTGGAGCCAGGACAGGCGGCTTGAATTAGGCACGCAGTTATTCCATACTGCGTGACATCATGCAAAAGGCCATTAAGTTTTGGGAAGTCAGCTAAGCCCTGGCCATTGCTTAGGGATTGGCTGTGTGCCGGTCAGCAGGTGGTGAGAAGTCACACTGCCAGCTGGGTGTCTGTTGACAAACAGTACTACTGTTAGCTGGGTGACAGCCGGTGGGGTGGTAATTGCATTGTAGAAAGGAAGTGAGTGTAGGTATACAGCATGGGCTGCTTAGGGGAATCACTTCAGCGTGGTTGGAGCTGAGGCTTCAGGGATTAGGACCAGACAGATGTCTTTTAAAGATCATCCATCTCCCTCTTCCTGCAAGACTCCACCAAACCCATTTCATAGGACCTGGGACAAGCATGAGACCATGAGAAGACTTTTAAGAGCATGCCTTTATGTAAAGGAAGAGGGAAGAGAAGACTGACTACACAGAGATGGTTATCATTTGTTTTTATATAGGTCTAACACTTTGATTCCATTAGAAAGCGACCTGAAAGAAGCTGTGGCTTTTAACACGGTTCCACTGGAGTCTCATGATCCTACTCATACAGAATCTCTATGTGGATGATAACAGTAACTGATCTCCCCTGAAAGCATCTGTGCTTTAGCAATAATAACTAGTGTTGCTGCTTGCTAAAGAAAAAGGACATTTGCAGATATTTGGTGTTAAATTTTCTCCACGCAGTTGTTCACCAGAAGCTGACTTTACTGACATTTAAAATGCCGTGTGAGACAGCACTCCTTGGTCAAACATTTGCTTGATGCTATGGCTGCACTTAATTATTTATTGTGGTTGTTTCAGATGATACAAGATCTGGGAATACTTATCCTGCCTATTGTCAGTTTGATGTTTGCTGTTTTAGGTTTTTCCCCAGGAGCATCATATAAAACAAACCAGTAAACAAGCAACTACAAACTGATAAATATGCTGCATTCACACATACACACAAAAGCCTCAGGTTGGCTTGTTTATTTTCAAATTATTCTAAGTGGGAATAATTTTTCTTCACATATGAAAGCCAACATCTTTATGAGAACAGAGCAATTAATATGAGAAAACTCTTCTGACTTACACCCCACAACTCTTATCTATTGAGTCACCACTTACCTACATTGCTGCAACAAGTTCATTTGGAAGGTTGATCATTCAACAGATGATTCATACGAATCAGACTAATTGAAGATTTAATAATACTATAACCAGAGCTCATCTGGCTGTTGTTAAAGTAATGGTGAAAACAGCCCATCACTTCAAATTAATCAAAATGCAACTTAATACAATTCAGTAACAATCAGGAAAATAAAATTCAGTGGAACTAAAGAAAGAATTTATACACAGGATTCACTAAACATTCATAAGGTCTGAGATAGAAAATGCTAGGTATCATCCCTAAAACATGCCGATACTAAACTCTCTCTTGCTCCTTACAGTCCCTTTTGAGGACTCTATACAGAACGTCTCATTGGATTTGTCTTTCATGTGCTCTTAATGCTAACAATAGAATGATGGCATTGTCTTTGACACTGCCTAATCTGTACAATGATAATTTGAATGCATTTATTTCCAAGCTATTGTTTTAGGTGACAAGTGCCAACCCCCATTCTCGATCTACGGTGTCATTCTGAAGGCACATAATATAAAATTCCATATTCATTCAGCTTAACAAAGAGAAAAATGTTGGAGAGTGATAATTCTCTTAGCTGCTATTGTATTTGTCAAAGGTCTCCATATTTCTCTACCAGATTAGTGATCTTGATTCAGCACACTGTCATTTTATTCAGTTCAGAACTGGAAGAGGACATTAAAGCATTCAATCCTGAAACATATTAGATCTGCAAGTACAAAGATAAGAAGAGAGACTGCATACAAATGTGAAGTCCATTTCATCAACATTTATTTGTATGTCCTCAAGATAAGCCGTCAAAAAAGAAGGAAAGAATAGTTTTCCATGCGCTCAGGAACTGTCAAGAGAAGACTTGCCTCTACATGCCATGGCCAATTCAGGATAACAAACAAACAAAAAAATTAAATATGGGTAACTCTTTGGAGCACGTATTTCTCCCGCAGAATTAAGTTATTCTGTTTTGATTTTTGGTATAAAAAATATTAAATCATTTTTAATAAAAGAGAGAAAAGCAACCTGAAACATTCCTGTTTCCTAAAAATCTGTCACTGTTGAAGGAACAGTGAAGTGAAACACTCAGATGAAAGCTACCACTGAAGTACAAAGCTCACTTCTGGAAATTTCAGTTATCTTCTTCTTGGTTACAGTGAGCTTTCAATGGATTTGACGCTGTAATTACTAGGTTTCTTAAAAAATAATAATAATGTATGTGTGTTGCAATTTATGTGTGGTACTAAACTTTCCAGTGTATTGCCTTTATCCCTTTAAAACGAGAGATAAAACTATGGCATCATATTTTGTAATTAATAAACAAAAACAAAACAAAACAGCAAAACAGCTTTTAGAACAAACATGAGTACTTTCATTTTTCAGTCAGTGGGTGACTAGACTAAAGACAAGGTACAGTAACCAGTGGCACTGAGCCACAATCTAATTGAAATGCAAACGGTGCTGCAGAGCGCCAGGGAATGTTTGGCTTATTGTAAGAAAGCTAACCTTGAGAATTCAATTTCCTTTGTCCAAGAAATGCCATCACTAATCCAATAGTGTAGTTCATTTGTAATTAGTGATCCATCAGGCAAATTTCCATAACCATTAACAAAAATTATTGTTTAAAAGGACCATTAAAAAATCTACAGATCCCTGCTCCTAACCTAGTCTAAAGTACACTGGGATCCTTTCAGCTACGTTCTTACGGAAAAGGAACAAATCTGTGTATGTAACTAATTTTCTATATATTAATCAGATTTTTTTCTTTTTTCCATGTTATATTCCTGTTTAGATATAACACTGACCTGTCACACTTTGAATTCTGAAATATTCTGGATACTTACTTCTCTAAAAGTTTTTAAAGCATCAAAAAAACCTGTGAGATTACATCACTTTAAAAACACCTTTTCCTTATCTCCACAAACATTTGTTTTATACATCATCACAAGCAAGCTTACGCAAAATCTTGTGAATATTTCCGTTTATTCACATTGATTTATTCATGTGACCTCTCTAGAGAATAGAAAAAGCTTTCCTCTGGCTGCACCTTTTCAAACTTCCAACGTTTCTTACCTTTTCCTTATAACCAGCTAGTAGCAGAACTGGAATAAACTTTGACTTGCTGGTGGTTTGAAAAAGTCTTCACAGGAATAGGGAACATTTGAGTCATATACAGAGGAGAAAAGAAACCTTTCTAGCAGTAGTGGCAGTAAAACAGGAGAATAGACTGGGAGATTATGAAGCCCACATTAAGAGAGACCTGTAAAGACAGATTAGACAACCACCTGCTAGTAGTACTGTTAATCCTCTCTTGTAGAAAAAGAGTGTCTGCCTAAAAACCTTTCTGGTTGTGACTACATAGCAAGTGACTGTGACATGCGTAGTCTCTTATCCCATCCCACCATTCTTTGCTGATGCATTCATAAGCATTTTGACACCCATATTACAGCAATTTTCCAAATGAAAACAACACATTGCTGCACCTGTGACTTTAGATATTGTCATGCTGCAGTATCCAGAAGAGTACTTCATAGGCCCAAATTCTCTTATGTGCTGCTTGAATTGTGATGACTTTGTGAGGTTACATTAATACCACACAATTCCTATGCAATGCCCAGTATATTTGATCCTGAAAAACAGAGCCAGTGAGAAAGACAGCCATTCTCATTGTCATGGTTTTGACAATGAGACTTCTGTCTACTTGATAGAGGACACTAAGCTAACACCAACTAATTGATCTTCTAGGTACTGAGAGTTTGCAGTCCATAAAGATCCACAGACACTTCCCACTAGCAGCTTCAGTCCTCTCAATTCTTTGATCCTGTCAAATATAGGATTAAAAACATTACCCCATAACAATGACTAGGTTTTGCTTTATGATATATTCTGGTCCATGCTGCCCTGGAGCCAAAACTGTAGGGCACAATCTCAGAAACACATTTATTTCTTCATAAACTATGGGAAAGAAGTTTCTCATCTCCCTCTGCCTCTTTTTCAAGAAATGCACTACTGGGACAGGCCAATAGTTCAGCTTAATATTCTGTCTCTAGCAGTGACAGTAAAAGATGCTCTTTATGGAAATGACATAAGCTTAGCTACTTCCTGCAATCCATTGTTTTTTTCTCCTCCAACAGTCATTTGGATTAGAGGTGGTAGAACATGCACCTCTGCCAGTCTTCTTACATATCCTTCTATAAACATGGCCATGAATTTCTCTAACTTGCCTTGGATCCATCTGACACTGCCTTCCCCTACTATTTCCTAGGGTAACAAATTCTAGAATTTCACTTCCTGCAGTGGTGACTACTTCCTCAGTTTAGCTGTGGTCCTCTTGTGGGCCCCCACTTAATGCCGTAAGTGACTGCTGCATAATACGCATGCATATTTTCATATGTTCATTCTAACACTTTCATGCTCAATTGCATGTCCAGGAAAAGTAATGTATATAGGCTTTTGATGACACCAGCATGAAACCTTTTATTCCCCAGCAATGCCTCATAGCGTTCAGAGGACTTCTGGAGTAAGGTTGTATATTTGCTTATGTATCGCCGAAGTGAGTCTATAATGTCTATTATAAGTAATACTTAATCTTCTATCAGAATACTATTGAAATTTCATCATGATCTTGTACTAATTCTGTTATTTATCGATGATCAACATTTGTAGCAATTATATTTTCATAAAATATACCTGAATTAATATTCACCAATTTAATTCTTCAAGACTATGATATTCCTGTTATAAAATTATGATACTCAAATCTTAAGAATAATAAAAAATAATGTCCTCCAAAAAAGGTCAGAACTACTTTAGGGGGACAAAGGCTTGCATTTTTAGCTAGCCAAATAAGATATTAAATGCAGAAATAGTCAGTTATTAGCTATTGAAATCATGTTTCAGAACATCTTTAAAGGAAAAAAAAAGAGTTTTGGCTTAAAAGCTTGAGATGTAATTAATATGTGCTTAGTAAATAATAACTCTATAAAATCTATTTTTTATTATTTAATAATAAATCTATTTATATTTACTATTTACTATAATAAACCTATTTCTTATTTAATAATAAGAAGAACCTCTTATAAAAACAGGCTGCAGATTAAACAAAAATCAAAAAACCTCTCTCTGAAAAGTTATGAAGTCAAATAAAATAGTGCATCTTTTTGTTCACTGTACTTTGATGACCAGAAGGCGTTTCATGTAACTGCTTAGATAAGAATGCAGAAGAACAAAAAAAGGTCTGACAGAAATAGTCATACGTATTTTTGCAAAACATATCCTACAAAGCATTTTAGAAGAAAACTAAACAAACAGAGGCTTTTTAGTATCTTAATGCTTATCTTATATTCTGGAAAAATAGTGAATCTATTATGAAAGTGTCTTAATAATGGACTGCATCATCTAAGCATAATTTAATTATAGTATCATTAAGATTGGAAAAGACATCTAGGATCATCTAGTCCAACCATCAGCCCACGACCACTAAACCGTGCCCCTCAGTGCCACATCAATAAGTTTCTTGAACACCTCCAGGGATGGTGACTCCACCACCACTCTGTACAGCCTGTGCCAATGCACCACCAATTTTTCTGAAGAGAAATTTTCTCTAATATCCAACCTGAACCTCCTCTGGAGCAATATTAAGTCATTAATTTCACAGAATTAATACTAATACATGTATAAAGCTATGCATAAAGTTGAAGTCTTTAGTATTAAAGGCAATGTGTTTTGACAAGTTGTTTCAAAGATAGCCTTCCTGAAATGTTCTAAAAACAAACAAACAAGCAAACAAACAATGGCAGGACTTGATAATGCTTGGCAATAAATTTCTATCCCAGTTGTTCAGACCTTTGTCTCCTAGAAGATAATATCTGACTGTGAAACAGAAGTCACGGAGTCTGCTTTCTTTATGATTTTTGAACTACTAAGGTCCAGAGGTTCCTGATTATTTCTTGAAATATATATATATATATATTCTTGCATTTTTACTCAGCTAATTGCTTCAGGAGTTAGGCTTTGGGAAGAGGAAACCTGGTGGTTTACTACTGCAGTATATCTAGGACCAACTGAGTAAGACGTAAGACTGCCAATGCAACGAACAAAACACAAACATAGTTCCAAGAATTTCTAAATGAATTTGACTTGTAGTGTACAATTAACTAAGCAGTTTGAGATGCAGGGACAACCACTACAGTAACAGGAATAGCAGAAATAATTCCTATGTGATGGCATTGTTTTTTACAACTACTCTTCAACTGTTAGACGTTTTTTTTGAGAGCAGATTTTGACAGAAATGTTTGTTATCGTTATTTTGCTATCTTTGCAAAACTCCCTTTCCTCATCTCTTGGGCTTTTTGCCATGAAGTTAGGACTTCACAGACATGAATACCAAGTAGAGAAAAAAGGTTAGAAAACATGTGGGTTTCAGTACAGAGGTTGGTGCATATTTTGTGGTGACCTAAGATTCTATGGAGATAACACATATGTTGGCCATAATACTTGAAGGGCATGAGAACCACTGTTTGATTATATTAGTATCTATCTTCTCCCCTATATATTCAGCAGTCAGAAGTTTTGAAAAACAGTAATTTTTGCAGAAAACAAAATTTCAGTATATTTGGAAAGAGCAGGTCAAAACAGGAGGAAGAACGGAGAGAATGGGTCTGGAACAGTCTGCTTCATTTCCCCTACAGTGTTCTCTTTCCATCTCATGGGACTTAGGGAAGCTAGAAACCATTTTATTTTTACATTTTTATCCCTTCTTACACATTTTCAATATTACTCCCATTAATATTAAACTTAGTTTTTGTGGTCCTACTCTCCCTGCTGTTGCTAACATACAAAACAGAAAAAGGGTCAAGCCAGATAAAGGCAAGAATTTCCATCTCTGAAGTCTCTGGTGAGACAAGCAAATGGACAAAAACAGTATTTCAAGAAAATGCTCTGTAAGTGATCCTATAGAGCTTATTCTTGACGTGTCATGTGGAGACACACAAAGGACACCTTGGCATACGACAAAAAATGACTCATATGGAAGGAAACCTTCTGCATCATGAGCATCATGACACACTTCTTTTGGGTTTTAGGAAGACATTTTTGTCATCAAAATGTGTCAAGCAGGCACCGTTCAGGAATTTTTAAAGCTTTAATATCAAGAAGACAAAACTATTACTTTTGTTGCAATTTACATCCAGATAAGATAAACCAGCTGACTCCTAGAGATATATTTTCTTGAAGGATTTGATGAATTGCAGAAACAAGGAGGGTGAAAGCTCCTCAGTTTCACTCTGTTGTTTCCACTTCAGTTTTCAGGAAGAGCATACATCTGGACTAAGCTGTAAAAGGCCCACTGTGATCAAACTGGTTATATAGTACATTCAATATACGAGATATCTCTTGTGAGACAGTCATATATATAGCACCATTTTTCAGTGATTGTTGAGAGAGTTGCCTACTGCTTAAATCCTTTCAATAAATCTGTCATTTATTCAACTTGGTGTCCTGCACAATTAATGAGTATCATGATGTGACACTGCTTAGAGGCAAAACACAAATAAATGCTACCAAACATCATTATTAGACAGTAGGAGATCTGGGCGATACTAAGAAAAAATATTTTCAAAGTCAAATATTTATGGAGTCTTCCAAAGCAGAAAAATGCAGCTGCACTTTTGTAGTATGGCATTTACTGTGGCTGTTAGTTACAATATTTTTTTTTCTTCCCTTTAAAAATATCAGTATTTTCACTCTCCAGTTTTGTTGTTGTTGCTGCTGTTGGCAATTAAAGAGAAGAATACTGTAACTAAGAGACACCTCCTCTTCCCCGAGTATCTTCTGGAGTCAAGGAAATACCATCTTAATAACCACACTTTGCTGTTCACCGGGATTAACCATTCCTTTCTCTTTCTGTCGTAAATTAATTAGCCCATTCCAACAGCAAAGATCATAAAGGACAAAGTTAGTCAATATTTATGACGTATGATTTTGGGAGAAGAAAGGACTGCATGAGTTGAAAAACAGATCAGTTAATGCAGTTGGTTAAGTTCCAAGGAATTTAGAATTGCAGTAAGTGAAAAAAGATTTGTTAACACCACCACTTTGTTTAGACTTTTAATATTTTATTTCCTTTACTCTACTTTATGGTTAACTGTATTGTATTTTAATTGCTTGCTTGACACGCCAGCATCTCAGTAGGGATTCATGGGGGAGTTTTAAAACATTTTAAATAATTAATAGTAATTAATAGAGTGCATTAAATCAAGCCTCTGTAATATTCTCTTTGTCTTCTGTGTATGGTAACGCTTTCACAAGCTGAGAACTTAGCTCATCTTTTTACAATGTTTGAAGCTATTTACTTTTTCCGCATAAAATGTGAACTACTTTAGGAGCTTTTGTTCTGTAATATGCTCTCCTCTGTACTCCAAAAAGGCATCAAAAACATTGGAGGCATTTTCATATTCAATTTTTAATGAAAATGACATACTTGAAAAGTAGGCTCTGTCATAATTCAGGAAAGACAAATTTTGTGAACTTTATTAAAATAAAACCTACTGATATGGAATGGAGCTGTGAGGCTCTAAGGTCATTTTTATTTCACCATCTGAACTCGGGCACAGAACTCTAACTGCTGTTTATGATACACAACCTGATCTAAATCCACTGAAATCAGTAAGTCTTGTAACTGGTCTAAAGACCCTGCAATCAGGTGACTAAAGTCTCCAGTCAGAGCTAAATATGTTTAATGTCTTAGAGTCGCTGAAAGGCTGTTATTTATGATGTGCCAGAGCTTTAATCCCTTGTATGTAAGTATTAGAATAAATTGCATTCACATTTTCAGCTTTGTGATTTACACTGTTAAGATGCATTCTCATATTTAAATGAAGCATTTGTTATAAACACAAAGATACAATAGTATTATGTTTACTTTATCATGAGTTTAAAAAACACAAAAATATGCAGGCTTTGTTAAACAGTCTGAAAGAACGAATGCTTATTTCTAAATATCATCATTCCTGGAGATACAGAATTTAGGTAGCAATAAAAGGATTTGCAATTACTATATACCATCTCCCTGACTAAAAGGACCTTGAGATCTTTTAAAACACGCGCCTACACTATTGAATGAAGGCCGTTCATAACTTAGTATAACATAGTATTCCATGCAAGGTAAGACAGAGCAAAGGCATAGTAAAGTCTTTCATGTTTTTGTGTTTTTTTTTTTTCCCCTCCATTATATTTTCTGTTTTTCAGGGGAAAAATCTAATTTTAATTACCTTCACATTTGTTTGTAACAATGCACAATGCATACTTGAAACATTCTGACAGGCAGATTCATCTTCCAATGATGGAATTATTGGCTGTTAAAACTTCCCAGATTTTCTTAGAGCTACCTTACAAAAAGCACTACATATAATTCCTCACAGGTTTCAAACCCTACTCCTACCACCTACTCAAAGCAAAACTAACTTCATCATGTCAGGCTGCTGATGTGGCTGTGTTCCACCAAGCTCTGAAAATCTCCCTGGACAGGGACACTTCAGCTTCCCTGTGTAATCTGTTCAGGTACTTCACCTCTATCATGATAGTGAATTTTTTCCTTACACCCAATTGCAATTTAATTTACTGCAACTTGGTGTTGTTACCTCCTGTTCTTTCACCATGTGCCTTCTCTTCTATAGGCTATGAAAACCAGCTCCCTCTGCCTCTCCTTGAGCACCGTCTGCTCCAGTCTCCAAGCCATCCTCCTGCCTCTCAGCTGCACTCTCTGTGCATATGGACTAAATGTTGTGAAGCATGAAGAAGTACACAGATTTTTCAGATAAAATTTAAATGGATTCTTTTTCTTATGTTGGTTTTCTTTCTTTTTTTTTTTTTTCCCTTTTTGAACCCTAATTCCTTATTTCTGCTCAAATAAGAGTATAAGAGAGTCTTTCCTATTACGATGAATCTCCTCTTTCTTCTCCAATTAAGGTTGTCGAAATCACATTCTGTACAAGTGAGATGTATTTTTGAATAATAAACTATCCTATTTATACACTTTGTCATGCTGTCACAAATATCATTTTTCAAATGAGCATCACCTTTATATGCAAACTGAGTTGAAACAGACTACAAAAATTTACATGTCATCACTTATCAAGCATGAGCTCCAGCATTTAAGTAAATAAACTTAAAAATTAAGGAAAAAAAGAAAAAAAGAGATCTTTTTAAGGTCTTCAGGAACAATCATATGCCACTTTTTTTTTTTTTCTCTCCTCCATTTGTGCATACAAAGAGTCACAAATAAAAATGTTCCTTTCATTTTAGGGATGTGCTCAAACAAGTGACCTATTCTCCTTGAGGACCAATGATTTCTGTAGGAGTTAATTATCTGCTGTGAATTTTTATGAGATGTTATGTGTCCTGAACATCTGCATTCTATGTATGTTTTTTGTTCCAAGTTATTTAGTAATGATAATTACAATACCGTTTTTCAGATGTTCTTACTAGAAATAGAAGCATCTATAAAATACCTCAAAAGTAAACTCATGTTTTTTGCAACATTCAGGAAATTAATGTAGTTCTTCATTCAGAAGATGAATATATGAATATGTTTATGAATATATAATAAAAAGGTATACAGTATAAAAAATATGAATTCTTATGCACTTATACCTGATTTTCTCACTCCTTGCTGTCAGTGATAGGCAGACTACGAATACTACAGAATTTTGAAGAAAGAAAACTTAAATCCAGACCAATGTAGATCCTATCATCATTTGTCCCATATTTGCCATAACAGAAGTGTATTCACCTAATTCTAGTAAGCTATAGACAAAGAATTCTTCAGATAATGTTTTTCATACATTTTCTGATCATAAACTGGAAAGCATCATCGGGCAATTTAGGAACAAAACCAGTTAAGTTCACTGATTCTCAGGTTGGGAACTAAATTGCACTTACAAGGATGTGTAGATGGTGCTTCATCTTAATAAGCATTTGTTCAGAGAGATACTTAAATGTCATAAACTCTCTGCACAGTGTGCCTATATCCCATAACTGCAATACATTAAAGTACCCACATAAGCGGAGCTGCACAGACTAAGCAGTAGGGAAACAATTCAAATCTTCAGCCCATATTCAGGACCTGCCCAAAAAGGAACTAAAATAATGCAAGAGAAATCTCTCTTAAGGCATACGAAGGTTCCTCCTTCCAGCTTGAAAACACAATTCACAGTCTTGCTACATAAATTATAGGATCATTTCTAGTGAAAGTCAGCAAGAGGAAAAGTCAGTAACCATATATTTGTGGAAGTTGGTATATTAATGGAAAGTACATAAGGCTTTTTACACAGACTACACATCATTAACTTACTCTCGTTCATATTAGTTTATCATTCTAAACTTAGCTTCTGCTTTCATTCAGATTGTGTATTTGGTTTTTGCTCATCTGTGAAAAGGGTAAAATAGTAGGTTATTTAATCACCATGAAAAAAAAAAAAAAAGAAGTCAAAGTTCTAAATCCTGCCCTCATAATTCGTATAGTACAAAAGGCATTATAATTTTAATACTTCATTCCTTTGACAAAGATTATAGCAAGGACAAAAAATGCCCATAGATTAATCCATCATTCTGACACAATTTTTAATGAGTGGGAAATGCCAAAATTATGATCCATTATCTTTGCAATTTAAAACCCGTATTATCACGGACCAGTTCGAACTACTTGCTAAAAAATGTTTGAGATCTTGCATTCATGCCCGTAAGCTTGACACTCATTAAACTTTTTAAAACATATCACACATCATTCTGCACAGATTAGAAATGAGATATGAAGAATTTTATTTTATTTCAGAGCAGGAACGAAGATTTTCCCTTTACACTGTTGTTGGAATATCTTTCATTTGAACAAAAATATAATGTCCCAGTGTCCCCTAGTGGGCAAATGAATTCATAGGTAAGGCTTTCATTTCATACACTTATGTCCCTACCATCATCAACATATTCAGAACAATTGTTCTGAAGTATGCTCACATCTTTTCTCCACCAATAAATTATACTATAAAGACCAGGTCTCACAAACCGTTGTGAAGAAATAGTTAAATTTAGGGAAAAGAAAATAAGATGTATTTATATAGGATATCCTGTGGGACAGGAAGAACAGAAAGAGTCCCCAACAGGGTCTCTAGCTACAGCCATGCAACAAATAGCATGCACACTTTTTCTTACTTTATTTCTTCTTCCATTGCTTTGTTTCATCTATTTTATAGTAAATGCTTTATCTGCCTTACAGGACAACTTTCTGCTTTACAAAAGCTATAGCCTCTGATCTGTAAAGTATGACACAGCATACACACTCCTCAGTCATATAAATTAATACGAGGTATCTTCAATAAATTACGAAAGAAATTGAACTGTTAAAAATAAAACTTGAAACAAAATAAGTTTTATTAGAAAAATAAGTTGCAGAAGGCTATCTGCTATTTTTCTTCAGAATTTATACAGGTTCTAAATAATCTTTTTAGACAGAGAGCACATTTTTGATATAAAACTGCAAATTTAGAAAAGATATAGCATAGAAGAACCAGGAAAGAACTGCCACTCTCTGCATTCTCTTGCAAATCTAATATCTCTCTGGAGACTGACCAAGCCAGGAAAAAATCTGCTAGGTCACAGCTATGATTCACTCAGACTGGACTTACTCCAGGTGCATGAAAACCTCCAACCAGGAAATCACTGCCAACCATTCCCTGTGCAACACGGAACCTCATCATCAGTGTAACCAAAGTCACCCAGCTCAACATAACCCACACGGATCACAGTAAGATACGAAGATTCTCAGCTCAGTAGGACACATTTTGACCTGCAGCCTCAACACAAAGCAGGAATTAATGTAGGGACAACATCTAAGTCTCTTTTCTAAGGGCAGCACATGTTGCAGCAGATGCCAGTGCCGAATAAGACATATCCCCTCTGAAAGCATTACATCATCTTACTGATTGCAGCTACGCAGTTAGTTGCAATGTGCATCTTTAAAATATTGTTCATAGTTGTATGTCTGAAAAACAACCTCCTCCAAGGAGGCACAAGTAGGGTATATAAATATATCAGGGTGGAGAGAGACAGAATAAAGTAGTGAGGGAAGAAATTTGGGTTCACAGAGAAACTATCCCAATACAAGAACAGCAGAATGAGTATCCATTCTTGAGTTAGTTATTTTTAGAAGTGTCTAGTCTGGACATCTAATATGCATGAAGAACAGCTGCTTCATTAGAGAAAGTTTAGTCTTGTTTCTATGTTACATACCAAAGCCACACTTTAAAAATACTACTGAACAAATAATATAATATTCACAAATAATACCTTCTTCCTCCCGGTAATGATGAACTGTCCAGCATTTTTAAACAAGTAAATATGTAGGTTGCTCTGAAAGTAGTGTCTCCTATTTATTTCCATGGAAACTACAACAGATACAAAGAGTTATTATTTGATAGAGCAAATTCTCAGCTAAAAAACACTTTTTTTTCAACATAGCCATCACCATTAGCTATGTATTTTCACCAGCTATGAACAAGAGCTTCATGCTGTGCTCATAACAACCTGCAGCAGTGAAGATGACCCCACTGTTGCTGTTCCACTGCTGAAATGCACCACCCACCACCTCACTGTGCTCACATTCACTGTTTGGTCTCTATAAATATCTGTAAATATTGAAGAATGCCAATGACATTACTTTCAAAGCAGCCCTTCTAAACTTTGAAGGAGCTGGGATTATTCAATTTGTTAAGAGATTGAGTTAGGAGTTATCAATAGTACAGCATAGTACTTCCCATAAGAAGCCCAGCAGTGACAAAACCTTCCTTTGCAAATCTAATACAGTTAAACTTTTAGTTGCAGCACATTATTGTCTGAAACAACTGCTCCCCTTCTAGTCCAATCTGCATATAAACCAAATTTGTTTAATAAATCTGTCACAATCTAAGTAGCAAAAAGAAACAGATTTTCAGTTGTGTTCTGACAGTGAATGGTCTTTGCTTCAGATTAATGAATTGAAAACTGAGACAAAAGCTCTTCTTGGTACAGTAAACAGGAAATGAAGCAAGAGAAAGTAGAAAGTAAAAAAGCATGTTTTCTATTGGTTTTGTTTTGGTTTCATTTGTTTGTTTGATTGTTTTGTTTCTATCATCACTCAACAGTCTCAACAACTGATTTTAAGCGGAGTGCTTTTCAGTTATTACTGACCCCAAAGGTCAGTAAAAAGAAGATACGACAATTGCTGTTGGTGGTATGAATTTCAACATCTGACAAGTGCATCCTTGCTCTGTTTTCTGGTATTCACTGGAATCCTAACTGGCAAGTTCTTTTTTGGCTGGAGGTGCAGGGCAATGACAGGTAGCGTTAATACATCCATTCAAAAGACCATTTTTTTCAAAAGTACATGCTGGAAATACAGCAGGTTCTAAGCACTACTGACACTTTGCTTTCCAAATAAATTGAGCCTATTAATGAAAGATTTCCTCAGTTTGACTTTGGATGTGTTCGAAGAGTCTTACGGCAACATATTCCAAATTTTAAGTGTAAGTTACCTTAAATCTCCCAGTGGCTTCAGAAGTCTCACCTATTAACATTTAACTTTTACATAACTTCTGCTTACTTTTCATCTCCACTGATCTATTTCTATGCATTACAAATAAATGTTATGACAAGTCATAACTCTGTAGCCTGATATCACACAAAAAGATGATGTGCCACAAAACGTTAAATTTCTGTCCATGTCTCTCACAAAAATCTAACACAAAACATCAGAATTTTCAATGAAAATATATGCTTTGATCATGACAAAATTTATTGGATTATTATATGTGCTTAAGTCTGATCTGCCTCTCATTAAGAAACTCTAGATCTGCCAGTTTACTTGCAGTGAACTAGCTCTTCGGCTCCTCTGAGAATGTAGCCTAAAACAGATTTTGTTCACAGAGAATGCTAAGGTTCACAGCTTCTAATCTCCTAACGACAGAAGTAGAGGGCCACCTAACATAGTTTTTCTACTTCTATGAAGCAAATTTGGTTGCAACTTGGCTTGGAAAATAAAATCATACAATACTGCTAAAGTGTACTTAGAATTGAATATTAAATCTGCTTTTCTACACATTATACAATCTTTTTCTAGATGTACTTATTTTTAAGAGAAAGAAAGAAAAGAAAAACAGGGGGTTATAAAAAAACTTGTTCTCGCGTTTTTCTTTTCAGCAGCTGGCTAATCTAGTCTTCTCAGGCTGAACAGCATGCACTAGGAACCTGCCCAACCTCAAGCACATGAACACCAACATCAAAATTGGAGACTATCCACATGGGCATAAAGTAAGTCTAGTCCAAGGCTATTTGCAGGATAGGAACCATGGAAAGTAATAACCCTCTGAACATTGGCTTAGAGGCACTGCAGTCCTAATGAATTTCAGGCTCAGACCAGCTTACATTTTCTGGCACTCAGTGCCTCGGTGGCATCTGGTGGGAATTTTTATTTTTTTTTTAAACTTGCTCTGCATCATGAGACTCGATAAATTTGCAAGCTTTAGTAAGTAAGCTTGAAGGGCTTGTTCATCAGACCTTGAATTACCAGTAAGTACCCAAAATTAGTTGTCAGCTTCGAGAAGGCTAGAAAATCCAACAGCATTCGATATAAATCTCTTGTGCTTAGTGCTTTTGGGGGCACTCTGCATGTCTTGTGGACGGTATCATTAGCATTTCTATTTGAATTCTGAGGTGAATCAGTGTTATTTCTAAGGTTTTTCTTCACTGGAAGAAAAATTACACTTACATCAGTAAGTGTAAAGATTAGTCATCACACAGAGCAGCCATTGCATTAACAGTGGCACAGATAGTTTGACCTTCACTTATCAAAAGAAAGAAATCACATTCCATTGTTTAGGTCTCCTACAGTATTCACTTTTTCTGAATTCACTCATTACTTCTTCCTATCTTTGCCAACACTATACTGCTACTTGTAATTACAGTATAGTACCTTTTCATCATACATCAGTATGAGACACAGACTTAACAATGGCATTTCATGAATAACCACTCCAAAACATCAGTGGGAAAGGCAGCGATTACACATACATGCATGCATGCACACAACCACAAACAATTATATTAAGAGTACACTTAGGCTTACAAAGTCAAGAATTAGAAGTTAAGAAATGCTCGAATTTAAGTTAGCTTTGTAACCTTTATTTCTTCTGTTTGGGAATGTATGTCATGATACCTTCGGTAATGCTGTTAGGATTTAATGCATTTACATCTTACTTTTCCATAGGACCAACTGCTTCCAGATTTTTATTTCATGTTGTTAGAGGAATTAAAAAGATTATACGTTAAACAAAGAGACTGACAATATATATTAAGAGGTTGTTTTTGTTTTGTTTTGTGGGTTTTTTTCAAGCCTTAGAAATAGATGTGCAGTTCTGGTTACAACTTTGCAAACAGCTGCAGTCTGAGAGAAACTCATGGAAAATTATAATTAAAAATGCACAGTGCTATAAATGAATGGAAAGAAATGTGGGCTGTTCAACGATAAATACAGAAAGTGCTGTGAAAAAGGCATTACTATACATATTCGAAGTATTTTAGCAAGCAGCCCCCAAAGTAGCCCCATAAAGTAGACAAATGTGAAAACTGATACTGACATCAATTAAACTGCTTAATTGTGCAATCAGTCAGTAACAAAGGAGAGGTGTACTCTGTATTTTTATTTCTCTAGCTTACTAACTATAAAAAAAAAATGCCAAGCCAAAACCAAATCCCAGTAACTTACTGACAGTACACAAAGCAAGCCTTTATTCCAACCAAAGTATAACTCTACTACTAAATAGACAATCGTGTAAAACTACCTGTTCTACATCTGCAAATAAATACTGATAGAAGTAAATTGAGATATTTCAGGTAAAAAGCATTTCAATATATTTGCAAGTGGAAAATTCATGCCAGCAGGTGATAATTTGGCCTAATACTTTGTATTTTAAGAGCTACTGAGTTGCATGCTGCAGCACTGCAATCTAGTATTTCATAAATTCCCGTGTTTTGCCTAAGCGTTGGTAAGGCAAGGAAGACTAGAGGCAGCACTGAAGAACACAAACAGAATAACAAGTAAGATCACTTTTCATGTTGGAATTGTATATTGTAGAATTAAATTTTCAATTCAAACCTAGGTCACAGTAGTCGCAATGGCAGTTTTTGAGCTTGCTTTCTAGGCACGTAGTACAGTTAGGAAAGATTTTCACATAATCAAAGTTGGATATTTCTAGAGAGATCAAAAGAGTCTGTGAAGTGGAGAGCAGGTGCTACAGACATCTTAGAGGATCTGAGAATGCAATTAACCAGCAAATGAGCCTTGGAAAACCTAGTCTTCCTGAACAGATGAGCAAAATAAAAGCCACTGAGAAATGAGATGGCCAAAGCACACTAATAACAGCAGCAAGCATATAGACATCTGCCCTGTATCTTAACCTTTAGGAAAGGACAGAGGATCAGATACAGAAAGGAAGCTGCGTACAATTATGTAAATGTGTGAGCCTCCTGGAGGAGATGAAAGTTTATTGATTGCTTTTACAGAGATTCAGTTAAGCAGAACACTACTGGCCTCCTTCTTTTCACCCTAAGAGAATTGGTATTTGGGGTGGCTAGTGCTGGATGAAAACGTTAAAGCAGCTTCAAGAAGATTAGAAAATAAAAAAAAAAAAAAGTGATTTTACCCCTAAGCACTTATGTAGCAACTTTTTTCATCACTTATATTCATACTGCCAGCATCAAAGTTTAGCACAGGCAAGTATCTAATGAGCTTTGAGGGAATCTGGAGTCACTGCCAGCCTTTAACATTCAGACAAACATAATATGGCTTTGGACAAATGAAAATAATCCATGTGAACAATTTCTGCTAATGTCAAATTTCACATAGGGCTTATTTAAACAATAGAAAAGTGAGCTCTCAAACTTTAAAAATGGGTCAGACTTTCTATAAGTCTGTCACTATTTTTTTATTTTTTTTTTTTTTTTTTTGAGTTCTACAATATACACTGCAGTAGCTTATGCCTTTACAGAGTATTAATCACAAAAACTATCACATGTCAAGCCTAGTACAGATATTATAGGCATTCAGGTTAAAAGGGGGATTTTCTGCTCTGACACAGAGGATTGTTGTATGACAGGGCCATAAAATTTCCTCTTTTATGAGAGAGAGAGTTTGGTGTGGGAGCACAGGAATGACACGCAGTGTCATTCACCTTGAAACAAGTCGTTAGAGACAGTTGGTGCAGCTCGCATAGTTTTAATTCTACAACAGCTGTAAAGTGGTTCACTATGTGTTGTTACAGTGTATTTTCTTTATTTTCTATGTTTTAGTCCCCAACAACTCTGAAGTCTTAAAGAGTTTTGTCTTCCCCATCACTTAAACTTGGTATGACTTGTCAAAACTTGAGATATGGCAGGAATGACCTTCTGTCCAGCCAGCCAGTGCTGACAACAGCACTATCAGTCTGTGCAGCACTGCTGTGGAGATGAAGGAGCAGTTATTTTTAAATCCTTTAGACTTGTTTCCATGATCATTTATTGCCACACTGTTAAGTTTGAGAACTCAGACATTAGGCTGAAACTGGCTAATTTTTTTTTTTTTTTTCAAGCTAATGATTTTTAACACCTCACAGTCTATAACTGAAACTACTATTTTACATTAGTTGCTCAAATTAGTCTTAAATTTTACTTAAACCAGTTCTGAACCCAATTCTCCCACACGTACTTGTATAGTGTAGTCCTCTCATTATGACATATCAGTGGGACTACTTTAGTTACACACTGCCAAGTGCATGTTAGAGCAGAAGAATGGCATTCGTGACAGCTTTTAACACCTAGCTACTTCCACCTACTAGACTTTAACATCTTTCTCCAGTCCATGAGTTAGCAATGCAGAGATTCCTTTGCGCCTCCTTAAACTGCAAAACAGCCTCATCCTCATCGTTAAGAGAGTTCATTGGCTTAAACAAAGCCGAACCTTAGACAGTCCTACACCTTGTGAACAGGACAGTCAAATCAAATGCTGCCTCCTTGTTGGAAATTTTACAGGTTATTTGCTCTCTTGTCATTCTTCTTTTTATTTCCCCTGCTCTGTGATGTTCACTTGTCCAAGTATCAGCTATTTCCAGCCATGGTTCCTTTTGTGTGTGCTAGCTCAATTTATTACAGAAAAAAATGATTTATTAAAGTACTTTGGCTAAACTTTTTAGCAACAGTGGCTTCAGAGATCTTTAATGGATTGGCTTTTACACTAGGACAGTTAAGCACTATGACAAGCCCCTGTCATTTACTCCATATTTAAGAAAATTTAAATCTTCTAGTCACGGAATTGATATTTAGAGGTCATCAGTCTGTGCTGCTTGAAAGACACCCAGAAATATTTTCTGAATCATGCAAGGAGAAAAATCTTACAATTAATTACCACAGTGTGACAAGCAAAGTTCTCTTCATGTTTTGTTCTTTCAGTTGTGAATAAATGTCTTAAACTTTCATTTGCTCATTTTCACTCGTAGGGAGCAGGTTCACTGCCATTAGTCTGATATAATCTATTCTCGAACACCACTGGGTTATACCACCTGCTGCAGTAATGAACATCTCCAGAGAGAATAAGATGAAAGGAAGTTCTTGGATTAGCACCCTCAAAGCACCCAATTCTTGGAAGAAACAAAATGATGAATTTAGTTCTTAACCAAAAATCTTTCTCTCTTGTTTCCTAAGTTTCCTTGTTTGATGGAGAAGATAATTTTGGCAAATTTTATTGTGCCTTAGATTAATCATAGAACAATGAAAGTCTTCAGATTGCACAGTTTATCATTACTACATCAATATCTACATTGTAACTTTTCACTGTCATCACAATCTCCCATAAAAATCCGTGTACTGGGCTGATTCCTTATTTTTATTTTTTATTTTTTTGCTTGTTAACATGGATGCTTTTCCAATCTAGATCATAAAAACCAGCAATTATTTTATCTAAGTTAAATGCAATCATGCTGCTCTGGCAATTCTGCCTATATTGATTACTTGGAAAGCTGCTATCATATTAACTCCTCCAGTTATGCTCTTTATTCATGCTTATATTTCAGAATTCTCGCACATAAACAGATGAAGTGTTACTTTCAAATAAGAAACTACACTAGGTCAGGTACAGAATTCACTCATTTGTTCATCTTTCTCTTAGATTTTGAATGAACATTTAGCTTGAATAACCAATTACATTATTTTCTGTGTTTTCAATTGCATGCCATTCTCATGAGTCTGTAATATAATTTGTAAGAACCGCTCACTCAGAGTGATTCGAGCTTCTGCATGAGAAGTTAATCTAATCCCTCTGCCGGATGGCTGCCACAGATTGGTTTTAGTTCTCAAAAAAGTTTCCTGAACGTAAACTTGGGACCAGAGAACTGATTCAAATACTAGTGTTCGGCATCAATCCAACTCAACTATTCAAGCTCTTCTAGCTTGGAAAACAAACTAAACAGCTGATTACCTGTATGTTTTCCCCAGCCTTTTCTCATTTTTCTTCTTCTTTACTTAGATTCTATAAGGATTTATCTCCCCTATTCAACTAACACTATGTAGCAATAGAGATGTTGGTCCTCCATGCAGCCAAGTGCAGAAGACTAATTCTTTTTATACTAGAGTTGTTAGATTTCTACAACTATACTATTTCTCCAGATAAGTTACAAATACCAGAATGTACTGATTGAAAAACAACAGAAGTTGGCTGTCACCAAACCTACCAAAACTCTATCATCTCTCATTATGCCAAAAGGTGAGTAAGGAACAAAACCACTGCCAGTTCTAAGGCCTCTTGGAGAAGGGGGAATACATGAATTTAACTTGTAGAACAGAAGACAGCCACCATTCCCTTACAATTTTAACTACTTCTTGATGATAAACCACACAAAAGCACTGTATTCTGGTATGTTACAGGTTTTGATCAATGTTTTCTTTCACACAACTTCTTGTGATTTTGTGACTTAAACTGATTAATTATGAAAGCCCCGGGGAGAAAACAGTACTACTACCAGAGGAAAAAAACAATGTAAGAGTTCTAAAGGTACAATGAAAGCAACTGTCAACTGCATGGTCTCATATATAATGCGTACAGATTATATTAAAAAATGCAGAGTTTCATTTAGTGAAGTCTCAACTGTGCACAAAGTAGGATGTTGCTAAATAGCCACTGCAACTGGTAGGCAATTTGAAACAGACCTTAGGACTGCCCCTTAAGCTGTGAACAGAGAACAGGGAACTAAATGCCTGGCCTACATCAGATATGTTTTCTCTTCAATTACAGAAGTGTTCTGTTTTCTTGCTCCATCTTTAATCTGATTCCATTTCCCTTTTCCACTTCCGCATGTGATAACAAAACAGTTGAACCTTTCTTTTCCAGTTCTCTACAAAAAGCTCCCCAAATTCTCACCATTTTTTAACATTGTAGCTACCTCCTCTTCATCTCCCTTCTTCCTTCTAGAAGCAGGTTGAACCACTAGCCTTTATTAATTGTGTTTTCTAATGATTTATTAATCAGAACATGGGAGCAGTACATCTGGCAACATTTACATTTGCAATTAGGGAATCTGATTCTCTGTAGCAGAAGTCTAATTTTATTATTTGGCTTAACTTAGTAAGAGTCAGATGGCTTAGATGTGAAGAAATTGGTATAACTGAGGGATACAGAAATCTGGAGAAAAAGAATCTATCTTTTGTAGAATATGTTGAGCCAAATTTGTTAAATTTATGCACTCTCATGACATCACATTTGGTTTTAAAAATGTTTTTCAATATATACATATTCTCAATTATTATTTAAATTGATTATAAGCCATTTTAAAGTACTAGAAACAATTTTTCAAACTTCATGCAAGTAATCTGAGACAGATGACTTAGCCTTGTTGTTTAGGAAGATTAGATAGATATTTATTTATACCCCACAACATCTTTCTCTCCAAACTGGAAAGATACAGATTTCATGGGTGGACAACCATCAACACACCTTAGGGACAGGAAGCCATCCAGCTTATTCTTTCAGTGTTAAGTTTTAGCAGGAGTGTTCTTGGCAGTGAGCTGGAAGTTTTCTATAATATTTAGAATGCGTGTGTTCAAGAAACACACCGCAAACAGAAGGGCCTATTTCCCTTCCTTATATGGCCTAAAGCATGGACAAGTATATAAATCTCTCTTTATAAGACATTTCAGTTGTAAATTGAAAAGATATTTGGGAATCACGATGGATAAAATAACATCACTCTTATCATAGATATCCATTCCTAAAGCAAGTACCAGGATATGGGAGTGATCCTTGTAATGAAGAGTATGAGATGTAAATGAAACTGAAGCAAATTTTCCTGACTTGTCTTCAAACAGACATTAGGTTCAAGAACCCACACAGAACTGTCAACAGGATTTCTATTTCCATTTTATTCTCCCAGCCCTCTGTCACATTTGTTGGACACCTCTATCAAGATAGGTATGATATTTACATCCCAAATGATACTGATGCTTTCCTAGCAGACCCATCAATAGATAATTCAGTGCTGAATGAAATATATTATACTAGTACAGTGAACAATCCAAAATACCTATATCATCCCCAGTTTTTATGTAATTACACTCTTATAAAAGTTCTTTTATCCATTATGCAGACATTTCTTTGGTCTTAAAGATTTCAATTTGCCACCAAGACTATTAAGAAAAGTCTGAGAAAACCACTGTAATAAGTTTTAATCTGTAACTCCATTATGAGATTTAAATTGATGGCACGTAGCTTGGTCAGAGTAGAACTTCTGGAACTATTCCCTGCCATCTATACAGAATATAATTCAAACTCTTCAACGGATTAAGTTTGAACTTTGATGGAGTCACAGATTTGTTTTATTCAGCTTAATCTCTACAAAGGTATATTTTGCAAGGTTTTAAGTGGAATAGTGTCATTTGTTTTTTAGATCTGAGAGTCTTTTCTCTGGGTGATCTTTAGAAAAACCAAAGAGTATGCAAAAATGCTTTGTTACACTAATTTAAATGATGCTTTGTAATAATGCAAGGTGATAATGATGATGAAGAAATTGATGAAATTGAAGCATGAAACCTCTAACTGAATTAAAAAGGAACTACAATATCTGTTGTAATCCTTCCATTACATAACATTTGGAACCTTGCTAGAAAATAGGTTGATTAATATATAACATAAGTCTTCATCAATATCTTTTACATTTACAAGCTGTCAGAAGTTATTTAAAAGCAAATAAAGATGTACCACTTAAGAAATATCTCACACAAAAATTCCATAGATAGGTAGTTTTTTAACAGACAGAAGTGAAGACCAAAATATTTATTCATAAAGGCATCAGCCTAAGTGAGTTTCTCCCTTCAATTTAAAATAAAAGCGCTGACATAAACAATAATGTATGCCTTCGGCAGAAATCAAACAAATCTGTGGCCTATCGTAACTCTCAATGTGTCAATTGCAGTTTTTGAGATTTGTTGGACAGTTTTCCTCCATTTGACAGTGCTCAGACTTAATGCATTCAACATGAATATTAGCATTTTCAGTACACCGCTACTCCATAATTTTGAATTATTTTATTTTATTAATAGAGATGGAAAATTGTCAATGCTGACCAGTCAGTTCCATTATTCATTACTTACTAAGCTAGCTAGAAGTCACAGCCCACAAATAGCTGAGTAGTCATTCCCTCTGTAGTTCCTTTTCTCAAGTGACTGTCCTACATCTGTTCTTCATTAAAAGGCAACCTTGCAATTCAGCTCCATTTTGATTTTGCTACCAGGTTATAATATGTAATTTACCAAGGAATTTATTTCCAGTAGAACCGACTGAATTTGTTTACACTATGGATTCACCTCCGGGAAGTGCAAAAATGAATAAAAATAATCAAAAGTGCAATTAATTTTCTTCTAAAGCTTTCCCTCACAGTCATCTAAGGCTTGCAGGGTAGCCCTTTCTTACTGTTCAGTCACTCAGCACATGTGGAAAGACCAGTGGTGCCCATTAGTGCATTTGTTTCAAACATCCTCTTTCTACAATTTCTATCAGATAGTTCAAAAGGTTTCAAACCAAGCTCAAATGGGAATAGAATAGAAAACAGACATAGTTAAAAACATGTTAGAAATTGAAAGAAGAAAAACAACAACTTCATCTTAGCAATTCTGGTGAGCTTTCTGCTAGGACAAGAAGGTGGCAGCTGCCCTATCAGCAAGATAATAACAGCAAAGGCACTTCATAAAGCAGTGGTTCAGTTCATTTTTGACTACTCAACCAGAAGCATCACCTGTGTTACCTAAGAGCTTTTATCAGGTTATTTTTTCCCTAATGTATCCTATCAATATCACTGCTTAACAAAACAGTAATTACTGTTTCATGACTAGTAGGAAGTATGGGAAAATGCATTCAAATTGAGTTAATGGTACCTGATCTTTTAATATTTACAAACATTTTGTTTTTAATAACCTCCATATGGATTGCCATTTTCTCCTTCTGTCTCTGTTCTTCTTTATCCAGCGGGATTGATTTTTGTTGCTGAATACTAATGAATGTATGTGTGGTCCAATTTATGACTGTTTGTTTGGAGTTATTAATTCAGTTTGAAAAACATCTGATCTGTGTTATTAACTGAGAGAAGTGAGTTTGTAGGATGGAACAACTAAGATCATATCTTGCAGGCCTACAGAGAGATAACAGTGGACATATGCATATGTATGTGGTAGACATTTATGAATGAATTATGCTCTTCTCATGGTCTCTTCATGTCTTATTCTTTGAAGTATCTTTGCACCAATAACATTTATCTATGTTCCTGCAACTTATGCAAGCTTTTCCAAATCTCCAGTACTCTTACGAAATGCAGCAGAGAAACTAAACATCTGGCAACTCACCAAGCCAGAATGACTGGAAAAAGATGAAAAATTCCTCAGAGAGCGAGAAACATCTGTTTGATAGGCAGTGAAAAATAAACCAGCAATAAACTCATTTTAACATTAAAAAAAAAAAAAAAAAAAAAAAAAAAAAAGTACATGGAGCTAGGGGAAGGTTTTCTTGAAATGGTGATTACTCATATTATGCAATTAAATTGGCATTACTGTGTTTGACAGTCATAGAAAAGCAATTGTGAAAGGCTTACATGCTCAAAGAAATTGATCTAAAGATCTAATTTTCTTCATATATAGAAAGAAAATCTATCTTTTGAAGTCTTGTGCATATTTTTTGGGGGCAAAAACCTATGAACCTTGTTTATTTATATTTCAAGAATGTTGTAGAGGAATTATGGTACTCACTTGGGTTCACATACAATTCCTTTAATGCATCTGCAGAAATATTATTATAAAGACCAAAAAAAGTTCTGCTGGTTTAATGGACAGAAAATAATGAAGAAATTCAGCACTTGAAATTAAATGCAACTAAGACTTTATCATTTACTTCAAGTTTTACCATGATTCCAAATGAATTCATTGGTAGCAATGATAGGATGCAATCTAATGGACTGCAAATGTAAGCAGTTACGAGTAAGACTTTTTTTTTTTTTTTTTTTTTTTCTAAATTAGGATCTTAGGACGTGTACAATAATACCACATCCACACTTCCAAAGTAAAAAAAAAATACAGCAACTCAGATATTCTGTTTATGTTTTACATCTAGTTAGTTTGGGAATGAGTGACAGAACCTTTTCCCTAAGGTTCCTCCTAATATGCTCTGAAATACTGCTGGAATCTAAGAAATAGTCCCAACTCCACTGATATACCGTAGTATTAAATTTATCAGATTTGTATGTAGCCTTTGAGCTGCAGATGAAATGTGCACAGAAGAAATGGGATCCTGTGCAATAAACCAACTGAATGTGGAAGGCAAGAAAGAAGCACAAGATAAGACAAGAACAAAGCAACAAAGATGAAGCTTCTTAAGTACTGTCCTCCTGAATCAATGTCTTATAATCCTCTAAAGAAGGCCTTGTATATTCCACTGTCAAGAGCAAAGTTGTGGAGATTAAGTGTCAGTACCTCAGGAAAAGATCACAGATGAACACTAACAGTGACAAGAGTATTGCAGCAGTTCAACCTTGAAGAAAAGCACACATGGATCTGTCTTACATGTGCCTGGATTCACCTAAAAGGCATTAGATCATGTTAGCTGCACCCAGCAGATATACAGTAATTTACTCCCGCACATCACAAGATTCTGAGATGATGAACTACAGAAGGCACATTTATCCTTCACTTTGCCCTGTGACATCACTGACGTCTCTCTTTCAGAACAAAGCACCAAGAGGTGCTTTTAATTTCTTGACAGCCATGAAGATGTATAAAAGGAGTCATACAGAAAAACTTATCCTGACTTCTAGAAACATGTCACCATAATTTCAAGAGTTCACGAAAAGGCTAAGCATCCTTCATAGCTACTTTAGAATGGTTAAAATAAGACAACTTTATTTTATTTTATTTTATTTTAAACGTGAGATCTTATTAACACTCAGGGACGTTTTCTGTTTTGTCTTCCTTCTTAAGAAATCACCTATGATACAAAGCCTTGTAGCTGAATATGTAAAATTCTTCAGAAGGTTGTATTTGTTAAGATTTATTTTGAATATTATTCTTTCCACAGTAAAGACAGTTGCTCGGTAGAGTTTGTTGTGCAGCTTAGGGCATCAGGATGCTTGGTTTCTGTTTCAAGATACTAGTACTTGAAACTACATAATCACAGCAACATTGCACTTCCCACAGTGGTGAATACTGATTACTTACCCGAAGAAACTATTCACACTTCATTTATGTTCCCACAAACTGAAGACTATCATCACCTTTGCTAATAGTTTAGGTGCTTTAGCAAAACTGTTCTGAAATCTGAAATACCATAATCTCTGCTCTGAAGATATACAGTAGCACTTTGGAAGTGTTTTGTTTTAAAAAAAACCCCAACAAAACAACAACAACAAAAGCAAACAAACCAACATCAAGAAGCAAAAAAAAACCACAACTCTTCAACATTGTTCTACTAATGTTCGTTGCAGCCTGCTGGAGTAATCAACCCATGACATTTACATAGCATAGGTCAAGCACTGATTCTTATGAAGTAATTCATTTTCATGTTCTTGCGCATTTCACGTCTGTTTGGAATACCAGCTTTCACAATGGTCAAGTGAGTGGGAGAGGTTCATACTGTAATATTGATTCCATCTCTGTGGATTTATATTTTGCAAAGTCCTTTCTGCAAAACATTCACAAAACTTTAAAGCTGATCTGAGACTCTGAGAGAGCAATAAAAACCTGTGTGTGCCAGATATCTTTCCTACTAAGTCATATATCGTAGTTATTTGGCAAATTGTATAATATGATGATTTTGCTTGAACAAGTAGCAATTGCACTAAGTAAAACTTGAGCTCAACCAAATATTAAACTCTTTGATTAACCAGTATTGGGTAAAATTGCCCATAGATTTCATATTCATATTAAGGTTTATATATATTATATATATATAATATTCATATTAAGGTTTCCATTACTTCACAGTTCTTACTTGCTTCTTCATGCAGTGAATGGTAAAGGAAATTGAGTATATCCCCCACTTCAACCATGTCCATAGGTCTTTTCAGTCAGTGATATATTATTCCTTTAAAGGATCCAGAGAGATTTATCACTGTATTTTAAGATCACTGGTAATTACTTAATTATCAAGAAAACAATGTTTTGCTTTAATTTCATGTGAACTGTAAGAATGGAGGCTAAATTCCTTTGAGTTCTTAAAGGTAGTTGTATTTCCACAATTTAGGAACAATTTAGTTCCTAAGATTGCAAGCTTGATTCTTCTATAAAACCTGAAAGTGCCTATTAATGGATATGTGAGTTGGTTGAAATATTTTCTTATCTTACATTCACCAGAAAAAAAAAAAAAGATTTCCCATTACACTTTCAAATACTCATTGCAACTAGTTATAAATGACTTGCTTAAAGTTACACATTAATCTACATATCTTGCTAAAGTTCCAAGAAAAAAAAAAAAATACAAAATGATTTAAAAATAAATGAATTGGAAGATTCTCATTTACTTAAAGGGCTGATTCAGATTTAAAATTAAAAAAAAAAAAAAAAAAAAGAAAGATTGAAATTAAAAGAAATTAACTGAGCTGGAAAAAGTGTCCAAGAGATTTGCTTCTGGTATTGCTTGCTGTCTGCTGGAAGAAGATACTGCACAAGTAGCACAACCCTTTTGTTTTCTTTGTTTTTTTTTGGCCTAGCAAAGGCAGTGGGACTCACAGATTTTCACAATGGCTACAATTAATACACACAGATGTAATCACATTCAACTTCAGTCATTTAGAATAAAGCACAGTGTACAAATTTCAATATCCCCATTGATCTGTATCTGTTCCTTAAATACCACAAACAGAATCATCAGATTAGGTTAGTAACTATATTATTATGCCTTTTTCCCTTAATACAAATGATACTGCAATATATTATAAAATCATACCAGCAAAAAGAAACTATAAATAGATTCCACATGGGACTAATAAGCTTCCTCCTTACAAAAAGCTCCAAAAGCTGTATTTGACATTTCAATGTAAAGCTAATTAAATTATCTATATAGAGAGTGTGGCAGAGGTTTTTATATCAGGTTTATTCACCTTGTTAATATGTTTTAATTCTTTCGTCAACCCACTTGCCACACTTAAGATTGTTGTTACTGGTACATGTCACTGTTCTAATTTAAAAACTCCAGTGGTTCAGACACAGAGATGGTGGGTTGAGTAAAAACAAAACAAAAACAAACATGACAGTATTTAACTCTGTTGAATGAAAATGCCTCCAAAGATAGAGACAATAAACACATGTGACATTGCCCTTGAAAGGACAGTCATTACAACCACAGGTGACACTCATGCACTACTATCTTAGAGACACTTAATAATGTAACAATGGACCACCAAGAGAATATGTAGAAATTCTCCATTAGACTGCAAGAAAACTATTATACAATTACCACCTTAAAAAACCTATATGATTTTACATGTTCCTTTGACATTTTGTGCTTGAATTTGAACTCTTTCACAGACCATTCAACATTCCTTGCACATTTGAGCACTGATAACACAAGGAGACTGTTGACAACTCTCTTTGACTCCAACAAGCTTTGTATAGAGTTTTAAGATGACAAAGGAGTGTTTTTTCTCTCATGAAAATCAAAGAGAAAGTAATTATAACCCACAGCAGGGAGTGCTTATTTGTACCTTGTTTCTCTTAACGGCAAGTGCTGTGGCACAGTCATGCTTGCAAAACCTTTTACTGCAAGTGCCAGTACATGCCGGGCTATCAGAGGCACTAATGGCTCTACACATAGCTCTAATTCACTTTATCAATTAATGCACATTTCTATACACAAATAGGCACTCCAACATATGCAATTTAGATAAGGGATATAACTACACATATCAGATTTGCAGACATTAACAATGACATCTCAGCCTATTCAAGATAATGGTCTAGTCATTACTGATTATTTGTGAGCCAGTTTTTCACAAGAAAAGGATGAAAATACAGAAGAATGGCATTACATCATACCACAAAATGTATTTATGGAAGGCTAAATAATTCAGTACCCAGAAAAACAGCTTTCTCACCCAGCTAAGTGCTCACATGGCAGATTTTGAAGTTTTGGTGGATGACTTGGTTTGGTTCCTTTCAGTGAAAAGCATAATAGGATAGCACAATATGTAATACGTAATCCTTTTCACAGCCTGTACTTAATAGTAGCATGAGCTCTACACAGAGGTAACCGATGATGCTCAAAAACAGCAACATGTCAGAAGACTTACTGAAGGTTACAAAAAAATGAGCAATGTTTCTTCACGTTCAAGTTATAAATTAAATGGGTTTAGGAAGGATATGATAATGGGCAATGAGGAACAAAAGATATCTACTTAAAGCAGCCTGAGCAATTAACAGTATGCAAAACTACTTTCTCTTTACAAGTCCCTCTACTTATCTTTCTGCATGCAGTGTACACTAACAGTAAGATATTACTCCATTGTTTTCCACAGTTATATCTCATTTAGAGTTCATAATTAAAGTTTAGAGTAGCAATCTTCTTGGGGGTACATGGAGGTGAGTGGCTGGACATCCCACTCATGGCGATGAAGACCCCCATGCTCTACTGGAACAGCAGGACTTGGATCTCAGCTTATCCTTTTTGGGAAGAAATCTCAAGCCACTATGACATAAAAATACTACTGTATGACTCTTTCCTTTTCTTCTGCTTTCACCTGCAAACAGATTTTTCTGCAAGAAAGGTTGCAGTTTTGGTTAAGGTCACCATTCAGACTAAAGTTTCTTGTTCAGAGACCTACAGATAGGCAGAAATTTCATCTTACTCGAATATTTCACCTATAAGCATGTTTGCCATCAGACATGAAAAGGAGGTCTGACTAACCCAGTTAGCTTTTCTGACTGTCTACATGTTAACAACAAAATGTTCTTTCTTATTTCACCTTTGTTTCTTAGGAAAGAGGAACAGGTCTGCATTTTTTGGTTATCCACAGGGCTTAACAGTAGGATTGAAACTCTTTGAGATCCTTTTGCATATTGCTCTCACTCACTTAAATAGTGAGAAATTTACAGTAACATCTTCTCCATGTGCTTTTCAATGAAACATTCTTACATTAGAAATACTTCAGAACTATCCTGTAGAACCAGAATGATGGTTTTGGTATAATACTAAAATAGCAAAAATAGGTACCACATTAAGATTCACCTGCTTCATAAATAAAATGAAGAGGGAGACTTGCATATGATCAGTCAGATATTGTTTATGAGTACCACTGTTATTCACACACAGATTTGTGAGGATATATTTTAACTGAGTGTTACTAAGAACATAGTTTTGCACTCTGATAATCCTTTCCCAGAAGTTCATGTGACATGTTCTGTGTCTCTTAAAGAGAACAATTCGCAATTAACTTTGCCTTCAATTTTTAATTTGCTCCTATGTTTCTGAAAAAATGCCCCACTGTTAGACTGTGGTTCAGTGGTTAAAAGATTTGCTCTAACAGGGTTTCAGGATCAAAACCGTAGCTGGTGTAATTATGATTTTGCCAAGTAAATAACAATATCTAGTTACACTCCAGCTGTCTCATGAGAATAACATGTAATTACCAAAATCTGATATTTTAATTTAATATCTTCAGTACAACAACACAGTGAGTTTATAGCATTGCAAGAATTAATGAGCTTTGGTTTGAAAATTAACTTGAACTGTAAATAATTAAGCATCTCCATATCTACATGTCCACAGGAATTTGTTACACACAGTAGGAAAACTGAGTCTATAATTCATCCCTTCGTCTTGTCAGTGCAATACGCAGATCCTGAATATATCTGTCAGAGATGCTTAGTGCACATAATAGGTGTGTGGCTACGCTATATGTATTATGGACTTTATTTCTGAGCTTATATCATCACATTGATAGGAAACAGAGAAATACATTTTTAGTTTGCGTCTTCTTTAATAAAACTTATTTATCTTTCAAAAAGACATAAATTTAAAGAATTTGTCTTAGGCACAGCCAATAGTTAAATAATTTCCAAATTCAGTGCCAAGCAGGATGCAGTTAAACCAGTATCCAGCAGACCAATTGATGCAACTATCATAAATTTCTAGATCCCAGTGCCTACAGAACTTTCAACAATTTCTTTTTATTTATTTTTGTGCAGAAATATAGGTTTAGTACTCTTATGCTCAATGGGGGGAGGGGGGGCTGGGAGGGGTGGGGGAGGTGGGAAAAGAGCATATTTTTATCAGGGAAAAGAGCAATATTGTTTGAATATAGGGTTTTGCCAGAAAAGGCCAAATTTACTGTTCTGCCACAGTATCTCCTATCATCTCCTGGCTTCTGTCTGACATGAGGTTTTTAGTTACACTTCGAATGCACAATATATCACAGTCATCATGTTATTAAATGACAGATACTAGAGGAAAGAGCAGAGAATGTTTTCTAGAATCAACACTTCTCATTTTTGGACAAAGTAATTTGCAATCTATTTTCCTGATATTTACAACCTTATAAAGAATGGCTAGATACACTTGATTAAAGGGAAATTAGTGTATGATATGGTAGTTCTATCTCTACAACAGAGTGACGGTGACAAACATTCACCAAATGTATACATCTCATGAGGAGAGAAACAAGAAGTCACGAATGAAACAGGCAGAGAGAATCACAGTATTTCCGCTTTTGACAGGGTAAAGAAAAACAGCCCTGATGGCCTTAAGCTCTAGTAAGAATTCAAGATACTGGCAGGGGAAAAGATAAAATGAATTTCAGATTCAGTTAGCATTAAAGTTATTTGGAAAATTAAGAACTAGGATTTTGAATTCATTACAAGGCATTGTATGTGATCATGAATGTGTTTCTATAAACCATTATGAAGTATCTTTACAACAAATTTCTTTCAAATCCTTCCAGAAAAGAACAGATGAAAAAAATAAATAAATAAAAAATCTGGGATAATCAGTATTTATTTCTGCCTATACAGTGAACACCTGTCTAACAGTTTCAGTTCCAATAACAGCTCATTCTTTTGCTAGACCATTGCTTATGAAAATGCCTTTGTAGTACAGTGTACCCAGAAGGCACAGGACAAGGTCTTCAGGTAATGTACATTACTGAATATCTTTACTGAAACTATATTATTTTAAAATTCCAGCATTTCTTGCATAAAGTCTTTTAAATATCCTTTAAAAAACAACACACTGCTTGCAGCATTCTTCACCACATATTCATCCTTAAGTACTCTGAATTATTAATGATGAAAATAATTATGATTTAAAGGGTATTTTGCAGCAGAGGGTCACTGTACAGAAAGTGAAATGAAAAGAAGCAGAAACATGGTTATGGGCATATTTCAAAAATTTGTTTTGAGAAAGATGAAAACAAAGTAGGATTTAGGTTTGGTTTTTAATTATTGATTTAATCTTTATTTCCTTCTCTAAGTAAAATTGCTTTTAGGTAATTATAAGAGAAACAACTGTTAAGAAGATATTCCAAACTGTTATCTTTTTTTAATATAAAATATGAATATATTATATTGCCAAAAGCAAATTATTATCGTATAACCAGAACTATCACAATTAAGATAGATAATTTTTTCAAAATATTTTTGTTTGCATGGAGTTACAGTTACCTGTTTTGATAATTTGAACACCTGCTATTTATTCAGGATTGCTGTTATAAGTAATTAGCCTGCTCTACAAAAACAACTGTTGAAACCAATGGAATCTTTACAGAAAATACAGTCACGTCATCAGCCAGAATAAACGCATATGTAAAGCACACAAAGACATAGGGGCTTCATTAGTTATTAATTTGTGAAGTGATGCATGTCTGTGAGAGAATTGGAAAGACAAGAAGCATCTGTGTGAGACAGGAATGATAAAGAAATGCTAGGAAGGCTGGAAAACCAAGGACACAACCTGAATAAGTAATAGAGCTCTGGTGTTGAAAAAAGCTTTGTTAGATTCTTAAGAAGTTAGACAAAGTAGATTTTGCATTTTCTTTATCAACCAACAGGAATCCATTAAAATATACACTTGTTTCTTTTCTCAGTCAAATGTCTTTTCCTCCTGAAGAACCAAGAAATTACATTTTGGCTATCCATGGATAAAGGAAGAAAAGGAAGAATATATCCTCCAAAATAACATCATTTACAGGATGTGGAACTGTTTTATCTAATACTGGGAAAAAAAAACAACAAAACTTTTAACAATTAATACATTTCTTGTTCTTATAGTTACATTATTTTTATTTATTTATTTATTTTTGAGTCTATTGTGATAATCAAATAGCTCACAAACTCTACATGGTACAACATTGTCTATTCATCTTGTTGTCTGAGTAGGATACTTTTTATTGCTTTTCTGATACTGTTTTTGCTGTTTTTGCATCCAGTTTGACAGAATGTTTTCTTCTTAGAAAGCAGAAACAACAATGCTATAAAGTTTCTCCATGTTATCTTTCACAGAATCTCTAATATATTTACCATTATTTTTTATCCTCAGATATTTTCTATTCAATAGATATCATAATTTAATAACAGGGCAGTGTAAATTAACTTTCTAAGTTACTTTTATTCCATTTAAGAATGTTGTTTTGGTAAACAAACAATTTTGGTAAACAATCTAGCTTTAAGCTAGATGACAAAGACATAGAATTAAATACATTAAGGATTAAATATTTAGATCAACATTTCTTTGAAATCTATGTTTGATTTCACCACAACCTAAATGGAATAACAAACACTCTTTGCTTTCTTTGAAACACAGAGGAAATTAAAAAATCAAATGTCCTTCAGGCCAGATGAATTTTCTGCCCACAGTTCCAAATTCAGCTGAGAACGTAGCATAAATATAACCCAAAAAGTATGTTTTCACTCACATGGCATCATCCCTGAAGGTAAACCATGGAAAACACCATGCACCCCTGAACAGCACGATGAACCATTTTGGCTCAAAACTCTTTCAAGTAAACCCATGATTTCCATGTTACCCAGATAAACTGAAAGCTACAACCTTCAGATAAAATCACTGTTTTTCACTCCTGTATTTTTATGGTCTCCCTTTTGGAAATAATCCCAGAGTCAGATGCGAAAGATGTGGCTTCATTTCAGTATTGACACCTTTCATTAAGGGTGGAAAAAAAAAAAATCTTTATGATTTAGGACAGAAAAATCACACATTCAAGTTGACAAGTGACGCTGATTCTTCACCGCATTGTCAGGAGTATGAGATGCATAGAAAGCTACCAGCTATTTACACAGCAATTTAGCTGAGCACAAGATGCTGCAAGACTGTGATCTTGCCTGAACGTAATTGGCTCATTAACCAAAAGATTTCAACTTGTTCACTTTATCAAAGGATCAAAGTTAGGAACACGCACAAACGTGAGCTTTGATGAATATATGCATATTTATTTTTCACAGGAAGGATTGGATCGACCACTCATTCACATTTTTAATGTTCAGTTATTTGAAAACAATCTCTTAAGTGTTAAATAAGACAGATGCTTTATCAAAATGACTGGCATTTCCTGTCCCTCTTTGCCTAGTCTCCTAGCAAGTCAGAAGGACCACATTCTACCTCACTAACTCAATCTGTGCTTTTGTTTGTCATCTGGATATCAAAAGACAGTCTCCTGACACAGTGGTCTCACTGTGTTTTCTGTGAAAATCAATTTATTACTTGGCATGTTTGTCTGACAATCAGGTAATAAAGTAATGCATGGAGAAAAGTCTGAGGTGGGACAAAAATATCTCTCTCTAGCTGAGAGATGCATAATTGATTACCAAGAATAAATGAAACACAGAGATCCCTTTCAATTCAACACTGGCATTTGAGTTACAATTTGTCACCTGGGTATCAGCAGGGGAAATTGATTCTATATTCAGTAAGCTGTATTTTGTATTCTCTTGGAGTGGATGCAGTACTCTGCCTCCCCTTCCTTCAACCTTCCTTGCCAAATCAGGCAGACTTACTTACAGATATTAAAAACAATGACTGCATTTAGTGCATTACCAAAATACGACAGATTATGTGTATGTAGTGCCCAAAGCTTGTTAATAAGAGTCAGAAAATTAGGCTAACATCCAAACTCCCAAAAGAGAATTTTAATCACACAGAACTGACTGAAGCCACAGTCCTTGATCCAGTTACTCTAGTTTATAGTGCCACTAAACCTTCATAGATGTCTAAATTCACTAGTACTTCTACAGTGATCTTTGTATTTACCCGAGCTTCCCAGCCATCTGAACACAGGTGCACCTGCTCCCTTTAAAACTCTAACGTAATCAGTTTATCCCTAGAAAGATACTGCTGTCTGAACTTCCCCAAACAACTGCTGTCACATCTCTCCCACATTCCTGGAACAGAAGGTGAAAGTAAAAAGTTAGAGGAGAATGTGTTATAATAACATAAGGAGGGAGACACACTGGGGAGTGTAAAGAAAAGACTTAGGAAGGCAGACGGGACAGAATAATAAGTTTCTCACCTGACACATGTACCTATGCATGCAAGACTAGGATCAATAACACTCCTGTACAAGATATGCTACAAGTCAGCCTTGCTGAAGCAGCCATGTGGCAGAACAGGGTTTTGAACATATAGAAGTTAAACTAAATGGCTTGAGTGTGTCTAGTTTCATTACTTAATTGTGCAACAGCACAGTCTTAGAAAGGAGCTGGTGAATAATGAATTCAGGAATAAAGACCAAAAATATCAGTGATGTTTTATCATCAGTGAATGGAAATACACGTCTATTGCTTGCATTTGGTTTTCCACCTTATTGCTAATTCTATTGCTTGCATTTGGGTTAACCATTTCTATTTGGCCTGGTACGCTCTAGCGCTTGAGTCTTGGGTTATAATTCAGTAGCAAAACTGTGTCTGTTTGGCAAGAAGCACTGCACTCCTGGTTGCACAAGACCCTGTAGATGTCTGATTGACACATTGTTCTGCAAATTTTCAGTAGTATTCCTCTCTGACTTACTCTTGATTCTGCCAGGATCTGTGCTGACTCAGAAGTCACTGACCAATCACAGAACATAGTCCAAAGCCAAATTTTATGAAGGGTTTTCTACATCCGTTAGCAGAGCAGGCAGCATGGCTCCAAGTACAAATTATGTCAGCTACAGCTAATATGCTTGGGAAGTATTGGCAAGATGATAACAACCTCTGAGCTAAATTGCCAGATGAATAAAGAAATAAGCCCTAAAGAAAGCAAGTCAGTGGCTTCGGGTAGCATTTCCAAAGAAAAGATATACTTTATTATAAAATATATAAAGTCTATGCTTTATTATATATATATATATAAAAAAAGTATAATAAAAATGCATATTCTTAACCTACTCTTTGGGAAGACTGAACTCACCTCTGCAACTCATTGCTATGTTATCCATGCCTGGAAGACCATCTAAGTATCTTTCTCTCACTCATTACCTGACTGGTGCTCTGACTAGCTGGCTTCCTGGAGACTACTTTTGGCTACCACTCACTCTCAAGTCTAATGGTCTTTGCAATCTTTTTCACCACATTGGAAGGTCATTTAAATCACTTTCACAGATAATGTAGAAATACAGTTGAAGCAGATTGCATAATAATCCCTCACCCTGTGCTGGAGGCCTAACACTTCAGTAAAGCACTGTTTAAAGACTGTATGTTAGATCGAAATCCAGACCTGTAGGGTATATATATGTAATTTTATTAAGAATTTTGAAAGTTCTTGAGTCTTTTGATACAAATCTACAATACCTGCACACAGACCCTAGGGTTAAAATTACAAAAAAGCCTCTGCAATCCAGAGGTAAATCCCAAACTCACTTCTCTGGCTTTCAGAGATAACTGACCCCCGCTGCATTCAGTGGGACATTATTGGGAAAACTCAACCAATTAAGAGCTTGAATACAAAGACGAGAATTCCATTATTTTTTTTTTACTTTTTAAAATCTTAGCCTAAAGTATATTACATATAGTCCTGTCCTGGTGGGTCACATATTATAAATGTCATTTTCTGCAATCTTTCGAAGCTGTTTTTCACAGGAGATAAACTTTTCACTTTCACAACTGCTTTCCCTTACAAGCTAGATATTTTGATGAGTAAACATACATTATTCCATCTATGTCTTTAATTCTAGAAATCAGTTAATAAAACAATGATTTGAATGTGGTATTAATCTAGCTCCTTTTCACAAGATTCTGCACAATACAATCTTCCATGTGATAGTTATTCATTACATTTGAATGTAGAACTCTCACTGCAGTCCCATTTGGAAATGGGATTGGTGCCCCTTGTATTAAATACATATGTATACAAAAAACAAATCCAACCACAAAAGGAAACAAGAGTTTAAGAAAAGATTTGAGACTACAAAGAAAGTTTGGGCCCTGCCATCAGTGTACACAGTATATTTTGCAGCTTATACTTTCAATTTCAATCGGAAAAGGAAAATCTAAATATTCTGAGAAGCTGGAAACGCATCTGAACTATTGCTACAGAAAACTACAAAATCTCACTTCAGACAAAAATTTTTATCATTCAGAAAAAAATTCTGCACTGACTTCCGTGAAAGGTTTGCAGTGGCAGCGATTGAAAATCAATACATTTTTATTTCTGCTGCAAATAGAACAGTCTGGGGAATTGAGTGGTCCAGTATGTTTTTAACCCCCTTAAATCATGCTGTTCAACCTGTGCATTTATTCTTACTTAAAAAATATACCCCAAATTTCCCCCAATGAAAAATCAGTATCAAAATTCAAAATGTGTTCAACCACAGCCAACTTAGAAGCAGCAGAGATCATCTCTGAAAGTGATACTCAGCATACAACAAGCAGAGTACATCATTATGTCAAACTCACTGAATTAAAGTTTTGTAAATTAAGCAGCTATTTCATCCTTCTGTTGTGAAATAATGTCACAGGAAAGAAATGCTCAAGCTTCCTGCAATCTTTTTACATAAACCTCTCAACAAGAGACTTTTAAAGTATTCTTTTCTTTGTAAAACTTCTATTCAATACTATCAGAATGTGCTACTCAGCCTGTTCTAAGCAGATCAAATGACCTTCAGAGATCCGTTCAACCTATACTGTTATTACACTTCCAGGTGATTTATTTCCACCTGATAGGGCAGCACAATGGAACAAGGCTCCTTCTGCCCTGTTTATATAAAGCTTTGATCAAGTACAGCAGTAAACGTGAGCTCTGAGCTATTTAAATTTGACTATTGCTATTGATCCTGGGATTAGAACAAAAGGAAATAGGTAAAATAACACAGAATTGGATATTGTATATAGGAGATCAATTATCCACATGTCAAATTGCCTTACCTGGAAGTTTCAATTTAATGCTTACATTCCTATACAAGGGTAATTTCTCCTCCCTTGGTATAAAGAGATGGAACAGACAGTATAAGAATGCTTTTTAGTCATTGATTTATTTATATCTCACACTTTGGCCTTTTTTTTCCCCATGGTGGGGCATGAGAGGTAGGACTCCAGGAAAAAATATGAGCACTTTTAGATAGACATAATTATTCTATTATTAAAGTAACAGCATTGTTCAGGAACAGATTCATAGCACAAGTTGTTTGGTTAAGTCTTTATTTCTAGATTCTTCTTGCATTTGTCACTAGTGAAAAACAGCAGGGATTATATTCAATGTGTTAGATTAGAAAACTAATCCAGTTACAGCTTCAGTAATTACAGGAACTCTGCCCCACCTCCACTTTATAGAAAAGATGAACAAATTAATTCTCAAAGGAATCAAGTTTAAAGCTACATATTATTGAATTCATTTCTTTTATTCCTTTAAGGTCTGTATGCAAGCTTAGTGAGCTTATCTGATTTTAATATCTGATCATTAGATACAGAGGACGTGAATCAGACTTTCAGATGTTAGCAGAAGGTAAGGGAGGGGAAAAGAGAACCTGTCTTTAATCTATGTATTCATATGCCACTAACTTCAAAGGCACTAAGAATTAAAAGGTAGTCTACAACCGTAGGTGCAAGATAAAAATAATCATCTTGAAAATTTAGATATACTTCGATGACTACATAGAACAAGCTCCAAAATCAAGGACAAAAGTGCAAATGTTAAAGAACTTGTACAGGGCAATCTTCTTATTGGTAGGGAAAAGTGAAACTCTTTGTAAGGTTGCAGATTATTCATCAGAGGCACAAGCGTCTGACACAGGTCTAGGAACCAAAAATATACAGAAATGAGAGCTTCCTTAATCTTTAGTTTCCTCCTGTTAGTTTTTACCTCTCATGTACATTTTTCAGCATTCGTATTAATGGCTTCTTATTCATCTGAATGTGAGTGGTGGTGATACTGTGGGAATTAAATTACAGCTCTCTGCTGCAGAAAGAAAACTGTTTGAGGCCATGGGAAGAACTGAAATCTCCGTCTAATTACAAGTGGGTATGCACCTATATCACAACTCATTACTGTAGCAAGTAAAACATCTGTTGAGAAATATTCACAGATTATGTCATAACCTAAATCTTCAACATATTGAATGACGGAACACTGGGCCCCATAGACAAAGATAAAAACAATGATATTTTATAGCAATAAAGCCTCATTCTTTGATTTAGAAATGCTTATTCATGCAAGCAAGGGTATACCAATATTAAAAAAAACAAACAAACAAAAAACGTCATTACTAGAAAGTCTTGGAAAAAACTTCAGTTTCTCCAGAAAGTAGCATTTGTGAAACTACCCATCCAAACTTTCCTTTCGAACAAACAGTACAGCATATTTGTACAACCTTACAGAGACTGTCACTGTGTTAAGTACTGCATGGACTGGTAAAGATTAGAAGTGAGATTTCTTTGCATCCTACAAATTATTTATGCAGATATTTCTACTTATGGGTAGGTATAATCTGAACAGAGATCGTTTCTCTTGGCAACTACAAATCTTCTAAATTCTAGATAAAAACAACCAACTGGATTAAGACAAAATTTAAACTGTATGTAAATGTCACCCCTGTATGATTCCATCCTTCAAAATATTTTCTTAAATAATTTTATAAAGAAATCTTGAATAAAGAAAATTCTCAACAGTGACAAAGCAATTGTATTCAAGTGTTCTATGTGATAGTTTATACTGAAAAAAAAACTAGGTACAAGCCTCTACTGTTTCTAAATTGAATGGGTATTTTCTAGGTAAAGATAAAATTCAGACTGAGTCCCTCACTGATTCCATGGAGTTTAAGCCATAAGCCTTTTCATGGATCCCTGTTTACATTTCAGAGTAAGTTCCAAAGTATTGTCTTCTAAATTCAGATTGATAACTACCCAGGCCTTAAAGCTGTTCTAAAAGAGAGAGTGATGACCTTATAACACTGCAAAACCTATGACAACTCTTATTTATACTGTCTCTGCTGACTAGTTCTTCAACACTTTATGGAAAGCATTATTCTATTTCAGTATAGATGAAAAGTAAGACAGTCTACTTGAGAATAGTGATTTTCAGAAGTGACACCCTTTTTTAGGATAGAAGAATAAAACATGCAAACAATCTATAATATACTTATTGGAGATGCATACTGAATATCTATATATGCAGCTATATACTACATCCACGCAACTTCTAAGAACAAGTGAATTTTAAGTGAGTGCAGCTAAAAGCATTTCATGGAACTGCTGTGAGAGGCAGTGGGCAAGAACAGAACCTTGTCTTTGCCCTTCTCACAGTCTGAAGATGCCAGAGATTTCAGTGCCCTGACTCTCTTCAGGATCTTTCAATTGACAAGTGAAAGCACTCAGCAACTCTGCAAAAAGAAATTAGCCTTTTTGTTTTAACACAATGGTGTTTAATAAGAGCAAGTGATATGTGGTTGCGTTTCCATGCAGGTCACATACCCTATGACATTCATTAAGACACAAATATTTTGTGCAAGGAGTGGTGGTACTGAGTTTCTTAAATTGTGAATATCAACTGTGACAAACAATTTAAGTAGTTTCAAAACTACTTGTAACGTGTAATAGAACCAAAAGGCCTGAAGGTAGGATAGTAAAGCGTCACATCTTAACTGATTTTCTAAGCTTATCCATATGCAAACGTGTAATAATTATGCTTAAGTACTTCTTAAAGTTAAATTCTTGAAGAAGCTAATATTTCACTCAGGAAAACTGAGATCAAAATATAAAATAATTTTAAAGAGGTGGGTAAACAGGAATTGTTTGACAAAAGGCCAAATTTGTTTGAAGCAGAGATGTTTTTAAATGCTCAGCCAAATAAAAAGTTCTCAGCATCATAAGCTCTTCATACCTGTTGTTTGTGCTGGTATTAGGCCATAATAAAACTTTTTAAACTACATTTAACTTTGCCCCTGAGATTTTAATCTTGCTGCTGAACAGGTTTAGATCTAATGCCACAAGAAACAATGACTTCATGTTAGGTCTTAACAGGAACAAACAATCAGTACATGCTCAAGGCCAAATTAAATATTTATTAATGAATTTTAGCAAAGTAATTAGTGTCAAATTAGAATATACTGGAGATTTGATTAACAGTTAATTGTCTTTAGTCACCTGGGAACTTGTTTTTATTCTCTGCCCAGATAAAAATACTGAAAAAAGTACACTGAAACTTTCAAAAATGGCATATGGTTCCAATGTAATCAGGCAAAGGAGACAACAGATCTAAGAACTTGGGCTCATAAAACAGAAATAAAATAAATACATCTATTTTATTTCCAGTCTTAATTTGAAGATTTAATACTTGCCTTACCACGACCATCCAAATTATAAGGGACATAGTGGACATTACTGGTTCTTTAGTAAATATGACAGCAACATCATGACTATGATTTGTCTGAATGAACTTTTAGATTGCTAAAGCTAAATATCTGTTTTAACTGACTAGCAATAGGAGATTAAAGAACTTTTTCAAGATAAGTTTCTGAAGAGACATGAGATTGAATAAAAACTGAAAAAAACAAAAGCTAGAATCCATGTCAGTAGCTTCTGGTAAAAGCAGTATGAATTTAGAAGGTGGCAGTAAGATGCTAAAAATTAAGAAAATGATGAATTGTAACACAAACTGGGTACATGTAGCTATAGACTGCACAACTCGGCAAGGAAAGCGTTGAAAAAAGAACAGTCTGGCTTTAACAAATTGCTTGAATCAAAATGTTTAGTTCCCTGGGCATGCTCCAAACGTGATTTTAACTCTAAATTATAGAAAGCTACTATTTGATGTCTGTCAAGATCAGATTTAAACTCCTTCTCCCTCCTTTTTGAATTCATCTAATGACAATCAAAAGAAAGAAAATGGGTAACCAGCATTAATGAATTGCAGACAACTAGTGAGAAGAAAACAAGGAAAGCAAGTGAGCTAATTACTGTCACTCATCCTATTTTTTTCAGAGAAAATGATGGATCATTTCTGCCCTCATGTGGTATTAAAATGCATTAGAGATTCAAAACCTGCACAGTCAGTGGGCACGCTCGTCTTACTCTAGAGCAATAATAATAATAATAATAATAATAATAATAATAATAAAACCATAATGGAATTACTGCCTACATTCCCACTGCATTCTCTATTACGAAAAAATAGTCCAACAAAAGAGGATTGAACAGGAAGTAGCATAATATTGCACCTGATTTGGAAAACCATTATTTTCTAAAATTTCACAGAAGACAAAGATTTAAATGGAGGATACTTTGGGTCACAAATTTTTAGTTCCTTCCTTTAATTTCTCTCTGTCTCTCAGAAAAAGACTATGAAAATATATACAAAATATTACAGTGTAATATGTAATGTACAAAATATATACAAATATTACAAAATTCTCTGAAATTAGTTCAGATAAAATACTAATTTCATCTGAAACTTCAGTTTCCACAGAAACAAAGCACCTGCTCAATTATATATTCAAATCCACTCTAAATTCACTACTAGCCAAATCTTAAAGAAATAAAATACTGAGCTTCGTATTTAACATTCCAGCAACGTGGAAAGCTGGAAACTATAAAATATCAGCAAGAGATTCAGTAAGTATTATATATATATACTTCACCTCATTTTATTATGTCCATTTACTGTGTAAAGGTCCAAGGTACTGTTTAGGTTTACATGACATAAGTATGACATAACACATTCTGTGTGTCAGAGAAAGAAGCCAAAAACTGAACCTCCAAAAACAAAGTCTATTGCATGAAAGCACTAGACAGATTACCGCCTTTTCACTCAATCTTTTCTCCTACAGGAGACTCAGTTCACTAAAGATGTCTGCATTGTTTACCTAGTAATTGTCAGCTGGACAGCGGAGAAAGGAAACTTCAAGGTAAGCTATAAGGTACTTATTGACTACAACACCTGTTTTCAAGTATTTCATTCTACCAACTTCATGGTTCATATTTCATATACTGAAATAGTTTGTTTCTTTCACTCTCAATTTGAAAGGTGGAGATAGAGTGGACATAGATAGTACAGAGATTGCTGAGGGTTAGGATACCGAAATTCAGTGTTTGTTCTATAGAAAATGCAGTACATTATCTTCAAATGCTTCTCTCACGATAGGCATCTAAACCTAGGGAACATGAACCTATCCTCCTTATCCAAATTAATGCCAAGAAAGATGGGACTACAATCTCTTAATTCACTTTGTTACCAGAACAACAACAACAGCAGCAGAAGAAATGAATTAGAGAATTTATAACAAATGAAATGCAAAAGGAATGTTATTCCCTTCCCCTCCAATTGAAAGGCCTCAGAATGTAGGAACGTACCAGAAAAAACTCTCAGAGGCACATTTTCATAGGGAAGAGGTACTAAATACCTTTTGAAATTCAGAGCTTAAATCTTTGGAGAAATCCCTATTTGTAGTCATTTCTGATCCAAATTTACAGGAAGATGGAAAACTAGGACATTTCTGTGAACGCTTAATTCCTAACAAATAATCTCACAGTCCTTTGACAAATACTGAAAACATTTCAGTTGAGTCCTTTCACCAAAAATTGAATTTGGGTGGAAGAAAACAAGATAAATGTCATTCACAACTTTTTTGTGTAGTAGAAATTCCATGGTACCAATGGCCCTGATATTTGCACGTATGTTCATGCTCTATTTTTAATAATCTTATTATAATTCTGGGAACAAGAAGACAACAAACCAACTAACTTCTGTCTCAGCCTTCCTCTGACCTACATTAAATTTCCAAAGACTTATCAGAAGCAAAGGACAGTTTCACGAATATTTGAACTTTTACAAAATCTTCCTGCTATTGCCATCTTGTGGGTGACCCACAGCATATTGTTTATTTAGCATCTCTCTTTCCTACTGCCTTGTAGAAAAATGTTTTCTAATACTCCAGATTGCCATGTCAATTAATTACCTTGAAGTTCTAAAAAGAAAGAAAATCTTTCAAGTCAAAAGAATTGACTTAATTAATTTAAAGGTACCAAATAGAGAAAAATAATCCAACTTCAATAAATTACTTACTTTTCCAAATAACATATTGAGCACTTCTAGTAGAAAAAATTGAAATGTAAAAAATAGCAACTGTGTCATAAAAACAGCTTTAGTTGTCTGTATAGCTCCCTTCTAATTTGAGGACTGGATTTTTCTAAAGAACAATCTATTGCTTAAAGCATAATGTTATGTAAATCATGTAACTATTCAATGTCACAAAACCTTGAAGACGATCATATATATATATATATATATATATATGTATATATGTATATATACATAAAAACAAAGTTACTTTTGGAACAACCCCTGTATGAGAGGGACCACTAGTTATGCCAAAAGTAATGCCTCCTATTTTATTATGTAGAACCACAACATCAGAGGTGGATGTTAGTGGCACAATGAATATATGATTCTACGAATGTAAGTCATCATAATACCTACATAATTTCTCAATGGCTTTTCTCATCCTTAAATTTACAGAATTATTTCAATGTAAAAAGTCTTCAAGCATTTTTAAATAAGATTTCTATCTGGAGTAAGAATAGTTCTCCCATTTGTTTCCGAAGCAAGTCCCAGATTTTACAACTGAAACAAATTTATATAACTATATTCCAATGGAAAAATGTACTTTCAGTAAGTTTTATGCATTTTGCTTTTCCTATGGTCACAAACTTCACATCTCCTAAATCTCACATTACAAAATTCCTACAGTTTAAGGTTTGGGAATCCACTGAAACCACTGGATTCAATGGTCAATTAATATGTCCATCTAGAGGGTCATCACATTTTGTCACCTGGCTCTTTATAATATTAGCCTTTGGGGGCTGGAGCTCTTGCTTGCTCGCTGACATTGTAATTAATACTCACAAAGCTTCATTCACCCTTCAGACCTGCTGCTACTTTTCACTGACTCAGTTTGAAAGCAACGTGACTGGATGCAATAAATGATTGTAAAGGAACAAGATTGCTCATTGCTCTCTACAACTACCTGCAAAGAAGTTTCAATGAGAAGGTGTCATTCTCTTCTCTCAGGTCACAAGTGATGGGGTCTGAGGCAATAGACTCAAGTTGTGCCGGAGGAGATTTAGTTTGGATATCAGGAAGAACACTATCACAGAAGGAGTGGTCAAGCATTAGAACAGGCTGCCCAGAGGGGTGGCAGTCATCATCCCTGGAGGTATTGAAGAGATGTGAGGACATGGCACTGAGACAGGAGTTACCAGTGGACTTATAGTATTAGATCTACTTCATCTTGCAGCTCTTTTCCAACCTAAATCATTATATGCTACTCTGATTCCACATGTACAGTTCAACTTGCCACACCAAACACACCACAATTAAGATGTAACAAACATAAATGCATATTCATTACAGTCCTATTTCCCCCTACAGTATCTCTACCACACTAGCTATCAGTTTATTTCTTTATGGGTTTATATACCATCAAACTATATCAACAGGCATTTAGCATTAACATTGATCATTTCAGCCACAGGTCTCTTTCAGCATGAATGAACTACAAGCTGACCTTCAGAGCCCTGAACAAAGCCCCTAAAGAAATTTTTAAGAATTCCCACTTATGTTGCTTAAAAGATCTGAGCAAGTTTACTTTGAGACAATTTTTAAGTTTTGATGTTTTAAGAATTCAAAATATAAAGAACCTTCATGAAAATACTGAAATTCATTAGAGATTATTAGAACAATTGAGAGGTCATATGATACAGAAATAATTGATCTGTTCTATTCAAAACGACGCTTGTGTAAAGATTAATAAGAAGCATCTCTCACAAAGATTATGTCCTATGTATTGTGGGAATTCTGTCACCACTGACAACGTAGATTAATTGTAATAAACAGAAATTGTCACTAAGCCTCTCAGCTTATGCCATCTAATATTGTGTGAATAAATTTCATTTTCTAACATTAGGAAACAACCGGGAGTGTAATAAATCACCTACCTAAGTCCTCAGAGAATTTTTGCATAATTTACCAAAACAAATTGATTTTAGCAGAAAAGCTACTAATTTACATGGGGAGGGATGGTTTTCTTACTGTGATGAATTTAATTTCAATTTCCCTGTTTGCATGAATTCACTTCAGCAATTCATCACTGCTGGAATTAAACTACAACCATGTTTTAGTTGAGTAGACACATAACTTACACTTCAGTGGCAGTAAGGGAGGGCCACAAAGGTGATCAGAAGCCTGTAGCATCTCTCTTATGAAGAACTGTTGAGAGAACTGGGCTTGTTTAGCTTGAAAAGGAGCATGCTCCAGGGAGATCTCACTACAGCCTTCTGGTAGGTGAGGGGAGCTTATAAACAGGAGGCGGACAAATTTTTTTCATGGGTAGACAGTGAAAGGATAAGGAGGAATGTCTTTAAAACAGGGAAGATTTAGGTTAGGCATGAGGAGGAAATTCTTTGCTCAGAGGATGCTGTGGCACTGGAACAGGCTGCCCAGAGAAGTTGTGGACATCCTGTCCCTGAAGGCATTCAATGTCAGGTTGGCTTGGGCCCTGGGCAGCCTCATCTGGTGGTTGGCAACCCTAACCATGGCAGCGCTTGGGAACTAGATGATTTTTGAGGTCCCTCAATGGCTCCCTCAGCCATTCTATGATTCTGTGGCAGTATTCTATGAATAAACTGCCTTTAAAAGGTAAGATGTGAAATTTGCAGATGGTGCTTAGTGAACACCACTAAAAATGCCAGAGGACCTACCAAAAACATAAATAGAATGCTACATAATAACACTGAATATTTAGAGATTTTTATCTAAAAACTGATTGAAAATTTTACATTGATGAAGTCAAAGCATCCTTACATTTTTTATTCTATAATAGAATACCTTCTCTTGAAAGAACAAAGGCGTAAAAGAGATCTCATAGAACGTATGCGTTTAAATCAGGATAGAGTGAACTTCCATTTATTAATGGAACATGTGGTACAGGCTGTGTCTGTATATTGTTTTCTAAATTTTATATGCTTCATATGATTAAAATTCTAAAAATGTTCTCAGTTTCATTAAGGAGCAGAAAACTCGAAACCTCAATTGAAAATGCACTTGTTTGTTTCTAGAATTTATGCACATTGAAAAACTTTTATTTATTTACATATGTACAATTATTCTAAATATCATTTACTTAGGCAGATGTAAAGATCATGGAGTAATTATTACCTCCAGCAACCTACTCTGCATCACGCATGCATGTGTCGCTTGAACTCTACTGCTCTATAGAACACATTCATACGTTGCAACAGTGCCAGCAGCAAACTTGAGTTATCTTGATTTTTTTGAACAAGTTCAGGAGAAATTTTCTGGCCATACTTAAGTAGGTGACAATGTACAATGAGATGATCAACTCAATGGCAACATACAGAAAATGTAGCTTGAAATCTCTTTATGGGTACATGGTAAAGATTGAAGTCAATTTTTTCTAACTCACAAATTGTTCACTTCAACACTCGTCCTTTGTTACAACTTGAATATGTGTTAAATGGATGCATCATTGCTACAGTTTTCATCAGCTTCTGCAGTAATCCTTCTGTTTAATGATCCTGATTTAAAAATCATTACAGTTAACAACTACTGATATTTTACTTTGAGCATTTTGGCATTCACAACTGCTTAAATGAAACAGTTTAATCTTCTAAGTGACAATAATAGCTCTCATTATACCAACCTGCAAGACTTCCATTCTGCTACATTTTGATATATTGTAGCTTGCTCTGCTATAATCATTAGCATATTATTAAAAATACACTTAATCTTTGTCAGAAAGCTAATCAAAAATTGAATTTTTTTGTTTGGAAGTATAACTGTTTCCTCCTGAAAATCACTCTGCCTTATCTCACATCAGACACAGGCTACAGTCTAACCTACAGTTTAAAGGTCTGACTTGACCATCCTGCTACTGCAAGCATGCAGAACAGCGTATTAAAACTACAAACTGGTTGCTTATTTCATGAGTGCTACAGCCTACCTATATTGTCTTATTGGAAGCTCTGGGCAACATAAAAATTGTTGTTTAAATAATGCTTCTAGCAGTGCAACATTTAAACCCAGACTCAAAATGGGTATTGAGTTTCTAAAAAGTGATTTCTTCTGTTTGCTGCGTATTGATACAAAAGGTGATGCCCCTAACACTACTATTTTATTAAAAGATCTCAAGGAAAAAAATACAGACAGTTTGGTTTATATTTTCATTATGTTAAAAGATGCTATTTTCAGGAATATAACTGTCAAAATAATAATAATAAAGGAATATTCAGAATTCCTACTTATGTACACAAGATAGCATGCTATTGCCAAGATGCAGAATATTTCCAGGAGACATCTCTTTTCCATATCTGTATTAGGGGACAACATAGCAGAATCACACATTAAAATAGCAATCATTTTAAGAACTGGGAGGAGAAGCCACATCTTTTCACCCTTAAAGGCAGAAACAAAGTTATATCTCTGCTTATATAACAAAGCCTGGAAGCTGCTCTTTGATTGCTTTCTCATACCTTAAGGCCACAAGGTCAGATCATAACTCCTGCCTTCCCCAACCTACTTATGTTCTGAAGAGATGTCAATACCAGTGAATCTATCCTCATTTCCAGACACTGAATTTTAGAGTGCTTTCTGACTGATGGTTTACATGATCCAGATGTCAGCTCACGCTCTCTTGTGGACATATACATTCACTGGGCTTTTTCACTGTCTGTAATCCAAATACTAATGAGAAGAATGGGTTTTTAAAGGCCTGTAACACTTCTCAAGAGCTACAAGAAAATTCTAAAAGCAGTTTTGGATACAAGCAAAGTGGTATCCAATAAACACGTGAAAGCTACACCACCGTGTCACATTTGCTCAGTGATTTATGGCTGTAAAACACTCAGCATAAGAAAAACAAATTATTAGCACTGATGTAACAAAATACTGGAAATGAAAACCACCTTCTCAACCATCAAAAACTGGTTACCGATGCTAGCATTAGACATACGAGAAATCCCACAGAATAACTCAGTATAGTTCATGAAGCACAGATGCCTTGTAAATATGGGCAGTTTGCTCAAAAAATGTCATTCATTTCTGGAGTAATTTATACTGTAGTGAAGCACTGAAGGATCAGTCAAACACAAGGCCTGTGACTGAGCAAAGAACGATAAAGCTTTCCTTTTCAACATGTCTGTAAGGCATAGTGATAACTTGACTACAAATTAACATAGAGCTGAGCATAACAGAGAACAGATCTGCACTTAGAGATCTAGTGAACAACTTTACAGAAGCAAAAGGGAAGCTGTTAAAGCTTTGCAATTTCAAATTTCTGTCTCTAGAATCAGATAGGATTCAGGGAGCCAAAGTAGAAAACAGGATTAGGGTTGTTTTGGCTTAAAAGATCAGCAAAGAAATGGAGAAAATAAAGGTTAAATCTTTAATGGAAAAACAAATCTTGTGAACATAATAATACTTCAGCAAAGTCAGTAGAGTTGTGAAAGGGAACTGGCTATGTTACAGTAATTATGAGAATAAAGATACCTTTGCTATTTCATTTTAGACCGTATGTTTGTTTCTATTTGTTTGTGAATTTCAGCAGCCTAGTTCACTGAGAACTTAAAGAACCCTCTTCTTCAGTTAAATTAAAAATATTCAACAAAGCGATGCTACAGGAAAGGGATATCTAGGAGCTTTCACTAACAAAAGGGAAATACACGGCAAAAAGTTGCCTGCTAAAGAATCTTATCAGAGAACTAAGAGAACTATTTTGACAGGCAAGTTTACAATTTTAATACTCATCAAACTCTAAATTAAAATTCAACTTTAATTAAAATCATCAGAGATAATAAAATTAAAATAAGAGCCAAATAGCAATGATTGCAGACACCATGCAAAATGGAAAAGACCACGGAAATTCCATGCCCCTCTGTGGTTAGGCCAGTCTACTTTCAAAACTGGCTGTGCAGACACAATGCTAGGAAGGTAAGGAGACAACACGGTTCTTAAACATGTTTTCAGTGCTTAGCTCTAGTGTCAGCTTAAAGCATGAAAATCATTTAGGAGTGGTTTCCAGTATCAAGATGACACACAGAGAAGGCCTCAAGCTGGAAGTCGTCACCCCACAGTTGATGTAGAAACACACTCAACTCTCTGGCCATGCCCTACAGCTTCATAGCACATGCGGTCTACTGTCCTTTGTGATGTGGTAAACGCGACATCCCTAATCTTGATGGTTTCTCTAACAGTCATGTATCTCATGTATCTCCACTTTTTGGAATTCTACCCAGACAATACTATCTTTAGAACATGCACATGAAATCCTATCATATTAGTGTTTTACGTGTTATAATACTGTGAGATGCATTAGAGATACGTTCTGACACCAAACTCTTGGGGATATTCCAAGGAATAGTGATATATGTAGTACAGATCAGAACGTTCTGCTTCATTGCCACCAACAACCAGCAATTCTGTACCCAAAAGGTGTAACTTAAACTGATAAAAACAGTAAAAGTTATCAGTTCCAATTATACACATCAAATTGGATGTTGGCTTCATATTCATTTTCGTCTCATCAATGAAATGATTCAATTATATTTTTTAATATTCTTTTATTTCCCCAAAATAGAATGTTCTGTACTCATTAATTCTTTTTCCCTATGTCAATATAGGAGTTTATACATACATTTGTTTAAATTTTAGTATATGAATCTGCATATATTTATCTGTCTCACTAGTGTCGCCATTTAGGGCATATTATAAGCTTTATGTTAAGGAAACCAATTTGCATTTTAATAAGGAAATTAACTCATTACACAGACTGCATCATTGGAGGCTGACTGCAAGTTAGAAAGTCTTGCAGAAAGCCTGAAGGAAAACCAAACAGCTTGCAATGGACACTCCTCTAGATTATTTATACTAAATGCCATGTGTTTATAATCTGCTAAATAACATCGTAACAATTTCAGCTAATTTGGTGGCTGCAATTCAGCTTCTGATAGCTAAACTACCAAAACAAATTATCAGTGTTCTTCATTTACAGTCAGACCATAGTCAGTGTAAGAATGTCAGAGGATTTTAAACTGATAAACTGAAGCAGTATTGATGAGCAATTTCACGTGAGTAAGGTAAACAAGGTATTTCCAAAACACTGTGTTGAAGGAGAGTTCAAAAAATAAATAATTAAAAAAAAACTCAACAAAAAACCAACAACAATAAAATAGACAGAAGGAGAATAAAAGACAGAAGTGCTGCTTTGGGCTTATTTTGTTCAAACTACTGCACAGAGATATGTCACAGTAAGAGAGGGATCATTCAGAGGGTAACAGGGCTAGATCAAAACTTGACCTCATTCTCTTAATATAATGTTAATAATTATGTTCATGAGATCATTCATCTCCAAGACTGCAGCGGGAAGTCTTTTCTGGTCTGGAAAAAGTTCTGAAGCAGCTCTTGCCAAAAACAATAAGAGGAAACTGATTAAATGAGCTGAGAGGTAAGTAAGACTCTTTCATTTTAAGTCTGGAAATTAGTTGGTTATGTAAACCAAGCCAGTCCAGCTTCATTCTGTACAAAAAATGCTAACCTTATCTGCTTCTCTTAAATACAATATTATTTTGATTATCTATATAGAGACTCAAAAATGATTCCCATTTCTGAAGACTTGATCATTTGGGAAAGACTTCACACCCTGTAACTTGGAAGGTAATTTTTTTCTTCCCTTCTCCAGTTGAAAAGGTCTTTTACTGCAGTAACCACAACTTTACGGTTTCACCTTTATATACCCATAAAATGCTTATGTTGCCAGTACATTCACATTCTGCAGCAGATTGTGGAAGATTTATCAGCAGGCTTGTGCTGTCAGCAGATCAATAACGACATGTATCTTTAGGGAAAGAGAATGGAGGACACTGAAATACCTGAAGAGAGCACTGATGAAGAAATATCATCTGACCAAAGATTTCCTCAGATGCACATATTAATTAATAGCCTACCTGTATAGGTTTTACCCTAAGGATAGGATTTGCCCTACAGAGATTTATTCAGCTAAGGATTTTAAAAAACAAAACTGCTCAATACGAAGTTTAAGTGGGCTAAGGAAAAAAATAAAATATCCCCCAAGTTTTACATTATTTACAATATCAGAAAATGAATTGTCCAAGGCAGAAATAAGAGATCCAGTATAGAGGTTTTCAGTAGGAGAAAAATGTACCATTACAGATAATACAACTGGAAATATATTTTTATTTCCCTTAGAAATATTGATCTGAATCTATTGAGCAAAATGGCCTTATGAAGAATTTACAGGAAGAACAATGATTCAGCAGAATTAAGAATGGCATAGAGAACTGAGTGCAGTATCTGATAGCATTTCTGAGGAAAAAAACAGTTTACATTAGCAATCCAGTGAAATCTTGTTTCATTCAGACTAAAAGCAATAACAGACTCATAGGGAACAGAAAACAGGCGTCCAGAAGTGAGTAACAATCTTGTTTAGCTCTCTTTGTCTAAGCTTTCTTCAGATCACAGAATCACAGAGTTGTTGAAAGGGACCTCTGGAGATCTGGACCTCTGGAGAAACTACAGCAGTTTCCCTAGAATAGGTTGATGTCTGTTTTGATACGAAAAACCAGCTTCTATAAGCACAAAGTATGGAGAACAAAGTAATTAAGCAGTGGAAATTCAAATTTTATTTTGCTTTACCATAATACTACCTTCATTCCTCCACTTTCAGCAGGGATGGAAAGAACTGGGAGCGGGCACTGTAGCCTTCAGAGCTAGAATGCTAGCTGCTAATCCAGTTTCTAACACCCTGAGAAGTCCAGATACATGGAAAGGAAACATTCCTATAACACTTCCTCCTCCTCTTGCACTGACAAGATTCATTTTAATTTAGCTGGCATTCCATCAGCAGTAAATACACAACGTACAAACAGAACAGGAAACTGTTGTAGAGAGGGACTGTTGATGTGAGGGTGATTAGGCAATTCAGAGGTAAAACCAAAAGGAAAAAAAGAGCAACAAATAATTTCACTGCTATTCCTGGAATATGTCATGCAGATTGAGTGTTCAAATGCTAAAAATCATTCTGAAAATGTGGAGAAAGCTCAGAGAAAGAAATAAAACTCTATATGAAGTCTGCAGAAAAATACTCGCAGTGAGACTTAGAAAAGTTCAGTCTATTTAGCTTATCAAAAAGTAGATTGAAAGCAATTAAAAACGATTAGTACATGCATAAGAAGAAAATATCACTTACAAAATGGTTCTCTGAGCAGAGAACAATGCAACATGAAAAAGAAGCCAGGCAAATCACAATTAAAAGAAAGGAACAATTGCTTTAAATAGTGGCTGTGATGGAACAGTTACAGCAGACTATTGGGGGAAACAGATAATTTTCCTTTTCTTCAAGAATAGACTGCGTGCCATATAGAAATATAATCATACAGAAATTCATATGATCAAGACATGAGTCATTAGGACTAGCATACGATAAAGTACAATAGATAATTTAAAGCAAGGAAGGCCTGCTAATTCAGAAAATAGAGATCTGAATAGTCTATCCACGTTTAACTGTGAGCAGTTGCATTAATGACTCAAAAGACACAAAATATAACTCCAATAATTGATACTTGTAAGCAGCCAAGAGGAAGAAATGATTTTGATGTCCAGTTGTGAAATGTCATTTTTCCATTAAAGTGTCTGAAAATTTTCCCCTAATTTAACATGAACATAACCTCATGTAATTACTTTCTCAGTTGGGAAATCCATCTTTTTTCTTCCTTCTTTCGTTCCTAGCTTTTTACATTAAATATCAACCTAAAAAAAAAAAAAATCTAGTTACTGAGCTCACGTTTATGGTTATGTACATAATCTGTTCATTCAGCAGACTAGCGGACTGGTTTGGGATTTCAGTTAAAAAGCAAAAATGTATTAACATTTCCTAATCACAAACTTGTTCAGTTGTTCTTGTGAGACTTTTGGCTCTAAATATAAATGGGGAGAAAATATTTGTTACAGTGCACCAAGGGTGTGTATTTGTCATGAATCAAGAATTAGTAGGGTATCTTAATTAAGTATTTTGACACATTATATGATGGCACATGCAATTAAAAAAAACTGAATGGAGATAGATAGGTTACACACAGAGTGTATATCCACACTATGACATACTCACTAAGACATAAAGCATTAAGATACAAGTTAATCACATAAGCATGCATCGTAAGGCTTTAAATGCAATTTGAAAGGATGCAAAATACTACTTTAGGTGCCCAGGTAAAGAAAGGAAAAGTTATTTTGCCTCTACTACAAATACGATTTCTACCCTGTACTTATCTTTCACAGTCATTCACTGCATCACTAAATGTACCGGCACTTGCAATTCTGACCAAAACAGCGCTAATATCCTTCTTCCCTCTCAGTACAATTTGGACACAACAGCTCCATAGCTTACTGCAGTTCCAAAAAGACAGAGGAAATTTCTGCAAGTGCCTTGACAACCACAGTCATAAACAGTGTCTTGTGCCTATACATGCTATACTGCCTTTAACATGCAAACAGAAGGAAAATTACACTGTGTGTGACTTTCCTAAAAATAAAGTATGAAAAATAAAATTGCATCTGAAAACCGGATACTTACAGACCTCAATGCCTATGCTGCATCTAAATCCAGGATAAGATTAATATAGCACTTCCTTAAAGAAAAGGCAAATTCCCCATATATCAGTTAAAGTTTGATGAAACAAAAGCAGCCCTTAGATTTTAAATTGTCTTAACCTTAAATGGAAATCTTTTAAAAAATACAGAAAATTAGAAAATGGAGAAAGAAAATCCCTACTGATTGAGTATGTCAGAAAAATGCTGATAAGCAATATATCAAGTTTGACATCTATAACCCCTGATCAAAATATAAATTGTCCTCTGTAGAAATCATTATATTATAATTATTTTCTCAAAAGGATCATGATCGTTAAAATGGTACAGTTCTCATCACTAAGTGATATTCCCAGAACAAAATCAACTATATTAGAATAATAATAACCTTGTTGGAAAGATTGGTACAACAGAAAATTCGCACCAGATCAGAAAAAATTAAATTTATTTGCTGTTGAAAAACTTCTACATATGTCACCTAGAAGATGACAGAACTTTGTAAATTATTACACCCAAAAATTTTAATGAAGACCAGTTTATTTCATTAGCATTCATCACTTTCATATTATCCTGACTACTCTTTTTGGACTCAGCTTGTTTTTAGCTACAATCTGAGGAGTAGAAATTTGGCAACTCACGGCATTCGGCTTATTGGAGAATAAATTAATTAGCCTTTTTAACACGCGTCATTAGAATAACTTATCATCAAAAAGCTATTAACGGTCCCAACAAAAAACGGCATATTATCAAAACAGACTCAATGCTAGACAAGCCTATTTCAGATTCTCAGCAAAATTTGTAGATTAAAAATTTTGATGGACTTAAATAATTAAAAGAAAGCTCTACAGTAAACCTGTTGATATTAGTTGGGTAGTTTGACTTTATGGCCTTCATCCATTTTTACTGTTTTTTGTGACTATGCTCAATTCACTAATAAAACAGCTATTTTTACTATTATGAAAAATTTATCTGTCAAATTACATAGTTACAGATATGCAAATAAAACTAGTTAATAAAAATATAGAACACTAATAAAAAGGTAAGTGCTTATAATCAGTCCTTCTAACGACTCAAACATGTATGTCATGTCTTCAATCACATAATAAGCTTTCAAAACCAGTATAAATTTCAAAGATCACTCAAGAAATTGCATGGATACAACCTGAAATTTTTACTTTACTATATTATGTAGTGAGATCGCAGTAATGAATTTTGTTCTTAAACTTACAAGGAAGGTGGACTCTCCAGTAAATTCATCCATTCGCTTATCTCTTTAGGATCACCCTAAACAGCTACTGTCATTACAATACCTTGAATGGCAGATAAGCGCCTCTATTTGGAACAGTGTACTCAGCAGTTTCTCCAGGAAACTGAATTTGTTACTTCTGATGAACATTCATCTTCTTGCCAGCTCTTGGCTTAATATCCTCAGGAAATCTTCAAAATAGAGCTTCCTGTATTGGAACCTGAGGGTGTGCCACAGTTTAGTTTAGCTGAAAATTGAATATCTGAAGGAAAAGACCAGAAATGATCAAACTGACCTCAAGCTAATGCAACAGGGTATACACACACACAAATTTAATATTTGTTCAGTGTATGAAACTATAGAAAATATTACTTTGACATGTGCTAAAACACATGTGATACTAGCGGAACATACATGTATCAGCCTTTGCCAGTAAAAAGAAATTTTCCTTGTGGAAGACGTACACTGCTGAGGTCTTTTGCCTCCATCCAAGACCTAAAACATATGTGATGAGCAAAGGCAGCTGGAAACTTCGGAATTGTTACATGAGACCTCTAAGGAAATACCTACAGAAAGAAATGAGCAATTCACTAAGCTACATTCCAAGGAGCAAAATGCTCCAGTTTGATTAAAAGAGTTGCTTGTCAAGCTGTCATCAAGAGAGATAATTTCTGAACTATATACTGGACTGACTGCTATCTGCAATCATTAAAGTATGCAAAACTTTTTTCACGTATGGATATTGAGTTGGTGCAATCCTGAAATCCCACACACAGAGTCTATGTTAACAATACACTTCTTTCCTGGATCTCTCAACTCTAAAAGATTCTTTATGAAGGCGTATTTATAACTGTCAAACACTGCAGTATTTTCAGAAATTCAGAATTTTTCAGAAATTTAATATACAGAAGACTAGAATAACCTGTGTTTCAGGAACTTCTTGTGATTCACCAAATTGGGATTAGGAATGTTTAATTCCAGTATTACAAATACTGTCTCAGAACAAAATGCATCTCTTAGCTCTCAATGCAGCTCCACTGTATGCAGAAAGAACATTTATCTCCAAGTGGTGAAACTCACAGGGAGACAGGGGATGTTTTCTTCACTATACTTCTCTCCCTCTGTTCTAGTCTCTCCACATGGTGCTATTTTTGTAATATTTGTAGGTACAGACCACAAAAGCAATGTACTTTGGCTCATTTCTTAATGCAGGCAAAAAAGAATGCATGCTAGTGGGTGTGAATTAAAGGGAGTAATACAGGAAGTCTTACCTATTTCGATGTGAATGACCACTTGACCCTTGATTTATGCTATGAGTAGCATGAACATTAATGCCCTTTCACAGATAATACATTAGTCTTATTTTCATATTATGCTTCCATAAATCTTTGAAATAGCTTTTCTAAAGATGAATGACTATGCAGCTTCTGTTGAGAAATTAATAGGAGGTTTGCAAACCATAACCAATGGAAACATCATCAACCTACATATCAGCTCAGCAATGTTTTTACTAAAATTGCCTGCAGCTGGGTGATCTGAGTGCAATTTATTTTCAAAGGACATCATTTCAGGCAGTTTCAGATGGCATTTATGGACATTAGTGGCATTGCCCTACGTTAATTGTAGGTATTACATTATATTTCTTTTACATCTGCGCTTCTATTCATTGGAAGGAAAGTACCTACTAGAAGTGCCAACAAAGAACTGCAGAATGGTTGACTCTGGAAGGGACCTCTGGACATCACCTAATCCCAACCCTCCTGGTCCAAATCACATTTAGTTATGGCAGCCTGCTCACAGCTGCATCCAAGTCAGGTTCTGAATATCAAAAAGGATGGAGAACCCACAACCTTGTTCCAGTGCATGTCCACATGGTGAAAAGGATTTTTCTCACGTTTAATTGGAATTTCCTGCATCACATGTTGAAATTTCCTCTCCTCCTTCTGTCTCATATCACTAAGAATAATCTGGATTCATCTGCTTTACTCCCCATCACCCACCACGCATTTATATGCTCCTATAATTTTAACTATTACTATCAGCAACACATAAAATGGAGGGGAAATAAAATCCATCATTTCAATTGCCTCAGCCTTTTAGTGCTCCATTTATTTCTTCTACTTCTTATTCAACAATTTTACTTAGTAAACTGACAGTAGACCTGAAACAGACCAGAGACTTATCTGGGCTAGAGGTAAATAATAATTCCTCCTTTGCTTTTCTGTAATGTCCGTCCATTTTTCTGTTTTCAGAGAATCACCACAGGCTCCCCCAGTTGGCTCAGCTTCGGGTCTGTTGCCAAGCCAGCTTTACTAATATCTTGGCATTTACACCCAAGAAAGCAAGTAGAAAAGAAAAAAAGCTGTTAACAGTGTATCATAGAGTTCCTAATCAATGTCCCAATTAAATGTAGCAAAATTTAATTGTAAGTAAATGAACTAAAAAATGTAGTAAAGCAGCAGATTATCACACAAAGAAATCTTTAGCCCCTAAAAAAAATCTTTCCACAGTAATGAAGAGTATAAAATATTAACTTATGAAGTCTCATAGTTGGTGTGAATTACTAAACACATCATGGTCAGCCACACTTCAATCATTTGACTCTTCTTTTTTAAAGCTCTCTGGACACTCTAAGAGTATGAAAACAAATTGTACTCATCTTGCTTCTCTAGCAGTAGAAATAATACGATGACTGCTGAGAGGTTTTGGAGTTTTAAGTGATGGAACAGGTGATACTGCTACTAGGTTTATAATATTTTTCTTTGGAGACTTAAAGCGTAGGAAGTTTATTAGGTTTTTCCCCTCTTTGCAGGAAGCTGATCAAGACTGCTAGTATCTCTGCCTTTTGGAGAAGCAAAGGAGTTTTCCAAATCTGCCCTAGTGCTTTTCCTAAGTTGCTACCAAAAGAATATCATTTATGAGTTTTAGCTTCATTTTTTATTTTCAATCTCTACTCATAAACCCCTATAACTTCCTTCATCCTCTTATGCAAGAACATGCAGGATCTTGGTGCATAAAGAAACGAATATATAATTCATGCTAAAAAAGTGGCCTGGAAAGGTTTTGTGATTGGCAGAATTCTGAGCTACTTAGAGTAACTTACATTAAATCTTTAGATAAATCTCTGTTTATCATAAGTTACTAGGAGAAGAAAGGCTAGAGATGTAATCGCTATATAGGTTCATTACACAGTCCACATAGAAAGCAGAATATTTGCACCAGAATCCCTGAAAATTTCACATAACAAATTAAAGTTCAAATGCACGTGTGCATTTTAAAAGGGAAAAATCACTACTCTGGCACATGATGCTTAAGCTTGAAATTTCAGCATTTCTTCAAAGTAGTTTATCGTACAGCAGAAAATATACCTATGCATATTAAGAAAGCATTTCTAGCAAGTGTCATCACTTTTGTTTCCTATGTCATCATAATATTCATTAAAACAAATTTTATTCTCAACAAATTCTTTTCATTACTAGAGATGTATATTCACAAATTAATTTAGATTCACCTTTGGGAATTGCATATTTCATTTGTGTCAAACCACACTTTTAGTGGCTTCAGAAAGCAAACCACTCTACCTAGTTTCCATATGCACATCTCAGAATTTGAATACTGACATAGATATCATATGTATCTGCTGCCATATTGAATTTTAGTTTAATTTATCAAGCTTTACAAACATTTCTCCGCAATATCATGATTAAACAAACATTAAATTACTAAATTAATCAGAGCTTCCATAATATCTTCACAGAATATTAGTTTGAATTAGGGATGGTTTTAGCTGAGATTCCTTCACATTTCATTACTACAATAGACAGATAACTAAAATTACAATAATATTTGACTTCTTTTTCTCTGTATATAGGCTTTATTGCAACCCCTGCCAACTGTATTTGATGCAGTGCAAAGAAAGATTTAGATTAAGGCAAAAATGTAAAGTCATGAGAAAAATATTAACATAAAACCATGCAGAAAATATGATCTTCTACTTTCTCATTATTATAGATTTGTTGTGTCTTTGCAGAAATGAGCACAGGTGAGACTGATGCTAAAGGCTGGGACCAAACATGTTTGGTATCAGCAGAAATCTCAAGGGATTTCAAAGGACTTCTGGAAGTCCATTTAATCTGGAAGATAATATTATCATGAAATAGACATTCAACATCAGACCTGCTAATTTAAACTACAACAATTAGCCCTTAAACCAGAATGAGATCTGAGAATTAAACTAAATTCGGCAAATGATTATTTACAGGAGCGTTAATGATCTCCACCTATCCTGAACATTATGTCCAGGAGTCCCAGAGATAAATGAAAAATGGAAGGCAGCTGGGGAGGCTATGAATCAAGTTACATTTTATCCCCACGAGGAAGAGACACAACTCCTTGCACAAGCAAACAAACATTACTGATTATTATGGCACTTTGAGAATTCTAAATTTATAGCAGCAAAGAAGAATTTCTGCTTTATATCTGCCAGCCACATATTAATTCTTTGCACTAATTTCCATCCAAAAAGGTTTAATGCACAAATTAAGTCCTTTTATTAGACCAGAGACACACTTTTAAAAATAACTCCTAGAACTGTAATCTGTCCCTTACTGTCTAACTGACTCAGGGCAATTCAAAGTGTCACAGGAAATACAGAATGAAACAATTTATTTTAACCTTCTTTGTTTAATGATGCAGTTGGTTCCCATATTCTCAACAGGCCAAATGATTGTCTTTTCCTTACCATCACAGTCCAGAGCTAATGAAAACCTACCTTTTGATCAGTTTCCCCTTCAATTCCCATGCTTAACACAAATGTCAGAGAGAAGATTTAAAAAATTACTCCTTTCTCAAACAAAGCAATTACCAACCTAAAACTACGGCTAAAGTCTGCAAAGCTGATTTCTAGACCTACTTTATCCCACCAGCCAATAAGGACTATTTTGGATGATCTTTCTTGTGGCTCCCTGTTTTACAGAGTTCAAGATGCCTATTCATCTCTAAAGCCTGTATTCATATATCTGGTCTTACTTCATTCTACCCATTCACTGTTCACATTTTTTACTATGATATTGGCTTTGTCTACAGTGACAAAAGTACATGTGGGCTTTGTCTTTACAGGAAAACCATTTACTTCTACTTCCAAGGCTATTAAAAACAAACAAACAAACAAAACAACAACAACAACAAAAAAAAAAGCACACATTTTACTACACTTGAAAACTTTTTTTAAAGAAGAGTGGCTTATATTTTGTTCAGAGTATATAATCTAGGGAATGGTTTTACATAAGCTAAGCTATTTTTGTAATGTAAATGCATGACTACAGGAAAGAACAACATATATCCAGACAGGTTGTTTGACACACAGAAATGCCATGCAGAAAGCACTTCCTGAGACAAAAATAAATGAACATTTGCTGATCACAGAATCATATAATCAGTTAGATTGGAAAAGACCTTTAAGATCATCAAGTCCAACCATCACCAATTCCACCACTAAATCATGTCCATAAGCACAACATCCACATATCTTTTAAGCATCTTCAGGGAAGGTGACTACCACTTCTCTGGGCAGCCTGTTACAATGCCTAGCCACTCTCTCCACGAAGAAATTCTTCCTGACATCTAATCTAAACCTCCCTGATGCAATTTAAGAACAACGCCTCATGTCCTATCACTTGTCACCTAAGAAAAGAAACCACACCTTCTCCCCGTAATCTGCTGTCAGGTAGCTTTCGCAAGCAATCAGCTCTCCCCTCAGACTCCTTTTCTCAGGTCTGATGCATGCTTTCAGTTTCCCACAGAAACACCTCTAGTCATTCTTCCAAGAACGCCTTTTCATAGAACCCACTCCCAGTGCCACTTTCTCTATACAAACTCTTATCCACTTCCACTTGGCTCTTCTCAGTTAACTTTAATCAATAACACTGCCTACTCACCATTTTTGTAATTCATAATACACTAAGAATACCGTGGCCTTTCCCAAAAGTAAACATCACTGGCAATTACTGTGTATTATATTGTCTTCAGAGTTCTTATCATAAATCTACAGTTGATTGATCACTTTCCTACACAATAGCTAATTGTGATATTTTCTATTATCTTCAGTCACTTTTAAGATACATTTATGGAGTTTGAAATCGCTGGTCCTAAAGACAAGGAGAGGAATATTCTGCTAAATTCTGTCACTTTGTATGACAGCTGTCACTGCCTTCTTCTCCATTCCAGCAGCCAGTAAGTGGCATGACCCATGCATATTGCTGCCCAAAGAAATATCACGAGATACTAGATTCCAAACTTTATCAGACCTGTCTTCCTTTATGCAGTTATTAGCACATATCAGAAACAAGAATACTACAGCACATTCATTGAAGCTGCTTCTGCACGTTCATATCAAAAGCTGGTATTCCGGACATGATTGGTACAGGTTAGACAGATTCATTCTGACTTTGAAGTGAATTCCGAATTAGAGCGAACATCGATAGATGAAAGTCCCTGGAAGTCCAGCCTAGATCAAATGAAACTACAGGCTCTTTGTTTTCAATATGTATCTGCAGCATTTAGACCAGACAAAGACCTTGGTAGTAGATGACAGATTCCTTGCCAGTTATCATATGTAATTTACACCACCATTTAGACACAGGCCTATACTCAGGACTGAACTGACTGCAAAGAATGTATTGATGATAGTCTGGTGAGCTCTAGTGCATTTGCATCAAATTCTCATTGAAGAAGTAGAGCTGGCAGGGAAAAAAAAAAAAAAAAAAGTCAGGTTACTAAATTCAACAAAAATGTGAAAGGACTGCATAGACAACAAGCATTTTCTTCTCACTGAAGTTCAAATATAAAGCTTGATAATCACATAGAAGTAGACTCTGTCCTCAGCAAGCTTGTGCAGAGAGGGCTACCACCTTAAAACTTCTAAAAAGCATTCCAATCTGCCTTTATGGAGTTACTTCAGACCACTGGCATCAGCAGGCACACAGGAAAAACAGAATCAGGATTTCCAGAAATAACTTGTGTTGCAGCAGTGAGTTTGAAGGCTGGTAAGCACTTTTACAAAATCATTTTCATATCGGCTATACAGTGTCTCTCTGACATAGTAATTCACTTTACAGTAACATGAAAAATGAGACATAAACAAATAATTCTAGCTTGGATCATCTTGCCTGGGCTTCCACATGGGTAAGTCCTGTGATAGCTCTGTACAGAATCTTAGTTTCAAAGTCACTGAACCCTGAAAGCCTTAAATGAGTTTTCCGTTCCCAAAACTGAAAATAAGAGTTCAAGATCCAGGTGTTGAAAAGCTTTCCTAAATCTCATGGGAATCACAGTGCATAATTTCATAGAGCATCATACCCATAATACTTCATTAAAGTACTCCTGTAGCCATAAAAGACTGAATATTTTCTATGTAGAAACTTCTTTACATTTACTGCAATCTTCAAAAAAATAGGTTTTAAAATTGCCATGTTGCATTCTAATATAGATAGAAAAGTACTAGATCAACCAAAAACCTGAAATATGTTGATACTACATTTTGAGGATACTGAATTTGAGGAGCAGAGGTCAAAAGTTTGCAGTAACCATACCAGTAACTGATCACTTAAAAGACAAACTGTAAGTAGAAGTTAGAAAATATCATGCATTACCCAACAGCAAAAAAAGTCAGTTGGTGAGATCAAACCATTTCTAGAAGCAGTATTTAAACACTGCATTTTGTGCAACTTGAAAAAAAAAAATGCTAACTCAACAGACAACATACTATTTAGATAGAAGAAAAAAAGTCTTAAGTGGAAAAAGATTTTCCTCACAGAGCATGAAAACAAAACTAGAAACCCACTTATGTAAGTATAACAAGTAAAATTCAGTACAAGGAAAAAATACTGAAGCTAAAAATGGAGGATAAAAGTCCTAGATGTGCAATAACTGAAAATAAAAGCAGAACCCTCTTTACAGCAAGGGGGCCAAGCTCCTACAGCTCATAGCAGAGAGGACCACTATGATGTACTGTGAAACAAACAGACCTACTACAAAGAAATGCACATGTTCCAAGGAGGGCAGAGCAAGGCTTAAGAGACACTGAGATCCAGCAATGACTGAGGTTAACAGAACTCAAATACAGGAAGCAGACAACAAACAATAGCACAGCGTGAAGCATGGGAGCTTGTAATGACAGTCATCATGGTAAGCATGTGGCTGTAATATTCAACTATGGATAGCACTGTCTTGGAATGACATTCATTTTACTTCTACGAGGAAGAGTATAATGTTTGAACGTAAATACCACGACTGACATGAATTTCTTCCTATCATCCCTTTCTCTCAATTCTGCCCTGCTGATTCTGAAACTGCCTTGAAATATTCAAGTCCATAGGATTAAACCTAGCATGGTCTCAGGAAAGTTATGTAGAATAGTTTTCCAACACAATCTGTAGGAACAAAACAACTAAAATTATGTCTCATTATTCTTCTAATGCATCGATCACCATATTATTCAAGTGCTTTCCAAAAACGAACATTCCCACAAAAGTAAGAGCTTCCATAGTGGCCCAAGTAGAGGGTCTCTTTTCCCTAGTTGTTCAATTATCAGTTATTACAGCTCCAAAGTCTTATTTAGAAAAGAGAACAGAGAAAGTCAAGTACTTGCAGACTTGTCTCTCAGCAGTTTACACTGAGGGATTTTCTCAGCCAGATGTGGCCTTACACTTTATTGTTTTTAATGGACTATTTCTCCATTATTTTTAGCCCCACCAAAATCCAAATAATAAATGGTAAGCTTCTGGAAATGACTGTAGTTTCCGAGGTGAATGTTAAAACCAGGATATTTAAATTAAAATACAAATTCTGATGCAAAATTCTCAGCATTTTACCCTCAGTCTCAGTGCTAGAGGTACTATAAAGAATTTGTTTGAATAGAAATTCAGCTGTTAGACTCAAGATGGCAGTGGTATCACACAAAGTTTTCTTCTAGCTAAAATATTCAACTTTACAGCCTCAAGAAAATCAAATACTGCCTTTTGTCATCCTCAATGCAAAACTGAAACCATTTCAGGCAGCTGTTCTGAAATATATTTTTAGCCTGTTTTTTTTCTCTAATTTACAGTAATGCATATATAGAACAAAAACTTGTCCACGATGAATTAGGATGGAAGTAACACTTAATGAACTTAAACTTTTCTCACTTTATTAATTTTCTCCAGTTCTAAGTTAGCCTTCCAGAGAGAACATTACTAAAGTGGGAAAATAATAGATGTCTCAATTCCTCAAGTAAACTTCACTTGTAAGAGAAACTGAGAATGGAAGACAGAAGGTACTAAGTTTCTTGGGGTAGCCTGAAATGTGTAATTTAACCCAAAAGGAAATACATAATACAAAAATACCATACACAAGCAAAGAAAAAAAAAAATATTTAGAGATGAAAGTTTCTTTATCATACAGAACTTCAATTTGAAGTCCATCATAATAAAATGATAGCCAGTCCTCCTTATTTATGACAAGAAAGATTCAATTTTTAGGAAGTGGCTACTCTTCAGCATTTCTGAAGGAAGCAATCTTTTCCTTCTGAAGGAGAGAGAAATCCACAGCCAATCTTACTGTTTCTCTTGAGATTGCATGCATACAAGTTTTAAGTATCCAGGTAGGATACTGGATTCTAAAGGATTTTTGAAAAACATTACCTTTTATCTATTATTGGCTATTCTAGTTTACACTATCTGAAGATTTGTTATGTGTTCTTAGAAAAATCCTTTTACCAGCAGAATCCTGGACCCTCTCCCCTTCCTTGTATGCTGACATCCGTTGTTTAGCAGAATATATTATCTCAATTGCTAGATTATTTTCTGCTTATCTGTCAACTTATGACTTTTGTTGAAGTTTTTGTTTGCTTGCATCCCCATTTGTATTTGAATTCTTAGTTACTGAGATGCAGGTAATATTAGTTCAGAAGTGCTTTCCATTTTTTTCCTTTTTCCTCCTTTTTTTTTTAAAGAACAAAGAACAAGATAATGGTCCAGTGAGAACCACAAAGACTGGTTTTGGCTCTTCATGACACCTGCCCCAAAAACGTCATCTTAAAATCTTTCCCTGCTTAAAAAGAATGTTTGTTTTGTTGTATTTTTTTCCTAATTGGTACAAGCATTTCTCTCCCCCTCGTTACACTGTAAGAATGTATGCTATTCTCATTTCTTTCTCACCAAAAGGCAAGAGCCAAGCAAAACACTTCTATTATTGGCACTCCTTTTGGTACAAGCTCTAGTTGGGAGCTACTTTTGCTGTAACTGTTACACACATCATACCATCCTTCACTGTTCCATTTCTGTGCCAGAAATCAGCCACGATGCTAGAGCGGAGAAACATGCTGGAGGACTAAGGTGGGTGCATAAAGCGGGACAATACTTAATTGCATTACTGAAGCAGAGCACCCATGGAAGCTGAGAGCTGAGATCGTTGTTCTAAGGACTCCTATTAAAATAGCAGAGAAGAACAGAAGATTGCAATCCTTCTTCCTTTCTGATCACATCTGAGGCATCTGATGCTCCAGTTAGGCTCAGACTATTTTCCTCTCCATGTTCCTTCCTTAAAACACGGGATAAATAATTTCTTCAGTAAAGCAGTTTAGACGACAATTCTAAGGAAGACCCTACAGCCTTACACAAGGCCTCTCACAACAAAGAACGTAAATTTTCCCAGCTAATTTATCTAGTGGTTAAATTTACCACTTTTAGCTCGACTGATTTCAATCTGATTCCATGACCCTAATTTCTAATCACTGTAATTGCATATGCCTATATACAACATTTTCTACTTTCTAGATCCATTCTGGGAATAATGGGATTAAAAATTTTATGCATAGCACATGACTTTTTATTTTGTTGGACTGTAAGGCTTGCAGAAGGTGCACCTGATCATACAGTTGACTGAGATGGGAAATCTACTCTCGTTTCTTTTACCCAGGACTCAAAGCCAACCACGCAAACATGCAAAATAAAGTCTCTTTTGCAAGTTGAATATCAAAAGCATTACTGGATCTCTGCTTGCTTAACTCCCTTTAAAGCCATGACTGCCCATCGGAGGCCTCAGCACAGATGTATGGCTACAGATCCTGATTTCAGCCAGGCTAGAAACAGTATTTCTCAGTCATTTTGATTTTAAACAATGCGTATCACCCCTAATGGTCAATTAATTAGCAGACAGTTTTGTATTTCAGTATGCTTACCTGTATAAAGTGCTCAAGATTACATAACTTCTACATTCATACTTCTTAAGGCTAGCTAGCTAGATTCTGTTGACATACATGCTTTAAGTAACGCTGCAGCATCTGTAAATGCATTCTAAAAATGTTGTGCAATTACAAAAAGTTGTTTAAATGAAAGTTGTAGTCTAAATTTCTTTTACTATAGTAATAAAAATGAGAGCACTGTTGGCAGTTATAGTAGTGATGCATTTTTGTAACTTTAATCTTTAAACTAATCCAGTTTTCACCCTTTACCTTAGTATATGTTGCTTATTAATTGTATTATTCTTGGCTCCATTTATAGCCTCATGAAAACTACACAACCTATTTTAATATTCTTTAGTCTTTAACAAGTGAGACTGGGAATTGAGGAATAATCAGTAATGGTTATCTGCCTTTCCTATTTAAAAACAATAATGATGTTCACTCATCCTGAACAAGGCCTTTAATTAATCATTGTAGTAATGCAAACTGAAGTCCCAGTGTTAATATCACTGATGCATAACAGTAATATAAACTCCTGCTTAAATGCTTTTGTTTGGTGAAGAAAAAAATAATATATCTACTTGCAGTAATTCAGTAAAACTAAAATTAAGCCTTATTATTCTATTTATCACAATATTTTCAAGCAGAAGTACTTGTTTTTATATATATACTTTTTTAATCATATAATGGCTGACAACTTCATTCAGAGGATGCATGATCAGGAAATCTAAAAATAAATATATTTTTACATACTCCATATAGTTTTAAGCAGTGCTTTGAATGCAATATCTCCTGTTTTATTATGTTGGCCCACAGTGTCAGAGGTGGATGTTGGTGGTACAGCAGTAGAAGGTGAACATTCCTGCCAATATTCCATTACATTTTGTTATCATGAGACAGATGGCAGCAGAAAGGAAGTCCAACAAAATAGTATCTGACGTGGAAGTGGGGATAAAGCAAAAGTGTGGCACCAAATTCCTTCATGTGGAAAACAGTCCTCCCTTGACATTCACTGACAATTGCTAAACATTTATGAAGACCAAATGTCAGCACAGAAAGGTGGTGCAGGATGTATTTCAGCAGTAACAACAGCAAGTCACCTGTTCCTGTGCAGATTTTTATTTTATTGATTTATTTTTACAAGCACAGCATGCCAGCTCTTGTTCGTTCCTGGCAAAAAATGCATATCTAATGGTTGAGACTGCGTAGAAAAATAGTATTTTGCAGCTGAGAATTTCCTCTATCAAGTAGTGTTCTTGTGCTCTTTGTATGTGTTGTAGTTTCCAGGGAAATAAACAGAAGGCATTGCTTTTGGAGCATCCTATGTATTATTCATACATACAATACATATATATATTTAATTCTCAGTTTTATAGGCCATTTCCTCCCCTATGTTACTTTTTTCATTCTATTTTACAACATGTAACTCAATTCCACAAAGTATTGTTTAACCTCAGGGTTTTCGTTATTGTTGTTTGGTTGATGTTGCTCTTTGTTTTAAAGATTTCTTCTTTAATGGGATTGGGGAGCACTACAAAACTGTGTGCATTACCTCAAAGACTAGTGCACCTATTGACTGAAAATTAACATTCATCTTCTATTTGGAGATGTTCATCTTCTATTACTAGATAATAGCCTAATTAGATTAGAAGTTACCCAGCACAGTGCCTTTTTTCCAAGTGAATAATTCAAGTGAAATTACTAATTAAATTCTTAAGGGAACCACATAGCTAGTTATGATGATAACTTGGTGTTCCCATCAAAGTGGCCACGCACACATCTCTTTCTACTGTCAGACTTCAGTATACTCCAGCCTAGTATCCCCCTAGGTTGGAAAGGCTGTAGAAGTAAGGACAATACAGAGATAAATTCTCCGAAGAGCAAGAATCTACTGTGCAGGGACTTGAACTAAGGGTCTAATGGAGAAAGAAAACAAAACCTGAAGAAAATATATTTCATCAATGGCCTAAGAACTAAAGGGCTGCATTTTATCTCTGTATACAACACTATATATACTGTTACACTATGAAAGGCAATGAATCATCTAAAGCCACTGTTATTTTTGACACCTGACTCTGTGTAGATTCTGTCGGGATTTCTAATTCTTTGCTCAAACCTTACGATGGCATTCTCTGCCTCACCTAGTCAAAGTACATGTACCCAAAAATATATGCATAAGTACATAGATAGATACTATTAACTTTATTGTCCATCTTATATTACCTACAGTTCTGTGTGGACCATTCTCTTACAAATAGTGTTCAAATGAAAATGAAAAAGGGAGAGAGAAGTTGAAGGAAAGAAGAAATAAAGAATGCTTAGAGGGTGAGATGGCATTCCACAGACAGGTACTGTGTTTTGCATTCCAGGTTACTGCGGACAAATCTGTTAACATTTGTACTTTCATTCCCAATTTAAAAAACAGTGATGCTCTCTTTTTCCTACCAAGATCATCAGGTCACAAACACACATATTAATCTGTGGTAATTATCCACCTTAGCAATATAGAAATCAAAGCAGTAAGCATTTGTCTAGATACGTAGAAAACTGGTACAAGCTCTCAGCATGAAAATTGAACCTAACTCTTAATGAGGAGATCTGGATAGGTGGTCAGGTTTTGAACTTAAAAACACCGAGAAACACTTTCCAAGAATATTTCTGTCCTTTTAATTAGAGCCTTTTTTCATTTTTCAAATTCCTTTCTCAATAATCTTGTATTTTTACAGCCTTGCCTTTTGAGGAGCAGGCACAAAGTGAGCTAGATACACTGAACAAGGGGATATCAAAGAATGAATTTCCCCTGTCATTTTAACCACATGAAAGCTCTCCAAATGTATTCCCTTGCTTCTTTTAGTGGTTTGTATAATGAGATCAGTAGAAGTGAGCACTAACATATCCCTGTTCCATTTGCAGCTGCTAGCAGCTGAAGGATAACTGTGCTGTGGTAATGATTCTATTTGTAAAGGGAATATTTGTTACTGTATTCATTTTACTTATTTTTTTTAAATGTTCTGACAGTTTTCTTGGTTTTGGGAAGGGAAGTAAAAGGAAGAAAAGAGCAACAGGCATGGTCCCTGCCTCAAATTTTAAGATCTGAAGAGAGAGAAACAGGACAGAACTAACCAGTGGCCTCATATGACAGAAATGATAGGACAGGACATGGATTGAAGTTGTTGTGTTGGCTGCTTAGCAGTTGAACAGGACCTGAGCCCAGATGTCCAGGGCAAGTTTTGTCAATCTTCAGAAACACAAATAGTAAAATTCTACAAGCATGGAAAGTTACAGAAAACACAGAAAAGTATATTAGCTGTGGTACACAATAAAGCCCTTACCCTCTCTTGGATCCCTCAGTTACACTCTGTGGTACTGATCAGTGCTGAGTATAAGCACATGAACTATCACAGATTTTGTCATCTCTGAAAAGTTTCACAGGGTTTTATTGCAGGTCTGTGGGACAAGAGATTTAAAATGAAAAAGACACAGGTCTATTTTTAGGCAGACTGATCTTTGAATTAGGATTCTATATTTCTGCTATTGTAGGACACCTCTAATCTCTCTCAACTTAATGCTGATCCCATACTCTTCTTCCACTCTTTCCTCCTACTACAGCATTCCTCCTCCCACCAGAACACATTCTTCCTCTGTGTTCTCGCATTCTCAGACCATAGGTTCTTATAATGCCTGAGTATCTACACAATCAGAAAGATACTACTTACCTGCTTCTAAGGCAGTGGGTTTTGTCATATAAGAAGACGGAAGCTTCTGTGTGAGGACAGCAACAGAAAGTTGCTGCTGTCCAGGTTAATAGTTCCTACTTTTGCTCAATTTGTATTACCAGCCTGGATGGATCATTCACTAACATTTCCTTGCCGAAATGTGTGGAAATGAATCACAGAATCACAGGGTCTGGAAGGAATCTCTGGAGATAACTAGTCCAACTGCCTGCTAAAGCAGTTCCCTACAGTAGCTCTCAGGAGAAGGAGTCCAGACAGCTTTTGAACACTGGCAGAGAAGTAAACTCCAAAACCTCTCTGGGCAGCTTGTGCCAGTGCTCTGACACCCTCACAGGAAATGAGTTTTTCCTCACGTTCATATGGAATTTTCTATGCTCTGGTTTGTATGCATTGTCTCTTGTTCTGTCACTGGGCACTGCTGAAAAGAACCTTGACTTGACCCCTGCCCATTTAATATTGGTCAGAGAAAAAAAACAGGTTGTGGTAAAAGGGAATACTGTAGTTCTTGTTAATGTCATTTGCAGATTAGCTGTTGTTAAATGCGAATATGTCAGCAGTTGTTAGTTCACTTCAACACAGTACAGAAAAAACCCTTCCCTGTTATTTTTTCTAAATGTTTGATGCACAATGTCATTTTACACAGTCACAAAAAAAATGGATCAAACGTTGAAATAGTTGCTTTGTTTGCCAGTCAGAGAACAATGCCAACTGTCAGCATTTGAATTATTATAGAACCATTTGACGTGTACAAAAAAGACTGTACTGTTGACTTGCCTTGTATTGCATCAGCAAATAGAATTACTTAATGGGATTACAATTGAGCTATACTGTACACTTCCATTTCAGTTAAAGTCTTTGTAAACTGCCTCTCTTTGTACACTACATTTGTAACAATAATATTACAAAGAAAAAAGCATAGATTAAGAGCAGGCTGCTTTGTTAAAGACTTCGATGTGGTATGTTTCAAAATATCATTAAGCTTAAGCAATGACAATAAAACAAATTTCACTGAATCACATTCTAGAAATGATTTTTAATTACTTGAATATTTTTGATTATTTTATATTAATATTGTATAAACATTATATCTGGCTCCTCTTATTTACGCTATATAGTTAAAAAATATGAATCAAATGAATGCATGGGAGAGAGCATTATTGCAACAGGTCTGGTTCCTGTACTCAGAGGTAAACACTGCAAAACTAGTACCTCACACACTGGCAAGAAAGAAGATTCAAATTGTTTGCCAGTAAATGGGCATAATCTGAGTGAAGCATCTGTTAAAAAATTCAGTTACAGTTGTGTTTTTAAGCTGATACACTTCCTGCTCTGAGATTAATTGTGGTCAGCATGAAGTAAAAAAGTACTGAGAGGTACTAGATACAAGCTTCATGCTAGCAATCTGTAATATCAACGAATCAACTATGGAAAATGGTTTTCTTCTTCTAATTAGAAGTGGACTGCTTTATTATTTCTTACAATCTCTATTTATTGTAAGGCAGATTTATATTTTTTTTTCTTTCATTGTGACCAATTACTTCAGGTAATGTTGAACAGATTCTGGGTTCAGTTAGCCTGATTTTCCCAGTGCTAAGTGGTTGGGGCTCCATAGGCTTAAAGACATTTATTATGTGAGTATTAACTGGGGACACTCAAAATAAAATGATTTTTCCAGAAGATTGTAAAAAAGGAAAACTTACATTTAAAACATTTCTGAAAGAAACAAACAAAAAATTAGAAAACAATGCAATAAATTTAAAGATTCTGTTGATCACAGTAAGAGGATAATATTTAAAACAGGAAATAAGTTTTAGAAAAGTTTACTGAGTTACTGATGAATCTCTCCATAATTACTATTACTACAATATGCTAAAGCTCTACATAATTAAAAAAATGGACTTGTTCTGTTAAAAAGTGAAACTCAGAAAATCAAGAATGCCTTCGATCCTGTTTGTACATGTGTATGTGTGCCAACTCACTGTTTATATGTATCTGAGTAGTTTAACATTCAAATTCTCAATAAAAAAAAACACAAAACTTCCTATTTTAGGTGAGAGGAAAGTACAATAAAACATACTTCCTTAAATTAAAGTCAGTTATGATGCCTGCTCTTGGATAGCTTTTCAAGGAGGAGTAGCAAAATGAAAAGGAAATTAAACATGGAAGTATAAATAAATTAGAGTGATGTAAAGTCAAATCCTCACCAAGTTGATATAGTGCTTCACAATTCTAGCAACAAACACTTATATGCATTCAAACAAGAAATGATGGCATATTAACTGTCATCTGAATAACCTTATTTCATATTTGATTTATCAATACTAGAGCAAAACTTGGAGCGAAAAGGTAGAACTGGAGTAAAAAAGAAAGATTTTTGAAACATAACGGTGAAGTTGTTGGTGTCAGATCTAACCAATCCTTACCTCACTCAGGTGTGTTCATTTTTTTTCTTGATATTACATCAAGCTGAAGTTACGTCAATATTTGAAAAGGAAAGGAAGAGAATGGAGAGAGGCTGAGAGTGTTAGGAAACGGTTATCTATGTGCAAAAGATATATTACTGACTTGCAGATGAAAGCTAATTTTATTTTCTCTTACTTGCCTGCTGTTTCCCATCTTCATCGAAGATGCAGTGATGGTATTTTAAGGATACCTTCAGCATACGTATCACAGACATTTTATTTCCACTGGTTTCAATGGAATCCAACTGTAAAGAAACACATAGGGTGGTTACTGGAATAAATGTTACCCATCAGACTACCAGTATCAACAGAAGAACCAAGAGTTTAAGAACACAGAAGAAACTCCGTGTGTGTACGGTTGCATGGGAGCAGCATACGTTTTGGAGTTTAAGTGGCAAAACCAAGCTGTTTTATGAAGAAACAAAATATTTTGACAATCTCTATCAGTTAAAGGCTTGCCGCTCCATAAATGAGCTCATTCAAAAAAATGAAACTAGAATTTCTTAATTCACACAATATCCTAATAGGGTTCTCAACATTTCAATTACATAAAGCTTGACACTATAGACTTCTGTACAATAATTTTAAGTGATTTCAAGTAAAATGAATAAGGATGAGTGAGAGGATCCTAACAAGTATGTCTGAGGCTCCTTTTTTTCCCCATGACTTTTGAGCAATTACTCAGAAGTGAGTAACAGGATATAAATGATGTATCAATATACAGAGACTGTCTTTATCGTAATGATCACTTGTCTGTATTTAAATACTTAATATTTTAGTCTGGATGACAGTTTACTATTAAAGCTTTTATCTGATTCTCTAAAAGAAGGCAATAAAGGTCTGAGTTTCCTTTGGGTTGCTGTTGCTTCAACTTACGAAAGCTTTCTTAACTGCTGAATGAAATGGAATTATTAGCATCTAGATTGTCTGTCCTACATTAGTATTTTGTTAATGGCTCATTACAAGAGCATAATTCACTTTTTTCTGTAATTCCATTCAGCAGTATGGAGCTGATTACTAGTTACACAGGTATGTATCAATTTCTCACTCCCATCTTCTGAACTCTGATGGAGTTCAGATCAGCAAAGGATTTCATAGTTGTATTTTTTTAATGGATGGTTATAATGGTAGGGATTCCTAGGTTTAGTAGCATAGTACAGATTACAACAGTGTGCTCTTATCCAGTCATTCTCTGCCAGCTGTTTGTCAGATTATGCAAAAAGTTTCCAGGACTGATTCTGTTCAATTTCTTGTGTACTCTTGTGCAATTAATGTCTGACATATAGCTAATTATCGAATCGACAAGACTAATCATTACTATATTCTAGGCTTTTTAATCATATACACATTGTGACTACACACAAGTTCATATATAGTCTAAGCACCTTTCCTCACTTGAAACCAAGGAATACATATGCAAAGAAGGTAAAATACAAGCTTGAGCTTGCCTCAGAAGGTAGAAATAAAACTATTTCACCTCACGTTTTTATTGTAGCATTTATTTAAAGTGTGGATTTTAGGAGCCTAATTTAGTTATGTATGTTGCTTTCAGATTCAGATATTTCACTTAAGAACAATTCATCATCGTTAAGCCCTTCATTCCAGGATATTATCCAAAAAGCTGAAAATAATAACCACTACTCAAACTTTTGGCAAATAATTTGTTGCAGCTGTAGTTGTTTACATGCATCATTAGTTGCCTGGACAGATTCTGAAACATTTCCTGTCTTTTTCAGTGTCTTTCACAGCTTTTCTTGCATAAGATTTATTAAGCTGAACTACAAAAATAATAATAATGAAAAAATCCTCCAATTCCAGTCTTCCCACCCACCAAAAAAGAAAAAACACAAAAAAATAAGGGTCCAAATGGACCCATCAGAATTCTTCACAGCAGTTGGATGCAACCATCACTTTTGTTTACAGTATAGGATTATAAATTATATTGAAATATCATTCAGTTATGGTCGTTTTCCAGCACAGCAAAGAGATGGATGGTCTCCAGGGTAAGGTTGTCATAAAAAGGAAAATCAAACCAGCTGAATAATACAATAAGTCTGTGTATCAAGCCAGCTCAACCAAGCAGTGATAAGAACTGTGGCAGCCTTTGAGGAGCTGGATGACAGATTTCATTTGTCTGAGTTCAGATCTTGCCCCAGTGTCACATATCATATCTTTCCACCATCCGTTTGGTGTTCTACCGGCACTCCTCCAGGTGCTGTCAGGGGATTAGAAGGAGTCTGCCAGTTAAAATGCTTGAATGGATAAGTGAGGAGTACAAGTAAAGATCCCGTTTGGTCACTTTTTTTTTTTTTTTTTTTTTTTTTAAATCTCCCTCCAGGCCACTAACTTGACACAACTTCTGCATTTAGTTTTGCAATTAGACACATATTAAACTTCAGAATATAAATATGTAGTCTTATGTTGAAATCAGACATTTCACACACACAAGTAAGTGGTAGTGAATGTAGAAAATAAAGATTAAAGATGATTAACCTCTTGGCAACATGAAGAGCAACCTTAAAATTATGACTGATGACAAAATCTAGATCCAAACGTAAGACCTTGTCCATTTGAAAATGAACCATACCAATATACATATCATGTGTTAGATATAGCTTTTTCCTGAGAAAATTTTTGTAAAAAAATAAAATAAAAAAAATTCCTCTCTGACTTTTAAAATCATCTCCACCTTTCATTCCACTGAAGGGATTTGTGAAGTTATGTTTTATAGACACTGCTAATACAGATCTGTAAGTATGTTCTAAGTGAGTTTGGAGAAATAATTCAGCTGTCAAAGGTAGGCACCTAGTGACACCTTTGATGCATAAGCATCCTATCTAATACCCATCTGTTGCTCTAGAGCAGTAAGATTCTCCCATGCTGTAGCTGCCACAGCCAATATGGATGTCACAGCTGCACTGACACATCTGAAAAAGCACTGGGCATCTATTCTAAGGCTCAGCTACCATAAGGCACGTGTACATAGCACCAGTCAAAAAAGACTGCATTCAGTTTCAGAATGCAACATTAGCATGTTTAAAGTAACACATCCAACAGCTTAATACACCTAAAATAGCACTGTAGCAGTATTGTCTCCTGTTTCAGCTCAGCAGGAGCAACTGTTGTATCACCATGGATAAAACATGTATGTTTACGTAAGCATATAGACACATTCTGGAAATTGAATGCTGATCTATGTCATTCCTAGAATGAGAAGAAATCCTCCTCTGAAGAATTTCGGGACTTCATGCTTCAATCTTTAAGGCTTCAGCCAGAGACGACAACCTTTCCCTTGCAACACAATAACTCCAGGCCCCATATCAGTGTGAAGACTACAGAACTCATCGTTAATCCTGGCTGGACTGTCCTAGCACTCACACTGTATAGCCTGGATTAGGTATCTTCTGACTTCAACCTATTTGGGCCAATGAAAGACTAACTGCATGGGCAATCTTATCCTAGCAATGATGCCTTCATAGCAGCTTTGAAACATTAGGTCACCTCAGCTGATGTAGATTTCAACGAGCACAGCATGCAGGCTTTTGTAAACATGCATAGCTAATGGTGGTGACTATGTTGAAAAATAAGTTTCGTAGCTGAGATTTTACTCAATCAAGTAGTGTCATTCTGTTCTATCTATTGCAGTTTCCATGGAAATAAATTGGAGGCATTACTTTAAGAGCATCCTACATAGAATTCCATTTCATATCTAGTTAAAATGTAAATCTTAGCTTTTCATTTTTATTAATTTTACAATATTTACCACTGTAATTGTCAGGGGGGGGAAAGGCACATGAATGAAAATATCTGGGGAAAAGAAAATAACACTTTAACAACTCAAGCTCACTTTAATCAGAAGTGTTCAAGAGTAAAATAGCTGTCAAAAAGCTATTACTCTGCAATGCAGTTATCAGTCCAGCCTGACGCCAGAATGCCTCTAGCAATGTTGTTCTGACACACTAGTAAGGTCTACAACTTGTTAGCAAGAGCTGTATTAAATCATCTTGTCATGAATTCTAGCCTTTATCAAGTTAAGTTAAACAAATTCACCACTTAAAACAGAAAATATTTTCAGTAACTCCTAGACAAAAGCATCTCTGAAATCCATTTTTGTATCTTTGTGCAGAACCAGACTTGGGTGTTGAAGACAGAACAAGAGCTGAGCCCTTTCATTGTGTTCCAAACAATTTTTTTTTTTCTTCAACAAACTTTAAAGTGCTTTCAAATAACATCAATTTTAGCCAAAAGGGGATATGGCAAGATTTATTCAATACCAAAAATTAAAAGCTTACTGTAAGAAAGACTACATTTAAAAGTCTAAAATTGTTAACATGTCACATTTAAAAAATTGGCAACTTTAATATGTTATGGCTGACTAATATTCTCGATTCTATGTAAATGATACGCATTATAATATGCTAAGGTGTAGTAAAAAAAACACCTAGATATATTTAAGCAGTCATCAAGAGCCTGTAAAATATGCTGACACATGCCTCTGCATTCTCTTTGCTAAAGCAACATTGTTACAGTGATCACAGTAAATCTACTAGTAAAACTACTAGTAGATACAGTAAAACTACTAATACCTAGTCCTAGGATTTGTTTTTAACTTGGCCATCTACACGTACAGTGCTCTTAATTGTAGATTTCTGTTACAAAGAAATGTCCTGATAAGAAAATAGAATACACTGCTTGAACAGTATTAACTTTCCTGAACAACATTGGTCTCTTATTTGTCAAACAAACAAACAAAACTGGGAGGAATAGGCTCTCGATTGTTTCAGAAAAATATAATTCTCTTAGAAAAATCCTACATTGGAAAGAGTGGGATGGATGTATATCCATTCTCCATCAAATTTCACAGAGAGAAACACAGTGTCTCCTAGACCTGAAGTCTAAGTATCTGGGTCAAGCACACTCTTCCTAAACTTTCAGAAAACTAAACCTAACTCTCTGTGGGACAGGCCTTTGTATGTTCTTCAGGATGAATAAACAGTACAATTGTTTTGAAATACTTGTTGTGTGTCACTTCAATTAACAAGAACTCCCAAATGAAAGTTTCCCACTCATGGCATATACAATTGGGATTGTAATATAAGCATGGTTTTTCTAAAAGAAGATTGCAGCTGAAGGATTCAGGCTAAAAACAATCGCACTGCTTTACCTGTGAGAGTAGGAAAGAGGATGACAAGCGTTCCTATAGTGAAATGTTTGGAAAAAAAAACAAACAATAGCAGAACATCTCTCCAGAAATCACATTCTTTATGCATTAAGATAGTTCAATATAAAAGCAAACATTTACTAAAACCTTGCCATTCATTTACACTGTCCTAACTGCCTTGCTTTGCCAGTTACAGCCATCTAACCAAAATCTAGACTCGGAAGAAAATTACCTCCACTGTTTACACGTAAGTCAAATAATTCACACATCACTGTGAATTCCTTCTCTTTTTCTAAACAAAATGAAGATACCTAGAAATACACTACAAAATTCACTTGAACTCCACAATCCTATTACTCAATCTATTTATTTTTAAGAGCTAAATAAAATATTATCAAGGATTTTCTTCTTCAAAAATCCCTCAACTATCAGAGTACAGTATGGGTGGGCAAACTTTATGCTTCAGCTAGAAACTTCTTATGATAGTTCTGCACGGCAGACTTAAAGGGTATCTTGATTACTGAAAAGTCAGTAAAGCTCTTAAAGTTTCATATCTCAGTAAAGTTACTAAAGCTTTTGGATTTTTAGTACAAGTAAATACACAATCACACACTTCTGACCTCCTCTCTCTGGGATTTACAGTGAATGCCATGTTCCTCACCTTAAAAATTCTCTTATTGCAAAGAAAAGTCAAAACAAGTGTCAGGAGGTCATGGCAGCCTTAGCTGTCACTCAAGCATTTAGGAAGATTGTAGGGCTCTTTGCTGTGTTATCTCTGTATGGCTTGCCTGTAACACAGAGTCTATGAAAGTACTAGCCTGGAGACCAAACAGGCTACCTGATTCCCAAGAGGATGTGCACCAAGAGGTAAGATTCAGTGACAAAAAACTAAATGTTTTTTCCCAGTAGTTTCTCTGGAATAACATCTAGGAATCAGATTACTGCTTCTCTCCTGCAAAAAACTATTAGGTAAATCATTGGCTAGTACATTTTGTCAACATCAAGCACTAATACAGAGATATTTCTCATACTTCAGTGAGCTCTGCCTTCAGCAAATTCCTTAGAGCACTACTGTTCATATACTGTCAGATAGCAGCACAGAATAGCTTTATATGAGAGGTAGGACATCATAGAAAGGGAAAACTGACTTCACAATGAGGAGGGGAGAGGTCGTTGTTGAACACAGAAACTTAATCAAGAATTTCATATAGGCAACTCACTCTATATGCCCATGTGTGCTTAAACTACCCACTGCACACTTAAGGATTAAAACAAGGAGCTCTTGAAGTGTTTCACCATTACCTCAGATAAACTGCAGAACAAATTTGAGTGTTAACGCACATGCAGTACAGATTTGAAACAGAAAAACACTACAAGAGGTTTATTATAATTATGGCAATTTCAAGTTTTTAACTTCCTAAACATTATTTATTCTGTTGGGCTAATTTTAAAATGTTAGGAACTTTACTCTCCACTAAATATGCTGAACTATTTTGAAAAGCAGTACAGAAAGTTTTTATTAAGAAAGACTTCTAAGGTGGGTAAGGAACATCTCCGAGGAGAGTTTAGTAAATGCTTCTATGTATTTAATAATAAATATTGATTATTTAACAGCCGGGCTTCCAGATGCTGAAACGGCAAAAGCACTGTTGACACTAATTCAGCAGACTTGTAAATCTCTATTCTGAGAGTAAAACAAAAGCTCAGTTATCTTGGGAATCATTTTATTTTTCTAAGTTCAACATCTCCATTCACACAGGTGTTTTTTGCATTTTCCCTTGTATTATGCCCTGTTCATCAAATTCTCATTATGCTGAACTAATGTGCTTCAGTTAGTAATTGTTCCCAAACAACTGATAAAAAAAGGCATCAACAAACAGAGACACGTTTGAGCATGTATATATACACACATACATACACACGTTTATACATATGTGCATATGTATACCTCATATCACAAGGAAATAATTTGGATGATTGCATACACAGGCAGCATTTCAGTTCCTTTCAGATCATTTTTATATACTAAAAGTAACACGCAATTTCCAATTAATACTCAAAAATCTACAACTTTTTTTTACTACTTTGTAGTTTCTTGATACAAATGAGTTTAAAGAAATACTTCAAAGCACCACATTTCAAAAACCACTCTGCTGTTTGCAGAACATGGGGAGATCTGATTATGTACTTTGATAGAATTGTTTTGGTTGGAAAGGATCAACGGTTGTCATCCAGTTGTGCTGGGCTTACTTGACAATATTTTGGTAGTAAGGGAATTTTGCAAGGGTGGCCTCTGTGAGAAAAGCCCAGGAGCTGCCCCATGTCTGGTAACAGCTGGCTCCAAAAGAGAGCTCAGCTGGGCAGAACTGAGCCATGAGTAGCAATGGATGCACTTCTGTGAGAGGTGAGACCCTTCAAATGGTACCACCATTCTTAGAATTCATAGCAGTTATATGTACATTCATGGCTTTACCCCAAGAAACTTGCAGCTTAACACAAACAGTTAACTAAAATAACTGTAAAATGAAACGGCTCTCAGTATAATATAAATGTTGTGAGTGGTAAGAAATTTTTGTTGAAATCCTTCTCATCATTATTCATTCTAAAAAGAAAACCTGCTACATTAGGTTGGTTCTTGTTTTGTATTTACCAATCAAAAAAGCCATTTAAACTTGTTCAGTGCCTCACTGTGCACAAAGAACGTGACCTTACTAGTGCTGGACAACTGCTGAGAAGAAGCTTGATTGATTTCAAATCCCAGTTATTTAGCTAAGAGCCAAAAAGAGAACTGGTCTACAGTCAAGAAATGAACATGATTAGAATCACAACAATTGATATGGATCTAACCAAGTAGGGGAAAAATACCTAATGGCACAGAAAGAATGAAGAGTGTGGATGTACAGAATTATGAGCAGATGCATGTTGCTTAGAAGGCTTATTCAGGAATTGAAGGAAATAATATTGCAGTAGAAGTCAAAATGTCTTAAAACAGTATTATAGGTTGCCATGTAATCAATGTATGTCCTACGAGTTTTAGAGACTCTCTGCTTTACAGAGGGTTTGTAGACTTAGCAAATTCTGGGTAAGAATTTCACAAGCCTAACATTACAAATACAAGCAAACCTTTGATCAAGCTCCACATACATATCCAGAGAAATTCCTGAATGAAAATCACACCTCTAAAATGTTATTAACATCCATTTAGAACTGGAACTATTTGTAGTTCTTCAAGTAACATCATCAAACAGTCAGGCAAACAGAAGCAATTACCCATTCCATCTTAAGTACTGCACACACTGATGTATATTCGGTTTCTAATAAGACAGGTCCCCCCAAAAAGAAGACAGATCATTTAGAAAACCTTGAGATTCAATTTATTTAATCCTTGAGAAACTAAACTGTTCTAAGCAAGTACTGTAATATTATTATCTTACCATGGGTGTGGCACAGAGTAGAAATATGTGTGCAAAATATATGAGCATACAAGAATGGCCTAGCATCTCGGAAGAAAGACAATTATTCACAAACAATTGTTTAAACTTATTAAGCATCAGATCGGGACTTTTCAAATAAAAGCAGCATTCCTAAAGCCAACAGACAAACAGGCCGCACAGATAACTTCTCCATAACTGAGATGCAACAGAGAACAAATGTCAGCTTCAAGCTCCCATGCTGCAAGAAATATCTCAGCTTTCTCCAGTCTACATGGGATTTCACTCCCGCATCTAATCTTTATGTTGAGTAGCAAGGGTGAAAATAATATGAGAAGAACTCTGCTAATCAGGACCACCTAATTAAAACTGACTTTATGCCAAGGATTTGCAGAAGACAACCTCTATGAAAGACAAAAATACTATTGGTGAAATTAACATAAGTTAAAATGTGACAACAGAATTGAACGTGATTTTGGTCAAATCTAATGAAAAATTGAATTTCAAACAATGCCAACATTTTCTACTTTGTTTCAAATTAACACAAGTTAATTAGGAAAACTTGTTTTGCGTCACTCCATTCTTTACACAAACTGCTTTAACTTTTGTTTCTGAATCTGTACCAAGTTTGACAATGGAGAAGTCACAAAGAGAATTCAGTCCCTACCTTTGAATGGAAGGATTGGTGAAGCAAAGAAGCCTTGAGGGTGTTCTTATTGATGCAATGGCTTTTGTGAGAAAGCAAGGCCTTAGCCTGTAAGAAAAATTTAGGTTACCATTAATGTATAAACACAAAGCTGATCTGAACAATGAAAATCCAGAGGAAAGTAGGCATCAGCTCTGGGGGCTAACAAACTTACTTGATTTCTGCCTATAAATTAATCTCTAAGTGAAAGAAACAAAGAAGAAACTACATCAAGCCCAAGCCTGTGATTCTGGTTGATCACAATTTTCCTGGGGATTTGTTTCATTTATACTTTGCTACTGAACTAAAAGGAACATTATGACTTCAACTTTCCACATGAAGTCAACTGGCTTATTATGAGTACAGAATCATCTGGCCTATGTTTATACTGAAAAAATGTACAGAGGATTTAAAGAAGCAAAAGCTCCTATATTTCCACTCATCTGTTATGAATTTGATTCCTTTTTGAAATGGTTCTCACTTATAACATACTTTGACTTCATTGGTGGTGTTCTGACTTCAGTTAAGCCATCAATAAAAACTGACATGGGGTGGAAGTAAGAAAAGAGATCTATAAGCAGGTACTCAATATTACTTCTGAAGTACTCAGTATTGCTTTCTTTCTTCAGTGGTTTTAATACTTCACCTCTTCAGAGAATAAATTCCAAAACAGAAATGATCCAGTTACCAAAAGGGTAAGGTGAAAAAAAAGAAAAGAAAAAAGAGAAGCAATATATTATCAGTAGAGCCTTGCGCTTTTATAACTGGAAACTTTGTCGATACATTTTGGTCCAAAAATATACATGATGGAATGAGCAAAGGTTTCTCAACTTCAACAGCACAAAGGGATGAAAGACTAGCTAACGATGCAACACCTACTAGATTCAAGGGTTTGACTGAAAAGGTTACATAAAGCACTTATTTCAACAGAAGTCACATCTCTGCCTAATTTTATTGATTTCTGCATTACGGTTATTCTTATGTGTATGACACTTATGGCATACCTTTCAAGTCTCACACATTATCATTTTAGAGTAATACTGTATTAAGCATTCAAAGTGAAGCAAAACATAGTGAGATTACTAGATCATGTGTTCTATCAGCTATAGTTAATAGATTGCTAAATCCATAGGAAGTCCTATCCAGAACTTCAGTGTTTCTTTGCAGAAGTCAACAATTTTAAGTCACCAGAAGGAAGGGCTGCCTATAGTTATTTTTTTTTTGCTCGTTGTATTTCTGAAAGAACATAAGGAGAAACATTCTAATTTTTGTTACCAATTTGTTTATAAAGTAGTAAAATAACGCATAAGCTGAATTTGATGCTGGCATGAAGCTTCACGTGACTTCTAAATGATGCCAGACTGCAGGGCTCAGAATATTGGTCCACTCCGCTTTCTTTTTTTTTTTTTATAAAATTTACCTTTCCCATTTTCATTGCAATTAGAATATTACATAAAGAAAAAATCAGTTTAGATTGGAAATACTTATTTGTGACTGGGTATTTTCAGTGCAAAAGTTCTGAATTAAAACCAAGAAAGTCATGTTTTTATCTTTCTATGTGACCTTCACTGACACAGCAGCTGGGACTGAATGTGGAGAACAGTATTGTAGCAGAAGGTGAACACCTCTATCAAGGTGGTGATTTGATTCAAGTAAAATCACACTTTTCCCATCAGATTTCGATCTGAGAGGATTTGACAGACCAAAGAAGCCATGCTACATAAAATGAATTCTACAGCTATTGAAAACTGCTAAACATATAATCTGAGTCTGAACAAGGAAAAAAAAAGAGAGTGTGATTTTTTTCTTTCTTTAAATGAAGGAAAACTAACAATGCAAGTCACTGTGATATGTAAAAGCTTGATCCCCGTCAGTTCTAAATCTATTCTCCACTGAATTCTACCGTACAAAGTTCGTATATACTATATGCCCCCTTTCAGCTTGGATGTGCCTCACCATACAAATCCACAGCATTCTGTATGAAGCTGAGATCTCAGGGCTCATGTTAGCTAACAGAATCCATGCTTGCTGTAGTGACTAAGAACATAAAACTGTGCAAATACACTGAGTACTAGGGAATAGTAGTGCAAGTTCAGCTTGGCCTGAGTTTCCAAGCTACAAGATTCTTTGAAAAAGCCTTGAGAAGACCCACTTAGTAAGCCCTGCATAAAATGCTCCTTTTTGTGGCTACATATAAATATGAAATTTAATTGTAAATAGGAATGCTTTAACATCGTATAAAAACAACAGCAACAAAAAAAGGGTAGATAATTAAAAGTTACTTCTTTGAAAAAGTATATCTTTTCCATGTCAACATTAATAGCAATTATTAAGTATTTTAATACTTTTCACTCTCTTTGTTTTCACAGTAATACCTGTCAGCAGTTAGAAATAAGGCACAGAGGTGTGAGAAGAAAGAAAAGTAAGTCCAGGATACTGTTTTCCTATGAAACTTATCCATTTCACCTTCACAATAATAGAGAGGAAAAAAAGTGATTACTATATGCATTAATAATCTAAAATCCTATTTTTGATTCTCTGTTGCCCCCTGAATCCTTATCTTCATGGCAGGCTGTGATATTATCTGTCTCATTGCAAGACACAAAATAAGAGGGCTGTCAGAATGACATGAACCTAAAAGCAATAGCTTACTATTAACTGAAAGACCTTCGTAGAACAACAGAAAATATTTTCTCTTTTTCTTGGATTGTTTCACATTATTCACCAATATATACTCAGAGCATGAAGAGGGAGGAAAACCAATTTTAATTGAGTATAAATGCTTGGATTTTATACAATTTTTGCTCTGGTTGCGTAGTTGTGCAGTATTAAGAAGCTGTAAGTCTCTCACACAGTGATTCTTCATCAGTAGAGAAACAACACTGGTGCTTCCACCTAGACAGACTGTTAAATGCATAAGTTGCTTTCTGAAATGTAGAAATTTTACAAGAGCAGTAAATCTACCATTTAAAAGCCTTTTGCCCATTACAAGAATTAAAGCATATATGCTATTAGGTAAGATCTGACATTCAGCATTGTCACAATGAAGCTTCATTGCTCCTTGTATCTTATCAGCTCTTCTAAGGATCCTGAGCTCCACAATCCTGTGGTCACAGTAGTCAACACTGCCCCAAATTTCAAATCCCCAGCAACTCCTTTCTTTGTAAGTATTAGGTCCAGCAAAGCACCTCCCTCCTTCATTGGATCCTCAGCCACTATCCACAGAAATTTGGCACTGATGCAGTCCAGAGGCATTCTGGATTGCAAGCGCTGTCTTTTACTTCCAGTGGATACCGGGATGGCTCAAGTCCTGGGAAAAGTTGATAGGCTGCAAAAACATGGCTTCTTCCACTTATCTGAAGGCCTCCTCAATTTCTTCCTAATTAGGCATCTACAGCAGACACCCATCCCAATACCGTTCATACTAGCCTGTCTGCTGATTCTCATCCATTAACTCTCAGCTAGCTTAGCACCGATCCCAAAGCGGAGTTCTTCACATTCCCACTAGTCTCCCCATGAAGGGCAACTGTTCAAGCTTACCATTCCAGCATATCCTTCCTAAAGAAGGTGTGTCCAGCCACTGTCAAACTCCAGTTGTGCAAGTTATCCCACCACATATCTCTGGCTCCAGTAAGATCACAGCCCTGAGACTGCACACAGTTCTGTCCAGCCTGTTTGTTTCCCACGCTGTGTACAGGCGCTTCAAAAGGCACCAAGCTATGCCAGTTCCCTTAAAAAGCTATGAATGAGTTCTCCTCATAATGACATCCTGCTGGCCCTTTCTTTGTCTGTACATCCTCTTGAAGTGGGTTTAGTTAACACGTTGTGTGGGGGAGAACAACACTATTTCCTCTCAAATCAAACCTAAGTGGATGCCATCATACAATTCTCTACACAAAACTGTGACAGAAGTGACAGAAGAAGGAAGAGTGTATTCTACAAATAGCAGTGAAGAAACTTTCCAATTAAAGGCATATATGCACATACATCAGAAAATGAATCTAAACCAGCAATACAGTAAGCACAAGTTAAAACCCAAATGTAATTTGTATGTGATTTAACTCAGCACTTTACAGAGCATAATAGAACCATGCAACACCAAGGTATGTGATTTTTGGTATCATGGCCAGATTTTTTTTCTGTATATTCTGAAAACTCCCCTAAATAGTTCACTGCTATGCTACAGGTTTGTTCCGCACTACATATGTACCTCTTGATGTCCCAGTTATCTCCACCCTAAACACAAACTTTTTCTATACTACAAAATATTTACAGTATTAAAGTGAATACTGATACCTCCACCAATAAAGTAATCTAGCATAGCACAAAATACTTAATGTTCCAACAAACAGTACTTGACTTTAATGTGGTCACATACTGGTGGCTGACAGTCTATTAACAGGTGTAGTCATAACAGAATGAAAAGAACTGATGCAATGACAAAGCCTAAAGTACCAAATATCTATCACAACATCCTACAGTGCGCAAGTTTCTAGCCAGAGACATTCATAGAAAACAGCAAAGATATTTGTATAATATCTGAATACATTTGCAAGTTGGTATAACCAATATATTCGGGCAAACAGGCATTCTGCAAGACAGGTACTTTTGTGATCTGATCTTACAGATGTGTAGGAGGCATGTAAAGACTTTTGGGTAATGTAAATCCAACTCCTCCAAGTGATTTTCAACTCTGAAAACCAGACAGGTATTAGAACACCAGTCTACTTAGATATAAGATAGCAAAGGAAGATGAACAGAGCAGCAGACAAAAGGAATAGCTCAAGATTGAGAATGGATTCACCAGTTCTTGATCAGCTTACCTGTGTGCATCTTGCATTAAGAATTCCAGCATAACAGAGGTCATATAGTGGCTGCACAGAAGTGGTGCAAGTGAAGTATTATCAGTAAGATGGGAAAGATCATTTCCACCTCTCAATACACTGGTTGGCCGGAAAATTCCATGGCCTAAAGCTTATTTAAATGTACCTTTCTATTTCTGTATACCAATATTTTCATTTTAAAGACCAAGTCTTAATAACCAGGAGATAAGTGATATTACTTGGTGTAATTCATCCTAGACACTGACTTAGATGAAGAAATAGTATATAAGTTAGAGCTATTAACTCAGTTTATGGCTTCCAGAACACTGCTGCTTTATTGCCGGTTTATGACTTCTGTTAAAATATAGAACTATCACAGTTTTAAAAGTTCATCCATCCCAATACAGTCTTCTCAAAATATATTCATTTCATGCTTGTGATTTACTCAATAATCTGCTTTTTATTAAGGGCTCTGTTATTTTCTTTATTTAATTTTGCTGCATACTATGACGTGACTTCATAGCCCACAAAGATATTGCCAAGAAAAAACTAAACTAGTGTAAATAATAAAATTGTGAATGGTTTCCTGTTATTTATAGTAGAGCTCTTTTGAATTTTCATGAAAAATATGTTTTCAATAACATCACCCTTCTCTAGTTACATACATTTTCCATGGATTCAATAATACTTAAAATTACAATTAAAATTTTTTAAAAAGACAACAAACCACCACTTTTACCTATACCATGCAAAGCAAAACACTGGAATATAAAAGGCTACTACCACTGAACAGCAGTTTGGGATGTAGACCTTGGCATGCTGTGAAAGATTGTACAAAATCAAGAATGTACGGGACTCTGTTCCTCATATTTGTGCCAAAGAGATAGGAAATAGATCACTATGAAAACTGTAAATGATATTTAGATAATAATTATCATACATACATTTTGGAGATTATTCCATTCTCGGTCTAGCACAGTTCTAGCCATGCATGGCAACTTCTGTTTTATAGCAAGGATCAGGGAAATGCAATTTGTTCTGTGCTGACCGATGTTGAAAACAACTTTTCAGTTTTAATGATTGGATTACATTCCTTGAAGTTTTCTTCAGCCCTCAGACCTGACAAGACCATGGAAGTGGAAAAAGGCACATCTGAACTAAACATGCAAAGCATTTGAACTCATCAGTCAATATAGCCTAGCCTGCCCTGTATCAATATTTTTCTCACTAGTCCATTTACAAGTAAAACATTCCTCATTTTTTTCCAGCCTGGCACGTCTTTTAGGACAACGCCAATGGCAAATAATGGAAAAAATACTACAAAACTGAATTTAAGAAAACAGTAACCTTTCATCCTCCACACTAATGAGCAAACAAAGACATCTAATCTATCAAACATACTTACCATTTTAGAACCAAAAAAAATTACTCAAGGATGAGTATACAGAGACAACACAAATACTCCCAGATACTTCTAACTCAATAGCATTATGCAAATAATTTTACCTTCTCATCCCTCCCAAGAATTACTGTAATAATAAGAGGTCAAGACAATTCACATTTCATTTTGTGAAGACAAAGATTGAAAATTAAAGTAACTTTGAATAGACTCCTCTTTTCCACTCAAACATCAAAATATCCCTCAACTCGCAGCAGGAAAATTCACACCAGTTGGAATGACAGCTGTAGAAGAAAAACAATCCGGTTAACAGCTTTTTACAACATGAAACTAACTTTCAATTAAGAAAACTCATTGCAGTTTGAAATGTAAGCAGACAACTACATCCAAATTTTTTCATTCCTCAGCTATCACCACACCCATGCATTTAGATACGGCTGTCAATAAAATGAATAAAGAATATATTTGAAACAAAGAATCCACCTGTCATGGCTTCGGCCCTAACAGGAATACCAAAAGGCTTTACTTTCCCAAATTTCTGTCCATTGAGGATTTTGTTTTCTTTCATCCATCTTCACTTACAGATCACAGAGAAGTGACAAAATCTCACCTTATCCTCGGCCAGAAAATGATCTGCCAGATATCTCGGTAATGTTATAAAGTACATCTGAAAACGTTCTGGCATCAACAGTCCCCTGTTGCTAGTCAAGGTGAAACTTTTTGTCAGTAACAGTTCCAGTTAGCAATAGTTCACACGAGACATCAGTCATAACCTCTTCTTGAAATACTCGAAATTCGACTAACAACCATAGGAACAACTGATGAAAAACTTCATTGGTTACTGAAATTACTTGTGCCTGATATTTTCTCCTTTTCTCCTGCCTTGAGTATCATGAATATGCAATCAACTATGTATTACAGCTGCTTTTGGCAAATGCACTACTAGTACATATCCTGTCATTGATCTGCACGTACTGAAATTCCTACTGAAATCAGTGGAGGTGAAAACCACAAAATCCCATACCACAAAGCAGGAAATGATCTTCTATGAACAAACAATGTTTATTGCCTCTCCTATTAGTGAAAGGGGCTACACTTCTAAAGAGTGTCAGAGACACATTAAAATCACCAGCATTCAGCACAAACTTAGGAAGATGCTTTAAGTTGCCATAAAACCCAGCTGCTGCTTTTATTCACAAATCTCCTTCCAGAGCAATCGATGTAGTTCCATTATTTTCCCCTCTTTCAGAAGATACTCATAGATTATCTGGGCACTAGGTGACATCCTGAGTTCTGTCCATCCTTATCACCTCTGACAGCTATAGCACACCTTTTCTTCCTTCCATCAATCAGGTATGGAAGAGCATTATTGATAATAAGACTACCCACCTAGACAATCTGCTCAGGAACAAAACATAAGGGAAATGGAACTATTAACACTATCTATCACAGCTGAAACTAGGACAACTGTACTTTCATATTCAAACACCTACTACGTCAGACCTGTCACAATGCTTAGCAGAAGTTCAGACTGCAAAAAAAACAACACAAAATACCACCTTTTTATTTTTTCCTCACAATTTTAGAATATTTGATTCAATTTCTGTAGCAACACTTAATGAATCAATGCACAGGCAGTCAAAATTCCCAGGAAGAAGGAATAAAACCATTAACTTTTTTTACTACCTCATCTCATTCCATACACCAGCCTGCAAATAACTGAAAATTAACTTAAACTATCTTGCGTTCCAAAGGATCACAAAACGGAACTTTACTATTTAGTGCTATGTTTTTGATATAAAATAAACCAGTGCAATAAGATAAATCTAGACACAGAAAGGAAGTTCAACGTTCAATAAACAATCCATAGATTTTTTATTTATTTATTTTTACAAGCATGGCATGCAGGTTCTTGTTCACTGCTTATGAAAATGGACTGCAAATGATGGTGACCATGCAGAAAATTATTGTTTTGTTGCTGAGAGTTTGCTCTATCAAATACTGTTACCCTTATGTGTCTGTTATAGTTCCTATGCAAACAAGTAGGAGGTGTTACTTTCTAAGTGACCTATGTGCTTCTTCAATGCATTGCTTTAATGGTTTCAATTGCCCGAGAATAAAGTCTTGGGAGAACTAAAGGCAAATGGAGCTTACTACTGACTTGGGGAAAAAATAATAAACCCCCCCCCACCCCCCTCAAAATTTTTATTGTATGCGTAAATAAAAAAGTTACTTGTGATTCTACTTTTCTACTTTTTTTTTTTTTTTTTTTTTTTAATTGTGCTCATTGGAAATAGAAATGCTACAGTAGTATTTTAAATAATTACGATCTTCGTAAAGGTCACTACAGAATTCAGAAAGTGTCTTAACTGACACCAGCCTGCCATCTGCTATGAAAAGGGCATATACACTTCAGATTTACTAAAGCATTCATCACACCAGAGGTTACACAGGCCTGAATAGCCATGTCTGTACATAATAGATGATGTCTGGGAATTCAGTGTGTTAACAATTCTTCTGATTTGTGTTGGTCAAAATAGCCAAATATTCAGGATAGTTAGATACCAAGCTTTTCCTCTGTACTTTAACAGTTCCTTATACTCATGTGGTAGCTTTTTGAGTTTCATATGTGCAGGGCTAAATAAGAAATATTTTTTGTACACAATTTAAAAAATACAATTTCTACAAGAAGTGTCATGCTGATGAAAGTTTCAAAACTGTTCATATTCTGTGTGACGGCAGAAATAATAAATAATTAACATGAAACAGAAAAAGTACTAAGGAAATTTGTATATCCTTTATGCAATAAACCATGAAGTAAAGGTATTGAAAAATGAAGCCTCTGACATTGCAGACATTCCACTTCACCAGCATAACTTCCAAACAACATGCTTTCATATAAGTAAAAATCAGAGGAGCTGGGAATGTTCACTCAGTTAGGGATCTGGATTTAATGAGATCTCTTCAGCACAGAATATCTAGTTTCATGTCTGCTTTGGAAGTGAAAGTAAAAACTTGAAATTAATCAAACACCATAACTTCATAATTCGTATAAAAAAAGATTTCAGGTATAAATTGTGTCTAGAACCATCCGTTCTAGAGATCAAAATCCTTTAATCCAAGCAGATGTTGTATCTGGTAAAGAACATTTATCTTTAAATTTACCAGATGTAAATGTGTAAATTTGGAACTTTACATTTATCTCCATTTCTTATCTAAAACTGAGAAATCTACCAGATTCTTAACATTGTAAACTCGTTCATCAGATTCCTTCATTTAGCATGTTTGTTTTAACTGCAGATCTCATCTACGTACCAACTCCACGATTTTTCATGTGTGTAGCATGCTATACAATAGTACATCCCTCCTACAAGTTGCTAGAAGTATTCTCCCTTACCACTTATATCTTCCTGATTCCATAAAAAAAGCAGACCTATTTATGCTTGGTATTGGAGAGGTGTGGCAGGGTCAGAAAAAGTGCTCTCCTGCTCCTCAGTAACACAGTCAGCTGTATAGACTATACAGATGATAAATGTGACAGAAGACAAAAGCTGCTTATTACATGGTGCTAATACTGCCCGGAGCAGCAGACAGCTATTCTTCCTCATTGAAAAACTCTTAAATATTTGTTTTCAGGTCTTGTTAAAATCTACCATCATGAGCTGAGTTAGGATGCCCAAAATTCTAATAATAGTTTCCAATGAGCATACACATGATCATCCTGTAGCTGTGCAGCTCCTTGCTTACCTTCTAAGCTGTGCTTTCTGTCAGTCTGCAGTGAGTACAATTGCACAGCAGTAATAGCAGTCACTTAGCAATCTAGCTGAATCCACTTGGGAGAAAAATGTTTCAGCTTTGTAGAGTGAAAAGTTGCTTATTGATCCAGGAGAACTTATTGCAACTCTGCTGTGCAGGCAGATAAGAGAGAGCTTCAGCAATGTTATTTACAAAGATGATTGATATATAATCCCGGAATTTGTCATTTAACAACTATTTTCAAAAGAAAATAAATAATTCAAAATGAAACCCAAAATATTTTTGTCACTTCTGGAGCAATTAAAGTTTGTAAGAGATAAAGCTCTCAAGGGATGTAACATTTTGAAGGATAGCACATGTTTCACAATATGTTTTATACTGAATCCTCTCATTTAATGAACATGCTAATGTAATTGTATTATCGAGTAAACCAAGCATTCTGAAAGATTTCCTAACGAGTTACACAATTCACTGCATGTATTCTCGATATTAATTTCTGCAGGATGCTGACATATTTGGGGCAGTGCATTTAGGTATATGCTGTGCGTTAAGAACTCCTAAGACAACTTCTCCATTTTATTTAACCCTTTACATGAAGTTGCTGCTCAATTAGATGAATTTTCATCTTAAAATTAGTAGTTTGTGTGTTTTATTGTTTGTTTTTTAAGTCATAACAACACTTAAAAATCTTGATATATCCCTGGGGCACGTAGCACCTGAATGCTTGAAGAGAAACAACAACTATAAACTGTAAAATAAAGTAAAATGGTATTGCATTGACTGTTATATGTTTACATACATATTCTTGTTATGCTACTATATAGGAAGGTAAAGTAGGAAAATAACAACCTAGGCATGAGATACAAGTATAGTCACCAGTCTCTTGAATGCTGATTACTTTGGCTGCTACTTGTTTAATATTGGTAAGGAAGGTGGTGAGGGATGACTTCCTCTCTTTCCTCTCCATTGAAAGAAAGAAGGCAATAAAGTCTTTATAGTGGGACCAAAATCTTAAATGACTGAATAACACTCTTTTCATCATCTTTGGTGAATTCTGAGACAGTTGTGTTCAGAGTAAGAAAGATGACTATTAGATGAAGAAAACACTCTTCACTGGTTTTGGAACTCATTTTTTCCAATAACCTTTCATCTCAATAAATACACCACAGAACTCTTAGCACAGAGCAGAGGATAATAACTTACTTCACAAGTTACCCTTCAAATATGTAAGGCCTGCCTACCACTATTTATAGAATCATCAAGGTTGGAAAAGACCTCTAAGATCATCCAGTCCAGTTAGTTGCACTAACCATGCAACCACTGCCAAATAATCACTCTTTGCAACCAGTTCTGGCGAGTCACCATAAACTGCACTGTAATTTTATCACACTGACCATGATGTTAAGTTATACTATGAACCCAACATCTCTCTAACAATGGTTACAAGTTATTTTTCATTACATTTTTTCTCCCTCTCCTGTACACTCCAAACTCATTCCTTGCCACACTTATGACATCAAGCCGTTACTTGTCCCCATAAATTAACTAGTGTAAGCCTTTATAAAGTTGCAGAACCCTTATCCCTCTGCAATAATCTCTCAGTATCCAAGACATTGATTCTGGTTTCTAAAATCATTGAAGTTCATGAGCTTTTTATTCTCCTCCTGGAACAGAAGTTCCAAAGGTCTGTACTTCATACAATCTTCTTTCTCCATTTGATCACAATGCTTTCACTATAAGCCTGACTACACTAATCAAAAGCAATTTATTGCTCAGCTGGAGGACTTCAGCGGCAATTGGTGACCAGTAACTTCTAGCAAATTCTTAAAATTCCTTATAGGTTAGGCGATTATTCTAAATGGTCTGAGAGAACTAAGAGTGACTGGAGTGTATGTACACTGTCACATTATTTAGATGAATGCAACTTTAACTTCTTAAGTTACATAGAAAAAACTGGACTGTATCTGAAGTACAAAGCATTATGTGTATAGAGTCCCATACAGGCAGCTTTAGAAAGCAAAGCTGAACTACTTCCTTGGAATGAAATGAAGAAATGAAGATTTTGTAAAGGACTGTTTAAGTAAATAAAAATGAAACTAAAGAGTTAAGAGTAACTAAAGCAAATATTTTGAAATACTGAGGAACCTGAGTTTGCATAGAGCCATTTATTCAGTTAAAAAAAAAAAAAAAAGGCAAAAAAAGCAGGTGAGTGTTTTTATTTTAGGATTAAATAACAATCAGGGAGAAAAGTCATCTAAGAAAGAAAAATAAATACATCTGTTCAACATTTATGCTGATGCATTTATTTAAATTTCCTTTTTAGTTACAGTGCATGCAAATACACCTTTGTTTGCCCAAATGCACTTTTATCTGTATACTCAAACCACTGTGATGCTATGATATGTAAAATACATAAAAAAAACCCAAACCTTCATGATTTAAAAAAATCTCAGATACAAAAATGACTGTTTATTAACACCAAGAATTTGCACCATTGTAGTAATTCTGTCTGCATATGAGTAAGGTTGAAAGCCAGTAATAACAACCTATACACTATAACAGATCAGTAAGAAATGCTCATGTATGAACCCCCCTAATTCAATGAAGAAAAATATACATAAGTACAGAAATAAATTCTGAATAGCGTCATCTAAAGCAGCATACTGGCAGGAAGTAAATCATTAAATATATTAAATGAATGGAAATTAAAAGCTACTATTCAACACTGAATTTACCTTTGCTAAATACACATGAGAAAAGCAATGTTTTTCTAGTGTAAGTTTTAGCAGAATACCATTCCCAATACCTTGCTAAGATACATCAACAAATACTTCTAGAAATTAAATAAAATAAGCAGAGCAAGACTTAGTTCCAAAATCATTTAGTAGCCAATTATACATTCATGACACAAAACATCATAGGTATTTGGTTTGCTTTACCTTACTTCTGAAAGACCAATCTTATTGATATTTGTAGTTATACCTGTGGGTACATGACTGATAGTCATAGCCATATTCACTTACTTAAGAAGTACCTTGTTTTTTCATGATCTCTGTAGCTATGTTCTGGAAGCACCAGTATGAACAAGCATATCCATTTTTTTTTTTCCCCTTGTGGTGGAAGCACTACACTTCAAGACAAGGTACCTCATATTGAAGTCCTTTATAGGTATTCTGATAGATGCACCATTTCTGATTTCACAGCTGCACATAAAGTAGTAATTTCCTAATAATTTGTTCAGGAATGTAAGTTATGATACATGTTCATCCTAGTTCACAATTTTACGTGGAGCTATCTTAGTGTAGTACTGACCTAATTTTAAAAGGTTAATTTCAACTTTAAGTTGTTCATGAAATGTTCTGATCTACCAAAAACACTCTGTTTAACTGAAGCAGTTTTCTCACTAGTAGCTTCAGAATGCTTTAATTTGCTCGTTGTTTGGAGAGCATTGTCATGTTTATCAGAAGCACTGACGATATCTAGGAAAAAAGAAAATTAAGTAGAGAAATCTTTTAAGTGTGAATTCCTTCACTATATAGCTTTCTACTGTTTTTACTTGTTTTCCTTCTTCCATGGATTTTTTTTTATTTTTTTTTAACATCCTTGTATGCCACATGAAGGTGAAGGTCAAGTTTGCACATATAGCATTAAAGTCTTCAGGACAGTTCCAATTATCCCTTTCAGTGACATTCCATATAATATTCTTAGTGCTTTTCAAATAGAAAGCTATCCTCACCTGAGTTCTTTCTTTTTTTCTTGTTGGTTTTTTTTTTTTTTTTTTGGCCTTTTTCAAAGCAAGTTATAACAGTCATACAGTACATTCTGTCAAGTAGAACATTTTTAAAATGGATTTGACCTAAACTGATTCAAATTCTTGCTTTCTATCTAGATTACAATTACAAAGTGTTGACACCTGAGAAGTGACATTAATCATCCAAATGTATTAACCGATAATAGGATACTTCTGTTAGGACAGAATATTCAGTTACTCCATTTTGAGTGTTACCTCACTGACATGAAATGCACACAAGGTCCTTCCTGCCTGTAGAAATAAGGTAGACCCAAGTATATTTATATACTTGGAACAACAAAATTACCACTGTAATCCTAATTTGGTGGAACAGAGCTACTTCACCAGCGCAACCAAACATGTTGCTTGCTTCACCTTTTATTTCATTTTTCACCACCTTCATCGTTCCTAAGGAAAAAAACAAACAAAACAAAAACCAACCAAACAAATCTTGTCACCTATATATGCTATAGTATTACAGAAAATATGAAATAGTTAGAGACTTCAGGGAAGTAAGGCAGGGCTTAGTTACCAGAATTCTTTCCAACTATATACTATACAAATGTCAAGCAGGAAAATGCTGAAATTTTAAGTCTAATAAAAGTTGTGTTGGAGAGCAAAGCTGCTGTACTGTTCCATAACAAACATCCAAACAATAAAGAGCTTAATACGTAACAAGAAAGTACTAGAATATTCACTTTGTAGAACTACTCTGCTGACACACAATCCACTAATGATCTCCATTTCATATTTTCATACACTATGATTGACTGTAGATGGAATGTCAAAAGTCACACAGAAAAGAAAAAATGTATACCTGAGATCTGATTATGCTAGATTAACTGGCTGCACACACCAGCATTATTTTAAGAGAACACGGGCACAAATAAAATCTTTGTTTATCTATCTCAGTAATTCTGAGAAGTCAAACAATTTCAAAACAACACGGAAGTCATTCAAAGTAAGTTTCTTCACAAACCAGAGGAAGTCTGAACTGAGTGGCTTTAGAAAGCTAGAGAGTTTGAAACAACTTCATTTTATAGCTACAGAAAGAAGCTAAGGCTAGGGTATGTCTTGATGTTAAAAAAGAAAAAAAAAAAAAAAGAATAACTTTAAGTGATCACTGCAATGGCCTAAAGATACATAATGCGACATTTATCAAGTTTTACTCAAAATACCTCAAATACTCATGACATGAGCTGTAAAACTAAAGGATGAAGAATTCTGTATTTACCTGCAACTGAATGAGTATTCTTGCTATTTTCCTTTTCACTTAAAAGCAAAATTTTATATAACACTTAAGACTGTTCCTCTTGAGGTAATGCTAAGAATTCTCAGTCTTATAAGTCTTGAACATTACATACCAATACCAATTTCTTGGCTCATAACATGCTAAAAGCTGAAAAACCACGAGCAAAAGGTGGGCCTTTTAAGTTTTATACTATGTGAAGCACAAAACAGTTGATACCAAGGGGAACATATGTACTAAATAGCACATATGTTGGAATAACAGAGACAGGACTACCCGGAAAATGAAAAAACATCATGTTAGATATCTCCTGTTCAAGCTTTTCTACAGTACCGTTACATGGTTACCTACCAAAGTACAAGTTGTTTAGTCCACTTCTTATGCAGAAGAAAAACACATCAAAGTAGCCTAGTGTGAGTGGCATTATCATGTTACACAGGTACCTTCTTGTATTTAACTGCCACATCCAGGTAAGGCAAACACATTACTTCGTTATCAAAATCGCACATTCTTATAATGTAGCATGATGAACAAGAGTAATCACACAAAATTACATGTGAATCTTATTTAAAATAGTTTATAATAGTGCAGAAATAAAGTACTCACAGTTCTCACAGCCTGCATGTCTGTATTTCACGCACAATGTCACAGATCACCCTTCAAGTTACAGAGCATGAAACTTCTGAGTTTCAAACTTCAAATGTGAAGACAATAAGCATTTTTGAGATCTCAATTCATGACAACATTATAGGCTTCCCTTTTACTTAACAGCTAAAAAAAATGGCAACTATTCTTCCCAACATGGACAAGAAACTCATCCTTACTGAAACTGAACACATACGTAGCAATGTTTCTTAGCATAGTTTGGCTTAATTACTCTGAGGTGACACAACGCACAAGCACTATGTTACAAACGATGAGCTTTTATCCCCTCAGCTATCAGATCGAGAAGTTGCCTGCAATATAGATTCTTAATTAGATTTTTATTGCAAAATTTATACCAGTTTCCCTTACATTTAAAACAGAGTAGACGAATTAAAGGATTTCCACCCTGATTTTCTACAGGGCTAGGCTTTTTTTCTTTTAACTTAATTAGCCATCCTTACAGAAGACTAAAGCTCACAGAGGCTCAACACTTCAAGCAGGCACTGAGGACAACATAAGCAGAGAACTCTCAGTCCTGCAGCACCAGGATGCTCAAGGTTTTCATTAAAAAATTTTTTTCATTCCTAGGTCACTCCAGAAGTAATGCTTCCTATTTATTTCCATGGAAACTACTACAGATACAAAAAGTATAACAACATCATTTGATAAAGCAAATTTTCAGCTACAAAACACTGTTATTCACTACAGTCACCAACATTAGCTATGCATTTTTACCAGCAATGAATGCATGCTGCACTTGTAACAATTTGCACCAGCAGAGGTGACCTTCTGTAGACACTGCTGAAAGACACAAACCACCCCTCACTGTGCTCACATCCACTGTTTGGTCTCCATGAATGTTCTGCAAGGCCCAGTGAGTAGCAATGGGTACAATTTTTTCTGCATGAGTAAATTCAATAACACCCCTTTGCTTTACATATACTTCCATGTTAGACACCATTCTGTCAGACTGCCCCTCTGCTTCCATCTGTCGTACAGCAACAAAATGTAGTGGAATATTGGTGGGAAGATCGCATCTCTACTATCACACCACCAGCATCACCCCCTGATGTTGTGGGCCAACAGAATAAAATAGGAGGTATTAGTTGCAAGAGAAGACCTCACATATCCCTCACAAATGACAGTATGATATGTTTTTGTCCTGTTTGCTTATTGTCACCCTTCAACTGCTCTACATGAGAGAACCTCCACTTCAACTGTTTCTGAAAAGTAGTCCATAATGGCAGGGAAGGAACTCCAACAAGCTTTGAGTTGAAACAGTCTTCGTGCAATTCCTAATCAATATAAATGTGTCAAGATCTCTCCTCAAAGCAATAATAGAATCATAGAAGCATTCCAGAAAACCAGGAAGAAGTGACAGGACACAGAATTTTGCCAAGTTTTAAAGGAGAAATACATGCAACCGCTTCACTATGTTCCAAGAAACAAACAAAACAACTAAGAGGCTTTCAAACCAACCACTATGATACATACAACTGTATTTAACCTAACACATGTTATTGAAACAAACAAACAAACAAACAAACAAACAAATAAATAGAAACACTTTGCTCTACAGCTTCTTTTGTTATGACAAGAACACAGAAACAAATCATCCATCTACTCATTGTTGGCTCATCTGAGTTCAGCAGCTTTGATTACTTCAGCTGCAGGCATCTATACAGGCTATTTCCACATTAGACTGGGTGGACAGCAGTTGGTAGCAAGGCCGATGTTTCAACTAAATACTTGTAAATATCAGCAAGGCTCAATTAGCTACTTTCAGTGCAGTGCAATAATTACCAATATTGATGCTATCCAAATATGTAAAAAACTTTACATTGAGCCTTTTTTCATTTCCTGTATGTCAAACAGTTTCCTCTTTAGTTTTTCACCCCCTTAAGAATGCTTTTTACCCACAAGTCCACATGAATCAGTAGGCATTTCTGCTAGACACACTACACACAAGAAAATAGAGTAAAGTTTCTTGATTTTTCTAAGCAAGCTGGCACTACTCAGTGCTAATGTACTGCCGGTGCTAACACAATGAACACACATCTTGTCTTCTCCTTCCCCCTTAATGTTAAAGCATTAGACGGCCCCACCACCTGAGCAAAGGATCAATACAATTTTATTTATGTAGATGGTTCACTGCTAAAACTTTTGTTTAAGTCCAAAGGCAGGTACTCTGCTTGTGCTCTGAAGGTGAAATTCTTGTGTGTTTTGTAATGAGTCTTCATAGCACCAGAAAGAAAACTTATTTGAAAAAAATTATTTTATATTACATGCTACTGTATACAGCAGTAAAGGAAAATCCAATCTCAAGACAATTTTCTGAAACCAAAAAAGAAAACAATGCAACTGCTAAGAAAGCAATCACACACTTTTTTTCATGCTATCTGTCTTGATTTTTAATAGAGATAGCTGCATTTCTCAAGAAACAACTTGATATGGAATATAATTTATTTCCCCCCATACACATCAAGTACAAAGAACTTTAAAATGGCTTTTTCGGAATTTAATAAATAAAAGGTCATTTACATTTCAGATATGCAGGGAAGAAAAAACACATGTATTGAAATTATAAAATCTATTTTCTTGCTCTATGCATGCAAAATGGATGGTACTAATACATCTAAGGAATCAGTATTCATAATTATCCCTCGTGTTTCAGTAATCCTTTTGTCTACCAGAAAGTATAGAAAAGTATATTGAGGCTATTTCTGCATTCTCCTTTGAAGATAAGTACTAAACCTTGAGATATTTTGTATTTGTTTCTACTGCATTAACATGAAAGCAATAATTATTCGGAATCACAGGTCACATTGAAAAGCATCTGAAAGTCAAGAAAATGCAATGCTGCTATTGTTTCACATTAATTACTATCTTACTTCATCATATAGACTAGTATTGAGTAGCATTACTGAAGAAGAGAATTAAATTCAAAGAAGTTTGAATTCTATTTGTATCTATGACCTTTACGAAAGAATGACCTGTAATCACTTCAGTTTCCAAAGAATCATTAAAAACACCATTTCCTTTTCATTTCCATAAAATACAACCTTTTGTCTTTTAAGTCCTAATTGCCTCTGTAATTCCATGCATTTTTTGAAAAAGCAAAGTATCTGTGAATCTACATTAGGTGTTATTGCTCAAAGTCATCTTAATCATTAGCTTGAATAGATCTTTCCACTTCAGAAAGCTGACATATCTTAATGTTTTATCATACAGTGTTCTCAAAAGTGTAATACCTGAAATAAATATATGCATCAGGTTTAAAAGGAACATCTAAGAATTGAGTTAATCTGAAATGATTATCTGCATGTGTATATACATATCTGCACATACATATACACATTTCTACTCAATTTAAATGCATGTTCTATACATTGCAAAATACCAGTGAAAAAACATAAAGTTTTAAACGCTTCAGTGTCATGATCTTATAATACCTCTGAACAAGTCTGTAAGATTGTCAGATTTTTGACATCATTTCACATTTATTTTGACCAAGATTTACTTACTAAGAACTAGAGATTCATGCCCACTCTTCTTTAACATTCATCATTTAGTCTTTCCTAGTCCATTCTTCATTAACAGGAAAGAAATCTAAGACTAAGTAGTTTCACATGAAGTACACAAATACAAGTGTTTTTTACTAGATATCCTCAACTATGTTTGAAAGCTTCTGGACTTAATTACAATTCTTATGACTCAGTTTTCCTGAAGTAGCATACTGTTACTATACTCATCAATAGAAGGCCACAAACATTATTTTAATGTATTCCATTACATAAAGTAAAATATAAATACTTCCTCATGTGGATCTTACTCAATTCAGTACAGCAGTTCTCAGACTGGGGTCTGAGACTATCAGTGCCAGATGATAGAATTTCAAACAGGGGTATATGGGTTTACAAAGATATAGTGCAAGTGGCTAGTGATTTCCAAGGTAAAAAGAAGAAACACTTACTTAACTTCTAATCAAGGTAATTAAATTCATTAGAATTGTGAATGTGAAGCCTTCAAGCCTGCTGTAACACAACAAATCTTCCCAGCCAGTGAAAGTCAGACATCCTCATGTCTTCACATGCCAGGGTTGGTGCTATTTTTGATGTTCATTCTGCATGTTAATGTAAAAATAATACATGTAAGCCTAATTCTGCTCAGTTAGGTCAGACATATTATTTGACACTGCTTGTTTTCTACAAAAGCAATTATAACTTTTTGTTGGTAAAATAAGTCTCTACAGGGAATCTGTTCTAACAAAAAGGTAATAGTGGATACAAAAGAAAAGTGAAATCTATGGCAGACAAATGTAACTGAATGAAGCAGCACAAAGTGGGTTCATGGACATACGTGCAGGAAGTTTCTCTCACACAAGCACACCTCCACATCCCCCCAATTAATGACCTAAAAAACAATTATTATCAGCCACTATCATGTGTTACAGATGAGAAAGTTGGAATTCACCTACTTTGACTTAACCATGTCACTTAACCATGCAAGTCAGTGAGTGGTCAGATCTAAAGGGGATATTGCAGTTCTCAGTTTTAACAAATTGTACCAATGTTAGAGTAGCTCTCCAAAAGGCTTTCCCTGAAACAATCTTCCCCCTCCCCATACTCTATGAAAACACCACAATCTCCTAACATCTCAAATGGCTTTCTGATAGCTTGTTTCTTTCTGTTGTGCAAAAGCTCTACATATAATTCAAATTTTAAGCGACAGATTAGTAAATACCCTCTATTAGTTACAGTTATTACAGCTACAGTAAATACAGGCATATAAATTACTTCCCGACTATGATTAGGCATGCATAGTGAAGAAGAAGGTGACACAAAGTTGACTGGCAGAGTGTTTCCTACATTTGCCTTGTGTTGCTCAGGGGAACTAAAACGAAACAGTTTTCAATATATTCACAATCCCAAGGATGATAATTCTGCCATACAAGAGTAATAAGCATTTAAGAGGAATATTAAACATTGAAAAGATGGCGGCATTTACTTATTCAAGCTCCTTAGCTACGTTTGAACACTGCAGTATTCTTATTAGTTTCCTTATTTAGATCTAGATTTGAAGCAGCTATTCTGTGTGGGATTTCTAATTAAAATATATATATATATATATATATTTCTGTTATATTCTTATTTTTAGTGTGTTGATAGTACAAGTAATCTGATTTTATTAAATTTGTTGTGAAACAAACTCATAGCCTACATATCATGCCTGGTTCAAAGGGAAGAGTTTGGGCATCGATACCTGAACTCCAGCAGGCGGATTACCATGAACAAAGGGTTCAACAGAGTGCTCCCATGTTTCAGTCCATTTTCTTAAATTGCATCTCTTTTGAAGACACTACTTGTTCATAACGACATACTTTCTTTTCCTGTTCTTTCCAGCATGGAAAGTAATTTAGTACAGAAACAGTTATGTATGAAAACTCTTTTGTTGCATTCTCAAAAAAAAAAAGTTCAAGAAAACAGGTTTTTTTACTAAGCAGTACGTGATTCTAAACTCCAATTCAGCAAGCTTAAGAATGTGCCAGTAATAGAGTTCAGGTGCAAATGTGTTAAACTTAGATAAACCTTATTCTTAAAAAAACAGGTTCTCTTTTAAAAAAGAAAATAACGTTTTTCTTCTTTCAAAACCAGTTGTGCTGCAAAAGAAACCCAAACACAGTTGGTGTTAATCCTGCTGTATTAATACTAATATGTCGAAACAACAAAGTGAGTGCTAAAAAAATGGAAAATTACAATGCTGAAAATTAAATATTTTCACTTAACTAAGAATCATGATAGAAACAGACATCAGAAACAACATTTTATGATGTTACTATTCTGAGGTCAATAATAAAAGTGAAAGAGTTGATTTATAAAAGCAGAAAGCTTATTTTTTAAGTGTGGATATCAATTGAGCATAAGAAAATGAAAACTGTATTCAAATAGATATCCTTAGGAAAAAAGAAACAACACAAAACTAACACAAGCTGAAGCATACCCCCCACTTCCATCTTTACTAAGATGCTCGGTAACAATATTTAAACCAATTGTAGCATGTTTTGGATTCTCAATGTCCAAAAGTCTTTTGTAGCACACTAGAAAACAATCGTAAAATATCTAAGAAATGGAGAAGAAAAAGTTGTATATTTTTACAATACAAAGTGCACACATTGTTAGCATTTTGACTGCAAATACCACATTTAGAATAGTGTCCAGTTCTGGGCTCCCCAGTTCACAAAAGACAGGGATCTCCTGGAAGAAGTCCAGTGGAGGGCCACAAAGATGTTAAAGGGCCTGGAGCACCTGCTGTATGAGGAAAGGCTGAGTGAGCAGGGTCTGTTCAGCCTGGGGAAGACTGTGGGGGAATCTGATTGATGTTTATAAATATCTAAATTGGTGATGGGAGGCAAATGGATGAGTCCAGGTTCTTCTAAGTGGTGCAGAGCAATAGGACAAGGAGTAATTGCCTGAAACTCAAACATAGAAAGTTCCATACAAACATATGGAAGAACTTTATGGAAAGGTTGATGGAGCGATGTAACAGGTTGCCCAGAAAGATTGTGGAGTTTCTTTCTACAGATAAAGTCAAGACCCATCTAGATGCCTACCTGTGTGAGTTACTGTAGAGTACCTGCTTTAGAACAGGGGTTGGACCTGATGATATCTTGAGGTTCCTTCCAACTCCTGTAATTCTGTGATCTCGTTTATTCAAAATAAATAAATAAATAAATAGAAATTAAGAAAGCACAGTTTCCCACAAGGTATTTTGTTTCTAATGTGGTTTTGTATCTCCAGTTTGAATTCTTCACTCCCTGACATTTTGCATGTCATCTGGTGAGTTTCCTCAGGGAAAGTAAATCAGCTTCACTCCTGGAGTGCAAGCTTCGTAATAAATAAAAATGTTCTTTGTTTGAGAGCAAGAATATTGTACAGTTGTTATGGTAACTGGATTTTAAAAGGAAGTAGATAGTTTTGAGGGGCATCTGCTTAATTCCCAAACAAATCCTTCACCCCAGCTGCCCTCAAAGGAATGACTTTAAATCAGTCTCTTGCACGATGAGGAGTGACTTCCAGCTGAGAAGCTTAGCACAGCTCCCACTGGCTCAATAAAAAGGATGATCCCTTTATTTCAGCTGGAAGAGTTGCTGTTTATGAAGCACAAGAGTGCTTTTTCACGTCTCAGTTCTGTTACTGTAAAGGCTATATACATTGCAAGTCCAGCTGAGGTAGTACTCAGTGATTATGTAGTGCAATAGAATTTAACTGTACTTGGCAGAATCCTTGTCTCTTCCTTGACATACATACAAAAATAAGTTCTAGCGCAGGTAGAAGATGCCTTTACATATAGAAAAAGTAAAAAGGAATATGCATGAACAGGAATCCATTTGTCAACTACAGCACTAGTATGGGGCAGGAAGCCAAACAGCAAATCAGAAGGTGTTGACCATGGATGCCACTGTACTGTCAGAATCTGTCAATATATTTTAATATGAAGCTGTTAAGTAAAAATTTCTTCCATATTTTTTAAAAGGCTGGTAATGATTGAATCAGCCATGGTAGTTAACATTGACCTACAGATGTAGGGGCATTTGTTGTTTCATTTTCCCCTTCCACTTCTCCTGAACTGCATGTGTACTTGTGTACATAGCATGCATGCAAAAAAACAGACAAAACTGCAAATGAAGAATATCCATAATTCTGAAAAACTATACCAGGGCTAATAGAGCAACAGAAAGATTATCCTACATCTCAGAACTACAGCCAAAGAGTCAGGTAAGACTGGGAATGTGATACACAGATGTACAGACTATTTTTCTCAAAGACACATTAACCATCCAGCACAGATAAGAGGAAAGTAACACAGTGACTGCACATGTCAGAAGTTGCACATATTACAACTTTGGCAATAATTGAGTATCTTCTCAAAGCTAAGCAGTCTTTCACTGAATTAGATTAAATGCTATGAATAGGCTGAGAAAGAGTCAAAGAGTACATCACCAACATTTGCATAATCAAGGGTAAAAATAAGTAAATCTGGATTCAATTAATGAAAGACCTTGAAATACTGGATCTTTAAATAATTGTTACCATCGGAAAGATTAACATGGCAGAAAGGTGATAAAGGAGCATAATAGCAAAAGGACTAGCATAGATAGATAGAATAGTGTTACAAGGGGAAAGAAAGGTGCTCACCATTTCCAAGATCTAGGCTCATAGGAAAGGCTCCAGAAAGGAAGAATCTCCAAGCAGAGGTCCTTCCAGAGTGTCAGACAGCCCTTAAATGAGGTCTGGGAAAGGAGCAACCAGGCTGCAGCCTTTCTGGTCACAGAGTTGAATTGCCTTCATCTGTACTCCCAGGACTGACTGGGTTCTTTCCCTCAGTAGTTCATGCTGTGACTCAACAGTTACCATAAATGCACTACATTTTAGTGGTTAAAATTATACACACTTTTCCTGCAATTACTCAACTGCATAAATGTAACACTTTTGTTTAGCATTTATAAGTTTCAAAGTCTTAACGAATGCACAAGTACTTAGTTACAACAAAGCATCAGTACTTCATACTCACAAAAGTGGGAAAATCAACATTTATAAATAAGCCCAATAGAAGTCATTATTTATATGATTACTTCATACTCTCTTCCTTTTACTTATTTTTTAATAGCGTCTCTCTCTTTCCAAGGCTGCTTTGAAAGAACAGAAATCAGATGGCTGTTTATACACATGAACAATGTTCACCTTTAAAAACCTCTAGATTATATCTCATTTATAAACACTGTCAACTTTCTGCACCTGCACGGAATCAAGACAGACTTAGGAGGAATTGTCTGTTCACAGATGCATCTTAATATTAAAGTCCATTTTATTTACGTGACCCTGGAGCCTTGTCCAAACAAGCTCACTTGAGCTTTACCCAGACGGTGGCCATTTGCTTGGGCTTCATTTATCACTATTCCCCCAAGTTAAGGCAGGCAGCCAGCTGGCAGAGAATCACAGACTTTCGCTGCAGGGATTACACATCTACATCACTGCATGGTAAATACAGGAATGACAGTTATAAACGTGCTAATGTTCGCATCATTTTCTTGTTTAACCTACTGTATGGATGTTTGTTTTGTGCCTGAAAACAATGGACACGTACATTAATAAACAGTCATGAAAGAACTGCAGCAAGAGTATAAAGGAGTCTCTCTGAGTTCACAGGACACTAATGTTGCAGCCTAAGCCTAAAATAAAGCTTCCAACCAGGAAAGAAACCAGCCTGGGATAAAAGGTAAAATAACCGAGTTTTATGAAGAAGCAAACTAATCCTGCAGCATGTTTCTGTTCTAAATACTTAAATCAGTACGATTCTTTTTAATTAACAAATAAATTACTATGCCAGCATTGTTAAACAGATGCATGAAATATATAACAAATTACTGCTTATTTATAACTTCACACACTTTGTATTCTGTTTCTTAGCATACACATAACAGAAACAGGTGGTAGTGCCTACATGAAACCAACATATGCTAAGCTGGAAATTTTTACTAGAGTGTAATGTGACTTATCATCTGTGATAGTAAAATGGTACCTATATCCCAAAGAAATTCATATGTTTGCTTGTTACGCTACAAATATTTAATGACTATGATAAAACTGTTGTCAACAGCAAACAATATTAGAACGCTATTTTCCTTAAGATATCACTCGTTAACATATGCAACCCACTGATCTATATCCGTAATTTGTAATAGAAAGAACAGCAATAAGAAAAATTTAGAAGGCCTCCCTCAAAAAGCCTACCCATCTAACCTAACTGCCCAACACTCAGCCAGGCCAATGTAACACAAGGTATAGACAAGCAAAATGTCAGATACAGGTTGAATAGTGTATCTTTATCTGGGGATGCTTAAGTGATTAATAGATGGCACCAAAGAACACAGAAAAAAATACGTATTACACACACAGGAATCAATGCATACCTAATATCCACCATTCAAATATATATAACCTCTTACACTCTCTCAGCATTAATAATATCAGTACTTACAACATTTATCACCCTCCTGAATGCTGAATTTTCAAGCAGCTACTGAACAGCCAGCCAAATTTGCCATGGAACTAGACTAGTTTTCTGCAGACAAAGTAGTAGAGAGTAGATTTGACTGAACAATATCAGTTATTTCTCACAGGTTTAAAAATAACAATAATAAAATAATAAAATAAAAAGCAAGGCGTCTAATTTCACCTTGAGAGCTCCAAGTCAGCCAAGAATTAAGGGAGCTCGCTTTCCCACACGAGGTTGCGCGGCACTTGCAGCCAAACAAACCATGCCCTCAGGCACAGCACCCCACCAAAAGAGCCTTACCACAGTGCGGCTCTGCTTGTCTGCCAGGCAGAGGAATCTGAATGCATCCATCGCTGTCCGACGTTACCTCTCAGTCCCCTTGCAGCCTTCCAGATTTTTCCACAGCAAAACCCTAAGCCTGGACCGCGCAGTCCCGAGGGCGAGCACGCGCCCCTCAGCCTCCTCGTGCTGAAAGCTTCCAAGAGGTGCGGCGCGGAGCGGCGCGCGGCGGGGCCGCCTCCTTGCGCGGGTGTGAAGCGGCGGCTGAGGAGAGGCTGCTGGTCCTGAGTCGCCGTGTTGTTCCAAAAGGTTCGGTGAGTGCGGTTGGGTGCATTTTTGGGCTGCGGAGATCAGTTTCTACACTGATATAGCTGTTGGAAATAGTTTTGTCCTCCCGTGGTGTTATTCATTTTTCCTATATCTGCTTATAAACTTAGAATTCTTCCTAGTGATGGTGATATTTACTCAGTATGTGGGTTCCTGTACCTAATGTATTTCAGAGCAGTAAGCTTGATATCTCAGACAGCCCGTGTTTTCACAAAATACACATTGATTTTCCTTCTCTCTCCTTTTTATTTTTATTTTTTATTTTTTAATATGTGTGTCATGTTGATAAGACCAAGGACTTCATGGGCTTCTAATCCTTGCCACTAATTCCTTCAGTACCAGAGATTTTTATTGTTATTCTGGGCAAAATCCAGCTGTGGTGATGGCTTTGTGGCGGAGTTTCCTGCAGTCAGTGTGCTGGACGGAGGGCTTTATTTCCAACTGTAGAGTTGTAGCAGCATTCTGCCTTCCCAGGATGGCCAAATCTTCATCCTCTGGGTAGAAACAAAACCTGGTGGTAGTTTCACGTTTTTTCAAAGCTTCTGCTTAATGGTTGTTATCAAATGCATGTTAATAAACCTGTTGCTTTTTTTCCTTTGTGGATGTTTATCACTGGCACGTTTGAAATGTTGCCTAAACTTACCTCAGGTGTCTGCTGTATTTCCAGGAATGTTTCTGTTGTGTGATGTTTTGTTTCCAGGTGAAGGCTGTGCCTTTAACTTCCCACTGCTGTTACAATCTGATGTATGACAAGTACTATCCTGGAAATGCCATTCAGTAGCAGCATAGCAGTCATGTCTCTTCAGCTCCCTGTGGTAGTCCAGCTCCGTAGGTGTCTCCAAGATTGCTCCTCCCTGCAGTCGGACTGTTTAGTGGTGCTGTCATCCAACTTTGTTGCATAGCATTGAAAAAATAAACTTTAGAATAAGGTTATAAGTAAATTTTAAGCAAAAGAAGAATCGAATTGAAAAAAATGTAGTAGAGTTCAAAAGTAGGCACTCTACTAATTGAAGAAAAACTGCATTAGGAAAATATAACTGAGGTATTAGTGCATCACCTCATAAGATGGTGGTTATAATTTTTTTAAGTCGTATGAATGAATATTTTGAATCCAGATTGCAAACTCTAAAGTCAAAACGTAGTATTTTACAATTGCAGGAATCAAGTCATATGATTTTGTAGGTAACATGCACTAACTTGTCTTCTACATAGCGGAGTTGCTGTCTGGAAGTGATCTACACTGTGATATACAGGAAAGAAGTAATCAAAAGGAAATTCTGCCTATGGTCATTTCTTCTTGGTAGTGCAAGTTTTTCTTCATTGGAATTGTATCAGTAAGTGATGATGCCTTTGCATTTATTTTGAGTGCTGGTGTGCTGCTCTAGCTCAGCACTGAATTGCATATATTATTTGTGGTGAGTTTTCCTAGACTCTAACTGACAATCATCTGGGCTACAGAGCAAGGAACCTCCACACTGGGTTTGTGCTCCTGGCAATCTTGTACAGCTACAAAAGCAATTCTTGATGGATTTATTAAACAGGATTTTTTTTTTTTTTTTTTAATGGAAAAGCTCAGCCTACGAAGTGGATGCCAAGAGAAAATTGGGACTTAAAATTGTGACTTTTTTTTTAATAGCAATTAGAATTCTTGTTTGTGGTTAGTTTACATGTAGCTGGTCAAAGCTAATTGGATTTGTTAATTTAGCTTAACAAATTGCTCATAGACTTCTAATTATATTGCAGCCTCAGATAATAAATTCTTTACATCAGCAGTTTTCCCATGAATGTTTTGAAGGGTTAACGTTTGCCAAACTGTTCAATAATGAAAAACTCACAGAATGAAAATGACTTATTTTGACTCCTAACCCTTCCATTACTTTTCTTAAGAAGTTGTACAATATTATCAGAACTTTGAGGTTATACTCATAATATGACCACTGTATATGTTTCATAGTTCTGAGCCTTCCTACTTTAGAGATCTGCTCTTAATTTGGTAATTTGATGAAAAGTAACAGGGAAACTTCTGGCTATGGAAGTAATTCTAAGTTCCTTGTAAGTATAATTTGTAAAGAGCCAGTATCTTCATTACTCTTTTATGGATATTAGACTCTTTTCACCTGTCTGCCCACTTCTGAATGGGAAAGATGGATGTTTATTCGTTGTTTTATGGTAGCATTTATGTATGAACATGTTTCAGTAAAGCTGAAACAAACACACCTCCAGAAAATTTCTGTTGTCTTTGAGCGCTTTTAACCTTTAGTTTTGCTGAGTTATTTCATTTTTGTTGCCAGTGTTCTGTGGGTTTACTTCTGATATTGGTGTAAGTGCTTTTGTAGCATCAATGGAAGAGTCTCATATATTCTCACTGTCATGGTAACAGCCCCAGAGGAGCCATTACCATCACATTCCAGGCACTGGAGCTGTTTCAGTGTCAATGAAGTGTCTCTCATACTTCCATTGATGTGGTAACAGCCCCAGAGGAGTCATTACAGTGTCAGTGCAAGTGTCTGAGTGGTTATGATGTCAATGGAAGTGCTTTTTTAATGCCAGTGTAGAATGGTTGTGCAAAATTCCATAGCTGTGATGAAAGAAGGGGATTACTTTTAGCACGTCATTTGGTTATTTAATGTAAAAAGCTTTGAGTATCAGCCTCAAAGGGAAAGAGATCTGCTGCAACCTCATGTGTGCTCTATGCCATGCAAAGACAAACATTACTTAGTAATATGCAACTTCTACCACCCCAGGTAGCACAGTGTATACGTATACTGCAGTGCAGTTGATGCAATAAAGCAGTAACCATCATCTAACTAGACAAACGCTGAAAACCTTAGTCATGACAAAAAAAAAAAAAGGATGTTGGAAACAAAGGAAAATTATACTTTCTTCTGCACCCTTCATCCCTGTTTCTTTTCTGGTGATGTCACCTATCAGATCCAGAAGTTTTTTGAACTTGTAGTGGAATTGCCAAGTCACAGCATGAAGCAGTGATTGAGCGCCTGGTGGGAAGGCAGGGCCAACCCAAGAGAGCTCAAGCTGCATGCAATGCACCTGAGTGACCAGAAGGGGTGGAGCCAGGATCCATCCCTTCCCAGACCTCATTTAGGGGTTGGCAGTGGAGGCAGGGGTATCTTGCTGGAGGTCTCTGCTTACCTGAGACCTGAGGATGAGTGGATTTTTTTCTGTTGTTTCCGTGTCTGTGGTTGTTGCTTTTGGGCTTATCCTCACTCGCTGCAGCCTAGGGCTTTGCCACCCTGCTATCATTGCTGTGCTTTCCATTGCATATAATGTTGCAGAACCACATTTCAAGAACCCATGGAGCTATGTCATTAGGTATCAAGATGAATAAATAGAATTAAACACTCATTGTATTTGCAAGATTTAATCTTCAAACCAGTCATTTTCAAATAATTGTACTGAAACCCTGGGCTTCCATCAGGAAACAACTGATAAGAGTAATACTTTAGAAAAAGAAAACCAAACACAAAAACAACACAAAACCAGAGAAAAGTCTAAAAGTATTGATCTTCACTGAGGTAGAATGCACTTAAGAAATGATCATGGAAGAGCCTGAGAGCTGCTATTCTTACAGCTTTGAGTAATATTAAGCATTTTTATTTATCATTCCAAGCAATTAGTCTGTATCACAGACTTTTTTATGGTGCTTTTTTTTTTTTTTTTTTTTTTTTTTTTCCATTTAGGAGGTTTGTAGATTATTTTGTTAGAATATCCAAATGAAATCATATCCACATCCTACAGCTTGTCATTGCTCTTTAAGTGAACCTAGCAGTTGATTAGTGGCTGAAAACCCATCTCAGCAACAGTTCACAAATAGCGGTATAGGGCAATAAAACACCTATTGTCAAATAATTTTTAACATTTGTTCACGATTGAGGTTCATTGTAAAGAGATTGCTCCAGGCTGTACAATGAAGGAAAAATGCAACCTATACATTTGATGCTTTATTACTTCTTATAAGTATGTTTACAATAAAACGTTTTCAGGCTGGTTGATTCCCATACAACAAAGGACAAATCAATTATTGGCACAAGAGGTTTTTTTCCTTGCAGTGAAAATGCATTTTCTTTTAACTGGATTTTTGCACCTTTTATTCCCTGCACTGATCCGCATAAACGCTTGCAGAGCTGTATCCATTGTCTATACTGCATGGTGTGTGTACTTTCTCACATTTGTCTCAACTCTGCAGTTTTCTCAGACACTTGAGCACAGCTATCTTGAGTGCAAAAGTAGGACTTAGATAGCAAAGGAAATCTTTTCCATGAGGGAAGAAAGAGTTTGGAAGTGAACATAAAAGTGCCTAAAAATTATTAATGGCAACAGTCTTGTCCCAGGATGGTGTTGGGGAAAACAGTGTGCAAAATAATAATAGCAAGACAAGGGCTTTGATGTTCCTTTTATAATAACCTTGCTGTTACCAGTGAGAATGCAAACATGACCTTCAACTTCACTGGTGGTATTTTTTAGTTTAGAGGGTAGCATTGTCTGTCAGAAGTTTTCTCAAATGTGCACAGTAACATGATGACTGCAGACTTTCTCATTCTCTCCCTGAGCATAAGAACATGTGGGAGAATTGAAACAGTGGCTTCTGTGCTGTTTCTTTTCCATGGTGCTCTGACATGCATAAACCAATTAGTGAGATTCTGCATCCAGAGTACTGTAAGCTCCTCCATCTTGATGATTTCCTGCGACTTGTACAAAATGATTTTAATTTCTTTTGTAGACCTTGATCTCTGCTTCCTAACTGCAGAAGTAGATAAATCATTTGGATGGTTCTGCTGGTTTAGTTGTGAACGTATTCCACTTGCTCTGTTTGCTGAAAGCCCCAGGGTCAGTAAGCACGTTTAGTATCGAGTGAAATCCCAGTAAGAATGGTCTGCAGTCGTCATTTGCCTGGGCTGTGTTTTGCTCTGGAACTCATCGATTAGCAGAAATCGGACTTTAAAGAGAAATGAGCTGTAACTCTTTTAAAAACAAATAGACTTGGCTTGTAGATTCTTGTATTTTATGTGCGCGCTCAGATCACTCTTCTTATTAGGTAGCCAGTGATACATCCTTGAAAGAGTGCATCTCGCTGGATAGGGAAGTGGCCAGTAATTTTCTTACCGCAACTCTTTGGAGAACTAAATAGAAATGAATCACAGGAATGTAGCCCAAATAACATAAAGTAAAGCAGAAGAAAGGTCTCCTCTGTCCTACTTCCCAGCTGTGTTTACTTCTACGAGTATGTTGTAGGACTTCACTCTGTGGATTGTTCTTTTTTTAAACTATCTGGGGGAGGGGAGATGAGGAAACCCTGTGTTTACCTGCAGTCACTCTTAAAAAGACCTACAACAGTGGTGTATAACATAACAGTTCCGAAGTGTCTTTTCCTAACTGCTCATTGTGATTATAGCCCTCCTCCTTTCCACATGTAACTTTTTTGCAATAGCAAGCCTTTTTTTGCTAGCCTCGGGTCACCAATAGATCTTAAACGCCTCCAGTTTGTTATTCACATCTACCCGCAGTTTAACTGTCCATCTATAAACCCTTATTTTTAGATTTAGTTATTATTCATTATAGGAAGGTGCAATTTTGAGAGATTTTCTTTGTCATAAATGCAGTAAAATAAAAGAAACATATTAAAGGTGAAGCTTTAATTTTTAGAAGGGCAACAGAAGTATTCTATTGTTGAGGATGTTAAGGGTTGATGCATTTAGAGGTGTTGTTTTTATTGACTTCTATTATGCATCCTCAGAAGCCTGGACACTTGGACAGCTATAATTGCATTTGTGCTTAAAGACAACAAACAACACAGATATGAAAAAGCAAAACGCTACTGAATGACCTTGGAGAGATATGCCTGGGGCACAGTGCTGGCAACTGACATCATTAACTGTGACTCTTATGCTTGGGTCCTGGTATAATCAGACTTCAGAGGAATGCTTCACAGGCAGCACCGTATCAGTTGGTCTCATGCACTCATTATGATGCTCTGTCTTGAGAGAACAAGGAAGATGTACCTTGAGGCGTATCAAGCAGTGTAGCTGGAGGTATTAGGAAATCTTGACAGAGTAAAGCAGTGTATTAAGAGCTTTCTGTCTGATGATCCTCTTAAAAATGAGACTTCAGAACACCTATTGCATAGCATGATTCATCTAAGACATCAAATAACATGTTCTTAGCCTTTGACTTCAGTCTTATTAATGTTATGTTTCAAATGAAAAATAAAATTAGTAATAGGTTTTAAAATGCATAGTGAATTTTGCTGTAATCTTTTTGCATATTTGTCTTGTGAAAAGATTGATTCCTCTAATCAATCACTGAGTCAGTGAATTGGAGCCTGAGTGAAGTCACTTCTAGGATAACGTATTAAAAACTATACGTCAACTTGTAAAAAAAGACTTGCATCAATTACTTTTCAGTGTGGAAAGTGCATCAGTCATTTTAAAAATTAGCTGGAATCTGTTTTGTATATGTCCTCGTCCTTTACAGCAAAAATGTTCTCTTTCTTAATATTGTCTTGTGAATCTCTAGCATGTTAAATTCTCATTGCCTGTTCTTGTGAGCATTTTCTCTTGAAATTAGGTGGTCTTTCTCAAGTTCTCAAGCCTAAGAGTTCTCAGATATGGCTTCTCCTTGCACTTTTTTCTCCGTTTTCTTGCATTCCAGACCCAGGAAGATATAGTAGAATTTTGATTTCTATTCCTAGAAGGTATAGAACTATTTCATCTACTTTTTCCATTATGCTATCTTTCCAAATGTTCCCACAGACTAATAACTGACCCCTTTCCATTTGCATTTAGCAATACCTGGATAATACTGTGATCTTTTATTTGTGTAGAGAGATGTTTTCAATTTTGTTTGAACACAAATTCTGGATACATAAGCAACCATACTGTGAAAGTATGTGAGTGCTAAGTTATTATTTGTCTTGCAAAATACATCTGTTTGGTCCCTGAAAGGCAACTGATAGGAAGATCATGTGGTAGTGGTTGGTACATATTTTCAATGTAAAGGAAATAACCTTTTGCAATTTTAGTAAATGCTCTGTATGCTTACTATGTTTTTTGACCTGTAATGCCAAATATACAGATGACACCATTAAATTATGCATTTCTGCATTTTTACAGTATTTGCTTCATTTTCCCTCTGTCCAGATTTTTACAACATCTGGCATATTTATGGCAATTAGCTCTGGACAGGCTGTACTGCTGTCATTCTCAATTGCTAAGTTTGAGAACATACACTAATTATGATTAGAAATGATGTAGTCGATGAGTAAATAGTTTATCTTAGTCCCTTGAACTGCAGAGCTATCAAACTTGACAGGTATGACTGTTTAAATGCTGTTTTCTTGGATTAAAAGTAAGCTTGCTATAAATTTAAAGAATTTAGGTAGGCAAGAAAGTGAAAGAATGTGAGAATTATTCAGCGTGACTCTTTTGCTTTGGATAGAACATCTTTATACTGACTAAAGAATCTTTTATAAAAGTAATCATGAATAAGCCATGGACTGACTTATAGGACAGTTGTAATCATGAAATAACTGGAACCATTATATTAATTAAGGCTTCTTTTCAGAAAATAAGCGGATTGTTGGTTTGGCACATTCTTGCAGATATATGTGGAGGTCAACATCACTTTGTAGTTAATTCGTTTGTCAGCCTTTATTCTCAAATTCAATAATATTAAAATGTTTTTACAGAACTACCCTTTGCATATTTTTTTATACCATAGAAAAGATCATCAATTATTTAGCGTATTAATTACCCCAATTCACATGTTCATCATTGGCTTAGTTTCTTGACAGATGAACTTGAGTTGTGCAAAAGCACTCTTCTGTTCATACAGTAGCAAGTAGATGCCCTAATGAAGACTTCCTGCATTTTACAGAAAGTCTAGCAGTGGAGGAATGACTTTCAGAGATGGAAACTTCAATGTAAACAGCTTCAATTTTCTAGTATAGGAAAATGGTAAATTGTTGTTCGCTTGTGTTTTATTCATAATGGCAGTGTTGCATGTCACACAAAATCTGATATCCCATTAATGCACTGTTTAGTATACAAATCTGCATGGTAAGACTGTGCTTTTTATTGCCGATAAGAATTACGAAGAGAATCCAAAGTAACCGCTGATTTTATTTATGTCATGTACATACGTAGACACGTGTGTGCACGTGTATTTCTTTAGCGGTGGAGAACACGAGCCTTTGAGGATGGACTGCTTTTATCTGGTCAAGGCTACTTCATTGTTCACATCTAGGGTAGATGTCAAGAAAAGCTGAACTGGAGCACTTCACTCAGGCTCCAATTCACTGAATCAGTGAATTCGCTTAATTCTATATTAATTAATATAGAAATGAATATCAAGTTCATTTCTACTTGAAATAGACTGCTTAAAAATAGTCATTTTTGTGAAATGGACCCCGTTATTGTGAATTTCTATAACTCTTTTGTTAGCTGAATGTGTATTTTAAGATTTCTTTTTGTTGATGTGAAAGCAGGCTATTTCATTGTATATTGCCAACCATCAGTGATCTATCTCTAATTAGCAAATAATTAATGTGCTCAGATTACCTTTCTCATTACCTTGAGCAGTATTGTTGCTTACATCTGACTGTGATAAACTTAAGATGGGCTGCTTTCTTGTAGATATGATAATTATGCATCATATATGTTCAAATCCAAATAGTGAAATTCAGAAGAAATCATCTCAGAAACGTTTTACAAATTTAACAGCTGTCTTTTGCAGTCAGATGTTTCTAGTTTGTCAATTATTGATCTGAATTTTATAGCAAAGTATACTTGAAACCTGACTTGATAACCCTAGGCAATGTCTTTAGTATGTGTTGTCTTATGTATCTTCTGCAGTAAACCCATGCAGGATTACAGAACTTGGTAGAGTAATAGCTGTGCTGTCAGAAGTGCCCCTTTGAATGGTGTAGTTCAGATGATTTATCATTCAAAATATCACTTTCAATGTGATATCAATGAAATGTCTAGGGGGGAGGGGGAGAAGAATGTGTTACACTGTATAATAACAATGTCTGAACAGTTGCATTTACATTACATCTGTACTCCTTTTTAATTTTTTGTAATAGAAGAATTCAATTTCTTGTTCCTTCTATCATACAAGTCAGGATAGCTGAACTGGATTCAGTGGAACAGTCTTTGGTTACTGAACATCTGTCCAAGATTTTGAAATAGGGTATGTTTTTAAGGGGAGCTTACATATAGACTACTCATTTGTGTTCTAGAGTAACAAAGACATTGAAGGAAAGTCTTTTTTTAATCCTAGAATATGTAATGTTATTTTAATTGCAGAATAAATGACTGAAGATATGGCCTACGAGTCTTTCTGTTTTTATTCCACGTTACCGTTTTTCTTGTGACCTCATATAATGAATAATCTTTTTTTTTTTTTTTTTTTTTTCCCAGCCAGTGTTTCGATAACAAAATACTTGTTTGGCATACAGACTGAACAAACGAAGATCTTGATACTTTGTTGTGTAAAACTACTACACTTAAAAAGGAAAAATCTAGGCTGAGTCTGTGCATAGTTTGGTTTGAGAGACTGTATTGTCGAGGCTTTTGTCTCAGATTGCTGCTTATGGCCGAATTCCATTATTAGTCAGCCCAATGATGCCAACAGCTAGTAGAAATAGGTGACCAAAGGTGGCAGAGCATGTTGGCCTTTTCAGGTCTTAATAACTTATTACCCTGAAAGGAGTAAGCTTGTATAGTAAGAAAGATGCAAAAACTTTAAAATACCTGTACGTTACTAATACACATGTTCCTCTTAATTAAATCATTCTATTTATAACTAATAGATTTAAGTTGCCACAACTTTTAATATAAATGCTTTTAAATATAAATTCATGTAAACACTTGGGAGAATATTCACACAGAATGTTTAAAGGAAAAATAAAATAAGGTATACACTGCATACTTTAAAAACAACAACAAAAAAAAACAAAAACAACAAAAAAAAAAAACTGGGGGAGAGGATAATCTTCCCAAGCAAATCCGTAGTGAGTAGTATTTAGTCCAGCTGGGTGTTAGTTCTCTCTCTCTATGCATATGGGAAATCATTTTCACTACAGTTCCTAGGGTATATAATGCAAGAACCTGATGTGAGTAAAATCCTTCCTTAATGCTTTAAGGTAACCATTTATAGTTCTATTTGATGTTTAGGTAAGATGCTTGCTCTATCAAATATGGTGATTAGTCACTCTTGACTGTAAGAGAGGGATTTCTGGCAGTAGAAACTTATTTGACTGTAAAACCTAGGAGGATGGAAAGAAATCCTTCATACAAAAAACGTCTCTATATAGTTACTCATACACCAGATACTAGAAAAAACCTCTAAGCTGTCAAGAACTACAATATGATAAAAGCAGAAATGATGAAAAGGAAATGGCACCTTGCAGCTGACCGTATAAAAGCATAAATTCCTCTTGGGACTTCTGCATATAAAAGATAGGTTTCACTACTTTTCTAAGAACACTGGATCACATTAACTTATTCAAATAGGAGGTCAGTTCATAGCGTTCAGGTTTAAAGCTGTCTCACACAGTCCTTGATAAGAAAAAATTGACAAATCACACTTCTGAATAAACTCATTTTAATCCTTTTCTTCCTTTTGAAGTAATAAAAATATCCCTGTCATGCAGTTGCCATTGCATTTAATGGCTGCCATTTAGTGAAATGGAAAAATGATATCTGAACATAATGCCTTCAAATATGGCTAATAGCATTTTACATGAGGAAAAATACTTTTATTCTACATGAATATGGCTGTTACTCTGTGATTATTATTGAAAATGTAGCTGCTTTGCCTATTGCAGCAGAGTGATAAGAACAGATATGACTCTTTCCTGTCATTCCTGTAAAAGAATAGCAATCTCTATTCTTAATGTTTAATGTCATTCTCAGGGCTCAACAAGTTCTTTACCAATTATCACTTCATATAATTTTTTGGTGTAGTCAGTAATATTGCAGGATGCTGCATTCTAAAATGATCTCATTTTTTGCGTCTATTGTCATAAATATGCTTGAAAACCAGAGCACATCCTTTTTGTTGAAGTTTGCCAGTGCCGCTGTCTAAGTAAGCTTTAATTAATGCTAAATTACAGTGGGCAATATATGGAATTACAGGTGACATCCACGTTAGTACCAAATGATTTCGTAGTAATTTACTTATTAACATTTATAATTAACCTTGAATGAACTGGACATAAACTGCACAAATGCTCTGGATTGCCTGTGTGCTCTGTAGCTCCTCAGAAATTGAGACCTGCTGTTCAAAAAGTAGCCTTACAAATAGTTAAAAGATCACCTGTACCCTGAGCTGGCATTTGAAAGATCCCAGGTATCAGGCCTATTTCACATCTGCTTATAAGATAAATAAAACAAATCACAGAGGCAATAAAAAGGAGTTGTTGGAGGGCTGAGCATGTCTTGGTTCTCAGCTCTCGTACCGACTGTGCATTACCTTTGTTAGAGTACTTACAGAGATTGTATTTCAGGAATGCACTGCATGTATCATGTCGTTGTAGGTTTTAACTGTGATTTGAAAACGGGGAGTAGTCAAGTCCTTAGGTGATTCTGCTGTCCTTGGATAAGTGATTAAAACCTCCAAGTATATTTTGTAGCTGATGGTTAAAATTGTAAAGACTAGATGGAGTAAAATGCTGCTTTCTGAAATTATGTATGACTTAGACTATCTGGTGAATAATATTAGTATTTCTAAGCCACGCATGCAGGTATTTACTTAGAGTGGCAGCTTTTAGTTCCCATTTCTAAGTATTGTTATTCAGACCACTTGAGATGCACTGTTTATTACACAGAGTTCAATGAGATTGTCATTATCTGATGTTTGGATATATTCTGTTTCTGGCTTGTTTGTGCAAAAATCGGTAATGCGTGCAGTTTCATTGAGATTAAATTCGTTGGTCATCTCATGAATCAAAGGAAATACCGATTGCTAGAATATTTCAGGTATAATTTCAGTTTACAGCAGAAAGGACTGCAATTTTTTTTTTTTCTTCTCAATTTTGTAGGTATAATGGAAGCCAAAGAATTCCAGGTATACAGGGGGCTTAAACTTTAAACCTTGTTTAAAATCTGAATAGGTAGTTTATGTATTAAATTATTGGTGGTATCAGAGTTAATAGATTAAGTCTCACATAAACCTGTTCCTGTTCATTAACTTTTTTCTACAATGTCACAAAGGTCAAAGACAAAACCTGAAGCCATGTTGCTGCTTTCTAATGCAGTGTGTTCCTCCTGTGCCTGCAACTATGGGATAAAAGGATTTGCTTTTCATCTTAGGCCAAATTAAATTTTAATTGCCAGTGAAAAGACAAATGTCAGAAGAAAGTTTTCAAGCTGATATTCTGATCTGCTGTCACAGGGTGTTTTACATCCGTTTTCAAGTAAAATTGATTGTTCAGTTTGTGTATATTGCAGTATGATGTTTTGAAATAAAACTAGAATCTTCTGTTGGGGGGGAGAGGGAGGAAGGGAAGAAAACTGTTGATTCTAGAAAACAGTCTGAGTGTAGATGTTCCATCAGGAACTTCGTGTAGCTTCTCAGCTTTTTGATGTCTGATAATCTCTAAGTACAGAAAATTGAACATAATGTATAGGTGGTTAAATTGTATATTGAAGAATCTACCAGTCTGCATGCAGAATGTACATAAGGGGACATTATGTATTGAATATAAATCTGTGTCTCTGACTATCCTTAATTCTTAATATTCTGGAACTAACCCTAACCTTTTTTGCTTAAATACAATTCTTGCGCGTTTCCTGTTTTATAAGCTAAATTTTAAAAACAAATTCAGATTCAAAAATGAGTATGAAGTATATTTATATTTGCTAAATATCACTTAATGGCTATTTTATACTGGGAGTTGCTAATTCATTGTGATCACACTAAGAAAGCTCATTTGTACTGTAAAACAGTATTTAAAATGCTGTGTATTGAAGCTAACTCTATAAAGGAAGATGGTATAGATAACCTTGTGTCTCTTCAGACAGTGAGAGGCCAGAGCTGTGTACCACTGCTCATGAGGGGGACCCTTTTTTCTGTTTGTCTTTTGAGATTTATAGGGTTTTGTTGAAAGAAAACAACTCAATTCATCATTTCCACTGTCAAATAAAAGTGATGTTCCCATGAGAGCTTGTACGTTTAGATGATAAAGGCGAGAGATGCAGGCTGTGTTATCACTGGTACCAAGAGGGAGCTGGATACAAGCTCCTGTGTTACAGTGAGCCCACCAAGTTTATTTTGCAGCAAGGGAAAAGAGACACAATTCACCACAGACCTTAAGACAGTGTTGTAGTACATGCAGCCAGATCCTACTGACATTAACTGTTATGTGGATTACTGATTCCTTGAAGTGCAGTGCTCTTTGGGCTCAGATCACTGCAGCAGCTGTGACTTCTGTGAATGGAAGAAAACAGAGCATTATTTTTAAGTCTGTAGGAAAGCAGACATGAATGTAATGATATTGTTTCATTCAGTTATGATTTAAATATGGCATATAATTGTAAAACTTATGGAACTATGAATGTGGAAATTTATAATAACACAGTCTTAATAAAATTAATTTAATCCATAAAGCAGATATTACACCAAGACAGACATCAAATTAAAACTCTCAGGCACTAATTAGCTTTAGAAGTCTCTTATGTGTAATTTATATGGCTGTCAGAATTAATTTAAATACTGATTTCAACCTGGTCGTGATGGAGGAAACTCCATCCAGTGGCAACCTTAATATTTTTTTAAATTTAATCTCATTTTGTAACTATGCTTAAATGTAAAGTAAAATGTCTGATTGACTTGCATGGCCGATGGTGTTAAGGTAGAATATAGCAAAGAGGAAAGGACTTGAAATGCTAACAGTTGAGTGCACTAATAGTGTAGTGAGGCCTCTAACGCAGAAGCAATGTAGGGAAGTTTGTGTTCTTTTCAGTAGATGTTACTGATTTCCAGTTATCTGTAAGATGACGCCACTTGTGTTCTCTTCTGTTGAAGTTTTGAATTGTAAAATGTACTGGCTCCAGCTATTTAACTCCAGAGGCTATATGCCGAAAACACATTACCCATTGAAAATGAAGCAGGGGGCGAATTGCAGTACTACACAGATACTTGTGTAGAAATATCAATGTAATCTTTATCTAACTATTAAGCTAGTTTAAATCTCTTTTCTGCTATTTTGGAGGGGGGGAGGGAAAGAAAAAAAGAAAGAAAAAAAGGCACATAGAGAGGGGAGGGGTGGGGAGAAAGAAAGAATAATTGTTGAGCTTTCATTTTTGATTGATACTTCATAAATAGCAGTGTCAAATTTTCCAACAGTTTTGGAAGTTTTCATCTGCTTCTATCACCTTTAAAGTATTACTAAGTCAAGTCAGAGTGTCTGAATATTTATACTTCAGATTAATGATGCATGTCTGTATCCAGATATCTCATTTCTAGCCAGAAAGAAATAAGAACTAAATCTGTCCGGTCTGCCCTTAGTGCAGCCTTTCTGAGATGTGTGAATTTTTGTAAAAACTGGAAAATTCCTTGTTTCCCTTAAGTGAAAACAGTGAAAAATTGCTACGTTCCTGAGTAAAGCATATAGCCTATACGTTTTTGATACTTCTCCAAACGTTTTCTTAAAACTGGAGATCATAGGCAAGATGTTGAATTTTGAAGACAGTGTACAGCAGTGGATTAGGTAATTGTGTGAAAAAGCTTAGACAAGGAATGCCAACGTAGACAGCTATATAAGACTAATTATCACTTCTTTGGTGTACAATAGCTGTCGTATTTTCCTACTGAATGTTCCAGTAAACATTGGAATGAGAAGGAAAGGAAAACAATAACAACTGCAGACCCATGCAAAAAAAGCTGTTTTCTTTCTTGCTAGATACAATAAAGAACTTACATATGAGCAGACATTCATCATGTAAATGAATGGAGTCATTTGTTAAGCTCACATTTCAAGAATGTGAAAAGAAGTTTAACTATCTTCATTAAAGCTTATACAGGAAGTTTTAACTTCTTATTCTCACTGAAATTGCATCCTTTCAGACAGAGGATTTAGAAACCATTTGTTTATATTTTAGATCTATTCCAGTGGACTTGGCTGCTGCTGAAATAATTGGAATAGGTAATATACGTGAGTTAATAGTGACTCAAAATCTGAAGTCAAGTGATAGGTGGTGGTAATGTGAGATTTTTTTGTATGTTTATTTTATTTTAATTCTGTTTTGGAAGTGGGATAACTTGAATGTGCCAAAAAAAATCTGTAACTAAGGAAAAGATGACACCTTAGGCAGCTCCAAACAGCTGAATAGTATTAACGTTCAGTTATATTGTGATATTTTTGAAAGTATTTGCAAATACTGGCAATCTCTTGTTGGTATACAATTTTCCTTTTACCTGAATTTCATAGTAATGATAATCAACAGAAAAATAAACAATGATAACCTCCAGAAAGGAATAAGTAGAGAGATTCCTCAGAATAGGTTAATGGGAATCACTCAGGATCTTGCTCATTGTTTTTTAAGAAACTTCAAATGTGTTTCTTCTAATGCAGATAGGAAATGATGCAAACCTAAGCCTATGCTCTGTTGTGATGAGCAAGAAAAATAATTAATGTTTTTATCTAATGTTTAATAAACCTTCTGATGAGTAGAGGCCCTCTTTTGACCAAGTCTGTGTGACACACTTTGCTCTCACATGTAGTTGTTTCAGAATGGACACTAGAAACCATGAAACACCTTATCATCATCCAGCAACCAGCCGTGCTATTTCTCTCACTTCCCTGATGTAACGTGCATACTTGGTGGCTGCCGTAAAAATACTTTCAAAGTCTGATTTGAATTGTATTTTCCTTACACTTTTAAAAATCTGTTCTTGTTAGTCAGCCTATCATTTTGCCAAGTTCGGTTCTGCAAGTCCCACACCTCATTCCAAAAATTAAGAATCCCTCTCTAGAAGATGCCTGTTGTGCTTTTTTGTTTAAAAAAAAAAAAAAAAAAAAAAAAAAAGCAAAACATTTTTTCTTACTTTTTTTGTGAAGACAAACTAAGAATTTGAGCATGGAAACAACCTGTTTGCTACTAGTAAGTCTGACCTGAATAACATAGACCCTGGATCAGCACATGAGTTTAATATTTCTCTTTGAGTTACCCATGAGGATGTCTGAACTATTTGCATTATAAAGAAAAGCCCAGCATCAGGAAAATAAATGTACATAAATTCAGATCTCTTACTTCTTTAAAAAACCTTAGCAAAGCAAATTCTAATTTGTTGAAAAAAAAAAATACAATACTTTGGCAAATATTGTACATTTAGCAGGGAAGATGGAGTTCAGACCAGCAAAGCGTGGATATAATGTAACATAACTACACCAGTGTATGTGTGATGAGGCTCAAGTTCATAGAACACTGCAAAATGTTAAATTCAGTAAAACATTCAGTAAAAAAAACAACATTATCATAGATGTATGCATACTCCTTGCTCTGATTGCTAGAATGTGAGGTGGGTCCTGAGTAGCTTCATAGTGGGGGAGATAGAGGGGAGAAAAAAACTGTTAGAAAAAACTGTTGTTAAACAAGCAAATAAAAAAAGAATACCTGTTCTTTCTAATTATTTTCTACATAATTTCATGCTTTCTGTGTTGTACTCTTAAAGCATTCGGATAACTGTAGATTGTTGTTTGTATTTTTTTTAATCACTGACATGACCTCTCAAGACTATGCAGGTTACAATTCAATCATGGTCTAAAATACTGGAGGTAGCACATAGCAAATTGCTTTGGTGTACTCCTGTGACTTCTTGGTTGCAGTAGAAGTGTCAGTCTGCATTGCTGCACTTGTGTATGGTGACTGTTGAATCATGCCCTGAACCACTGGTTGATCACCTGAGGCAAGGACAGGGTCAGCTGTGAGAGCACGGGCGAAGGCAGTTCAGCTGTGTGACTGGAAGGGGTGGAGCCTGGCTGCACCTTTCTTAGACCTCATTTAAGGGCTCGCTGCCACTGAGGAAGGATCTCTTCCTGGAGATCGCTCCTGGAGATTGTTCCTAGGACACGCGCAAGCACTTCCATTTATTTTTGATTATCTCTTTCCACCATGATAATCCTTCTAGTTATACTACCTGTAAAATACCAGCCTAACCACACCACTCTGCTAATTGTACATTTGTTGATTGTACATCATGATATATGTAAGAAGTATCCTGTAGGATCATTGAGGGTCTTGTAATTACGCTTGTAATGGGGTGGGAAAAAGAGGGAAGAAAAAACTGAAACCCGCCATGTAAAAGCTGCTAGATTGAAGTGATTTTGTGAGTCTTCATGAAAAAAATCAACAAAAATGTAAAGTGGGCATTATGGGTAATACCATAAATGTAAGTGCAATCCTTAGTGAAAGAATTAAAAAAAAAGAATGTATCGACCAGTTACAGGCATAGCTCAGCTGCTGCCACACGTACTTCAGGCGTGTGTTTGAATTTAAATAAAGAAAAATTGTTCATCGATTTGTTTAACCATATAGATAATTAAATGTTCTGTCACTGTCATTTCATATGTTACAGACATGTTAAAGTAAAGGAAAACATTAAAGCTTGGGAAACTTTACAGTGTTAGATTTAGATACAGATTACATGCGAGTCTGAAAGAATATTCATTCTGAGTCAGTGGGTTGGTGACATGTAGCAAGGGCAGCGATTTTCACAGGATTTTACTCTGTGTGGGTTGCTTGAGCTTGCCTTTGGCTGTACAATAACTGCCTTGAGAAGGTTTCTTCCAAAACTTGAGGTTTGTAAATTCTTAGCTTGTCGAGTAGGTCTCCACAAAACCAACTGAAATTAGATGTACCATTAAAGCATCAGTATCTATTTTGCACTAAACTACTTCAAGGTCTTCTATGCTCTTATCTAACAGAGCGTTCAGCATACGATGTTAGTGTTAATCAGAAGCAATCAGGCAGGATTATCCAGAGCTGCTTTTCCTTCCTTAAGATTCCATAGCCAGGGCACTTGAGAAATTGTCTCACAAAGTGTTTTATGTCAAGAAACGTTATACAGTTAGGATGTTTTGTTGAAATATTTTTCAAGAATATTCCTTGAAACTTCAGCTGTTGTGCAGGATCTACCTGTGGATGTCTGTGATATATTCACCTGGCTATGGTAGGATTGAGACGATTCAGGCGTTCAAGGTCAACAAGACTGTATTGGACTAGCAACGCAGATCCTTCCATGTTGAGGAGCCATGGAGCTTACTAACCTATCCATGGCTGTGTAATTAGTGTATGTTGGAAAAGCAGCCAGCAATGGCAAGGAGTGTGGCTGTGAGACCGCATGACTGAACCTGAAAAGCAAACATAGTAGAAAGTGTCATTCTTCTGTATTTCAGTGATCAGCGCAAAATCGGTGATGAAATTTGATTAAAAACATATTGACTCTCCTCAGTAGCGGTTGAGATTTCCAGGAAGAACAACTTGTTTCTTCAATGCAATTAAATCTTGCTTTCTGGATTTCTGGTCTCTGAAACACTTGGAGAGGAATTTGCCTCACTTCAGTGTAAGGAGATACTTCAAATCTGCTGTAGAGGATGCATGCTTTTTCTTCAGCCAAATCTACCTCCTTGTAGCACTCCAGAAAGGCATTACCAATATTAAGAATCCATTAAAGAAGTTCTCAGGAATAGGAAATAATTTCATGTTGCCTCAGGTTGAAACATCTGGTTAGAATGTGAATTGCATTTCTGTTGTCTTACAGCTTTCAGTAGCAGTACGTGGGGGAGGTGAAACAGTTTGGTACAGTTCTTCTAAAATTCATTTAAATTCTATGGTTTTGCGGAAGTTCTGAGTCCTTAGCTTCGCTCTGCAGTGTAATGCACTGCTTGGAAGCTTTTATTTTGAAAGCTTCATTTGCAGTTGCCTTTGGCTGTGTGCATGACCTGTAACACTTCTCTCCTTGTCTGTTCTGTCAAGATCTGGGTATGTCTGGCTTGCTGTAGCGTTGTCTTCTGTCACTCACTGATCTCACGCCTTCTCATGTTCATTTCATTTGAGCACATGTTGGTACTTTGATTATTTCATCAGAAGGCTTTATTAATGTTGTTCTGCAAAGTTCTTTCTCTTAAAAGAAAATAGCATATTTCTGAGACTGGAACTTGAGACTGATGATTAAAGTGGTCTATCAGTCATTACTGAATGTCTGTCTGTCTGCCATGTAATACAAGTAGGTAACTTTTGTCTATGTACTCTTCAGTCTAGCTAGAAAATCCAAGCAATTAACTAAACTTGTTGGTTCCTTTCTTCATCTCTTCATTATAAATACACTACAAAAATATACTAAAAAAAAAAAAAAAAAAGAAATTAAATAATTTAAAACTGTAGGTTTGGCTTTGGTCTACTCAGTCTAAAATGTTTTTGAAGATGGTGTTTTAAAACTAGGAGTAGATTTGTACTTAGAGGCATGCTGTGGCAATGTTTCCACCTTCCAACTAAGCTCCCTTAATTTTCTGAAGCAAGACTTTTGGCTGAAGTGTATGAATCCAAAACTTGGCACCTGATTTCAGTACTTTTTTGATTATTTTTTTTTCCAGTGTTCCTTAACCATAGGTCTAAAAATAAAACCTTACTAGCTTTTTTTCCTAGACTGGTATACAAATATGAATGTATTCTAATGAAGACCTGAGTCTTTCTTCATTTGAATGAAAGCGTGTGAATTTGATGAATGGTATTGAAGTTGCTGTGAGGGTGGGCATAGCACCAGGGTGTCTTTTAGCATAGGTCGTTCCATTAAAGACTGCCGTAATCTATTTCTGTTCTCCTGTATGAAACATGTGCATAATAATAGCCAGTAAAGGGTAATCCCATTCACAACATTAATTCATTCTGTACTTATGCACCATATTGAAGATACCAACATTAATATACGGTGAACTCTTGACATTTCTCAAATTTGGCTTGGTATTTTAGGCTGAAAGTATCTTCTTTCAATACTGCCAATATTTCTATCAAATTATTATTTATTTATCTATTTATGAATGAATTGTCATCTTATGCTTACCAGGCTCAGAGTATCAGAGTGTGATAATTTAAAGTCTTAGAATACTGTGCTCCATTCCTTGGTAAATGCTTAAGAAATTAAACACAGGAAACAGTACGGTTAACAGTACAAAAGTAGGTGCAAGAGATTTAAAGTACACTTACAAGGCATCTCCTGCTGCTCTACCTTGCATGGATTTTTGTATGTGTGTTTTTTGTTCTGTTTACAGTGTTCAAGTGTTTTCCTCCCTAAAAAAAGTTTGCTCTTAATCTTACTTTATTGGCCTTACAGATCTCCATCTGGACTCCAGTAATATTAAGGCTGATGCTTTAATATCAGCTCCTGATTCTACATTGCTTCTCCTCTTTTCAATTCTTTGACCTTCTGGCTTTATTTTAATGAATAGCTGGTGGTATGTGTGAATACCATGTATTTCCAAACAAAGACACTGTTGCCATCTGGGAGTGTTTTGCTCATATTGTGAAAACAAGTTCAATATTACTATATAATTCTTTTCTACTAGCTGTGTTTTTGTTGGCATCAATTTGAAAAAAAAAAAAAAAAAAAAAGGCAAAAAAAGCCCCAATCGTGTAATTTAAGTAAAAATGAAGAATTAAATCAGTAGATGGTGCTATAATCTTAGTTTTAGCTTGTTAGCACAACAGTTTTCTTTGGAAGAAAACTACTATATGATTTTTATACCTTTGAAAAGGAAACGTATATAAAATGCAATCAACATGCTGCTATAATTTTGTTTGACATTTAAAATATTTTGATTTGGTATTTTTTTGGAAGACTGTGCTATATATAGATATAGTTATTAATGAGAAATCTACTGGACAAGCAACAAGTATGTGATGTGGTTCTGAATAAAATAAAGACTTAACTGTGGCTTTTTTCACTGCTGTGCACCAAGTTTGCTCCGCTTCAAAATGGCACAGCTCCTGAAGATTCCCTGTTGTGGTGTGAGGAAGAAGTCTGTTGTTTCTTTTGAGACTGCACATCTCACTGCAGCCTGAGCAATCTTTGCATGCTCAACTTTTTCTTCTCTCCAATCCTTTTTTTTTTTTTTTTTTTTCCTCTTGGTGAGGAGAAAGAGAGACAGAATTTCCTGAAAGTGTGACCGAAGTCATTTTCCTCTTCAGAAAACATGAGTTGCAATTATAATCTGTTGCAAAGATGATCATATAGGGATGGAAAGGTCTTCCTCTCCCATCACTCTGTGGTGCGTGTGGTGTGACGTATATAAAACATAAAATTCTATAGTGTCCACATATATGCATATGAGATCACACATATATGAGGCTGGAATTATAGGTAGTGATGATGACTGAGTTATCATATGAAGATGGATTCAAATTAAGGAAAGTAAGCAAAACCCAGTACTTGCAATAACAAGCAGTTGCTGCTGGAGCTTTGCTTTAGCAGAAGACTTATCTTGGATAATCCACAGTTATCAGCATAAAAGGTAAATAAGGTAATGTATTTGTCATTAATGAATGATAACTGTAGGCAAAAAAATAAATGAATATTACTAAAGTCTTTCTGCACTACAAAGATTAAAGCATCTTTTGCTTGAGCTTGAGACTAAGTGGGAGATGCGAGTCTGAGCGCTTGCTGTAGGTGTGAAGATAATGTTGCCGATGAACAGTATGAATTTTTTGCTTTGTACTGAAATCGGGAGGAGAGTTTGTCATTACAGTGCAAGGGCTGAATAGCTTGCCTACATTTCTCTGCTTTTGCTCTCTGTCACTTTTGCATGAATCCTGCATTGCAATAGCTCCTGTGCACACTTAAGTAGAGGTGGGGGGTGTACAAGACTTGAAGAAAAGTGTACTGCTCCTTTATTGGTAGCAGATGGCATTACAGAGATAAAAAGTAAGCCTTACTCTCACCTTGTCTTGCATTTCTTTTGTAGGCCTCTGTTGTGGTGCTTTGGTGCTGCTGATGAGTTTGTTTTTTGTTTGCTTTAATTGTGCTAGTTCAGGAAGTTATGGCAACACTACTTTAGAGTAAGATGGTAAGTTTCAGAGTTATGGCAAATGTACATTGAGTTTCACATATCCTGGACAATGAGACCTAAAGGTACAACTAGTCTATAGTGGCATAATGCGCAGACTTGAGAAGCAATTGTTATGATAGAGTTGCTGTGATTTTTTTGATAACACATTTGTTGTAGAGTCTCAAAAACTGTGTCAAAAAAAGGAAGTAACAACAAAACAAAATCAAACAGAAAATGCTACTATCACTATCATTGGAATGCCTGTTTCTTACAAGAAATGTTGGATAAAGCAGCAGAAATACCTTTTTTTTTTTTTTTTTCCTGGTCTATATCAGAAATCTCATTTAAAGAATATACACATATGGAACTACTATAATGAAAGGGTCGTATTTTGCAGTGTAGTACCTTAGCACAGTAGCTGGATGCTTCAACACAAAGAATGCTGTTTAGAAGTCGTTTCTTGTGACAGCAATACTGTGACAGCTGTCTTGATATGTGGTCTGTTGTCAGGGGGCATATTTGCAGGGAAAAAGAAAGTGTGTATCTTTTCAATGCAATATGTTCTGTTAGTTTTGAATAAGCCTTTTCTTCGGAAGAGAGGCCAAGTTGTACTTGTTAATTCAGATGTCTTTTTTTCAGAGTTACTGGGAAAATCTAAGAAGAAACTTTTACTGAGAAATTTTTCCTAATAAGTGTTGTTGTGTTGTAGCAGTTCCTAGCATGCTAGAATGCGTTACAGTGTTTCGATTTTTGTGCTAATATGTGAATAGATGCAATACTAGAGAATCTTAACTGTGGGGGGCCTTGACTCAGCTCTAAATGGCTGGTGAAGATCTTAAGCATCTTATATGTGATCTCATCTGCACCACTTAAATGATGAAAAGACTTCTGAGGTCCCAAAAGCTTGTATGCATTATGGAATACAAGACTTCTTCCAAGTCTTCAGTGGTTGGAAGACTTCTGAAGCAGAATGTTCTATGAACAAGCATGTGATTTAGACATTTTTGCTGAGAAAACAGAGGCTATATATGCAATAAATAGAAGTCATAAGCTGTAAATGTTAACAGTATAAAACTTCCTACTTTGTTTTATCTTGTTGAATAGTTGTAGTTTCTTTTATGAGAGTTGCAAATTGCTCCCAAGCAAAGATACATAGCAATAACACACAAGTACATTGTATTGTTAGGATGTGGCTCATTATAGCCTCATCTTATCATAGAAACCACCAGCTCAGGGATGCATTAATGCACTTAGAATGTGCCTTATGGGCCTGCACAAGAAACAGATTAATGCTTGTGAAATCATATTTTAATTTTTAAATATTCTTTCAAGATGAAAAGAATCCTCTTAGTGCCATGGGTAAGCAATATTTTAAATCTCTGTGATTGTAATGTGGTTATTAATTTAATGTATTATTCTCATACAAAAACACTTATTACCATGGGTCTGGTTTAAAGTGATGGTATTGCAGAAGCTAAGCAGTTCTTTTTTTGAGCAAATATAGTAATGCGGTCATTCAAAATCCAGCAATTCATTTGTTTTACTTTTATGTAACTGCATACATTTCTGATGTACTGGAAAGCACTTAACTGTTGTCAGTATAAATGTATTTTAAATCATCAAAAATCTCTGTAGATGAGTGAAGAGTGCTGTATATTGTCTACTGTGATTTCAGTAAGGATTTTAACACTGTTTCTTGTAAGAAAGATCATCTTATAGAAGCTTATGAAATATGGGCTGGATGAACTGATGGTAGGGTAGGTTAAAAAGTATCTGAATACTCAGTCCTAGAAGGTGGTGAAAGGATAGGATAGAGTACTACAGTTGGATCGGGCCTTCCAAGATCTGCTCCAAATGCCTCACTGCATTAGGGCCAACCAAATGTTAAAACATTTACTGAAGGTGTTAAAATGCTCCTTGAATATTGACAAGCTTGGGGCATCAACCACCTCGCCGAGAAGCTTCTTTCAGCATTTGACCAACCTTATGGCAAAGAAATTGTTCCTTCTGTCCACTCTGAACTTATCCTGGCCACTTCTTCCTCTCTGCTTTCCTTCCTCAGGAAGCTCATGGTTCATAAACCTGGGGGGGTGGGAGGGGGGGAGCAAATGGGCCATCTTCCTTGGTAGTTTCAGCTCCCTCTAATTGTCTTGTGAATGATTTGATGCAAAGTAATAGACTTCAGGAAGCTGAAGTCATCCATAATGGACATACAAGACCTTAAAAAACACAGAAGTACTACTGGATCAGTGTAAATACTATGGAAAAAAATCAGAATATTAGTATAAACAGAGCCTCAATTCCCCTTTTTTTCATTCTCCCAGTGCAGCATTAAAGTACACGAATGTAACACTCTTGAGATAAATGTTTTCTCTGCTTGCTTTTACTTGCCTAGTTCTGGTGTAATTTTACTATAGAAGAAGCTTAATGTTAGCTATGAAAATGTTAATATTATGTGAAAAGAATAGGAGAATGGGTTACCTGTTCTTGTTGTTTTGAAAAACTGAAAGCTTTTTATTTTAATGAGTGCTGAAATCCTTTAAAAGTATGACAATCTTCAGCAATTTACATTTATTTTCCTAAATTATGGTGGCATTTAAAGCTGCTCAGTCTTACTACACAAAAAAGGCCTCTTTGTATATACACACATTGTCTGTCATGGGTAGAGGTATAACCATAGTAATTACACATTTTAGGTTTGTAAGAGTATCCGTATATAACAAAACACTGTCAGTGGTTGGAATTGTGGGTGTTCAAACTTGAAGATGAATTTTGTTCTGCAATTTGTTCAGAGTTTTTTAGGCATTTGCTTACATTATACTTTAATTAGAAATATGTTTTCAAGTCATATCAAGAAAACCCAAAAGATAAATGATGATTTATTCTTTTTATTTCCTTATTTTAATATGTTAGCATTGTTATTCTCCCTCTTGCTATTTTGAAGCATTAGAAGATGCAGTCTCTTCCAAATTGCAAGACTTGCAGAGATATGAGAATAAAGTTTTCTCTCTTCCACTCTGAAATTAAACAAACCATGCTGTACTATTATATACATAGTATATTTTCTAACAGCTATCTGTCTACATTGAATAGAAGTTGATTGTCAGTACCCCCATTTAGATGCAAAATCTTAATCACAGAAAAGAGACTTAGTTGTAACAATTTGGAAGGTCAGTGCCAAGAGCAGACATCTTTTGAGTTCCAAAGCAGTGCTGTGGATACAAACAAGATTATGTAGACCTTAGCAATGGCTTATGCTGGTCAAGCTGCTCCTTCTTTCTTTTGTACCATTCTTCTCCGTTCCCTTCTGTGTTTTCCTTCTATGTTTGTCAGCACACCAAAACCTATAAATTTTCTTTATATTCTTTTGCAGTCTTCTTATGTTCCCATAGTCTTTTGGAATGTGTGAATTCTGTCTTTGATATGTGCGTATTGGTTCATATTTTTCAGTGTCATATGTTGTAAACCAATAAGGGTACAACCAGAGCAGGGAGGATAAAAATGACGGGCATGTGACAACTGACAAAAAAAAGAAGTGAATCTGATTAGACTAGAAGTTTGGAGATGTAGCCCAGCACACTCTATTAAAAACACATTTAAAAACAGCAAATAAATAACAACAACCAAAAAAAAACCCAAAAGCTCAACAGCAGATCTTTTATCAGGTTCTGAGAAAATGCTCTGGATCGTGTACTTCTGAAGACAAGGTTGCAGTCTTCATAGTTTAATATTCCAATGATCTGAACCCAAATGCTGCCTTACACTGGGAATTCAGTGGTTTGCTTGATAGTTAATTTCAGCAGCTGCAGGCCTGCTCTGTGCTGGGCACACAGCTTTGATCTTCAGACATGCACTGTGCTGTGCATATTTATTTGCCACATGATAAACTTAGACCACTTCATTGTCAAAGAGGAGCCGGTAGGCTCCTGCTCAGTACCAGTGATTACACCAACTGTATAACACTGCCCTTATCTCAAAGTACAGCAAGTAGTTCTCCTGTGAATATCCTTCTTTCTTGACAGTAGAGGTGCTGAACAGAATTGTTTTCTTTGGAGAAAAATCTTGTAAGAACTCAGGCAAAATAGTAACCTTTGCACAGACAGGATATGCGTGAAATGCTACACCCTGACTGGGATTCTCAGCACATGAAGGAATGCAAGAACATCTAAAGTATAATCTCCTTCCTCACAGTGATAGATCCAATAAATGGTGTTCTAATCGACACTTTATGAAGTTTGAATGAATTTCTTAAAGGGATCACAACAAGCAAGCACGTGATGGAGCAGAGGGGGTGTGTGCTCTAGAAGAACTGCGCTGTGCATGATTTACTTAATCTCATTTCTAAATTAACATCTAAGATGTGTAGTTTAGTGATGTACCTGAAACTATTGTCAGTTCAGTATGTGAATCTTCTTGCTTAACCGCAGCCACGTCAGTCATCTGGTCTAAAATAAAATTATTTGGAAGTAGTGCAAAACTCCAGGTATACCCTGGAGATGACACATCCCATGGTACATTACTTAGACTTAGGTATTAACACGCTGATAACAACACAGAATGAGGCTTCTGTATTTGTTATACGGAGGCTTATTTTAAACAACATAAGTCTGTAATTAAATATTTAAATAATGAATGGACTAAAACTGCTTGTACGTGAAAAATAACTGATCAGTGCAGTAATAGGCACACTCAGATGCTTTGATGTAGAGGAAGAACAACAGAAGCGAAATAGCTTCTGGGTTTGTTCTGTATCTCTCTTGCTGACAAGTCTGGTGTAGAATTTGGGTGTAGAATTTTGTATATATATATTCTTACACTAAAGGGAAATGGAATCAGATTTTTAAAATGGATATAAAAAAGATACTGTTTTCATAGTAGAGAGTAATCCTTTTTTTAATTTCTGTGAAAACGTGTTGCAATGAGGTAGGAACTGAAAAAAGGTACTTTGGAAACCGAGCTATTGTTTCTAGCTGCACTGTCGAAATCTTGTTTTGTACCATATCTGAAAAGTTGTAGGAGCTTCCAAAGTACCTTCTGAATTGCTGCCTTTTTGGATGGATTCAAACAAAAGAACAGCTCCCATCTGGTATCTGAATGTTAAGGTACTTTTGCCTAGAATAACTAGTTATCTCAAAAAATAAGCAGTCAGTGATTTAAGTTCACCTCTGTGCTTTTGTTAAGGTCACACAAATGTAGAAACGTCTAAATCCCACCAGACAGTGTTGTTCAAATGTTCTTCTGAAGTGGAGAATGGGAAAACTTGCAATGGTAAGGCTTCCATCCCACTCCTTCAGAACAAAGAAACAGAGATGGTGGGATTTCTCCATGCATGTGATTATCTAATTTAAGTCTTCAAATCATTACATTAGGAATTGCCTGGGGTACTGAACTGTAACAATTGACAGAGTACTTAAAAGATTAAAGTTCTGAAATGCAGCCTTAGTGAAACGCCCAATTTTAGTCACCTCTGTGTAGTCTGAATTTTGGAGCTGGTAAGAGCTTAGAACTTGATCTGTAGTGTGTTAATTAGCCAAACAATCTTGAAATGGACAGCAAAAAAATTTGTTCAGATGTCACCTCATAGTATTCTGTTCCCACAGCACATTTTCTAGAGAGTTCTGAGTACCTGTCTTAGCTGCTGATTGCTTGAAGAATTGCGACCATTCGGAGAAGCTCTCAGTACCTTCTTGATTAGGCTTCCCTGTTGGTGAAAAACAGCATTTTGATTATTAGGAAGTTTGAAAATCTTTTGTCCCATATTTGAGAATGGAATTCTAATAAATGCACTACATTGTGGAGAAATGCATATAAATTGCTAGCATTAGCAAATGCTTAATCAGTTCTTAGAACGTCATGAAAATGACCTGTTTCTCAGGAAAGGGAGATCTGTGAAGAAACCCAGTGTGGATATCTCCAAAGCAAGAGTATTCCTGAAAGCTGTATTCCACATTCCTGGTGTTGACTTGTCATATTGAAGTGAATTATTGTGATATCAATAATAATTTACAAAGCCTGAAACTCTGCCTTAAAGTTTATATTCAAAATGAGCAAGGAGTAGCATTTCTGCATTTTCTCTATTCTACATTTTGCCCTCACCTAGAACCTTACCTTGCTAGTACTTTATTAGTCATACATTTTTAGTGTTTTCTGACTGTTTCTGAGAATTTCTAAATGTTCGGAAAGTCTTTAATAAATAATGGGTAGACTGAGATACAGCTTTCAATGCTGAGGAGTAGGGGCCATCACTGTTTGTTAAGAGTACAAGGAAGCACTCTGAGAATATCAACAGTCTTCATTAGTTCATGTAAACCGTCAGTAGACAACTGTGTCTCCTTCAGATTTTTCAGGGATCTCCTGGAAGGAGTCCAGTGGAGGACCACAAAGATGTTAAAGGGCCTGGAGCATCTGCTGTATGAGGAAAGGCTGAGTGAGCTCAGCCTGCTCAGCCTGGGGAAAAGAAAACTGAGGGGGAATCTGATTAATGTTTATAAATATGTAAAGGGAGGTGGATGGGGAGATGAATGGGTGAGGTCAGGCTCTTCTCGATGGTGCGGAGCAATAGGATGGAGTAATGGCCTAAAATTTGAACACAGGAAGTTCCATACGAACATGCAGAAAACATTCAACAACATGAACAAAGTGAAAAACAGAAAAAGCTTGATAATATCCCAAAAAGCAGATGCTCTTGAATTATGCACATGACTTGGATAGAAACAGAACCTGGAAAATGGGAAAGTCTGTTATCTATTTATTCTCCCACAGAAATTGCACATGAAAGAGGAAAACAAAGTGGATTCAGTCAAGATCAGCTCTCTTGCATGATCTTAAATTAAAATTCTGTTAAGAAATGTCCTTTTAAAATCTTAAGAATTTTAGTGCACAAAAGCAGTATATATGTAAGCAATGTGTTTTCCAAAGTAGATGTGTTTTTAGGAAAGTTAACTTGAAGTAAAAATAATTGATGCAACATACAGTACCCTTTATGTGAGATGCTGGTTGGTGGGACTTACATCCTCTTTTTGTGATGTATCCCCAAGGGTTACTATCTCTTAAAAGTTTTACTTCTTTCCTTGAATGTTCTCTTTATCTTCTCAGGCAGCTTTATATGTTGCAGTAGATTTTTTTTTTTATTGTGGTACCATACATCTATATCTGAATATATAAAAATGTCACATTTGGCATGTGGACAAGTTTTATGGCAGAAATTTAAGCACAAAACAAGTAAAACCAATGTAATCGCTAAAGTTACAGCTTATTTTTTTTTTCCTGCGTTCTTCAGTATTGGTTTGGGTTTTTTTTTTTTTTTTTTTTTTTGTAATCAGATAATGAAGATGGAATTAGAACAGTTTAAAGAGAGAAGTTACACTAGGCAACAAGATTCAGGTTTCCAGCCTGATTGTTCTTCATAGCCCATCATATACTCAGCATGGTTTGTTTTCTTCTAGAGATGACTGGATTGCCTGTGTGATTCCCGTGTGAACACGGGACTACTGGAGATTTGGTGAAAAGATTTCTTCACCAGCTTTTTTTAGGTTGTGGTAATTCATCCATTTTAGTCCAGAGCTATTGTTTTTTAACCTATTTTTGCTCTATTATTACTTCACTATATTCAACGGTTTTTAAGAATGAGAGTTCTATTTACTCAGTGGTAACAAGGAGTGGGGCATGCAAACAATTTCAGTTGAGATAGCTGTGTCCAGTGAAGAGCACAGCCAAGAAATGACTGTATTTGAGGATGGTGTCAGTGAATGTTTATATAGCTAAAAAAAAATAATCAAAAAGTACGCTTATTAAACCATATTTTAAATAGATTTATTTGGATATATTTCAAGGCTCTGGACAGTGAGATCTATCAGTGACTGAGGGCACAAATCAGAACACCATGATGTTAGTCTGCTTCTCTTGAGAATGCCACTTCAGTTTCTCTCAGTGAAGGTAAATTAAAGAATTTGTTTTCCTTGCTGCTTTTCACTCTTTTGTTATTTAGATTATATATATGTAACAGCAGTGATTATTTTTAGCTGATTGCTTCCTCCAAATGATTTATTTGATATTTTCTTCTCCCTCTAACCTCTCACTTATTTCCTTCTTTTCCGGTGCAGAGATTATTAGCACCCATGGTTTCTGTTCTGTTCACAATATTTATTTCAAAATTATACATGAAAATGTAATTCATATATGTATATCTTTGTATTTTTTCCTACACTTTTTACTGTCTTGTTGCTAAACATTTTTGTCAGAAAATATGATTGATAGAGAAGATGGATTCATGTACTGTTACTAATGATCCAAGTGTTACACTGTTTTGTCAACAGAGCTCTATTGTTGAAAGCAATTTCTCTCACTGTGTCAATGTATATGCTGTGCTGTGTTGATATGAATGGATTTGCCAGGAAAGGCATTTAATTAATCACTTCCCAGAATAAACTCTGTCAACTTTAATTTCCTAGCTAACAATGCTGCTTGGGCCAGCAAGGTGGATCAGTCAACAAATGTTATAATAAGTTAGATTCATATTAGAAAAAGCCTTGATTCAGGACCTAGAAATGGTGCTTAGGTCAGCAGTTTGTTTCTTTCAATCTGTGGATATGTTTCAGCTGTCTGACAGCTCTGACATTTGTACAGGGAAGGAAAACAGTAGTCTGCACACACAAATGTTCTTTTTTTCTTTTTTCTTTCTTTTTTTTTTTTTGTGTGTGCCAGTGTGTGTTCCAACACTTGCTAGCATCAAAAGCATTTGCAAAGTTATGGATAAAAACTGCAGGAATTCATTCGCAGACACCTGTTGATCAGCAAATACATTCATTAGTTATGCTATAGCTAATAATTGTCTGTAACTACAGCTCAATTTCACGTAGTAAGTCAAAGACAATCACTGCCTTCTGAAGGATGCCTTCCGTGTAATTTCTGAGGTTGTATAGCGTACCTCGCAGTTTTCTCATTTTTACTTGAATTGATCTTAGAATATTCTGGGTGAAATAACCCGCATGTTGCATTGGAGAAGTCTCATCCATTGCCTGTTCCTGTCAACAGGAAAACATATCAATGAATTTTCATTGAAGTCACTTCAGCATGAGAACCAGCTCATTGCCTAAAAGTAAAAATGTTTTACAATAACTTACAGAAGATAAAGGTGGTGGATTGAATCAGAAGTTAAGCTGTTAAATAAATTCTGTTAAGACTCTTTTACTAAATTTGTAATTTTTAAAAGCGTTGTCTTTGCGTATTCTGTGCTCTGTCACTTAAAGTAATTTTAAAAGTAGACTATGGAAGTTTAAGCTTCAAAGCTGTCTTCCTCAATCTACTCAATCTAGTAGTTTCTAAAATGGCAACCCCAGGATTGCATTAAAAACTCGTAGCAAAAGGGTGGTTTTCACAGGAATGCCAGAGCATTGATGTACACTTTTGTGAAATAAAAAAAAATGAAATGATTGAAATAATTGAAAAATTGAAATTGAACATAATTGAAATCTTAGAATCTGAGTTTTTGCTTTAGATAAGAGAATTTCTTACTATCTTGCAGATAGCATTTCTAAGGAATCTTATTCAGTATTAATCTGCCTGTTCCTAACCTCCGATGTGGAAGAGGCAGATTGTCTGATTGTCGTAAAAGTGCAGCAGTAGATGTGCTCATGGTTACAAAATTTGCAGTCATAGTCCTGCTTGTTAAATTACTGTAGTAGATGGAATGACTTTATTTAACAAAAGGAGTGCCCTAGATTGAGTTGACATTAATAGCTGTGGTACACTTGAAATTAGTGGAACCAAAGCAGTTTGTAGTCTGTCAGGATTTGCCTAATTGAATTTACTTATGTCCAGAGTTTTATATTCCTACAATAGCAGCAGCATTTGTTTGTTTATTTTAAGGGTTAAGAGCAATTTAGCAAAGAAGAAAATACTGTGGGTATGTGCATGTCTCTGTGTGCTTTTAATACTGTAAAATATAGCTTTGCTTTATCCACCTCTAGCATTCTGGATTAAACTGACCTTAGAAGAACCTGAAAATACATTACACTAAAAATACATCTAATGAAACTTTTCTCATATAATCCATTGTGGAGAATTTCAGGAAAGATCTAGATACAGTGCTTCCAGGCTGCCACAGGCAGACTTTCTTTTTCCTTTTTCACATTTACATTAGTTTGTCACTTTCTATCAGAATACGTACAGGAAATGTTTTGAATCCAATTGAATGCCCTGTCTCTGATTCAGTGTTTGCTCTAACTCAGCAGCCATTTAATGCTTTGTTACTCAATAAACAAATAGAATTTCTGTATAACTGAGGCACAATTACATGTTAGTTATCTTGCAAACTTTTGTCTTCTTGTAGCTTAACTCATTCTTTGTGACTGGAAAAGGTATTGATTAGTAATGGACATAATGTAACAAATTCTTCAAAACTGATTCTATCTTTTCCTAGTATTTGCAATTTCTGCATGGTGGAAAGAGGACATGCTACTCTGATCATTATTACTGATAACTCTCAAAAGAATGGATTGAAAAAAAAAGCTCAGGCTGAATAACTTGGGGTTAGTGAAAGTGTACAAGTCCAGGTACATTTCATGCCAGGTAAAGCTGGACAGTTTTTCTTGACTTTTTTTTTTTTTCTTTTGGAATTGTATTTACAATATTACTGTATTTACTGATGTATGGAGGAATTTCCCTTTTCCAGTAACTGTTGTTTTATAGATAATTCCAAATGTTCTATGCGGTAGAACAATTGACTTGAAGTAGTAAAGCTAAAAACCAAATTTCTTCTGGGCAGAAACAAGGGAAATTGAAGCTGAGGATAAATGCAGTAAATGTCATGGGGATCAGTAAAAGCTTTTTTACTGGGGAGAAAGATTTGTATTTGTAATTGACTTCTTTTCAAGGTGGAACAACGGTATTGCTACTCCTTTTCTGGGGCCAACATGAGGGAAAGAGCGCTAGCTCGTTTTTACTGCTGTGTTTCTGAAAGAGGCTTCAAGATTTTTGTTTACTAAAAAATCTTTTTAATTATTGCAGTTTTATTTAGCTCCTAAATGACAGGTTCTTCACTTTTAGTGCCTCTTCCTTCTCCATCGGCTTCTTCACACTCTCTCTATTTTTTTCCTGTATCATCCTCTTATTAATTTCTTATGCTGTTTTTTCTTGATTTATTCCATTACTTCAAAACATAAATGAGTTTTTAATTTCACCCTGAGAAATGACCTTTTGTAGAAATTCAATTCATTGTCATTTAACAGCAAACGATGCTTACAAATTCTGAACATATGCTCAACAAACAAATGAAAATGGAAGTTTCTGTACAGCATTTGCTGACATGGTTTGTTGTGCACAAGTAACTTCCCACATTTGTTTACGTCTCTTTTAGTATTTGGTTGTGCAGCTATAAATAGAAAAAAAATTCAAAATGTTCTTAAATCTTTATAAAATGTAAATCAACTTTTGTGAGAGTGTGAGATCTGGTTTGACAGTTACTGGTTTGTGTGCTGGGGGAGAAGGTCTCTGAAAAGGGGAATGGAGAAACCAGTTTAGCGGTTTGATTGTCTTTTTGGATGAAGGGTCTTAACAAAATAATAATACTTATTTCTTCAAAGAGGTGATAGTAGCATCTTTAGCCTTTTTATGCGGAGGCTATCTTCTACTGTAAGGCTGTGTATGACATCTAATTGGCGTATCTTAATTTGTAAAGATTTTAAAAAAAGAAACAAACAAAACGCCAAAATATTTATTACACCTATTTCTAATTGAGCTCAGATTTTTGTTGTACAGCTATCACTATTAAGTCTGAAGGGAAAATAGGAAGCATTAGAAGAATTATCAGTTTGGGGGACTGACAGAAACATGATACCTTTTCCCAGAAGCTCTTACCTTGACATACTTGACTTGTGTGAGGGCAGTTCAGATTAACACAGTTAGAGAAATGTCATGATGTGAAGGAACCTAGAACAGAATACTTCAGTGCAGGGACAACTTTCTCCAGAGAGAACTCAGTTTTCATCCTATGTGAAATTATTTGTTTCAATAAAGGAGTTTGATTCGGATGTGTTCTCAGAATATTCAAATTATGGTAGATTTTTTCCAGTTAATATCTGGCAAAGACATTTTATTGCAACTCCCTGATAAGTTCATTGATCTGTCAATGTGTTTGTCCTTTCAAGAAAAATAATCTTTTTTTCCCCTTATCTCTACGTACTTCATTCACAAGTCCAGCATCTCAAATGATGCTCTTACTGAATCCGGATAGTAGTTTCAGCATGCTATTGAAATTAATGCATGTCCTCACTAGGGCAGAAATGTATCATTTTGTCATAACTTTTCTTTTAGATACTATATAAGATTAGCTTTCCTAACTGTTCTGTAAATATTCTGATATAGGTAGAACTGTAGTGCTATCGGAATGAATAACTGAGTTTTCTTGTATGAGAATTTTCAGTTAGGTATTCTTGCGTAAGTCTTTTGTTCTCATTTTCAGCTGAATAGTGATAAGATAAATGTATTTTGGAGCACATTAAATCTGCAGATTTGAGTGCTTCACTGTCATGGTTCCTTTTACTGCAAGGTATCCCATTTTCATTTTCATAAAATTGAATGATTACATGTGCCATACAATTAAATTTAGGCCCAGTAGAGAATTTGCTCTGTGCTTTTATTAATTTTTTACTATATCTCTGTTTAATTGCTTTGAAATGTTTATCAGAGTAAATGTATCCAGGATACATTTATGAGTGAAAGAAATGTGAAAATTGTGGCACAGAAGAAGTTGTGAACTTCAAAAACACAGAAACAAATGCACTGAATTTCAAGCTAGTATCCTCCAAACTGGATGTGAGAGAAAACCCAGCCCTTGCTCCATCTCTTGTGCTGTTCCTGCAATGGCTTTCCTTATTTTTGAATGGACAGATATGAACTTGATATGCAGTTAGACATAATGGTAGTAGGAAAAACAAACAAACAAACAAAAAAAAACACATGTGGTGTACCTGCACATAGTTGAAACATTTTCAGATTTTCTGAACATCTTTAGGTCACGTTGTGACTTACGAAGTATACACACATAGCATACAGGTAGAGGTAGGTTTTCAAAGCATCACACAGAACTTCCCTGATTGTTTCTAATAAAGTTCTATGAGTATTCAGAAATATGTCCTCATAAATGTTTAATAATGATAAATCAGGAAATCTTTTTAAAATTGATTGGTTTAGAAATGTTGATAGGAGCTAATTCAAACATAACATGAATGTTACAGACAGGATTCTGTTTATGCTTGGTAAACAGGATAGCAGGAAGGAGAAAGAAGGAAGAAGATAGTATCTACAGATGTCTCACAAGTGATTTCCTCTGTGAAAGGCAGAGGAAGAATTTCCATACTTTCAAGTGCATGCAGAATCTGTGACTGGCCATTTCAACTCAGTTTACTTTGTTCAACTGTGCTCTACACGTACCCTATTCTTAGAGCTGTTTGTGTCCAGCAACTGTCTGAAATTGTATGAATACACAGATATACAGGTAAATCAATATTATGATGAACATTGGCAGTTGGGCAACACAAGGGTATGTCAGAGTTGAATCATAGAATTGATTGGTTGGAGAAGACCTTAAAGATCATCAAGTCCAACCACAAAGATCATAAACTCCAACTGCAAACTGAGTGTAGATAATTTTTTAATATGTGTATCTTAACATTCTTATATATATATATATATGCCATAAGCATTTAAGGTAAAATTCAAAGAACAAATCATCTATGCACAAACAGCAGTTGCTCCATGCATGGTAGATCCTTAAGGATAAATTTGGTTAGGTAATTGTCTACAAGAACTATTGTATGATTCTTTGAGTTAGCGTTGTATCAAAAGATTATGTACCCATTGTTTCCTGGCTGATTTTTGTAAGACTGTAAACTCCTCAGGCAAATATAAGTAAGCAGAACTCAATAATTAGTTGTAGCTTAATCCTTCTCCTGTTGTATGTGCATACATAAACTGCATAATAAAGACTATCTGCAAATATCAGACAAGTTGATATGGGAAGTGTTGAAGGAGCAAGCAAGTCAAAAGTACTCCTTCAAAACTGTCTGTACCATACTTGAATGAAGTTTTGTGATATTTATAATTATTATTTATTAATTTAATATGAATTAAATTTATTATTTATTATATTTCATATAATTTATATATTATAATTTTATATAATTATTTATTATAAATTATATTTATTATTATTCTGATACAGAGATCTGTGAAGCTTTGTATCTGTATGAATTTTCTATAAAAACCTTTTTATCTTCTGATGTCCATTGCCAGAAACCTCTCCTTTTGCACATACAAGTGGTTGCAATAATCCAGGCTTTCATACTTGCAGATAAGGCATTAAAATATTGTTATGTATGCAGGCAATTAACACTTATAGATATGGAAATAAACATAGTAAAAATGTTTGGAGGAGAAATTATTTTAGCTGTGAGATAATGAGGTAATGTCTTGTTCTTGTGACATGGGATTATTTTTATTGGAGCTTGTGCTTTCAGTTGTTCACATTGCCGAACAATGCCTTTAATCTTCTATTTAATGTTAGGGATAGGCTCCTGTACACTGGTCAGTTGCATCTGTGATGTAGCTGCCATCAGATTTTACTCAGTATATTCTTAGGTGTCAGAAGTAGAACAATCATTGCTTTATTTTGCTGTCCACAATTTTGACAAGGCAAAGCTGAGATAAAACCCGTTTCTATTTTTTTAATGATACTGCTGATAAGAAAATTAAATGTGATTAAAAGTAAACTTTAGGAAACAACTGCCTAGGATTGCACAGTATTATCAGACTTGGAGTCTTGTAGACTTGTTTCATTCTACACATGCAGTTCCTTGGAAATATTCCCTCAGAGTGAATTAGACGTTTCTGTATTGATTGTGTTGTGTTCATTTTAGTTTGTGACGGCTGCTCAGTTTTAAATACCTGTTTTCTATAAAGCCATGCTGAGTGTATTGAATAAAGTAATTATATTTGACAAAATGCGTATATAGAATCCATGGATTTAATGGTTTTGTTGAGGTGGGGATGTGCGTTGGCAAGCTTTACATTTATTGCTCAGGGATGGACTTAATCTATTAATTGAATGTCAGAGTAGAAGCAATTTGCATCTGATGATTAGCAAATGTAGGAACAGTTTGATGGTTAGGAGGGGAATTCTGCAAAGATTTATTAAATGATAGGATCTTCTAATGTGGATTCCAGTTGTTTGAAAACCTTTTCCTGTAAAGTTTCTGGTGAGGTGGTATGTAAAAACCACACTGTGCTGTATGTTCTCTATGGGTTCTCACTTCTGTTAAGTTTTGACCTATTATCAGACAGTTACATGCTAGTTCTTACATTGTGTTTTTTCATGAGGGGATCTTTAATAAATTCTGTACCTATGAAAGTCTCCATTAAGTGAAAGTCTTTATTAGATTATGGCTTAGTATTAGTGCTCTTATTAAAGGAAATTTGATGTTTGAGACTTTTGATTGTACTTGTTACAAATTTTATGGAGACAGACATGATATGACTGTAGGGTGTCTACTTACTGTAGCTTGAATTTTATGCTGAACATGATTGCCTACATATAGTATTTCAGAGACACTTGGAAGGTAGAATATACTGGAAGTTAGTCCTGCATTTCCGTCCAGGTAACATAACTTAGACACAAAATTGGCTAGTGATACATTTATTGAAAAATAATTAAAATCTGAAATTAACCCAAGGTTGCTTAACAAAACTCATTATCTGAGGTCTTATTCTGACCTTAGATCATGTAACCTACAATGAAGGTACACCATTTTGATCAGTTTGTCTCAGAGGGGGAAATAAATATTAATGTGCCAAGTGAATTAATTTGAATTGTGGGTAGAAGTACAGTGGACTGCCCAAGTCTCCACAGATAACGGTTAAAGAATTAATACTGCAATCTTATTTTCTGCTTCCTTATACCTGTCACATCTTTGATATTTTTTAATTATTGTTAAGTAATTCTTGAAATGGTGTCATTTCATTTTCAAGCAGAGTCTGAATGCATGAGAGGACTTTGAATTCAGTGCTGAATAGTGATTTGTATTTATAAATTCAGTTTACATAGATATCAAGATGATTTTAGTGCCAGTTTTGCAAAACTGATGCTAAGACAAAATGAAGATGTCTGAGCATACACCACAGAGATCAAGATGTCTGAGCAGGGGGTTAAGACTGGGGATAGATCATGCATTTTATGAAGTTTACTGTAACAGATAAGAATATATAGAAGTAATTTCTTAGATAAAACATTTGATTTGAATGTTTCCTTTGGTGTAAATGCATACTAACCCCTTTAAGTCCTAAAGATATTTAATTTCCTGTGTCTGCATAAATTCTTGTGATTTATTATTAAGCAGTTACAAATAAAGTGACTATTTCCCTATTTAAAGAGAACATTTCAGAATGTTTTAAAGCAATATACAGTAGATCAAAATGTGGAGAGGTGTGCCATATGTAGAATAATACCTTATTTTTGATTATATTTATTATTAAGTGTAGGAAGGGAAAGCCACCAAATGAACTGAGCACCGTGTTCCAGTGCTTAACCACTCTCTGTGAAGAAATTCTTCCTAATATCTGATCTAAACTGCCCTTCCCTTCCCCATTACAACACAACTTGCGTCTGTTTTATCGCATCTTATCCTTGCCACATGAGAAAAGAGATCAACACCTCCTCGCTGCTCTCCTCTCAGCCTCCTCTTCTGCAGACTGAATTACTCCACTTCTCCTGGCTGCTCCTCAGAGCTCTTGTTTTCTGGTCCCTTCACCACCTTTATTGCACTTTCTCTAGCATCTCTTGCTGATTTGCATTTATGGTCATCAGCAAGAATGATAGAGCTTAATTTACTGAGATATCACAGAAATGAAAGTGTCCAACACCTTCAGAAATATTCCAGACAAGTTGAGAAGGATTCAGACACAATTTTAGCAGCCAGCAGGGCTGAATAGAAAAGATTTCTAATTCACCTGATCTGGCTGCCAGGCCTGCCAGTCTGGCTCAAGCAGCAGCAGGTGTACCAAGAAGGCTGCCTGATGTCCATCTAATTTACTAGACCTCATGCTTGGCATGAATAGTCTTATATTTTATTGTATTTTAAGCATAAGAATAAGGACAATTGCACTTGGCAAAGTCTGTAGCATGAATGAAGGATATGGTGAAATATGAGTTTGACAGTAGAGATGATTAAGGAATAAGCAGCAGTGTTGGCTTGACAGTTATGAGACAGATAAGGAGGAGGAGCTAGAAAAGGAAATGCAGTATATATCATTGGCCATTAAAAAAAAAAAGGAAATAGCAGTCTGTGTGCCCGCTGGACATGAGGGATATGCAGGTTGCCCATGTATCTTATCAAAAGCCACTGGTGAAGGCATGGAACAGAATTGTTGCAGTTAAAATAATTGGAATTAGGCTATGGAGTTACCCTGGAGAACCTTACATGTGCCTTGTTTGTTGGCATACAGTGGTTCCTTTAAGCAACTGAAAGAATATCCTGGAGAATAGGAGCTGGTGCAAAGGAAGTCATGTAAGTTTAATGCTGGGTTCATTTTCTGATACAGAAGTCTAATTATTATTTGTTGTAGTATCAAGTTTCTGAGACCAAGCTTGTGATCACGGTCTAAGCAGGCTTCATCTCCAAATAATGAAGGCCTGACTGATTAGGGAAGATTTAATTGAATTGATTTGCTATGCAACAATTTTTATTTTTTATTTTTTATTTTTTTATTTTTTTTATGAATTAATGATTTTTGAAAATATCTGAAATATGTCATAAACTTTGGGGTTACCTTCAAAAAAAAGAGCATCTTAAGACATCACGCCAGAATATCACACCCAAGTACTGTGGCATCTGAAAGATTGTTTTAAATGAGTATAATAAGTTCAATTCTAATTGTGTGATACCTAATATAGCACTATTTGTTTTAGTCTCCACATTTTCTAAGCTAGTTATACAGCAGTAGTGTATTAACCAAGCAATTTATCAATATTTATTCATTATCCAAATGACAGACTACTTGTCATAATTAATTATTGAAGTAATAAATAGTCTTATTAATAAAAACTGATGATTAGAACTGGGTGATTTCCTTGATAAAGACTGATGACAGATTTGGGTATTTGACACGACACTCAGAACAGTGTGCAGATTGAATCTGAGGCCTCCTGCATGGATAATAAATTGTTATTTCAGAGAATAAAATGATTGATACATTTGGTTTCTGTGGAAAAACACCTGGGAAAAGATTCTACTCCCTAAGTTATTTAAACAGACTATGGTGAAATTTTCTTGCCTTGTGACAAATTTAACTTTCCAAGAAAGTGACAGCCCTTTGGCAGAGGGAGAGAGGAATTGATGCCTGCCTGGGGTCCTTGACTTACAGATTCTCCTAAAAGTCATATTCATTTGAAAATCTCTTGGCATTCTCATTCGCTTTGCATACTTCTTTGGCAGCACAGAAAGGAGTGGCTGCAACACAGAAAAGGGACGATGGGAATGCATGAGCATGTGACATAGCAGAGTTTATTCTGAGACAAATGAAGCCTGTCAGATACTTTAGAAAGACTGCTGCTGTTTTTATTGCTGCATGGCTGAGCTGGCCTATAGTTCAAACTCATTGTGGTTTTTTTTTTCCATTGATTTGATCTTACCTTCTGTGACAAAGCAACCCCAGAGACTAAGCATCTTCTGACAACGTGGAAATGGCTAAGCTGTTTATTTTTAAAATTTTTAAATGGGCAACAACAAGAACACAACTGTTATATACTTAATGAAATGTTTTATTCATAACTAGTGTTATTGCAAATGAAATTCTCAATATTATATTTGGTAAGCTAACTAAACAGTGCAGGATCCATAATATTTTTGTGGTGCAGTAACTGTAAGGTAGGACTAAATGGGAGCTTAAAAAAAGAATATGTTGTTGCATATATACTTGGGAGTGGGAAGATAAAACGTTTAATTTTGAACTGCATTAACTGCATTAACCTCTCCATTCTGAATTGGGCAGCCTTTGGTGTTAGAATGAAACATCTTAAGGAATCTGGTTAGCCTCTTCCTTGTTGGGCTGCATAGTCGTGTGTACCATGCAGCTTTATGGTGTTATAATACTCATGAAGCCCTATCACTTCACTGTGCAAAGTATCTTTTGATGTATTTGTTGACTGATTGCAGATTGAATGATTGTACTTCTATAGGAAAGTGAACTATATTTATCAAATAATAATACCTTGAAGATCAGGCATTTCAAAACAGAGAAGGATGAACAATTAAAAATGGAGTATATATAATTGTTTTTGTCGTTTGAAGGCTGACTCTGTAATCTGGAGCGCAATTGCCTTGTCCACCACAGGCTTTTAAGAAAGGCAATTGCTGCACAGTATTTCCATTGTTCATGCAATATTAACATTAGCAAGTTACTTGTATTGATCAAGATGTACTAGCTCTTTAGAGTGATTTTAAAAACAAGGTGTGTGTTATATATACTAGGAATATATTCTACTTTTTTTTTCCCCTGAATATGAGCAGATGCATGTGTATGCTATTAGTGTTCTCACTGTAGGGTCCTACTCTAATTTGTAGTCAGTCATGCAATTCTGTTGTAAATGCAAAGTGCAGAATCTAGGACAGTTTACTCTAGTTTTCAAATCCTTTGGAGAAAGGGATGAAAAACTTCTGCATGAGGCATGGCCCAGGATTAAAGACACTGTAGGTGTACAAGAGGATGCTCTGAGTTTGCTCTGACATTTACTGAACAGTCTGAACAATGTCTTCGTACAGGACTCACACTATACTGAGCTTACAGATACGTGTAAACATTTTGGTAGAATTACTCCAATTTCTTGTATGATATTTACATAGCTTATATAAATCTTAGCAATTTCAGTGGGGTTAGCTTACTTTAGATTGAAATGTACATCTCCCATTAACACTCAGTGAGGTTCCAGCTTCCAAAAGCTAAATGGAAACCAAATTTAGACAAGGAACGTTAGAGACCTCTAGACAAATATTAGACCTTCCATTGCACATACTGACCACTAGTACTCTTTTTATCTCTGGGAGTGATGTGGATTCTTAAAAGATCCTATTATGAGTGATTAAATCCTTTGTTTGCTTAATTTTTGTTGTGTTTTTGCTTCTAGTAATGAGCATCATTTTGCTTTTGGGAGGTGTAGCTATGTTCCTTTTTAGCTTTGTCTAGCTATTAAACTGCATTTCTTTCTATCCAAGGATTTTGGGTTTTTTTGCCTTCCCACCATCTTCCTGGGGCTTGGAGCAAAAGGGTGGCTTTGTGGTGCTTGGCTGCTGGCCAGGGTCAGTCTAGTTCATCTGTATAACACAGTATTTGCAGCAGTCTCTTGCCAAATGAATTTGTGGGTTTCAGTTTATTGGGGCAATGCTTGAAATTCCTGGAAATTGATGTAACCGTAGGGGTTTTGTTTGTTTGTTAATTTGAAACCCTATTATACAGTAAGATACAGAATCAGTGTTTTTGCTACTTCTCTGATCTTTGACAGCTGTGTCAGAGAACGAAAAAGAGTCTTCCTCCATGCCCAGAGTAAAAATCACAGTGTGTGTGAAACTCGGAATCTTTAGCTGTGCGTTTATCGTTGATTCCTACTTCTCTGCAGTTCTAAATGAATACTTCAGAAGTACAGGAATTAGATGTGTCATCTGCAGCATTTTCTCTGTTTTCCCATCAAATCTGTTCAGACTATTTCAGGTATGGCCCATTCTGGGATTCTTGACTCTAATTAGAGATTGAATAAAGATTCAGGAATGAAACTAAAAGTCATGTACTTTAAGCTAGTATTTAAAATTAGTTTAATATTATAACGGTCAACTTTGCAAATACCCAAACACTTTTTTGATGTAGATCTTAGGAGATGAAGGAGATTTAAATATATATATGTATGTATATATACATATATATATATATATATATATATGTATTAACATTGGATTGTGTAAGTTTTTCAGAAGCACTTAGCTATCATGCTTTCCATTCAAAGTCAGTATTACATAATGATATGAAGTAGAATAAATGCAAGTTAGTACTTTCTTGGGGTAGTAATCAACTTTAGTAAGTCCTCATGCACAAAATTAATATCACATCCTTAAGTAAAATTACTGAAAAACAGTAATAAACTCTTGTTTTTAGAAGTTTTATAGTATGTTTGTACAGTGCTCAGGACATGTTGCAGTTTCAGGACTGATACTTGAAGTCTAAGCACTAAGATTTTTAAGTTATCTTCACAGTGTCTAATTCAACTGATGTTTACAAGAGAGTGCAGAAAGTAGTCACTGTCTAGAGTAAGTCCACCTGATGTTAGCAGGCCAGAAACTTGCTTTTCCTACATCAGCTGGACACAAGTTATCTATAAACTTTAAGCTGTATAACCATAATGAAGCAAAGTTGATCATGACCTGGCGACTAGTCCTAGTAACTAGTACCTAGTTCTAATTAGGAACTTTAAAGAACTCAAGCCACTGACTTTCCATGTCTCCTGTTTCCATGATGGTGAAGTACTGATGTCTTGATTCCCAAACTGTCAAGGGATGGCGGAGGGAGGGGGGATGTGCTCCCTTTCTCTTCAGAAAATTGCTAAAATATGAATGTGTAGAAAAGAATGTAGGATACCCATATCTTAGTGTTGTTCATTTGTTTTTGTTGTTATATCAGTAATTTTATGTGAAACCTAGATGTCTTTTAAATTTTAGTGTTTTATACCTTCTGTCTCTAAGATCTCTTACATTTGGCAATTATTAAGGCCATCTAGAATTATACAGTTTTAGCTCCATTAAATTCTGACAGATTTTTTCCAAGAAGTCAATAAAATACTTTAAAATTCTCAAATAAATAATGAAAGAAAGAGAAGTGGAATATGTAATACTTAAGTAAGTAGAACTGTGCTGCAGAAAACAAGCTGAAGAAGCTGATGAGAAGCTATTAACATCTGCTCCCTGTGCTAAAATCAGCTCTAAAGTCTGAACGTCTAAAAGAATTCTGTTTAATAGGGAACCTTATGCAACCTGATTATTACTTAGCAGGTGAGAGGAAAATCAGGAAATTGCCAGAACTCATTTTTATGTATAGAATTAATAATAGCGTAAGTTTAAAAAGCTACTTGGATGGCAATAAGAGACTGAATGAAGTGATGATTAGGCAGGTAACAGGTGGCCCTTATGCAAGGTTGCCCAGGTTAGCTTAAATGATGGGAGATAAGTTTGTTGTGAGTCAGCTAACTGCATCATGAATATAGAAAAGCTAAATGCCCTGAATCTGGGACCCCTTAGATTGCTCTTGATGTAAATTTTGTTTGTGTAGTTTCAACATGCACTCAGATGAAACATCCTATTTTCATGTTTTTAAAGTAAATTACCCTGAATAGAGAGGAGATGATTTGCAATGTAATTAGCCTAAAGTGAAATCCAACTTTCATACAAAGGTCAAGATATCCTCTATTTTAACATTTACCAAGTTTTTACCTTTCCTATTGGTCTGTGCCCTTTGAAGTGCTGTTTCATTTTAAAACTGATATAACTACACACAACTTGTATTGTTAATAGTGCCACTAGAACACATTATTCATTTTAGCTGGATTATAAGACAACAATCTGCTAAATTATTCTTAAAATCAACTTCTGTATATGTTGAGAAATGTATACAAGTAGAAGGTAGAGATATGTAACAGAGTGGCGTGTGATGAAAAATGCTTTGAACTGAGGCTGCTTTTCTCATTCTCTTGAGAACTGGCTAAGGAGATGGAAGCTTCTTTTATACTGATAAAAGAACAAGCAGAGTTAGAGGATTTTCAGCCATGTTTAAAGTAAAACATGCTCTTCCATCTTCTGTCATGCATCCATAACTTTCCATTTTGCAGTTCCTCAGTTTCTTGGAGAAATGGCACCCAAACCACTATGGAAAGAGAACAGAGTGAGTCATGCTAAGAATTGGTATTTTAGTTTAATATAACTTCTTAAGAATAATGAACCCTTGCACTACTTCCGCTTTCATTCTGTGAATACAGGCCTTATAATGGAAATGAATGTATATGTGCAAAAACATATAGTAGAAAGCTTCTCTTCACAGCAGTGAGTAGATCCTATTTATAATAGCCAAAAAGAAAAAGTCTGGATTTCTTTCCACCAGGATGGAATGCTAGCTCCACTGAATAGCTGAAGCTTGCTCTATTAGTATACAGTTCTCCAACAGCTTAATCTGATCTGAATGATGGCTGCCCAGCTCTATCCCTTTGCTTAAACCTTGTGTTTTCAGACTCTTCCTGGCCTGCTTCCCACCGTTATCATGTACTCAGATGCTTCTGTGACCCCTTCCCTTGCTGATGACATAAGTGATTAAACATTTTTATATATATCTTATGTGACACATGAGAACTGACTTCAGTTTTTAAAACAACTGTATTATTTACAGAAAGATGCACTGGTAATATTTTTGTACTGGAGAGTTAGATTGTGTTATTAGACAATCTATAGGTACATCTTCTGTGTGGAAAGCTACTGGGCATTTACGTTTATAAATTAGTGTAATTCTTGCTCCACATAGGCAATATGTAGAAGAACTTGAGTTATTTAGAGCACTGGATGATATTGCACATAGAGTACAGAATGAAGTCAGGGAGCTTAGCAACAAGACATACGTACTCCTTGACATATTTCTAAACTGACTTTCGTATGATTTTTATTTTTGGCTGGGGGTGGAGGAGTGGGACACAATATAATTAAGCCATTTTATATGGAGTTCTCTCCAAAATATACTCATAATTATTACTTACAGCTATTGGATCTATAGTAGATAAATCAAGGAGGTTATCCACAGCTAATTTCAAATACATCTTTGGTTGAAATCTACTGAAATATAAACATAATAATAAGTTATATAGATTTTCAGTTATATAATTTTTCACACTTAAAATACTGAGTTTCTCATTCTTTCATATTGAAGTATATCTTAAGTATGATCTGATTACCTCAATTATTTCATGGATTCAGAGTAATTGCAAATAATAACAACAGTGCTGTAAACTGTCTAGAACAAGATGGAGCCACTCAAGTGGAAATCCTGAGGCAACTGCATCTCAGCCTGGAGTCTGAGACAGCTGTGGGCTGTGAAATGTCAGGGGATAGTTGACTGGAAGTTGGAGTGCAAAGAAATGGAGCATGCAACCTCTGTCATTCGTGTAGTATGAAGTTCTATAGCAGCTACTAACTTTGCTTCTGAACTGAACAGGTCTGTTCTTTTTGGCACTATATTGAAAGTAAGTGGCTTGGGCAGAGAATGATCCAGCTGGGTAGTAAGGACTGCCCTGTTAAGTCTGCATTTACAGGGTCAAAGAATCACAGAATGGCTTGGGTTGGAAGGGACTTTAAAGATCATGTACTTCCAATTGCCTACCACTAGATCAGACTGATCTGGGCTCCATCCAACCTGGCTTAAGGTGTGGTGTCTTCCCTAATTCATATCAACCTAGGGATCTCTCATTGCACAGCAAGATCTTGCAAATCACTCATTTATTCGAAGTTTTATTTGAATAAATATGCAGTGTTGTCATCTTGTAAGTGCGTAATATACATACCTTTTGTAATGACAAATTTATATTTGAAAGTAGAAGTTGTGTCATAAAATTTATATCTCATGTGCTGATACAGTGCCCTTGAAATGCTGGTTTGTTTGCTTGGCTGTAATGCACTGGTGCTAATATAGTGAAAAGATGGGAAAGTTGGAGAACAGTGCATAATACAAAAAGTTAAGAGCTTTTTGAAGTAATACATTATAGCTGGAAAAGAAAAAAACAACCCACATTCAAATTCTTTTATCTATATATTTAACTTTTTATCTCTACTTTTAATAGGGGTACTCTGCACATCTGTTTCAGCCATCACTAACCAAATTGACTTTATTTGATTTGATTGAGGGTTAAATTGGGCTTCGGAGCTAACACGGATTTGCTTATCTGCTTGGTATGTGGGATTTGGAATGGCAATTCATTATAATGCATTGTTGATTTATAATTCACAAATGGCTTAGAGATTTAGATTTTGCTATCTTATTCTGAAATCCTCTCTTCATGCACGGTGCCACTGTCCGTTAGATTTGATCACAAAGTAAAAATTAGGTTCCTAAGTAGATGAAAAACTGTCAGACTTCTTGGGAATCAACAGTAGAAATTCATAGAAAAACAATTATTTCTGGACTATTAGCACATAAGCAAGAAAAAGAAAAAAAAATAAAAAGGTTAGAAAACGTGCACAACAATATGACCTATTCTCCTGAGTGAGCCCTTGCTAAGTGCCAGGTCCTATTCTCATGCTGTTAGTATCAACTGAATCTATTTTGGAATGAAAACAAAATAGATTCACATATTCTTAATCGTAGAATGTCAAATAGTTTACTCAAGTACTGAAAGAAGAGTATTTTGTGCAATATCATATAAGTGACAGTTTCATAATTATTCTCTCTAATTCTGTTATCAAATTTTGAATTTAAAAATAAAACTGAAAAATTCAACAAAATGTATCAAACTTCCCAAAGCAGTTGATGACCAGAGCCTGTATTTACCACTTCTTCCATTCCCGGAGTAGCATATTTGATCTTTATTAATGTATTTCCAACAGTAGTTGTTTGTAATCACAAAAAACTAGACAAAAGTTTAGCAATAACATAAAGTTATGTTTTCACATCTTCCCATTAAAATTTAAGGTGTGAAGTAAAAAAGCACTAACTGCTCAACCTGCTTCCCTCTGGTATTTCTCTTTTTCACCATGGTTACAGGGGAAAAAAAAATATATATATATATATATATATGTATTTATTTAAATTATATATTTATTATATATAATTATATAAATATAAATATAAATATATAAATATATATTTATTTAAAATATATATATATTTTTTTTATGTTATATATATATATATATATATAAAACATCAAAACATTTCAGGGCAATGATTATATTTCAGAAATTTAGGTATTTGTACTTAAAACACAGGATCTGAGAGGAAGCTGAAAGACTCACAGAGACTATGGACTGAAATAAGTGGAAAAAGGATATGCTACCAAAGGGAGTGATTAAAAGATTTCTTAATAACATTGATTCCTCCCCTAAAAAAAAGAGAAAATAGAGTATGTATTTTCAGATGGAAGATAATGATTCTTTGAGACAAAAGGTTGCATAGTTATCATAACGCTTTGCAGTGTTGCAACATCAGGATTTCTTTTCCCTTCTTTCTCCCATGTTCTAAAATCTGAGTAATTTTTCCTATTTTGTGGTAATATTCCCAGTTCAATGCTTGTAATGTTTTAAGTTTTTGTAATAGTGACTATATGGAAGTGTATTATGTAACTCACAGATGAGATTTGCCCACCGTTACCAATCCAGTGAATAAATCATTCACAACAGTTTTTGTGCACTGTAGTTGCAGTGCAACAAAGTGTTTTGCATGAAGATACATTGCTGTTCTCTTATGTCCATGTTCATCTGCCCACAAAATGTAGAAAGTATGCAGTATTTATTTTTATTAAAAACAAATTCCCTTTTTGTACCATCACTGAAAATTAAAATACATCCCAGGCAGTCTATACTAGATTCCCCTCAAATAGGGGACAGCTTTGCTTTTAACTTCCACCATTCCATTTAACTTGCACTGCTTTGAAATACCAGCTCATTATGCAATAGCTCTTTACTGACATTGTAAAGTAAGACAGTGGTATTGAACCATGTGATAGGAAATGGAAATTGCAGATTTCATTTCAGAAGCCTTGACAACTTCTCTTATGTATCTGTTTTTTTAACCACTTCATGAAAGTGAGGCTGAAGCAGAAGCCAGTTTCTCTTGTAGGACAGATTGACTGAAGGGTTCTTTCTTTAATGTATCAATGAAATGAAGCTACATTTCCATCCTTTCCGTCTTGTGTTTCTGAACTCTCTGTCCTTGAGTATCATTAGCAGTACACAGTGATGAAACACTGATCCTCACACTGGTGCCAGGTTCTTATTTTCTTAAAATTTAACTTCCAGGTATTGGACTCAGTTGCTTTACAGTAATTATTATTTGATTTTGCTTCTCCAATTAAAGGCAATTTTAGTGCCTGTTACAGGAAAGATTTTTAAACACGATGATTAGCTATTTGCCAGTAATTGGTGCAGTGGAGTAACAAAAGCTTCCACCAGACCACCTGATATATATATATATATATATTTTTTTTTTCTGTAGTCCCTGATACAAATTCTCAACAGTTCAGTGAAAGCTCGATTATGTGGTGATTTATATAGCAAAGAATCTGGAGTAACCTTTTTTTCCCCCTGGTTTTAGCTATCGACATTTATTACCTGCTTCATGTTTCCTTTTGATCTGCATTATTTCTTTTCTGCTACCTGCTTTCATGAACTTTAACCAAAAAGAATTACTGTTATTATTCTGTGTCTGTGTGTATATATACATATATAAAGTATGCACATCTGAAACAGCTATATTTAGAAAATATCAGCTTTGAAAGATAATTATTTAAAAGCTCAGAGGTGTGATAATTAAATGTGCACATCCAAAATTTTAATTCTATCATCTCCCCACTTGAGATATCTAGGGCCTGTTCTCGTTCAGAGCACTTGACATTTAGATAGCCTTTTCATTTTAAGCCAGTTTTATTTGATCTCATGTGCATTGATGAGTGCTAAACACCTATGTCAGTGTAATCTCAGGTGATTTATATTTGGGAACTGAATGTAGCTTGGAAGAGTTTGATTTCCTTAACTTAGAGAGCATCATGTAAAACTTAGATACATTGCACGTAACATCAACTCTTTCTTCCTTCTAACTATGTACCTTACAGAATCCTAATTAAAAGTTCTATCCTCATTAACTTTATGACTGTAATGCACTTGTAGAACATTGGATTTCAAAATTATCCAAAGTTCATCTTGTGCTTTTGTTCCCGTAGATTTTCATATTCCTGTCCTCTGCACTGTTTCCACATCCTAATCTCTAGTTTCTAAAACTTTGACTTTCTGCGTTACTGACCTCACTGTCAGTGGAACTTTCTTCTTAGTGTTCAGTATGCCTTATCTTCGAAACAACAGTGGAATTCCAAGTTTTCACATTAAAATTTCATCACAGGAAACCCTGTTTCTCTACAACCAGTTCGTAGCCCAAAATCTCAAGTTCTGTCATGGTTTTCTGAATGCTTTTTCTTTCCAGCAAACCCAGTGCACCTCTTGGAACTCTACAGTGTCCTTTGGAATCTTGGTAACTCCAGGACGTTGCTGCTTAAGTACAGTGGCAGTTTGCATAGACTGAAAAACTGACAGACTCCAGAATTTATTTGTAATTATTTTAAGTCTAGCTACAGCTACAATAGATTAACATTTGTAGTCCAAAGAATACAGTTTGTTTATTCTCTATAGTACTATAGTTAACATTCATACATGAGAACTTTCTATCATCCACCCCACTCTTGGGTATTTCAGCAACTCTTTTGGTATCCTTCTGAGAAATAATATTGGTAGTACCAGTTATCCTAAAGAAAAAAGGTGGGAGGTTGGTTATGGTGAATTGTCAGCAGCATTTATGGTTTTTCTCCAGAGGAGCATAATCTTTATAAGAGGAGGCTTCTTCCTCCTCTCAGAGGTAGCTAAGTATTGATAATGCAAAAATGGCTTTATTCTCATTCTCATACTGAGTTGAGTTATTAGTTGTTTAGTACGCTATATATACTCATCAATCTATTCTAAGAGAAGTACTGTAATTACCTAGTATTTGGGATGTAAATTTCACTGATTGAGTTTCCTATTTATTAAAACAGGATTGATTTTCTTCTGAAGATTATTTTCTTAATAATTATTGCCCTGATCTAAACCATGCTTAAATGTTCTAAAAAGAGAGGGGAAAATTAGAGCTGCATACAGAGGAAGAGAAAAAAAATAATCAGGTGATGTTGTGATCATTATAAATAAAATATATCAAATCCATGGGAATATGACAGATTCCATGCTTTATTTCCAGTATAGTTACCATATTATTTATGCATGAAAAGGATGCTGTTGATAATCCCAATTTCATATCTAAAAATAAACTTCACACTCTGAACTTCATCAGTATGTGCAATATTTCTTTGTGACAGTGTCATTTAGCATGCCAAGATGGGCATACTAGTAAGATCAAATTAGATTGTATTAGCATCATTACTGTGTTCTAATGTAGATGCTAACACAGAAAGAAACACAACACTACAGCCAAGATTTATGCAACAAGAATTACACATACTCAAATCTCTATTCAGGTAAGAAGGCTCTGTATTGTTCTTCTGTTAAATTTACACTGTTTATTAAAAGTATATCAATTATGAGTTCTGAGAACTTACTGAAGAACCACTCAGTACTACAAAAGTATTTGCACTGTGTCTTACTGAAATGACGGTTGTGTGGTAACCAGATAACAGTGAATGCCTGTGATTTAGTAAATCTGACATATGAACCAGGAGTAGCATATAATTATGTAAAGAAGGGTACTGATTGCATCAATCTATGTATATGTCTCCTGCAACAATATATTGGAGGTTCTGCTTCCATGATTATTGTTTATGTTACTCTTAAAAAAGGTGAAAACAAGTAATATTTTCAGTAAATCACATTGCTCATGTTGCTTAATGTCAAAATCATGAGTGGGACTGCAGGATGGAAGGAGGTGTTTTTACAAGAACTTCATAGAGAAAGGCTAACTTCCTGACTTTTAAACTGTCAAACAACAAGGATCATCTTTCAGGAGAAACAACAAGGTTAAAAAGAACAAATTTGAGTATTACTGAAGAACACATTATTGAACCGCAAAGCTTAGTCAAATATTTCTAGACTAAATATAGACCTTAAACAAATTACATACTGAAAATCACAATTCTCAAGAATTCCAGGAAACTGAAAAAGTCGGGAATAACTAAAGTATGCTTACTCTGTCACTGTTATGACATTATTTAAATTAATGTAGCATACAAATTTGGATCCGAATGTGCTACACTAAAAATGTACTTTAAATCAAGTGTTATGTCTTAAACAGATTGCAATTCAAAATCTTAAAAATACAAAATTTCTGCTGTTCATAGATCACGGGATTAGACAACATTCAACACGTGAATGAGCAAATTTGGTGACCAGCAGGGGTGAGTACTTAATTAGTTCCAGTATTTCCTGTCTCATGAAAATGAGACTTCATTTCCACATATGTGAATGTTCGAATTCGGATAACATAAAGAATTTGAATTCGAGCCAATAAGCCCTGTTCACTTTCTTACTAAAGGAAATGCTACAAGTGCATAGAATCATATTTAACTCTGTAAAGCCAAAGATTCATTTCATTAATTTTTGGACAGGTAATGGTATATCCACTATACTACTGCAGATTTCCATTAAATGGGGATGGGATTTTCCTGTAATATTCAGTCATAAGAATATGGCACAAACAGCATTAGAATAACTGTGTTACTTTCCTATCTCTTTTCTGGAGTAGTAAAAGAACTGGTTACTGTCCTGTACCATTCTGGATAGTTGAAGGCTCACTTATGCTTTAATATTCATATTAACTGAAGTATGTCGTAAAGTGATTTCCCGAATTTGAAGAGAAATAAATCATGCTCTCTGCAGCCGTTTCTTCCTTTGGTAAACTGCGGACAATGGGGCTTCTAATGCAAACAAAAAAATTATAGTCTGTTAAACACTTCATATTACTTTCTGAGGGATCGCTGATACACAACAGTGTTCATCTCATAAAAGGATGGGTCTCTTACAAATAACAATGTTCACTTGCTTTCTATATTTCATCTGCATTATCGAACATCTCAGGGTTGATTTTCAGGTAAGAGTTCTAGAGTATTTCTTAAATGAGCTAATGGAGCTAGAAGGGCTGATACTCTTGGCCTTTTAAGTCCAACTCCAGCCTTCTCCATCTTTAAAACTTCTGCTTTTAGATATTTCAGTGATTAAAACACCACCATTGTGATTTCCATAATTGAGACTCTAGAACTGTTCTTACTGATTAGACATCCTGCTGTGGATAACCAAACTTCTCTCACAAGTTACGCAGTTCAGATCTGTGAAAGTATAAAAAAAAGAGAATCGGACAGTATTGTCTGATGTATTGTTTGTATTTTATTCAGTGGTATAATTCACCAGGTAATCAGGGGAGTTATAGTCTCTACGGACCTGAATGAGAATAAAGTTCTCCAATTCATGATTCTCAGAAAGAGAAAAAGAAGACTAGTGAATAAGTAAAACAGAACTGAAGTTTCAGTAAGCTCAGCAAATTACTGGGTAAAATCTGATGTCTACAGGGAAAAGATATTCTGGAGCTGCTGACAGTTCTTAAGGAAGAAATACTAAAAGCAAAGCTGAAACCATTATTCTAAAACAATGAAGGCACAGGAAGCTCAGTGAAGCATCAAGCTGGCTAAATAATTAGTTCCTCAATGACTTTATTGTGAAAGAGAGATAGATGATAGAAAATAGAAAAGGTGTTCAAGTATTAAAAGCATAAATCTGATAAAATAGCTCAGATATATAAGAGAAACATCAAAAGACCCGATACAAACAGCTAGCAAGAAATATAAAGAATAAAGGGGAGGATTCTCTCAGTATATCGGTGGTACGAGGCAAATGAAGGAAAGAGTTGTTCTGACTCTCAGATAAGAAGGAAAATAAATAACTGGTATTTTGAGAAGACTAAAGTGCTAATGTCTTTTCTACATCAGAAACTAAATCAGAACTAAAAAGATAGTCTGTAATACATCTTGAGCTACTGACATTCATGGAAGAATAAAAAGGACTTGTTACAGAATAGGGAAGGAGCAGAACATAGACTTCATAAACCAGATGCTTACACATCATCTCATCTAAAAGAAATTTACTCAAATTACTTGAGAGAATTGATTAAAACTCCTTTGAGCCTTAAGTAGTTGTCTTTGAAACAAGTGTTGGCTGAAGATCCAAACAAGTGCAAAATGAGAAGCATATTGCATATTTTTTAGAAAGAGGAGAAAATAAGGCCAGTATGAACTAGATCAAAACAGCAACAAATAATTAAGCTGTTTATAAACATAAAAATAGTAAGAGGATTGATGGTACATAATGAAAAAGATCGTGCCAAAACCAATTTTCTTTTTCTATAAAGTAGAGAGTGAGTATGTGTGAAGCAATAAATATTGTAAATATCCTAATTTTTATAATGCATTCAGTACTGTAATATCAGCATGCTTTGTTAGTAAGCTAAAAAGGTACTCTAGAAGTGTCTACTACTTAAACTACTTATGAAGTGTCGAAGAGGATCTATTCCGGGCATAGATTTAGGGATGTGTTGTCTAACTATGAAAAGATGAATGGAGAGTGATTATATAGAAAGTTAGGTTGGACATTAGAAAAAAATTGCTCAAGGGGGTTTAACTTGGTCTGTTACAGAATTTCATCATTTTGAGGAATAGATTAGCTGTTCTGTCCTCAGCAACAGTTTCAATACACTTGGTCTTTCCACAGATCTTTCCCCAGGACAGAGAACACACTCCTTTGTTTGCCTGTTAGTTCCCTTTTCAGAGTATTTATTTTCAAAGAATAAAACTGTTCTGATTTGCCAAAGGGAACAAAAGATACTTTCCCCTATTAATTAGTTATAGCATTGAAATTCTTTCTCTGAATTCTTTTGGTCTGAACATTTAGAAATTTGTCTATTAACCACATTATGTAGTCCAAATTCTACTTTTCAAATCAGATTTTTTCGTGATTGATTAGTCAGAAACATTGAGAAACAAGTAATGTGTGTACTATGATCCATTTATATGCTTTCTCAGTGTAGAGTCATTGCTTTGTCCTTGAAACGTATTGCTTTGATCCTGCAGTAATAATTAAAGAACAGCTTTTTAAAAATTTATGACTTTATATCATACCTTCATAACAGTATTATACTTAATTTTCTGATATCCACTGCATTTGTATTTCAGATCTCCTTGGGCTGTTCTCAACTAAGTTGGGCAGAAGGCTGTTGTCCTTTCTCTATTGCCCTTTAAACACAGACCAGGGTCTAATAGTTATAAACTAACTGTGCTGATCATGAGACTTAAGATCTTGGTATGATTATCTCAGCTTATTTATGTTGAGTATGTGTATTGAATTTAATTATAGGAAAGACCTTTGTGATCTTGAGTAATAAAATAAAGATACTGGAAAATCCCAGATATATTTATCTCAAAGTATTGATCATTCAAGAAATGGATGATGAGCTAGACATAAAGCAAGTGTGAGTTGTTTGTTTAATAATGCTTTCCCATTCTCTTCCCCTTGCCCTCAAGGTAACAGACATGCTAAAATACATCAAGATATGTCAGTGAATCTCTAATTAAAGGGAAACACTCTGAAATAATTGATATTTACTGTGTTGGTTTTGGTTTTTGTTTTTGTTTTTTCCAAATTGACACACTGCAGCACAATCTTTTCCATATCCCTTCCAGGTATACAGTTCAAGCAGAAATTTACACTTCGGTATTATTCATCAACTGTATTCATGTAGTTGACACGGAAATGGTGGGTGAGTATTTAAAAGGCCTAGCTGATCAAAATGTTTTGTTGTGTTTAATTGGAAGGATTTCTTTCTGTTGCTTTTGGTTTTCAAAATCATGAAGCATGGAGATCACACAGCAGGAGCTATCCTAGCTGAGATGGTCTTTCTTAATGTGAAGAGTGATGGCAAAAAGGCAGACAGTGAAGGGGGCAGATTGACAGTGAGTTCTGCTCTCAGTGACTCCATCAGAAACACATTTTGTGTCGACGCTAGCAAGATTCCTGATTAGAATCTGGAAACAGATGCTGAAGTTATGTTGTATATTATGGATGTGAGAAATGCTAGGACACATGATCATACAAGAAGATTGAGTCACCGCTGTACAACACGGCCAGAAGAAGTCTTCATAAGTGGCAATTATCAAAGACAGATTTCCTCAGTTGTAAAGATTCTGTAATACCTTCAGTCCACAAGAAAACTTACCATACACTTACCAGTGTATGATTGTTTTACTTCTTGATTTTTGTGCAATATAACGAAATTGGACTACGTTTTAAGCAGCTTTTAAGTAGAAGATGATTTTCACAAAAAGGACACCTTTCCTATTTCCCTTCGACCTAAAAATTTGCCCAGCCAGGAAAAATGCTGCAAGAATTAGATAACCTTAATAATAAGGTAACAGCGTACTTCATTTGCAGTTGTACACTTTTTGTAGATTTAGTTCCAAAATGGAAACATGCTCTGTTTTTGCACATACTAATTAACCTCCTATGACAAGATTAAAAATGTAATCGAATTACACAGTTCAAGATTGTGATGGCAAAGAGGAAAACTTGATTGGTGCACTGGTTGGAATATTTCTTCAATGTGTTTCATGATGATTAGCTGTGGCATATCCACCCTGAACAGCTTAGTGTTTGAGCATCTTGTTGCATTTTTTTCTCTCTCTACTCACTATCTTAAATTTGTGCTGATTGTGAAAACAATAAGAACTGCTGAACTGGAACAATAATGATGCAGGCATTAATAGCACGTTTGTTTTTTTTTTTAAAGCTTGGAGGGAACATATTTTTAGGAAAACCACTGTCAATATATCACGTTGTGGTTGACTGTTTATCTCAGCTGTAGTATCACCATGCCATGCAGTTACCGGTAAGTGAGGATGTCTCAGCTCAAAGACATAGTATAGATAAATATCTAGAATGTAGTCAAGAAAATGTGTTACCCAGCTGATTTAATTAGTCTGCACCATGTTCCCTGGGGAAAGGAGTGACAACAACAGAAACAAAACTTGGCATAGCATTCTTGTTTACTTGTCTGACATAGTGAAGTGACACGCATGACACTTGAAAATGCAGCTGCCGTCTGGGCAATTCTCTTGCACTCTTCACAGTTACTTTTTAAAACACACAGCTGCACTGGAAGGATTATACCTCAGAGGTCAGCCGGTTGGAAATGTGGATCAAAGAGGCCTTTTTAGTGAGGCTATTCCAACTGTGTACTTGCTGCAATTGTAATGAGGGTTAGTAAGACAAGACACAGAAGACGGAGAGTAGAAAAAATCAAAATGTTCCTACAAAAATAGAGAGCAGCAGACATTTTCAATAAGCAGAGGAGCTAGTTTTCTCACAAGTAATGAGTGTTATGGGTCTTCCCCATTTCTTTCTTTCTTTTTTACTGAACTGGATCAGGGACTCTGATTCATCATCTAGTCATGAAAAGTTATCAGAACCACACACATTACTGCTGCATATTCACAGAGATAGAATTCTCTACGTTTCTGCAACTGGTTAAAGTATCTTCTTTGTGGAATTAATTTAAGAGTAAATTCAGACCCACTGCATAGTAAGTATGACGCCCAATTAGAGCTAAGCTTAAGAATTGAAGGATGGAAGAAGTTTAAGGGAGGTTGGATGGATCAGATGGGTAAAGGCAAGAGTGCTGGTCAAGAATTATCAAATTTTGAAATGTGTGGTTTGTTCAAAGTATTTTCCATTTTAAAATCCCCTTAATTTCAAATGCATTTCTTTCAGGAAAAATGTGAAAGTTTTCCAAGAGACACTTCAGAAATATACTGTAATTAGATAAAGGAAAAATAGGTATCATGAAACTGTTTTTCTCCAGAGTGAGATACAGTTTCTTCCTACAGTTTCTTCTGTGTTACAGTAATATAATACAGGAAGAAATTCCTATAGAAAACACCTGTGGATTATTTAGAACTGTTTCATCTTCTATTGGCTAGATATGGAGAAGCGTTTCTTAAATGATACTGTAGAATACTCCTTAAAAGCCCAGACTTGATAATTTGTTGCTAAAACCATCAGTAATCTTTTCTCTGTATTTAGAGGAGATAATAGATGTGATGCATGATTCATCGTGCATAGTCTCATTATGCAGACACAAATATACATAGATATGGTAAAAATTTAGATTAGTCTTGATGCCCTTTCTTCTGAGTGCAGATATCTTCACATTGCTGACACTGAGAAATCCCAAAGAAATAATATGAATAAAGAGAAACAGGTATGAGTAGCACATTAAAAATCATGCATAATTGAAATGTTCATTTTTTCTTCCAGAACTGAGTGATGTGAGTGACCTCTCACACTTTCAAAGATTTTTATAAACTTCCCTTTAAAAAAAACAACAAACCAACAAACATCAAGCAGAGCAGCAATCCACACACACACACACAGAGACAAAGAAGATCCCACCTACAAGCCAGAGCATTTAGTAATTGTGGCTTTTTGAAGTGATGTTATCCTAACAGGTAGAGCAGATATCAGTGATAGAATTTACAGCGTTTGAATGAAAGATTCTTGCTTTAGTTGCTTATAAGTTTACAAAACTGTGAAGGAATTGCCAAACTTTCTGTATGAAAGTTCTAACAGAGGAAAAATCCCCACAGAGCCAATTTCCTTTATATTAGGCAGCTGACCATACTGGGAATTTATGTCCAAAGAGGAAATCATTGTGTTTTGTTGTGGCTGTGAGGCTTTTTTTTTTTTTCTTCCTTTAAAAATGTGCCACTGGTAGATGCTTCAGAACTGGAAGATGGTCTTTGACAGAAATAGGTTGTGTTGTGAAGATGCTTAGTGATAGTCCTCTATTGCTATTAGTTAATTTTAGTTATGCTAAAGAAAGTTCTAAGAAGTCACGGTTTGATTTTTAGCACTTTGTTCATCAGTGGTGAGACTTGGGGGAAAATATCACATGTAAGCTTGGACATAAATTGTTTAAATTAAGTATTAACATTAAATAAATGAATACTGTACAAAAAAGAACCATAAGAAATATTTGAGAAGGACTGATTTCAGTGAAAGATGTAGAGTGCTGTTTGAGTTAAGTAAACTGCACCACTCTTTCATGGTGAAAGTCCCAAAAACTTTGAGAATTGATTAAAATGAAGTAAGAACGTCTGCCTAAGAAGTGGACTTCTCCGAGATTGATTGCTGATGGCATATAGCTAAAGTTTTGTCCTCTGATAAATCCAATACCGTATTATCCTCTCTGCACTGAGATAACTGTTGTATAATTGCTGTTGTAATGTCCTGGACCGTAGGACAGTTGATTCATTGCAATTCAAGTTCAGAATTTGGCAGCAGTTTATTTTCAGTTTGAATTTGTCCTGTTCTCTGCTAAGTTTTGCGTGCTGTGTGAAATCTAATAATTGCAAATAGGCATTCAACTGAATTCTGCATTCTCTCAGAAAGTGCACTTCCTGCAGTTCTTGTATTTATATTCTATTTTGAAAAGCTTTTATTTTGAAGCCTAAAGTAAAAATCGAAATTTAGCAGTTTAGATCTGTCACATATCTAATTCATTTTTATCTTTGCCTTATGACAAATACATACTATGTACTTTCTCCATACTGAGAAACATTTATGCTTCTGTTGTTTTGCGGGATGTTCCTTACATATCACATGAATGACAGTAACAGAATTTGGCTTGTCAGTTGCACACGCTTGTCTGTTACAAAGTATGACAAATTACTTTGCTCCTGACAGAACATAGAAAAAGTGTCAAACATTCAATTAAATGTACAAATAAAAATATTCACAAGCTTAGTTTCTGTAGGCTCAAATCCTCTTTGAGGATAGGACAGTTGGCACCAATGGCTTCAAATGAATTATTGTAAGTGTAGCTAAGTAGACCATAGTGTAGTAATTTAGAAAATATTTTGTTGTGTTTTAATTAGACAAGCAGCTAAACACCATACAGCCTTTCAGTCACTCATCTCCATCACAGTGTGATGAGGGAAGAGAATCGAGGACCAAAAAATGAACTTGAACGCATAGGTTGAGATAAAAACTATTTACTAAGGTAGAAAAGGAAGAGAGAAAGAACAGTAATGATGATTTTATATATGTGTATATATACAGAATAGGTGATGCACAAAGCAATTGCTGCCCACCCATCCACAAATGCCCAGACAGTCCTTTAGCAATGGAAACCCCACTGTGGACAATTCGCTCAGTATTATAGTTCTCATGATGCTGTATGTTATGGAATAGCCCTTTGGACCAGTGGTCCTGGTTCTGCCCCTCCCAGTTCTTTAGGGAGCCCTGAGAAATAAAAATTGTTGGCTCTGTACAGCACTGCTCAACAACTACTGAAGCAGTGGTGTGTTATCAACATTGTTTTTCTTCTAAACCCAAAACATAACATCCCATGCTATAAAGAAAATTAGCACTGTTCCAGTTGAAGCCAGGATTAGTAAATCCCTTGAGTTTATTCAGAAGCCCCTCAGCTACTGCGTAATCCTGAACCTCCTTTAAAATTAGTTAGCTTTTTATCTTTGACTTGCATGTATCAATACTTAAAATGTTTATGCATAATCAATTTTATGCACTGACACTGTTCTAAAGACATGTAAGTATAAAGTCTGCCCTGAATATAAAGCCTTTTCTTTTATTATATTGCCTCACAACATGAGAGATGGATGTTGGTGGTGTGGCAGTAAAGGCTGAACTGTACACCTTTTTACCATGTGACGGATGGCAGCAGAGGGGCAGTCTGACAAAACGGCATCTGACATGGAAGTGCGTGTGAAACCAAGGTCTGTCACTGAATTCCTCCATGCACAAAAAAATGGCACCTGCTGACATTTATCAGTGTTTCCTGAGCACTGATGGAGACCAAACACTGGATGTGAGCACAGGGAGGTGGTGAGTGGCGTGCAGCAACAGTAACAGTAGATCACCTCTGCTAGTGCAGGTTATTACAAACATGGCATGCAGGCTGTTTGTCACTAGTGAAAATGCATAGCTAATAGTGGTGACTGTGTTGAAAAATAGTGCTTTGTAGCTGAGAATGTGCTCTATCAAATCATATTATTGTGCTCTTTACATCTATTGTAGTTTCCACAGAAGTAAATAGGAGGCATTGCTTTCAAATGTACAAAACATTTTCAAAAGGACAGAAGAATGAAGTATTTAGTAAGGCAGTGGAATTTTATCTTGGCTATTAAAGTGGGACAAACACATAAAAATGTCTATTTATCACTACTTTTCAAAGCATTCAGCCATGCAGTCTGAGACAGATACAGCCACTGGTTACTAGCTCTACACCGGTATCATATTTGTAACTATTAATATGCAGACAGGAGATGATTAAATGCACTTGTGATAAAATGTGACACCATATTATAAATGAGAATGGAAAATGATTTTATAACCATAAATCATGTATTAAAGTATACGTGACAAGCTCAAACTGATGAAGACAATGCAGAAATAGCAAATGCTGCAAATGCCAGTTTCATGATTTAAAAAAAGGTGTTTTCTTCTAATGTTCTATTTTGTGTCTAGTTTTTGTTTCAATTCGCTTACTTGAGCTGAAAATAACAACAGAGGTGTGGCTATGGTTCATCTAAATCAGTCAACATAGAATCCCAATTTGATGGCTATTGGTCTGCTTTCCATTCTAATATTAAAGACCATGAAATTTACAAAAATCTTCAGAAGATTTAAATATAATACAAATTAAAAAGCGGTTCTCTCTTCTGCATTACATAAGAACTTTTTCAAAGCTATGGTATAGAAATAAAGTAAATATTCCATCCATTTAATGTGAAAACATTCACAGAACATCTTGAAAGACCTTCCATTGTTTATATAGCTTTGTTATATGTTCATAGTCACTATGAAGGATCCCTGCACAGTTGGTCCAATGGGTTGGCAGTATATCAGATATTAGATACGTAAAAACCACTGGGGTATATGTTTAACTAATGATCCTTGCACAGGAGGACTTTTGGAGTTTCCCAGAGGCTATTTCAAGCTGTTTTGAAAATTTCAGAAAAATTATGGTCACCTTCAAATTTTGTGTAGCAAGAAAAGAGGAAGATACTTAGAAATAAAATGAAGCTTTATGTAACCATAGTACAGAAAGAAATTAGAACTTTAACTGAGAGAAAGTCTTGGTTCTTGATGGAAAGCATGGAAACTTTGATGAGATTAAGTTATGCACTTTGTGTATCTTTATAATACAGTACTGTGCAGTCAGGAGCAAGTCTCTTCAGGACATTAATGTGCGCTCACTTTTAATGTCTAGTCTTAATTAACCCCTTTTTGTTATTTACTTGTATTTCCCTAATACTTAAAGACACAAGTCAAGACTGTGATCTTTAGTGCCTGTATGAACATGGAAGAAAGGACAGTATTCAGGCTTAAAAAAAAATGTCAGACTAGCTAACCAGGACAGAAAAAAAAAGTGTGGGAACAGACACAAACAGATAGAACAGTTTGTCCAAGGCCACACAGAAGGACAGTGGTAGAGATTGGAGCAGAATGTAGGATTTCTGACTTCCAATATAGAGTCCTAATAAATAATTCATTTAATTTCCTTGTTTTTATCTGGTTGCAAAATGCTCGTGCGTATGCTCTGACAATCTCTGAGTCATTGAGTATTCCTTCAGAACTCCTTTTCTGTAAAAAGCTCGAATGCTGTTTGATTATAGCTATCTAACGTTTGGGATCATAATTCATGTTATGCTGACCAGTTGTGTGGGGATGTAAAAGGCCTTTCTCCCGCCACAGGCACACCTCATTTAGCCTATTGGGCTCCCCACATTTTGTGGGGGGAGTGCAAAGGAGGAAAGATCCAGAATTACTCAGGAAAAGTGAAATTATGGCTATACTTAAAAGTTTGCAAGATGAATTGTAGTTGTGCTCTAAATAGTCAGAATGACACTGTTTTTAAGCAGATATTTATTCTATTTGTTTGCTTGAATAGCACATTTACAGTCTCACTTCTTAGTACTCTTTATCCTAGAAAATATTTAGCTACTGATAGTAAAATTTCTGTTGAAATGAATATTTGTGGAAAATTCTCTATATTCTGATACTTTATGTGTTAAATAATTGCATATGTGCCCTGACGGTCTGAATACAATTTTATATGTGCGTGAATCTAAACCTGAGGAAAAAATGTGTGAAATTACAGATGATTTTCCAATCTTTCGCTCTTCCTTGTGTATTTTTAATATTCCTATTTTTTATATTGTAAGAGAAAATGTTCTAGCACTTGCATAATTAGGCTTAGGGAGTGCTATCTGAATTGTGTTGTTTCTCAAGATTGAAAGGCATGGGTTTGGGATTGTAAGCTGTTTACTGGCTTGAGTGAAGCAAGTTCATGCACCTTGAGGATTTGGCCTCTACAGTGCCTTGTTAGTGAAGAAACATTTAGTAGTTTCTGTTGACAGTAAATGAATACTTTCCTTCTGGGGAACATAAGTCCAAACTCCAAAATAGTAATGGCTCTTTATGTATCAAACTGTATCATAGTGTATAGGGAATGGAGAACCTATTAGAAGTGAAGTGATGAAGACATCATTGAAAAATCACCTTTTTTTTTTTTTTTGGGGGGGTGGGGGGGAATGGGTTTCATTTCATATCTCAGAATTATTTCCTTGCCATTGCATTGTGAAGTTGGAGGAAATGAGGACCACTTGGTTTCATAGATCAGTGAAGTTTTCTAACAATCTGTCATCACTGTTGCTTTTGAATACGGCAGAAAAAAGAACCCACCTCTTTTGTTTTACCCGTAAGGACCACATTGTAGAACTGTGGCATTCCTGTAGGTAAGGTTAATATATTCACAGTAATAGTCCCATATGGTCCATAACAATACCTACCTTTTAAAAAAAAAAAACAACCAAACAAATAAACCCCCACCATTTTCTAAGAGTTACAGCAATAATACAAAATGGTATATGTGGGCCATATACATGCAATTATTCAACGTTGTCTGTGCTGATGTTTCTGTGATTTAATGGCTTTTGAATTCATTTTACTTTATAGGATGATGCTTGGTTTTTTTTGTAGGTAGTTTTGGTAAACCGCAGTAGAAGCTTCACTACAGATTTCCATAATTCTCAGTTGTTCCCATTATACTGTGACCTCTACTTAACAAAAATGTTATTACAGATGTTAAGTAGAACTGTTTAAATAAATTGAAATTATATGAAATTGAATTATAGGAATTCTGTAAATAAACTGGGTGAAATTGTTATGTAAAGTGTCATCTTTTATTGTCAAAAATATACACTAGGTCTTACAACAGTTGGTCTTTTTCAAGCAAAGATGGCTATTCTGTTACCTGTTAGTTGTTAATAAGGTAAAATATACCAAAGTGGCTTCTCAGACCCCATGTTGTATGCGTGTCACATATTGGAATTTGCACAATTTATTTTCCCCAGCAAATGAACCAGTTAACTGTCGTTTTGTTCGTTTTACCACATTTTCCACTGTTGTGATGAGATAAACGTCAGTAGCAGCTCAAAGAACTGCACAAAGGATAAATGACTGAATACATCCTCACACAAACAGAAACAAATTTTCACCATCAGAGGTGGTTCAAGCTTTAGCATGTTGACTATCATGTTAATATTTATTACCTACTTAAGCTTTCTTCGTTTTTACATAGCATAGAGCTTTAATACGTGTAGGTACAGCCCTCCTTGCAGCCTTTCCTTCCTTTTCTTTTTGAAGTGAAACAAACACTTAGAAAAATGTTGTTTAAACTCAAAGAAATCTCTTACAACAGTTTCAATTCTTTCACTGCTCTCCCGAAGTTCAACACCCAAGTTGTGCTCATCTCTGGGATTGCCCTGACCCAAGTACAACGCCTTGCACTTGGCCCTATTGAACCTCACTAGGTTCTATTGAGCCCACTTCTCAAGGCTGTCCAAGGAAGTTCTAAAAAAATATCTACCAAGTTTAATCATGGTTGATTTTAGCCATTTTCCTCTGAAATATTATTTAGAACTTCTCCTTCAACTGTAAAAATTAAATTATTGAGTGAGGTCATAGATCTCATTAAAATCTGATACAGTTCTGTAAATCTGGCAGGTATGTGCAGTATGAAAAAAGAATTGTACAGTAGCTGGGGTTTATGTACAGTGTTTCAACTTAATTATAAACACTTTTTTTTAGCGTGCAATGAAAGCTTAAAAACATTATGTCACACTGCAGTCTGACGATGGACATTCTTAATAGACCAGAATAAATATTAACCAGAATCACCTCCTTCATTAAATATTAATACATTTTTCAAATTCCAAACTCTTCATGTAATTCTTCCGTCATTGGACAAATAGGAATAGACCAACGCAACACAAAAAGGGACATCTCAGTGCTGCTACCTGAGCTCTTTTTCTTTACGACCATTAATCTGTATTATATTCTAGAAGACCTCTCAGAAAAACCCTGAAAAAGAGAAGTGAATGGTTGAAATAGCTCTTTATTACTTTCTGTAGGTTACTTATCTGTAGAGGAATTTCTCTGAGCAACTGACATGCACAGAAGTGCAGAAAAAAAAGGGGGGGAAAAAAACCTACAATAAGAAGAATTGAATTATGTGTATATATAGGTAGATTTATAGATATAAAGCGTTCCAAGCACACTTACCATGTAAATGAAATGAGTATTGAACTAAGTCCTAGTTCTGTGTCCTGATGAAAAATAATCTAAAGATAGCAGAACTGTTCACTCAGGTGAAGGTTACATTGAGCCTATGGGACATAGTATTGTTCAAAATATGGTAGTGAAGTACACTGCTGGCTTTTGATCCCTTATTTTCAGGAATAGTGAGAGTTTGCTTGGGAAGTGTTTTCTTTATTTAAAACAAGAAGAAAGAAAAAAGAAAGAAAGTATATTCCTATCTAAACAGGAAATTAAAATCCAGAACCTCTGGTTAAATAGGATAGTTTTATTCCCACCTCTTTATGCGGCCTTTTTTTCTAATCAAAATGTATTTACTGCGCTTGCCATTATATGTTTCCCTGCACATGTGACATAAATATGAATGAGTAAGACTGAAATATAATGGAAGACTCTTGGTTTGTGTATTTATAATCAAGGAACATTCTCACTCCAAAAAGTTTTTTTGTTTGTTTGTTTAATTTGAATTTAGCATGAAATGTTCCAATATATTACGATTTTCCAGCACAAATACGTGATTTGGTTGCCAGTATGGTATTTGAGAAACCAATAAAGGAGTCAAAATATAGGGAAAAATACTTCTTCTGTCTATGAATATTAGAGCATTGCTCCCTCATATATCTAAGATACAGTTATTAGGTTAAGATAAACAGTTTATTAAAAAAATCTTTATGTAATACCACAAGAATAGACTCTCATAATTTAATACTGAGCAAGTAACATTGTTTGATTTTTTGCTTTATTTCTTTTTAACTAAATAAATTTTAAACTTGGGTTAAATCAATACAGCTAGGGATAATTTAATGAAAAGAAGCCACAAATTGTATTTTCTTTCTTCTTCAAAATAAATTAATTCACAAGGTGCTTTATCTTGTTTAAAACTCAGTCCAGGAGATACCAAATAATATTTTTAATGTGGAAAAAGAAACTCAGTACAGTGGGGAGAGATTTAACAACACTGATAAATACAATCTAGACATCAATACTTGTTAGCATTCCTTTAACCACACTCTACTCCAATTTAGTGAAAACCTTACATTAGTTCTTAACACTGTAGCATTATTGATTATAAAATATTATAATTTGCTGCTTCAAGGCCCTATTTACCCAGATATGTAAAAGCACAATCTGCCATGAAAACTATGAAAAAATAATAATTGTAAATGAGATAACTAAATTCCAGCCAAGATAGTAATTTCACAGTACTTAATCAAAAACAATAACCTGTAATGAAGCTTGAGAAATTCCTGAAGAAAAAAAAAAAAAAAAAAAAAAGCTGAGTAACAGCCATATTTATTCTGTTAAAATGTCTGAGTACAGAAGGTGTACTTCAAGTAATTTGTTGATCTCTCTCCCCCTAAACACCTATCTTTAAGAAAATGATTAGATCTTTAATTCATAATTCATTGTAATTAGAACTCTATGCTGACTTCTGAAAGAATTCATAAAAATACAAAAGCCTCTTGTGTAGTCATGGCTGAGGAGAACCTGTTTATTCTTACCTAATTAGGGACTCTAATAGCAGCATATTCCAGTTAATTCATGCTCAAAATACATAAAGCAACCAGAAAATCCCATGCTTAGGCTTCTGCAGAAGACATGTAGACTTCTGCTCCTAGCTAAAAGCAGGAGACATGTCGTAGCCAGCTGCTAGCTTCTCTGTAAGACAGCGAATATTCTGCAGGTACTCTGCTTGTTTGTACTCTTCTGGAATGAGTATTTTCAGGTTGTTGGAATGTTACTAAAATAAGTTTTCATGTAGGCCAGGGGCTGCTGGCATTCAGCCTCCATCTAACAGCAAAAAGGAGAGAACTTTTAAGATTTATATCCAAATTTTGCTTTCAGACTTGGAGCTAACATGCTGGATTTGATTATGTCCTTTTCAGTTAAAGGGACTGAACCTTTTTCTGCTTATGTGTGGTATTAGTTGTAACCTTAAGGAAGAACAGTTTTAAACATGTTATTCTGTATATTATATATTTAAAACATGTTAACATGTTATGCTAAATAGTAGCTTCTACGTATAAGTAGGAATAGGCAGCATTTGAAAGGGCAGTGTGTTTTTTCCTTTGCTGTTACACTTGTCAGTTCCACCCAATTCTGTTGGTCTGTCCAAACTTAGAACATTACTTACATGCAGATGACTTTGCGTGCATTTGAACATATGACACTTCATGTCACCAGGAACTAGAAGACTACGGGTTTTATCCTTTATCCCTTCTGAAGACTGGAATAGAAAAGCATAATGAAATGTATGAAATACTGACTCAGTTCCCAGGAAAGCTGTGCCTTCCATCATTTCTGCTTATATTAGAAGAAGAAGAAGAATATTGCTAGAAGAGAGCATTTACATTTTATTCTATGTTTGCTTTATAGCCCTTTGGAAAACATCGCAATTAATCCTATGTAAGCCTTATTTGTAAACAGGGCTTTGTTATGGCTTTGTTCTCTTTCTGCTTAACAGTTTCTAAATAATATAATAATGAGTATCAATACAATTTTTTAATGTGTTTTGCATTACATTTTTTGATGTTGCAAAAACAGCCTCACAAATTAAGACATTCTTTTCAATTTTCCATGGAAATGTTTGTTTTCAAGTGACATTCGTAAAAGTTTAATGAAACTGAAGCTGTTATATTCTGCTCTTTTGTCTTATGCAGAGCTGTCTGACCTTTGGAATACACAGTATTTTCACACTTTAACTTCCCACAGCATATCAATTAGTAAACATGCTTATGAAATTGGCCATTTAAAACAACGTTTTTGTACTACATACAGCCTCGTAAATCACAGGATGCTGACAACATGAAATGCCAGCTGTGAAATGAGAAACTGATGAAAATGCAGTAATTCTAGATTTTAATATAATATAAACTATGTCAGCAATATTTGTGAATAGCAGCTGTCAAGATTTCATTTGAACTGCATGTATTATGATATCTCTATATTCTGTTCTTTTCTGATAATTTAGAACTTCCTTTACCCCCTCCAACCTTTCTATATGATAAGCTTTGCAAAGATTGGAGATTTCTACAAAAATTTTGACTGTATTACATGAAATGGATTATCACAACATTAAAACAGAAATATTACAATGATCCTAGAAATCTGAGTTCAAAAATACCACACTCTATCCTACTGCTATTATTTATATTAAAAACAATATATTTCATTACACTTCAGAAAAATGTATTTCATTTAAAAATGAAATCAAAATTTCTGCTTAACAAGACTGTGGTCTATGGAGTTTTACTCTACAAAGAACTTCACTAGATTTAAAGGGATCTTTACTGAAGTGGTTTAGGTATGGTCACATCTAGGTCAGGTCTGAAGTCAGATCAACATCAACAAAGCGTGTAATCTAGTATCTGTGTAGGGTCTTCTTTTACTGTATACTTACTAAGAATATGAAAAAAAATAAGCTTTAAAAATATTTATGTATCTGGAGTGAAAGAAGAAGATCTTTTCTGAGACCCTTATTACTGCATATCCACCAAAGGTATTTGTCTGCAATTGTGAAACGTCTGAGGTTACCTTGTATGCTCTTTTATGTTCTTGTGTGATGATTGTATGATGATTCTTATATGTTTGCTTTTTATTTACATCATCTCGTAGGTGCTCAAGAAATGCTCCTGAACTTTGAATGCAATTTGAAATGCTGGTGTTCAGTGAGTGATATGATCATAGCTAAATTGGGTGCCTCTCGAATAAAGAATGTATGTTCAGATGTCTAGCAGCAGAGGTCACACAATTTGTATTGAGTCTGAGGAAGATAGAAGTGAATTGCTGTCCTACTTTAATATGATTTGCTTCAAAAAATCAATCTCTGAAAGCATTTAACCCTATTCTTTGAAAAAACAGTATTTAACAGTTGTACCATGAAGTTGTGGTATGTGGATTTTGCTACATACAAGGCAGTTTTAAGGTGTGTGGTTTTGTTTTTTTTTCTCTCTCTCTCATTGTAGGCTTTGGAAATTCCTACATTTAACTTGTTTGATTCGTCTCTGGTTCTTCCACCCACTTTACAGTTCATGTATATGTATTTCTCCATTGATTTAGATCACACAGCAGTGGAAAACTTCCTTTTAACATTTATTCCTCTAGGCCTGTAAAGCACGTACATCTTAGGGTTTGTGGAATGAGTTAGCACTGTTGGCCCAGGGGAGTGACCAGAGTGACCAGAAGGGGTGGAGCCAGGATGCACCTCTTCCGAGCCCTCATGTAAGGGTTGGCAGTGGAGGTGAGGGTGTCTTGCTGGAGATCTCTGCTTACCTGAGGCCTTCTGAGGGTATGCATAGTCTTTTCTTTGTTTCTATGGCTTTTGCATTTGAGCTTACCCTCACTTGCTGCAGCTTAGGACTTTGCCACCCACTCCCTGAACTGGTGTTGCAGACTAATTGAGCCATAAAAAGATTTTCAGGAAGGCTTATTTTATTAGTATCAGCCTAAAACAAGTACAGCGTGGGCAGATGCGTTTAGAATTAGTTGGAACCTTTGCAGCTGAGGCTCACTGTGTAATAATGTTGATACTCCTAAAACTGAATGAGCAGTGAGGAAGCAGCGTGCCTTCGGAGAAGGGAGCAGGTAGCATTGCAGCTATTGCTCTGATTTCCCAATCAGTGTCACTTGGCCTTTCCAAGCTTTAGGTTGAGTAATTAATTTTCGTCGAAGGCTTGATTTGCTGTAAACATTGTGTAGGCACAGGTGTTGCTCAGTGGCATGGGGATATCACCTGCCAATCTGAGTGCAGCTCACTGACTGGCATTCTGCTTCTCATCTTCTCTCTAAAATATAAATAAATATGTAAAAGAAATGTAATCAAGAATTCTTTTATGAGGAAGCCACCATATTTTACTCAGCAGCATGATTTCATGCTCAGCTGCCGGTGATTGTAGTGAAACCCGGCGGGCAATCAAAAGAGCTAGAGAACTGTAATTTGAAGAAATATCTTTAACATTTCTCTGTATACAGTCTAGGTATAGGAAAAGGAGGCAAACTTCTTCAAAAACATATAAATTGAAGACAACATGTTATTAATACCCTTTATAGGGAATGACTCAAAATAACGTAGAAGTTAATAAACGAGTTTGCTAAATACTAATCCTCTTCTGGAGTAATGAAGGATAATGTAATAAATAAATAAGAAAGAGAAAACACTGGCCTTAAAAAAAACAATGGAAAAACCTCACTGATTTTTCCCTACACCATGCATGCCATTTACTAATGGCAGTTCAAATAACTTGAGAGTAAGCATTCACATCCAGGATGGTATTTGGTTCCTTGTATCTGCAAACACATGCATTTCAGCACTGAGGAAGCTAATGAGTTTCTGTTGAAAAGAAAGTTGGTAACCATCCTGAAATTTTGATAACTAGTTTTTCCTTTTTTGGGGGAACGTGTAACTGAAAATTTATCCACTTAAGATGGAAATGAAATGTTGATTCATGACTAGTTTGTGTAGTGACACCGTGATTTCTTTTTTATCTCAGTAATTTTAATGCTCTGTTTACCTTTTTGAACAATTCTGTTCTGTTTTGAATACTATCAATCTAAAGTGAATGATGCTTGTTATTTTCCATTTGCATTTATCATTACTTAATTTTGTTTCCCACTTAGTATTGTGAAATTCTTCAGAATAAGGATTATATCTAATTATCCTAAGCATTTTACCTCATCATTCTGTTCTCCTGTATCCTGTATGATAGCTACATATGTCTTAGCATAAATCCTTCTTTAATCCATTGGTACCTTTCGTATTATGAAAACTTTTTCTTCTCATCCTACTTTTTGAAAAGTTTAATAGGAATGCTCTGGATCACCCTTCAGTACCTGCGCGTGCTGTCCTTTAAGGAACTCAGTAAGGCTGTGTCATTCCTGGATCCTTTTTGAAAATGGAAGTTGCATTTACCACCTTCAGCTCAGCTACTGAAGGTGATTTAGCTGATAGATGACGCATCACTCCTAGAAGTTTACTAATTTTGTATTTAATTCCTTTTGAACTGTTAGGTGAGTAGTGTCTCGTGCAGTTAATCTTTGATGACTTATCTGCTTTTTTTCTATTGTTTCCTTCACGGACACGTCAGATTGGAGTGGATCCAGAACTCATTACTTTTGAAGAAAAGCCTTCATGTCAAAAATCTCCCTAGCCTCCTTCATAGTGGGAAGACTGTTTAGATTTTCTGTTGTGGTCTTAACATTAATTGTTCTATTTTCACTCCTTGATCATCTGTCAGATCTACCAACTCTAGCAGGCTTTCTGCTTCTATGTGTTTGAAAAACCTTTTATTATTAGGGTTTTTTGTTTGTTTGTTTGTTTTTAAGCCTTAAGCAGGTTGTGCTTCAAACCTTTTTTGGCCTTCCTGGTTTGTGATTCTATATGGAACTTACTGGAGTTCAAATGAAAAATAAAGATTTCAAAGTGATAACAATGTTGAAAGAAAAAAGTTTGCTTTTCCTACTTACTGTACAGTGATTCTCATGTCCCTCAATTTCTTCTGATGGTGCTACACTTCTGTGAATAAGAAATGAAAACAGGCAGTTATACAAGACCTGTGGACTTTGTTTGATAGTCAGCATTAAGTCATGAAGAGTAAGATGCATCAGTGTCTGAGAGATGGAGTAACCTAGCCGGAGGGAAAGGTTTTCTTTAAAGCCTATCATCTATTTTCCTTTTTTACTCCCTTTCCACTTTCAAAAGAGATAACTTAATGATTGGTCATAAGAGCTTTAACAGCTTACGACTGCAGAGACATAGTCACTGGTTTTTATACGGCTTGCAGATGTTCTGTAGAGACTAGGAAGCATTCGTATGATAATTAGATGAGCTGGGGTTGCAGAGATATGAATAGCCAAGTTTGTAAATACCAATTTTAATTCATTTATCGAGACTGAGTTTATAAGTTAAATGCTTGTAAGTGTCATATTTGAGTTACATTTTATGTGTCTCTTTTATTTCTGAGCGGTAAGCAAGCTCAGTTATAAACTAGGTCTTACAATGTCTGCTTTGAGATTTTAAAAGGAAAAGGAAAAGAAAAAATCACTCATTGCATCCCAGCAATCTTTTTTCTCTTTTTGTATCTTAAAAATCATATTTGGAGCACCACTGTTGCACAGACATGTCACTCTCTGGCTTTAATATGCTTTTGTGCATCAGAGCAATAGCAACGATAAATTCTGACTTTTAAGATAAACTTTGTATAATATGTCAAGAGCTGCTGAAAACTTTGGGAATGTTTTATGTGACAGGACGAACTCCACCATCAAAATATTTTGAGCTTTCAACTTGTCCTTCACAATTCTTCGTACACTGCCGATATTTGTAGCCACACATCTGTGCACGTTGTCACTCAGAGCAACGCAACCTGGATTTGTTAGAACGCAGGGAAACTGAAGCACTCAGCCTGCCAGACATCCTTTCTCCACGGGGATAGTTCATCACTGCCTATCCCGGTTTTTCATGTGGCTCCAAATCCTTTTGTATCCTCCAGGAGGAAGAATCAGCACATGTAAGATACAGTCAGATTTATGTGTTCCCTCAGTTGGTTGTTTCAATCTGGTTTGTTTCCTTGCAGTTCTCCATAGCAACTATTGCCAGATCTGCAGTGCTGCTTCTACTGGAGGTCTTTATAGGCAGCAGCAATTTGTTTCAGTATCTTTTGCAGATAGTTTTTTCTTGTCAGTTTTATGATCTGACATCTATGTGAATTTCTTAGAGCAATGCTCTGCAGAAACACTTTCCAAACAGAAGTACTTTCAGCTCACATTTTCTTCATTAGAATGGGCATCAAGATGTTCATTTTCTGACATGTAGAAGTAACTGAGGAAATTGTATCAAACCCTTTTCTTGTGTGAGTAGTCCCAATGCATAGTATTTGGTTTTTGAACTCAGTATCTCCTGTTTGTTAAACTAAGTCCAGAGCATTTCACAACCACTTTATTTACAGATGTTCCCAAACAGGTATTCTGTCATCTCTCTATTGAGGTTTTTAAGCATTCAATGTTCTTGTACTAGATGTTGATTTGGAAAATAGTTTTTACTTCCTAGATGAATTAGAGACAGTGTCTTCTACCCAGCAAAGCTGAACAGTTGATCCATCAGCCATGCGTATCTCCCGTTCAAATGGCCATCATCCACCAGGCTTCTCTTTATGAAAATAAGCTGAAGTAACCTCTCTGTGCAGTTTATAGTAGAGCTTTCTAATCATCTGTTCAGAAATGGAACGCAAAGGAATGCATAAAATTCAGACTGCTCTTAATGTTTCTTTAGCTCTGTTTAGGTCTTTGTCTTCATATCCTTCCAAATCATCCAGAAGGACCAAGGGGTTAATCTCTTTCATCTTCCAGTTTCTCCGAAGTTATGGTGACATCATAGATGGACAACCAGTACTGGCACCTGGTGCAAAGACAAAGTATGATGTGAGAAATGCAAAATAAAAAAAATGCAAGTATATAACATCATGATTTTGCATTTCACTCTTTAACTGAAACTGTTCTGAAACTGTTTCAGAGGGTAGCAAGGGCTCTCTACAGGATAGGTAGCTATAACATGGCAGACAATGGCTGTAACTTGCCACAGCCAACACAGCAGCCTGGGTGACTGCTTGGGTCTTCCCAGAGTCAAAGAATCATGAAATGGCTGACGTTGGAAGGGGTCTTTGGAGGTCATCTATTCGGAATACCCAGCAGAAGCAGGTCCGCTTAGAGCTGCTTGCCCAGGACTGTGTCCAGACAGCTTTTCCCAGGAAGTGATACAAAGGCTATTTCAATTGTGGGAAATTAGAACTAAGGAATGTGGTAATTAAGAATGAATAAATAATAAATTAAAATCCAGTCAGTGGTACAAGTAGAGCAAAAGTTGGATTTCTAAGATATATATGTACATCTATGTACAGTTTTACTTATTTTTCTTTTCCTCCCTCATCCTCCCATCACTTACTCTTTCAGCAGAGGTTAGCTTCATATGTTTAAATCACAACATAAGTCTATTAGAAATTCAGACCTACTGCAGGCTGTCATTCCGTTCAAATCGTTTACAAAAAATAGGTGACATGGACCTGCCAGCCCTTCTTCAAAAATCTGACTTTTTTGAAGGCCTGAGGCAAACACATGTGACCAGTCACTAAAGGATTTGGTAACATTCCTGCAGTGCGCTAAGTCTCTACCCCAGCAGCTGTTGTTTAGTGATAGATCAGTGAAGCAAAAAATTATGCTAGTATAAAAAATAGATCTTGAACCACAGCTCTCATTCTTATGCCTTTGTTCTGCATTAGTGGCAAACCTCTGGGATTCATTTAGCTGTAATCATTTGTTACTGAGGGGCAGAGCGTCTTTCAGATAGCAGTGATGAAGTCACCTTTGAAACAAGTGCAAATGAGTAGAAATCATTTACCAATCTACCCTCCCAGGATTACACTTGATAACTGGCACATACGCCAAGAGCATGTTCGGAATGTATAACACAAACATAAATATCAAAAAGCATTTTACTTTTTTATGACTATTTTTTTCTGAGACAGTTTAATTAGTTTACTGCCCGGATTTTTAATCCGTCATTCAAGAACAACAGGCATATAAAGCAAGCACCAGGAGATGAATTTTGTCTTTGTTTACGAATGAGAAAAAGACACAGTGTCTACACCCAACAGGATACTCCTATATATATATATATATATATATTTTTTTTTTTTTCAGTGAAACCATTTTTTCATTTTCATTTGTTTTCCACAATTGAGTTATAAAATACAACTTTACTCACTTGTGATTCACAGAAGAAGATCAGAAAGCTTGTAAGGGAGCTTTGAAAGCATTATTGGTTGTGGGTATTTATAATTTTTTAGAATCTTTTCTGCATTTTTCATACTGAATAAAAACATGCTCAGCACAAACTTGTGTATTTTTAAATACCTGTCTGTAGTTTTAAATTCTTTATTCAAGAGAAAAAAATATCATTAATTTAAAGCAGGAGTGGGAAAAGATCAAAGTACTGTTTTCAACAAAAGATTCTATTACTGTGAGCTCACTAGTTTTTGCCTAAGCAGTGTCATAGCAGTTAGCAAAGAACATAACCTTCAAAGAGGCATTATCTTGTATGACAGGGTGGGGCCTGAGTTACAAAGGCTAATCTGCTTTTAAGGATGGCTTTGTTACATTGGTTATTTTTACTAGACAGCAGCTCCTGTGGTATGTGGTCGTCTTTCTTTATTTGCAATCAAAGCACTCCTAAGAGAACAGCATCACTCAGAAAAGGCATTCTGCCCAAGTTCACTGTTCCTTATAGCTCCATGTAGTCTATATATGTCATTTACTGGGCTAATAAAAATAAAGATTGTGTTTCTTGTGGTGTCACAGCTAAAGGCGTAAAATCCACTTGTTTCTGTTGTTTTTTGTTGTTTTTTTTTTTCTTGAGTGCATTGAATTGTGCAGCAGTGAAAGTAGTGGCACCTCTTAAAGCTTGCTTGACGCTTTCAGGATAAGATCCTTTGCCAGCAGACTCATGTACACTGAAGCTTTCCAGCTTGGTTTCATAAGCTTTGTGCTCCAGAATCTGATACAGGACTTCCATAAGAATTGATCTCATGGTATCCAAATGATATGCTTACCATAGTGGAACTGTTTCTTTAGGTACTCACAGGGCTCAGAGGGGAAAAGAAGAGTTAGAAGGCCTTTGACTTAGGATTCAGTGGCCAGGGAATGAATAATTACATATTTATGTTAATTTTCTTGCAGATGGCATCTTTTATTGAATAACAGCCCCCTTCATAACAAAGGCTGGACAGCTCTGCGTAGTGAATGAAATGCTATTTTGTAGATCAAATACCATCATGTTTGTAGAGAATTAGATGGAAGAATGCGGGAGATGAATGAGGTTGGTTTTCACTATTAAAGTAATTGAGGGTTGCCGTGATAGTTGGTTTAAATCCCTGTTTCTTGCTGCAGTGGTTTGACCACTGCTAGATACCCAGCTACCCCTCCTCAGTAGGACTGGGGGACAGAATAAGATGACAAAGCTGTTGGGTCAAAATAAATACAAGGCACAGCATATTCAACTTGGAGAAAATAAGTTTAATTTATTGCCAATTAAAATAGATATGGACTGTGAGAAAGAAAACACCTTCTTCCCACCCCTTTTTCTGGTTCAGCTTCATGCTTTTTCCTGCCTTTTCCTGTCCAAGTCCCCCAGGATGGTGAGGAATGATGATATTTTATAACAGTGCAGACTGCAGGGCACTTTCTGCTGCCATGCCTGGAGCATCTCCACCCACTCCTCTGACCCTGGTGTTCACTGAATTGTTCCTTACATTCTGTTTTCCCCACTCCTCACTGCTGTTCAATGGTTTCCCTTTTTCCCAGACAGCTCAGCTGTGTCCTGGGATGGGTACATTGCAGAGATTGCAGCGTCCCAGTGCTCAGCACAGGCCAAGCCTGAAGCTACCAAACCTTACCACAGGCACCCAAAACATTGGCACAAAACTTCTGCTTTATACTGCAAATACTCAAAATAATAATAATAATTAAAAAAAAAAAATTAAACCAGACTTTTAAATAAAAGTTTTCAGTAGAACTGAATATGTGCTGGTGGGTTTTTTTGTTTGTTTTTTGTTGTTGTTTTTTTCCTAATAGCTGGATTTTCTGAAGTGCAGCTTAATGCTTACAGCTGCAACTGAAATCATGGAGACTGTTCTTTGAATATACTCATGGCTATAAAAAAGGTAAGTGCTTTGAGCACCTCATATTCTGAATATTTAAGTTGGCAATTAAAATTATTGAAAACTTCTGGCAAATTTAGCTTTTCTGTCATCGTAATACAGTGTTCAGCATTAAAGAGAGATAATTCTATAATATACCACTGCTGGTAGCCGTGAAGCAGCAGTTAATAAAGCTTTAGAAATACTGAGCTATAACTTCGTCAGAAGGAAATGGTCTCAAGGAAATTAATACTGTTGTGCTCAGCATAGTTCTGTCATTAACCTGTATACTAGAGACCATTATGTGAATTACAAGCCCTATGAATAACTTGCAATTTATTGAATAAGATGTGAGTCCTGTGGAAAAGAAAAAAGAATACAGTTATGTAATAATACCGTAATAGTGCACAGAGAAAATAGAGCTGAATTAGGATAATGTGAATGCTATCATGTAGTGTTAGTCAGTGTTTGATTGATGAATTAATTGACTTCTCAGTTTCATCTTTTATTGTGTGTTATAAAAAGCTCTTGCAGACTGCAAGGACGTATGGAGATTTGGTCTGTGTTTTGTTTCCCTTTCCCAGAGATGCTGCTTAACTATTTGTCGTACAGGTCAGGCCATTAAATCATCACAACTCCACCGAAAAAAGAAGTGCCATTTTTAAGTGGTTAAGAATTTGGATATTTCACTGTGTCTCAGTAACCTATGTTAACCAAACTGTAGCAAGCTAGTTAACCCAACTATTTGAAACAACATGTCCGAGGGCTAGATGAGCAATGCCGTATCTACACATAGTATGTGTAGAAACAGCACATCTTTGCATACACGGCAATATTAATGGTCCAGCCACTTTTTAGCAGTTGTCAGCTTCATTTTGCATACCCTATCACATGTACCTCTGATTGTGTTAAATATGCAAGTTGGCAAACTGCCGTTTTGTTTGACAAACTTTAGGCAAATTCAGACTTCAGTGCAGTGGTTGTCTTTAAAGCAAAGTAAGTAAGAAATGGACCTTGTATTATAACAGAATTATATTGGGAGATGAGTAGTTCAAGGAATCATTTTATAAAAGAAGACCTGTGGGATAATCTCTCACCTAACTGGTTTAGTAGGCTTCCTGTTAAGCTGAACAGCAGCAGAATTAGGAAGCTCTGTAGTGTTTATACACACAGTTTAAAATGATCTTGTATAACAATTTAAAAAGCAACCTTAAAGTCAGTATTTGGTTCATCAAAAGTAACTGCAGGAAGTTTGTTAGCTCAGAAATTTACACTATATATGCAAGGTAAAGAGCTTAACGTATTGCTTTGTGAGATCTGCTTGTTTACGGTCAGGTCTTCATCTAGAGGTTAGACTACATATGGCATGGAGCCAAAGCTTTACACAGATTCTTCAGTCAAGTAAAACTGAGGGCCCCGTCTTTAGTTACACGCCATTGAAGTCAGAGATAGTATACTGACGAAATCTAAAGAGTAACAAAGTCAAAATGAACCAGAATTAAAAATAAACAAAACCCACCATGAACAAAACCCAACGTAATTACCTTTGCTAACTACTCTGTTTCCCAGCATTAGGGGAAAAAAAAAGAAAAAAAAGAAAAAAAACAACAGAGAGAAGAAATGCATTTTATTTCTGTTATGATGCGGTGATTCTTGATATCTTCTACAGGCCTTCTTGAATTTCCATCTTTTGATTAGGAACCTAATCCATTAGCTGTATCTCCTCTGCAGGCTCTTCACAGTGAGCGCAGAGCAGTTATGCAAAAATGCTTCACTTAACAGTCATTGCTGTGACACGTACAGCTCCCAGACTATAGATAACAAAAGTTTTGACTTCAGGCTGTGCTAGTTACACACAATCTGTTTTATGACCTTCTTTGTAGGCTTAATTCACTAATTCTGTCATTGTCATAGGGATAGTGGTGGGAGAGCCAGCACTCCTACACTGAATATGAAGCTATTATTTCTAGAAGGTATCTCACATTAATTAGGAGATAGGACTGAGTGGCAGGATAAAGAAATAGAAATGCAAAAAATGAAGCTAGAGGTCCTGGTCAATTTATATAGAGAAAAAAGAAGTTGGAACCATATGAATTTGCAATTTATTTCATACTTGTTATCTAATATAGACTTTTACTGCAGAATGGGCACGAGTATTCTTGATCAAGAAAACTCTTCTCATTGTAAGCACTGAGTGTTTAGCCTGCCTGCTGAAAATACGTGCTTCATAATCAAGGCTGTAGACAACGAGAAGCAAAGGAGAATCGTAGGTTTTCCAGTCAACCTGATACACATAAATAGCTGTGATGAACAGCATAGGAGAGAGAGAATATGAGGCATTTCTGTACTTCACTGTTTTCTTTGTTAGTTAGACACGAAGCACAATAAGTTGACCTGTGTACTGACCGTACTTTTGCTGTGCTTAGGCATACTTTTAGTAACTGCTTTAGCTGACCATTGGTCTGAGCATGTCCCATTCATTCTTTTGAAGCTTTGTGCCTTGGGAAATTGACTCATATCCTGCCATTCACGGGAGGAGAGATTGATTAAGGAGGTATGATCTGTGAAATATTTGTTATTTTAAGGTCCATTACAGTCGTTAGCAAGACCTGTTTCCTTTGAGATAGTCAAAAATCATAGAATCTTAGAATAGCTTGGGTTGGAAAGAACCTTCAAAATCATTTAGTTTCAATCCCTCTGCCTTGGGCAGAGGTGCCAACAACTAAATGCAAACTGATTTTCAACACCTCCAGGGATGAGACGTAAAATTTAAGAACTATTATTTAAAAAAAAAAAAAAAAAGAAAAAAAAGAAAAGATTATGCTCAAGTTCATCGGTGAAATAAAAATGATGTTATAGATTGAGTGAATGGAATGGATTTCAGTCTGTAGCTCTGCCTGGAAACAACAATTTAGAGTGCTGATATTAGGTAGTTCAGTGATCAAGCAGGGGTCAGGCAATCTGGTGAGTTCTTCTGTGGAGCGTATGGTCAATGATTTCCAGTAACTATTAGTTGTATGATACAACATCAGAATAATAATAGAATCTTTCATGCCAGACAGGCAAGCCCTTCAAACCTATGAAACAGGAAGTGGAAAGTTGAAAAGTTGTATTTTAATGAGCACTTCCAAGGTCAGCATCTCAGGTATGATCTTTAAAGTATCTAGCAACATTGGAATTGCCTGCAATTTATAGAAAGGAAGCCTTTTAAGGTTATCAACTTCTATACATTTTGGTTTTGCAAATGTAAAGGTGATTTATGAATACAGTTCCTTGTATTTTGATGGTTATTTCTTGTATTAATCCAAGTGAGATAATGCATCTAAAGTCTGTTAATCTTATTTGTTGTTGTGGTTTTTTTAACCCCTTTGCAATAATTCTCAATTTTAATAACATTTTGTGTTGCATCTGACCCTTTGCTATCTAGTACAGAATTCATAGAGCACTCGCTATTAATAGTGGATTCAATCAATTTCTAAGTGCATACATTTCCTGTAGGTGCTGATCTAATTGCAATCATAGAAGACATTATAGAAATGTCGTAAAAAGGGGAGAATTGTGTAAGTTAGAATCCCAGAGACAATGAATAAACATGTAGATGATTCTTCTAAGTCCTTTTTGATTTAAGGTTTATTAATCTATATTAATTCATGTAAGTATAACTAATCAAATGCAAATTTAAGTTGTCCCCCGAGATGTTGTTTGCGCACATCTCTTCAAAGAGAGGACACTTTCCTCAACCAAACCTGTTACAGAAAAAAGTTTGCTTTTATAACAGTTCTCCTCTTTAAATATGGATTTAATATATGTGTCCTGAGTGCATAGATAGACTTTAATGGCCTTGATCCACAGGAAGCTGGGGCCTCTACCTAGCCTCTGCCCATAGACACTGGGGCTCTGTTTAAGCTCAATCCTTACCATTCAGTCCTCATTTGATCTGTATCAGAGCTGCCTCGGTCTCCAGTGCAGTGTTCACCTGCAGTGGTATTTAATATGTGCAACTGGGGTGGTTCCTGTCAGCCCGAATCTCTAAATTCTTATCCATATTCTAACCAAACACCTTGGTGCAGCTTGGTATAATTTCTTTCAAGTGTAGATCAATATTTAATATGTGCCCAGTGCTAATTAAAATTAGTAACACGATACTATTTTCTCATTACCTGTCTGCTGCCCAGTTGAAACAGGGCTGTGGGAAATATTCTAGAAGCATTTAGAGAAGCAGTATTTACCATAAAATAAACGTTTTTTAGGTAAAATAATATTGTTCAGGTTGAGCAGCATTTTCTGTATCACGGTATTTATATGTACTGTTTAGACAGTTGAGTTGTATAGGATTAATTCAGGTGCTGAAAAAAAATTCCATGTTAAAATAAAGAAATTTAGAAAAAATATATATATAATAATAATAAACTTGTGGATTTTAGTGAAAATACTTTAAGATTTTTTTAAGATCCAGTTTAAAAAAAAAAAAAATCATAACAACTGATTGTCACTCCTACAAAATGAGGAGAAATGCAGTTTATGAAGACTGAATTTATGTTAAGAAGTGATTTAAATCAATACAAAATATTCATCTTCTATTACAGTTCTGTAAACCTTCTTGCAGTTTTCTAAGTCCTTTACTACCCGTTCCAGACAAAAATGGAGGACAGTCAGCTTACTTTGATAGAATGGTTCACATTTCTGAGTTGTCTTCTAGAAATTCAAAAACGTTGACATGATGAAACAGATTCCAGATAGTGGGGTTGTCCATTTCTGGACTCAAAAGAATTATTGTTACTCTCCAGTGTACTTTACCAAAAATGAGAAGAAAAGCTGCTTTTCTTTGAATCGGTGTTAGGAGTCACCACTGGTGACTGGTCTTAATGTGCTCACACAAACACAATTCTTGTTCTTCCTTGTCTCTCTTGCCCCTGAATGGTGATTTTTTTCAGGTTGCAAAAGTGATGAACTGCATTGTTAGTTAGTAAGTAAGAAAAGTATCATAGTGTTTGCTTTAAAACTAGTGGAAAATAGCTTGGTCTTGGATGGAGTCTCATGAATGAAGCTGAAGTGAAAATGCAAATCTTCATGGAAGATTTTTCTACCTATGAGCTGTTTTCTGTAGGTTTTACCTGCAATCAGAGTATTCTAATATTCACTTTCAAGAGCTATGTAATAGCTGTTGAATGTATTATGTTCCCAAACGATACCTATTTTCTTGCTGAAGTTACCAGATGCATTATTACACATTTATACACGCACACTGTACTTTGTTCTTTTAAGCTTGCTCATGGCATAATATTTTGTCTTCAAGACAAGAATGAATTATAGCTTCCAATCTGTCACATGACATACATGTGTGCATGCACATAAAGATGAAAACATGTTCTGTAAAATAGATACCAAGGTGTTGTAGTTTATCCCAGCAAGTGGCTGAGGAGAAAATTGGGCGAATAAAAACAAACAAACACACACGGGTTGAGATAAAACTAATTACTAAAATAGAGAAAACGAAGAGGATAATATGTATGACTGTCTATGTAGCTATATTTATATGGAGATATATATATAAAACAAGTGATGCACAAGCAACTACTCACCACTCCCCGACTGATGCCCAGCTAGGTCCACGAGCAGCAGAAGAGAACAAGATGAACTCCCACCCCCTTCAGTGCTCCTGACACATGATGTCATATGGAATGAAATATCCCTTTTGCTATTTTAAGTCAGCTTTCCTAATTCTATTCTTTCTCAGCTCCTTGGCCCCTTTGCTGAGAATGGCCTTGGGTCTGTACAGCACTGCTTAGCAGCAAGTATAAACATTTTTTATTATAATAATAATTTATAACATTATTATTATTTTTTCTCTAGAACCAAAACATAGCATCATACCAGACACTGGAACTGAGACACGAGGATTCAAAACTTCAAAATGATAGTCCAGCCAAAAAGCATTCAGAAGGAATACTCAGTTCTGTATTTAAGCTTTCATTCCTCTTTCAGTTACACAATGGGCTGCCAAGTGATTGTGTTCTTTGTAGCTATGAGTTGTGTTTCCATTTCTTTCAGATACACTGCTCAGGAGAAACTGACTGCAAAGAGGTAGATAATTCAGTCCTCACTTGTAACACAGATTCAAGTTTAATCACATAAGCAGTCACATTAAAGCTAAGGGCTCTACTTTATAGTTTTGTGATTATTTATTTATTTATTTATTTACTTTTAGAGTAGGGAGGCCTTGGGCAACATCTGACTAAGCAGCTCTTTTCAAAACAGCATGTAGCTGATTCTGAATACCTGCCAGTCTTTATCCATGCTTTATCCATACTTTATCCATACTCATAGAAGGAATAATGTGACACAGGCCAGGAAATAGTGGAATTATTTTAGAATATTTCTCCCCAGTTGACTCACTTTCATGTTCTGTTGCAGCAATGTTCTGCAAATCTCTGTTTGCATTCTATGTTTTTGCCATTATTTGGCTATATCAGTATTATGAGGCTTAGGCAGACTGGTTCTTTATTTCAGTTATCAGTACCTTAAAATAACTGAGCAGGATTAGTTGGCAAGACGATAAGCAAGTTGCTTGTTTTAAGGCTGTACTAGTGATCACTGTTGCTACTGTTGATGAAAACAATGTTGGAAATTATTCAGCAGAACAGTAGGAACCACTCAATATCTTCAAAAGGATACTCCAAAGCTAAGCTGCCCACCAATTTTAAAGGCTATTATCTGTAATAATATATCATGTTATGTGTATAAGGAGAACTTATGAGTAAAAAGTGGCTGTTCCTTTATTTAAAAAAAAAAAAAAAAAAAGTAAAAATCCTTACACACTGTTTTCAGTCGCTGAAAGGGACAGGTTGTAGTCTGGTATCTCTGGTTAAAGAAATTTTGCTTTATTTAGCTTTGGAAAGTGTCAGGGAAGAGGAAGTGATGAAGAAGTGTTTTGTGATTCGTACAGCAAGAAGCCACAGATATTTTCCAGGTGTAAACTGACACTTCAGTAGCAGAATTTCATCCTTTGTTTCTTCTACTCTGGAATATAAGTGATATAATCTAACTAAAAGAGAAAATGAAAACTCTTCTGGTAGATTTATTTACTTAAAACATAAAGAACATTTCAAGCTGAAAATACTTAGGTGTTAAATTAATATCTAGTACTCCTTGTGAAGCACGTAGCTGTGGCACACAAATTTTAATGTTAATAGCTGCTATGAGTTTGAATGTATTGACAGTACAAGTGGTGCACAGGGAAGTACTAACCCAAGTCTATGACATATGCCACGGTAAGAAGTCAAGCCTATTGCTTCCCTGGTCCCACTTCTTAACTCCTAAAACTCTTCTAGATAAGAAGTTTAGAGTTAATAACGTTGGAAGTGTGCTGGTCAAGTGTTGTATAGAAACCGGGCCTGGATTTTCTGTGATCAGATTCCTGCTTACAGCAAATGAAAACAAAAGCACAACTCCATGCATACAGATGAAAGAAACTGCATGAATCAAGTGAGAAGTAATGTAGTCAGTTTTCCTCATGGCCATGAACCTAAATTCCAGGTATGAGAAAGCATTTGCAGACTTGAAAAGTGTTAGTTTACCACACAGCACTCCTTGGGAACTGCATGGAGTAAACATAATGGAGGTTAGTGTCAATAGGAGCCAAGAAAAGAGTGTCAAAATCAACACTAAAAAACAACTATTTACTGGTGTGGGGCATGTTGCAGCTAACTTACTGTCTCCCAACTACTTCTAAGCATTCTGTTTCTTTGTTATTACCACCATGCTCCTTGTGGTTTAGATACTTTCTCTGTGTTCACACGTAACCAGTTTTTTCAGCACCCAGTTGCCGAAGATTTTGAGCTTAGTTACTCATCAGCATGGAAAAATCTGCTCTGGTGTTACTGATTGTACTAACAGGAGATCTCTGTGACATTGTGCCTAAAGGTCTTTGTTGTAATAAACGATGTGAGATGGTGGGAGAGGTAAGCAATTGTCAGCGAGTGGCACCTGTTTAAGCTCTTCAACATAAAGAAAAAAGGTTTGGCTTAGACAGTCAACAGTGCAGAATGGTGAACTGTTTAATGTGCTTTGAGTGCTGGCCAACTTCCATAGTAGGAGATTGCTTCTTCACTAAGAAGTGCAAGTCCTTACATTTATTGTGAAGGTGCTGCTCAAGGAAGTCACACACAGTGAGCATTGATGCAGCTGTAATCAGTGAGAAGCTTTTTTCTCACAAATAAGAGTTAGAATTATTAGATGGGAAGATGTAATTGCTTCTCAAGTGAACAGGGCTACATACTCTTTTCCAGCCATAAATATAGTAGGTACCTATTGCATATCAGCACATATACGTGAACTCAGATCATAAAATCAAGAGTCATGATTGACTCCTGTTTTATTGTGTCCTATCATCCAAGTGCTATGGGGTACCACTACAGGACAATTTTTTGAGCAGTTATGGAGCATCTGCCTCCTCTTAACCAAAGACTTACACATAAATACGCAGGGAATAGAGTGTAATTTTCCTTGCTGGTATATAGCCATGTCTCTTAAGTACGTTCTCATTAGACAAAGACTGTCTCCATGTATGAAAGCTCGGAAGCATAAGAGCTTTCATTACCTCTTGTACTTCAAGGCTTGGGAGTAAGTGTTCTGCTGTGTTCGGAAAGTGGGGAGAAAAATGAAAGGTACTAAAATAGTATCTGACGTTTTTTGTATCATATGTCCTGGTTGTCCTCCATAATCTTAAGCCTTTTAAGACGAGAAAAAGGGAATCTAAGGCCATTCCAATACTTCGAAAACTACACAAGCTCCCCCAAAGACTTCTGAAATACTTTTTTATATATCTCCTGCATTATTTCATACAATTTTAAAGTACTGTATTATTTCTGTGTTATGATTGTGTATTTTGTTGTAGCCAGAACATGTGAGGTCTTGCAGAATTTCCTTGGTGGTATTTTCCATATGCTATGAGTCAGAGGTCAGCAAATTTCTATATTCTAAGTATCAAACACTAGAATTTCATAGTAAGAAGCTTCAAATTAAATTAGTATGATTTTATTTAAATACATTAACAAAATAAAGAAAAATGTCACATCCATTCAGCATGTCAGTTCTTTTGCCTATATTGTGGTCGTAATTACCAAGTTAGCCTCTTCTTTATTCCATTGCTAAAAAGCTAGAACACTCAGATCAGATTTGTATCATCTTTTTCCTGCATTCTTGCATTCAAGTATTAACAACAAATAGTTCAGTTTTTATTTCCACATAAGCTGGGATTCCAGGTGTAAAATGTAATTATTTATTTTTAATACTTTAATGCGGTGGCAGCACAATAAAGTGATGCTTTATGATGGAACATAAGAAAAGTAAAATGTTTCTAATCCTTCATTTAAGAACAGGATACCAGTTGTGCTCCATTATTAAAATAGGGACAAGGAATCACAACATTATTTTAATATGCTATCATTGTATAATTTCTTTACCATTCTACACAGAAAATGAGAATTCTCAAAAATAGGATTTCTCTGTACTGCTTTTTTTTTTTTTTTTTTAAGGAAATTTGACTCTTAGAGGAAGTAGCAGTATATTTCCTATGTTTTGGTTGCAGAGCCAAAACAGGAGTATCAAAGACCTCACTTATCTGTATGATAAAGAAATATGAAGTTACTATCCTGTGCAGGAGGGGCTGTCAATTCAGTGCTTTCTGTTCTGACATCTTGATATCTCTAAGCATGGATTTGCAATTGGAGAGACACAGTCAAAACATGTTCTTCACTGACACTTGTTTACTGGAAATGATATTCTTTAGCATGCTAACACTACCTGTAATAAGTGAAGCAGTCTAAACTATTACTCGGTTCAAAGCTGTTCCCACAATTAGGTGGAAGATGGAAAGGTGCCTGGAAAGTATGTCTTGGTACAGCTGAAAATTAGCTGCAGTTTAAGTAGATCTCTTATAGTTTTATTTTAAATAACTGGTTCTAATGATGGGAGAATAGACAGGTAAGATAACTTTTTCTTAGTGGGCACATACATAAATGAACACATGAAAACTTGTGAAACTGTACAGTCAGTACATCTGTGTCTAGGATGCATCTGACTCAGGTGTTGGTGAATACAATTAATATGCTAGTAATTAATCAAGTTATTGTTTTTAATATACATTATAGTTTAATATATCTCCATGTCTTGAGTGTGAAAGGATCTCTTCTTCACCACCACGAAAGTATTGTTGTAAGAATTATATGATCATTGACTATTCTAAGAACTTTTTCCATATTTTTCCTGCTTTAGAAATCAGTAATAAAACACCACTATGAAAAGTGTCAGATAAGATCGTTTTCCATTCAGAATTACGATAAGTCCTACTGCAATCATCAAGGCTTCTTTATATTCATTGGCCTCTGAACATCCTTTCTGACTCTTTTTCCTTTAGTCTGATAAGATGACATGGAAATAAGTCAATGAATGCAGAAAATCATCAGTGTGGGTGGAGTAACATTGCATTTACTTTTGCACAGCTCTCCATCTGGTGAATATTTTCATGGGTTTAGTGCAGAAAAGGAAAAGTACTGCATAGTCATGATCTGATTTTCAGTGTCTCATCTTATTCATTTGATTTCTTATTCTACTTTAATTCAAAGTTTATTAAGAATTCTTGAGAAGAGTTTCTCCACAAAGCTTGCTTCCCTGTTTCTGGAAACTAAAGACTAAAACCTTAAGTGGCCGAGAGTTGCATTTGCTTATTATAAACTGGCTTCAAAGACTTTACTTTCTCAGAGGCATTTTAGGACTATTACTTGCCTTGAATATTTATCAAATGTATTTGATTCTTATTCTTTATCGATGTGACATACGTATCTTATCAAACAATGTGACAAGAGTATCTCTTGTAGCAGTTAGGCATAGCTGTGGGAAGAGGATTGACTCTCAGATTCTTATTAAGTCATGATCAGCAACAAAAAAGCTAGATTTAACCACAGTCATATCTTGCATTTTGACTGATATCATTTCGTAAAGAATTTTATCCCTTCAGTGCTTCTGTTCAGTATTCATTAATCTTCATATTTAAAAATAAGGTTAGATGAACATATGCAGACAGTACTTTACCAGAGACAGTTATTGTTTTTCTTGCAGAACTATTTTTAATATATATTGTGTGGAATTTAAAGTGACCCAGCTTAAATCTTAAACATATATTAATGTTGATGTTGATTTTTATCAGTGATGTAGTATAGAAGCAAATGTATTCTATTTCCTTTCACATTAAAAAAGTCTTAAGCTCAGTTCAGGTGGCTATGCTTGTTTTCTCCTATTTGATCGTTGTAATACTCTGGTTTCTTAGTGCTTTCTTTTTGCTGTTTGGCTTTTCTTTATTCTTATCTTAATGCATCCCTTTTACAAGATTACCTATGTCAGGAAGACATCCTTTACAACTCTTCGCATTCTTACTCCCTGACCTTTTATTTTTGATGCACTGTAGTTAAAAGTTTCCTGTTTAATCTTACCCTGGGCTGCAATCTGCATTTCATTGCTACCTGTACTGTGTTCGTTTTTCAAACTTGCAGATTCATCCTGTGTTCTTTCTCCTCCTAAGTGATGTGTCATATCTTACATATGCATCTTCTTTTAGTTTTGATTATTTTTTAGTTCATTCTTCTCCATCCAAGTCTCCTTCTTTGTGTATACCAGGTTGCATGAAACCTCCAGATATCAAATTGTTTTTCTTCCATTTCCTCTGTTGCTCCGCTTTAAAGAAAAAATACCTTAGTGTACTTCTGTGAGTGCAGAAAATAAATTATATCCAAAAAGAAATGATTTTCCATAATTACAAGCAGGTAGAAACCACTAACAAGCAAACTGTATATGGAGTGACATGATCCTGAGTTGTTTTTAAGTCAGTGGTTTAAAGATTTTATCTAAGAAATGTGTGTGTGTGTGTGTGTATAGTCATTTAATTGGTCTTCCCTCTACTACCTGGAAAAACCTGAAAAATTTCAGTGTTCATAAACTCAATCATTATCACAGAAATTACAGTAAACTTCCAGGTTTGGTATTCAGAGTGGTAAAATACTATGATTTTATTTTGGTAACTTATAACTAAAGTAATGCAAAACAAACCTAGAACTTTAAAGTAGGAATCCAAGCAAACAAAGATAAAAGCTAAGAAAAAGTAGGACTTGACTGAAATGGGCAGAATGAATAGCATTCTTTTTACATCATTTTTCATTTTAATGCACATACATTTTATAGAATGAAAATTTCATGTCAGTGATCAGGGCTGGCTGGAGAAATATTTACAATTACTGACATGGATTTTAAAGCTTCACTAAGCTTGGAAAAAAAAAAGTGTTAGAAAGTTTTTCAAAGTTTCTACCTTGGAAGTGGTGTTTTAATTCCTCTAGCAATAGTTTTTGAAACTGACACGATCCCCAGATTTGAAGAGGGCTGAACTGAATGCAGTGGCAAAATAAAGAAACAGTTCTTCAGGAAAATGAGAAGTGCTGTGGCCTTCATTCATGACTTCTGCAGTCTTTCAGGCATGTCCCTTTCTTTTTCCTCCACCTAGTTTTTTAGACTTTTCTTTGGAGGAGAGTTAGACCATTGAAATTTCAAGTTCCTACCCCGTATATTAGCGAGCACTTTATACTTCTTTATCATGAAAACATCATGAGAAAAATTACTATTTCATAGACAATTGCACAGGTTGGATCAACTCTTGGCACCATGGACTTGGAACTGAAGATATAAAGAAATATTGGGTTACCAAAGTAGGACAGCACGTTATATATACAACAGCACTGCAGGCTTAGATTCCTTCTCAAAGGAAATCTTGAGACATACGTTCCTTTTGGGTTTTGAATGAATTGCAGTGACTTGAAAGATGCAATGAATAAGATGACTGCAGGCAAGGAATGGTTCAGGCAAGAGACCAAACTGAGTGCAAAGGACAAAGTAGAGGGAAAGAGAAGACAGATCAAAGCTTGACATGTGACAGACTTCTTGAAAGTATTCTAATAAAAAAAAAAAAAAGAAAGAAAGAAAGAAAGAAAGAAAGAAAAAACACCAAACAACAACAACAAAAATCTCAGTCATCTCAACTGTTTGTAAAATTGCCAGGAAGAAAGCAGCTATTATTGCCACAAAATTGATTATGTTAGTTTAGCACTTCTGTTTATCCTTGGAATATTACACAGGTGTGTTGTAAGTTTTGGAAATGATGGTTGTTTAGTGTGGCTGACATCTGTTCCACACGAACAATGAATTTTCCTTTGAAAGAAGTGGATGAGAGAAATAGATCAGGAATGTGAGACAAGTATAAGTGATTAGAATCAGATTACTTGCATTGATTGTTACCTACATTTTAGTTGTGCTACGGAGAGGGATTTGGAAATTTATTCCACGTGAAAGATGATTTAATTCATAGTGAAGTTGGTAAAACAAGCCATTGATTTCCATATGACAAAAATTAATCTTTCCCAGTGCATTCAACATGAAAATATTCCAACCAGTATTGCCCACAGTACTTTTGTTTAGCAGACAAGATCTATTTCCTGTAAGAGAAGATATTATGCTGATAGTCCTCTCAGATTCCAGTATGGTAATCATGAACATTCTTAAAAAACACTTATATTCGAATAAAATGGTGCTTATTATTTACATAATGCTCTTTCTTTCTTCTTTTATAAGAGTTAACTAATGGGTATTTTAAGTCAAGAGCAAATGCTGTAGTTTCAGATGCAGCTACAGGGATTCCCTTAAATTGGAGATTCCAGAATACTAGCCGCAGTATGGCAATTTAATGTTGTTGGCTGATAATTGCTCAGACTGGAACCTTAGTGAGTTAATCAGATTTCTCTCTCACTTCTGCCCATTTGCTTTAATTAAATTGTCAGCTGAAACCTGCTTTAGATAGTATACAGATTATATAAATGTATACTAAACAATGAGGCGTTACAAATCAGAGTCCTTTAGCGTAGGAAATAACAGAGAGTAAATCCTGCAGTCTGCAAGCATCTATTTGTGAGAAAGGAAACCTCTGATTTCGTGCAGACGTGGAGGATTCCCCTGCTTCCCTAAGTTTCATGCTTGTAGCTTTTGAAATACACAGCAGACTGAAAAAGCCCTCAACCTGATGAGTAGTGGTAAGACTTTTGCGACGAGTGAAGTCTTCATAGCATTTTCTTTTTCCCACTGGCATCCTGCCTGGTCCTAATTGGAAGAAACTGCCTTGCTGTGCTGCACTGAGGCAGAGTAGGCTACATCAGCTGTAAGCCACCCCTCAGAGAAGAATATCAAATCTTTCCTTGAACATGTTTCAACAATTACACATATCACTGCGTATTTATTTTTGTAAGAAAATCTCTTATCCCAGAGGTACTGCAAGTACTATGGTTTGCAGAGATAGCCACATTAAATACGTAGTTTTCATAGAACAAATGAATAAACAGCTGCTTCCAGCAAGGGATCGTAGCAGTTTTGTTACTGGACTTCTACCCAAGGGCTCTTCTTTGTGCATGAATATATATTCAGACACAAACACATATTGTAAGAAACACATAAAATACATACCTATACACAATTTTTATGTCAATATTATCTGTTGTAAATGAGCTATTTTGTAAGCAAAATACCAACTTTTTGAACTGTGTTTGGAATTGCAGATTTCATCAGTAAAATTCTGAGTTCTGTGTTTATGAAAGTGAAGGAAATAGTAGATAACAAAAATCATACAAGATCATATGCCAAGTTAAAAGTGTTGTTCAGTGTCCCTACGGAGGTTATATTTGGAAATAACAGAGGAATTATGCACAAGTGGTTTAGGAATTGAATATAACTATGGATACATATGTTTGTCAACTTGTGATTATTCATGCTCAGGTGTAGTAGCTAACATGCAATGCTGTACGTTCCAGCAGAATTCACAATATTTAAGAAAAGCCAAAATTTTCTTCTTTTCTGAGTACCACCATCATCATTTCTCGCATTATAGCTCAAAAAGTTTTAAATAGCAGTAGCTGCTCTTAACTATCTCTTTAATACAAAAATGTTTATCATACTTTCTCCCTAAGAGAGAAAATTTTATCACAGGAAACAGAAATAATTTTCACTTATCTCCTAATGTGTTTTAAACTTGTTCACCACTTTACACTGAATGAGCGTTCAGTGAAAGAGAACAGAAGTACAATTAAATACAAAAGAGATCAAGAAAAACAAGCAAAGAGAAATGCTGGTTGGAGCATATCACGCCACGGAAGAAGCTCTGATCAGACAGAAGTTTAGTCTCAAACAGTGTTAGTATGCAGATGAGAAATAATGTTTTCAATTTGTTAATTATATTATATGTTGAACCAGTATTATCTCCACTACTGTCATCTGTGCACAGGTAATATTACCTGCTACAGAAGTAGGTTTTCTTCCCTGGCAAATATTGTCTTCTTTAAAATGCTTTCTCCAGCAGTAAGAATATGATTATTTGAACACAAGAAGTGAAAAATTACCTGTTTCTCCGTAATCAGTAGCTCTTATTAGGTTCTTAATTAACTGCTATAAACCAAGATATTCCTTAACAACTTTCTAAAAGTTCTGACATCTGTATCCCAACTACTTCTAGAAATATAGATTAGTCTGGAGTGGTGGTTTATCTGTCAAATCTTTTTCAGTGGAAAAACTAGATTGTTTTTTCACGCACTAGTAAACCAAACTCAGCGTGTCTTATCTATACACAGCACTTACAAAGATATAAAAAAAAAAACACACATTCTGTTCAGATAGTGCTAAACCTTTAGATTGATAACAGAAAAGTGTCTCTAATGAGATTTCTGCTGAAAGGGAAGTCCCATCATTGCTATCCAGACGTCGGTTTGATACTAGACCAGCAATATGACAATATTGCAAGTGCATCAACACAAAATTTTTAAAAACACGTTCTTTATGTTAATTAAGAAGAAACTGGGAGTGGAGGGTTATACTACCTGTGAATGTGAATTATGCTGTAACATACATCTAACTAGGCCTTCTTTTCATTTAGAAATGAAACAGTGGCTTCATTGCCTGGTAGTTGGGACAGCTTCCTTAGGATTGTGAACAAGATGAAAATGTTTGCCTCTAGCAAATCTATTTCTGTGACTCAAAAACACAACTTTCACATGGGTGGTATATATTCACATGTACCATAGTAAATATTCTATACAGTTGGAAAAAAATACTACAACATCCTTTTTGCAAAGTTTATTTTTTTCTTTTTGAATCCAATACCATGTTCATTAAACCTGAAACAAATTTACTGATAGAAAAAGTAAGATTTATTTCAGCTTGCCCTAATTTGTTTACTTTTCTGCTGTTTTTGTCTGTTAAACAAAAGGAGAGTAGCTTTCACTCAGCTTTGAAAATCACTGTGATTTGACAAGGTCCAGATTTTCTTCAGATTGACTAAATTTTCATTCTTGTAACAGCTGGAAGCAACTACACTTTGTCATTTAGTTGGCTAAATGGCTGTTGTTCAAGAAGTCTCTAAAGTAAGTAGAATTTTTATGGAAGAAACTGAAAAAAATCACCAGTCACTCATGGAAGTAAAAAAAAAAAAAAAGTTTGTATCTCATTTCCATAGTGTAGTACAGTTCAGCATGTCAAAAATCTGAGTAAGGAAGTAGGGAAACAAACAAAGCGTCAAATACTTTCCCTAGTTGACATTACAAGATGAATATCTTATTTTTTTTCCCCGACCAACAAAAAATGAGTTGGGACCTGAATGGCATTGCTCTCCTTACTTTGAATTTTGAGAAGGCTTTCCTATGCTCCTTCTCAAAACTCATACATATGTTCTCTGCTAGGCTTCAAGGACTACACATATTCACAGGTGAGATTATGTGGTTTTGGATTGGGAGCATAGATCTTCGGCAGGTAGTCTTAAGGTGCTTCTTGGTAGTTGGCTCAACTAGGTCTGTTGAAAGAGATATTCAATTGTCAACACGGCTAGTTGTCTGAAAGTAAAATGGAATGGGCACTGTGATTATACAGTTAATTACTGTAGAGTACTATTCCTTTTCATCAGGAAATTCCTTAAACCTGTTGATCTCTTAATTTCCAAGGAAAAATTACCTTAAGGTCCCAGTCCAAAGATTTCACCAACTCCAGTAGAAGGCCACCATAAATATTGAGTCATTACCTTTTTTGTCTTAATGAGATGAATCATAAGGAAAAAGCCAGGTTAATGTTCCAGGGAGCTTAATTAGAATCAGGTGAAAACTTGAAAAGGCAGCTAATATGATTTCAGGCAGACCTTACATGGAAAGCTTTAATTAAGAAGACTGATGGCCTTTTACTGAAGTCTCTTCAAGAGTGTACAGAGTCCCATTTAATTTCTCCATGTCTGGTAGAAAAAAGTACTTAAAATTCCAGTTTGTTAGTGAATAAAACAATAACAGTGTCACTGTGGCTAGAACAGACTGTAGAGTGACCTATTTCTCAAGAATATCTGCAGAAACACAGTGTCACAGAAGGGCATGGAATAAAGTACGATTAAATAGCAATTCAGTACAAAGTTTACTGATAATTGAAATATTCAGAATGTTACAAATATTTCAATACAATTGCAGTGCAAACAGTTGAATAGCATATTATAAAAGTATTTTATAGCTAGAATTGCTGTGTTTTTTTTGTTTGTTTTTCTTTTTGTTTTGTTTTTTGAAGTTAGCAATACACGATCTCACGTGGAATTCATTTATTCATCTTAAAAATCCGTATCAACTTTACATTTATCACTTCAGTCAACTTTTTGGGGAGGAAGAAAGGAAAAATGGGGGAGATATTTCTTGGATTTCCCCCCTGCCCAGTAAGAACAATAAGGTATATGAAGTATTTTAGCTGCAGGGTGTATATTTGGAGAAAGTGTTTCCTGCAGAGTTCTTCTGTCTTTCTTGTAAATTAACTGCAAAAAAAAATACATGGTCAAGCTACAGTATGACATTTAGTTTTCTAATCTGTTTAATGCCATGGTTTGCACATGATGTGTTCTGGTGTGCTTTTATGTTTTTGATACTAAAAAAACACATTAGAGTTGCAGTAGGAATTCTTTTCACAGACAATATAACTTGTAACAAATTATGTATTTCAGAAGAAATACAACAGAAGACCTAACCTTTTATCACGGTCCCTCCTATCTTTTTTGGCTAATGTAATGTATGAGCACCATTTTGAACACATGCACATGCTCCATTTCCTAGCAATTGCACTAATGCATGTTTTAATATCTTCAGACTAAAAAAAAAAGTTAGTATTTGAATGATCTGAAGTAGTAGCTTGACAATTTTTGTAATCAATAATTATGTACGTGTGTACCTGTGTGTAGGTATATATACTTGCACATTTCAACTCTCTGTTTTTCTAAGGTAGAAGTATTGTCTTGTGTTTTGGCTTTATCAGAAAACAATTAAGCATGCTGTTTTTAAATCTTGCACTCATTCATACAAAAGATTTGATAAAAGGAAGGTAAATGACTTGCTATGTTCCATCTCTATCATATCTATTTCAGACTACTCTTACCCCAGTAGAGATGCTGGATTTCTTGAAGCAGCACCAGTAGATTGTATCTAGCTTTCTGTAGCAAGTATTTCAAAGCTACTGCAAAGTGTTTGTTTCTTGAAGGAAACTTACATTTTTGCTGTAAAATAATTTATTTCCTCTACTTTTATAGAGGATGAACTCTTTCTTGGATTGTTTTATCTATCTAGTTGTGAGTCCATGTGAATAAGAGCAAGTCCAGTGGAGAGCCACGTGGATGCTTAAGGGGCTGGAGCACATAATGTATGAAGGAAAGCAGAGGGAGCTGTGGCTTTTTAGCTAATGGGAAGAGTATTTCACTGCAGTAATTCAGATCAACAGAGTATATGTTTCTTCAGTGAGGATTTTTATTGTAATTCTATGCAGTGTTTTGTGAGTTGTCTATTGCAGAAATCCGGAGATTTGCTGTTCCCTTTATGACATAAGCTTTGCATTTAAAAAAAAAAAAAAAACGCCTTCTTTCTTTTTTTATGTCTTTTATCTACTGCACATATTTTTCATCCCCCTCAATTGCTTTCTATGTGTATAGAGCATTCATCAACTAAAACTCTCTGCTGTTTTTGCATTCTGCCTTCTCAAAATATAAATTTTATCTCCTTAATTTCTAACATCCACAATTGTAGTCTACATGGGACAACTCCCACCTACCAATTTAAATTAGAACCAGTGAACTAAGAAATGTTGCAAGGTGTAAAACTAATAATTTAAGGAAAAGTACAGCCATAGATATATATTTGGGGTTCTGAAATAATCAAAGATACGCATGCATTATTGAGTTGCAAAGTTCTTCTCCATGGCCTCTGGCAACCCAGTCTGGTATCAAGAGCACCTTGACAGTATTTCATCTAAATGTTTTTCTACAGTAATTTATCTTCAGACAATTCAAAGAAACCCAGAAAGGTAGCACTTGTGTGACCACTGTTTTTGGGAAATAAAAGATTTTTGTTTTTATTCTGATGAGTTTTCTCTCTCTGGATAAGAAACTGTGAAATCAAAATAGACAAAATAAATAGGTTAAATAAAATCTAAACTGTTAGGGTAAAACACTACATGAATAAACTCTGCCAAAAGTGCCGAGAGGGGAAAAAGTTTAGATGTGACAACTGCTAGTGATAAGCACAGACCCCTTCTAGTGAGGAGAACTGTACACAAGGAGCCCTGACTCTAAAATAAAAAAAAAAAAAACATGTTGAGGCAGGTTACGTTAAACTTTATTATGTCTTTAATTACTGGTTAGGCATAGTACTGTGAAATAAAGCCAATGATATTTGAAATGGCCGTCGCTTTACGTATTTTTTTTTTCTCTATCTACGATTAAAGAATTCCCCATATCTTCACAGTTTCCAAATCACTAATCAGCATAACTGTTTCTCCTACAATTTCCCCTAATTAGGAGATTCATTAGTCAGATCTCACCTAACTAAAAAAGTTTATTTTGTCTGTGGCTTCTTTCAAGTTTGTCAAGGCTGTGTCTTGCCTTGGCACTGCCCTTTTCAAAAGAGTTAGCCAAAGCAATGTTTGTGCCAGAGGCATAGCCTTATCTAGACTAATTTTGGATAACTGAAAGGTCATAGCCACAAAGAAACAGCAGGTACAATTACTGCCTCAGTAGAAGGGTGCAACAAATACGTAGGAATACCCAACAGAGTTCAGTATTCTTTTGAAGTGGTACACATAAAGTCCTGATCTTAGGAACATAATCGAAAGCAATAATTATGGCCTTTAATTTATCACTGAAATGTTAAAGTAACTCTGACAGAGTAAACATCAGTTCTGACCAAAAAAAAAAAAAAAAAAAAGCAAGGGTCTATAGAAAAGATGAAGCCTTGCAGGGAGTTATTCTTCCACTGCTGGCCAGAAGTCACATCGACAGCTACAGGAGATATTATTATTTCTTCACTTTTTTTTTCCCAGAGTTTGGGAGAAATAAACACAATCTTTTTTGTGTCTGATTCTGGTAATTAACAGAGGACCTAAGCCTTTTAATAAAGCATTAGCAGAGCACAGTACTTCTTTTCCAGCCATTTCATTATTTATACTCCAAGAAGAGACATAATTGGCTGTACTAATTTAATTCAGGTAGCTTTTCATTTCCCTTCTTGTCCTGTTAATGTTGTAAAATAGTGCCCAAAGAAGTAATGCCAGGATGCAGAACAAGGGTTTTCTTCAAACATAAAGCTTCAAAACCTCAGAAATCAAGTAACTTATCGTAGTACCCTTAATTAGTTTTCTTTTCCAAAATATCTCATCATGATCTCGTTTGATTCAAAATGACCTCCTCTCCTCTGGAGCTGTTCAGAGAACTGCCTTTCAGTAAAGCAGATCAGAGAATATTTCAGTTTAGTGGATGCTGTTGAAATTTTGCCATTGCTTCTTCCTCATCGAATATAAAACCTTAGGATTGTTTTTTGTGAAAACAAAATTCCCAAAGTGTTAATTTGTAGATTAAAGGCTTTTATTTTTTTATTTTTTAATTTGGAATGAGTGTTCATGGGTGATATTAGTGATAATGAGACATTCTCTTTCCTTTCTAAAACCAATGCTGGTCATTAGTAACTGCCCATCTGTGTAAAACGGCAATTTCTTGGTTCCATCCCTTTCCAGTGCTATGCTGCTACCTTCTATAAAGAAATTCCTCTCAGAAGCTCATTCTGCATTCTGTTTAGTTGATTGATCTGACTAAAAGTTAAATCAGATTTCTTAATTTCTTTATACACTAAGCATGATAGCATTGAGGCAGTCACTTACATCTCTTCAGTCTTTCCTTAATAAGGATTCGTTTTTGTCTCCTTGATCAGGATAGGCTGTATTTTTGTCCTATATCTGTTTTGTTAATTAATTTGGGCCACTCATAACCACAGTTTGGTACAGGCTGTTTATTTTCTTTCTTTGCACCTTATATTCTGTCATTACTCTCTGATGGAATGGGAAGAGTTTGGGTGCAAAGCATTTTCTGTATTGCACTGCAGAAAAAGAGATTTTGTATCTGTATTATATAATATCTCAGATGAAATGACAGAATAAGTAGAATTACTTTGGTAAATGTGCCAAGTAATACAGAATCTATGATTGTGAGAGAAATCTGGAAATTTGTGACATTTAATGGATCCTCGGCACCTGAAGTAGAGCTCTACCAAGTTTGTTTAAAGTGGCAGTGTGTTGACTGTGCTGGGTATGTCAGCAAAACTTTATGGCTTTGTTGATGTGTTTAGACAATAAAAAGTCCCAGCAGTTAATGCAGATAGAAGCGTTTGCAGATTTGTTAAGCTCAGTATGCCGTGCTGTACCTATTGAGACCTGTCAAAACTGCAGTGTTGGACAAATGGAAATGTTGCAGTTTAAAGATTTTGCAGACCTTTGGTTTCCAAACTTAGTACAGAGTCTTTCTTAGGTGAGAAAGAGAAATCCAGCTACAAATCAAAACATTTTTAAAAAATTAGGTCACTAAAAATGAAATGTAAAATAGCTGAGAGATTTGTGATTTTTCTGAACCCATGCCCTGTGGGATGAATTTGACTTCCAACAGTATACTTGTTAATTGCTGCTGTTGTGATCCAAAGAGCTTCTCAGAGCTTGACACTTACGTATATGGAACATCTGAATTAAATTCCCTCTTGATGAGCAATATCCAGAGATGTCTCAGAACAGCCTTTTAAATTTTCCAAGAGGTAAATACATACATACATACATTCCACAGGTATGTAGCAAGCTTTCTCCTCGCTCATCTTGCTGCAGAGACATGCACTGCCTATAGAGCTAGTGACAGCGCTTTACAAAGTAACAAACTGTATTCCAAATTAATTTCTGTCATCACTGAGATGTCACGTTAGTGTATAAATTTGGATATTAGTGTAAGTTAGGTCAGTTTTTATTTATACGTGCTGGAAAACAGTAAGTAGAATGTAAAGACAAAATTTATGTATCAGTAAATTAACTTGCAAAAAGGTTTCTGTTTCAATTAAATGAGATCATCTTTTTCCTTCAATATATTAATTGCACTAGCAAGTAAAAACTCCCTGGATCTCTCTGGATATCACTTAATAAATTATGGAAGTCTAAGAGAAAGGAAATACAAATATGACCTAACAAGGGCTGTGTTAGCCACCACGGCTGTTTCTTGCCCACTGTGTTAATGTGTGTTTGCTACTTGCCTCTGAGGCCACAAGGTTAAGGTAAAAAATAACCAGAGAAGGGCCCAGACTGAATTTCTGCCCAGTATACAAGCTTTACAGCAGAAAGAAATCTGCACTTTGTATTCCACGTACATACGCATTGCATTTTAGCAGGGTCAGCTTCAGCAAACTACAGACTATTCCTGTGTCAGTGTGTGCCTGGATGGAAAACACATATTGTAATGACTTCAGTCTACCAAAAAAAAGTTAGTATTTAAATGATCTGAAGTAGTCGCTTGACAATTTTTGTAATCAATGATTATGTACGTGTGTACCTGTGTGCAGGTATATATACTTGCACATTTCAACTCTCTGTTTTTCTAAGGTAGAAGTATTGTCTTGTGTTTTGGCTTTGTCAGAAAACAATTAAGCATCCTATTTTTAAATCTTGCACTCATTCATACAAAAGATTTGATAAAAGGAAGGTAAATGACTTGCTATGATGTTCCATCTCTATCATATCTATTTCAGACTACCCTTACCCCAGTAGAGATGCCAGATTTCTTGAAGCAGCACCAGTAGATTGTATCTAGCTTTCTGTAGCAAGTATTTCAAAGCTACTGCAAAGTGTTTGTTTCTTGAAAGGAAACTTGCATTTTTGCTGTAAAATAACTTATTTCCTCTGCTTTTGTAGAGGGTGAACTCTTTCTTGGATTGTTTTATCTATTTTTGAGTCATAGAATCATAGAATCATAGAACCACCAAGGTTGGAAAAGACCTAAAAGATCATCCAGTCCAACCGTTAGTCCACGTGAATAAGAGCAAGTTGCTGTGTGCCTGGATGGAAAACACCTGTAGTTAGTGCTGTCTGCCATTTGTGAGGGAGTCCTAAATGCAGGTTGAAGCATAATCTGCTTCAAGTAAAAGTGAGATTTGTTGACAGCTATGTAAGAAATTTCTCAGACATTTTGGGCAACTGTTTGTTCCCAAATATCAGTTATGTTCCTGTGTTTTAAAATATCTATTTCCAAGAACAGAAACCTCCGTTGAGAATGAGAATACTGGTTGTAGAAACCATGACACATTCATTAGAAAGAGAGGGGGATATATATTGTCATTTTATTATAAAAATTAGATGCTAGTAATGATGAAAATGCAGTGTAACAAAATTAACTTTTTTCCTCTTGTCGAGGTAGCCTTCTATCTTTTTCTTTCTGTCCCTTTCTGTAATAGACTGTTTTCAGATCAGAGACCTGTGTAAGCTTGTGGCTTACATACTATATAACTAGTAGGTATTTAAAATATAAGAAGATTACTGAAGAGAGGTACCATTAGGGCTGATTAATTTGTGTTTGGAACCTGCAAATAACTTGCTGTGCATATTGTGTAAATAAGAACGCTATTGGCATTCTGAGCGCAGTACTCTGATTTGGGGGAGGGATTGTTTGATTTCACAAATTTGGCAATTTCAGTACCACATAATGATCAATAGAAGGTGATAATAACTCTTCCAAACGTAGTAGTTATTAACTGAAATTAGCAGCATGAGGAAAGACTGCAGCTTCACTTCAGCTTACTAGTACTTTTATACGCAGACAGTGTTCTTCTGGTGATTTTTTTTTGTTTTTGTTTTTCCTCATTTTATCATTTCTCAAATTCTAGAAGAGCTGAGTGTTAATGGAAGTTCTACTTTTAGCAATTCAGATATTGAAATCTTACTTATTCTCACTCTTCCACACTTCCAGCATAAGCATGCGCACACAAACATACACACACACACTCAGAGCTGATCATATGATTGTATGTGTTGTTTCTTTGCTGCCCAAATGCTGTTCTCCACAAAGAGGGACATCAGAGAGCTCTCGTGCTCTCCAGAGCAGCTAAGAATTTATGGCTGTGCTCAGCAGTTTCAGTATTTATACGATGTCCAGACTGTTTGCCCACAATGATCTTTCCCATAAACTACAGTGAGGGTAAGAACTTGTTATTGCTTGTTCGAGAACAAATTGGTCTCCCAGCTGTAAGAGCAGCACTTGCATAGCACCAAGGTCTCAGGTAAAACCAACAGTAACAGTACGCATCTCTGCAATCCCTCAAACAGCAATGAATAGAAACTAATCTTCTCCAGTTCTTATTTTTTGGGAAGCTACAGACTAGTGCAGTGTTTAGTACTAATCCCTGTGAGATAGTGTCCTATTGTAGAGAGAATATGGGTCTACCACAAATAGCTTTTTACAGAGAATCAATTCCCTGGCTCAGTGTCAGGGAGGCAACAAATGAGAGGGCGGCTCTTCAAGGGCAGGTGAGCTGGGAGCTGCTGGTCACGCAGAGATCACCACCAAGAGGCTCAGTCTCACAGTAACCAACAAAGAGGAGCATGGCAGGTCTGCTACCAAGGTCAGCCGACAGAGCCCAGTGATTGCCAGATGTGTCTACTGTGTTGCCATGAGGTAGATCTGCAGTCAAATCAGCAGGTGAGCAGCAGGATCAGCAACATGCATGGCCAGGCACAGACATGCTGCCATTGTGACTCAGTCAAGGACCAGGGCAGAGGCCTGGGATGAATGGGACCCTCAGCAAGACTTCTTACAAGTTTTTCTTGGGTTTTTATTCTTCCTTTCTTTTTTCCTTCTTTCTTTCTTTCTTTCTTTCTTGTTTTTGTTTTTTTGTTTTTGTTTTTACAAAACTATTATCAAAGTGTACACAGTACAACATCAGGGCTGTCCTGGAAGACAGGCAATTGTCTTTGCACCTTGTTTGATCCCTGATAGCAATGACCAGATATTAATGAGGATTCAATTGTACTTAATGTAGTCTGATGTGTATGTAATTGACACCATTGGCTTCGGTTTTAGTCATTTTGAAGATTTCATAAAAAGTGCTAGCACCAAAAAAGTGCATGGAACAGAACAGTTTTAGTCTATTATTTTTCAAAGATAAACAACATTTTCCTTCACTCTAGTTTCAAATTACTGCTTTTGGAGTAATGATTGCTAGGAGTCTTGCGACCACCCAAAACTAGTGCTCATTGCTCAGTAATAAACGCAATTGGTTTTTCTAAGACTTCAGGATTGCTTTGGAAATTTTTACAATCAAGTTATTATATTAGCGTGAATTCAGATTTTTCTAGAGAAATTCACTTATGTCAAAGTCAGTCACAAAAAAGAAAAAACCTACAAAAACCATTAGAGGACTGTCATATCTATCAGACTGGTTTAGAATAATCTTTTTATGGATTTATCCTTCCCTTTCCCACCCTTTGTAAGTTGCTCTTAACATTGCCAAAAAATGTACCAGGAAATTAAGTTAATTGAAATAGACTTTCAGGCTCACTTGTGAATACAGATAGGTACCTATCAGAGAGCTTGCACCATATACCAGAAAATTTCGAGAATTCTCTGTGTCCAAATCCAAGTGGTCTTTCATCCAAATGACTGAGTAACAGATACACTTGTGTTCTCTCTTTTATCTCATTCTTTTACTTTTGTAATACATAAGCTCACTTGGAAAGTTGCTTCAGTGTACTCTTCTACACAACTGATATCTTGTTTAATAATTTTACCTGAAGTCGTATTTCTCTGGAATGTTCTTCTACATGGCTCTCACCATTGCCTAAAAAGCACGTAAAATCTTCAAAGTTCTTTCCCCAGCCAGTCACTGAAGAGACTTGATAGCTATTATGTGTAAAAACACAGTACAGTATAAGTCAGAGTATTTGTTCTGAAGCTTATGTTGGTAAATGAAGGCTTGTATATTAGCATTACACAAATCCATATAAAAAAATATCATTTTGTCAGCAGCAGGCTGCCAACACTCCCTCAGAAAATTCATTTTTACTTCATTTCTCCAAATGTTACTAACTAACTAACAGTTGCTTTTAACCATGTTTTCTCTTTTTATTTTTCACTGTGATTATTAACTGGAAGTACCAACAAATCACCTGTACAAGTCTCAAACTCTGGATAGTTGTGTTGTATTACTGATCTTGTTTTGTTGTAGCTCAGATGTTCCAAACCTGTCTTGAAAAGTTTAGTGCCCTTCTTCATTGTCTTGGTTCTTCCTCAGCTTTTAACCTTTTTTTTCCTTCAGCTGGTACGCTTACAGCCTTAAGTTATCTCCATGAAATACATGCTGATAATTCTTAAAGAGAATAATTTGGAAATGATGCTGAAGGATCAATAATAACCAGAACTTCTGTCTTTATGGCTCTCCCTGTAACTCAGATCCATTGGTTGTAATAACCTGATACATGGAGAATGTGTAGATTACCTGGTTTGGAATCCCAGTCCCTGTGTTTGAAGATTCATTTAAGAGAACATTGAAACAAGGCTTTGGAATGTCTTTAGATGAGTAAGAATACAACAAGGAAAAGTAATTTTGTTATTTATCAGAACTATGCTGGGAAAAGTTTTGCTCCTTTCCATTATTTTCAGTCAGTCCCAGTGCCAGATTTTCTGTGAATTTTGGAGATTACATTCTTGAATAAACCACAGAGAACTCTAAAGTCACAAATCAAATAAGTAGGAAAATCAATTCATCTAAGTGAGGAAAATTGTATGAACAAGTAATCCTAATTGCATTTTTTTCTTGCAACCTTCCATCAGCATATTGTATACTGACATAAAAAGAGATTACAGTATCTCTAAAATTAAAAATGGATCTGTGTATATATATTTCCCAAGATAGCTTCATATTGCACAGTATTTGATCAATTCTTACCATCTTTCATAACTATTGATGGAACAACAAATTATCCAGAAATAACTGATCAATGTTAGAATCTGTTCCTAAGTTTTTTATATTATCTGTGGATATGTTATTACTTTCTAGTTTGTGATTGTATTTCATTATTTAGGGTTTCAAGATGAATTTATATACTAAATCCATCAGGAAATTTTTTAACCACTATTTCCTCTAAAACTCTGCACAAACTCACCTAAATATATGCACTGTAGCAACAGTAGCACTTCATTGGCTCTGTTCTCATCCATTTCTTCTAGGCAGATTCTCACTTTGTGTTTTCAGCTGCAGATTTTAAAACAAAATGAAATAGTCCAAGTCAGCTGTATCAGAGGATAGGAAATAATAAAAAATTAGTCTGCCAAAAAATGTATTTTCATTCTCTTAGTTGGTATGAAGATAAGCATGTAAGTTGTCAGTATAAGGCTGTAGGGATAAATATGAAGGTTGGTTGTAAGCATGATACCAAACTATCTTTCAGTGGAAAAGCGTGCTACAATATTTATTTACATAATGTATATGGTAGTCCATCCACACGCCATTTTTAGAAATAGGGCAAGTGTGTTTACTGGATAGAAAATCACCAGCTGTGTACTGTGAAACCCTGCATTAAACAGATTTTTTTTAAGTGTACATCCATGACCAAAGCTCTTTCATTATAACATCTATTTTTAAGTAGGTTATGGCTTAGCTTAGCACTTTCCGTATTAAAGTTTTTAGAACAAGGCCATACCATTATAGATATTAATCCATTTGTGTTCAGAGTGGGATTTTCCAGGAAAAAAAAAATAATTGCTGGTACAAGAGATATGGGAATTAACATTTTTATAGTCCAATTCCAGTTCTAGACTTAATACTTGGTGATCTAAAATATTTGTATTTGTTGAAAAGTAGGTATGAAGGCTAGACTGGCTTAACTTTTCTGCAGCCTTCAAAAGGCATCTCAGTGGGTTTTGTGTGTGTGTGTGTGTCCCTGCTGACATATATCATGTCCAAAAGGTTATACAGTTCACAGCTGTTTAGATCCTCCTAAATTAGCAGATAAGTGAGCCTTCCCTTTCTGTGTAATACTGTGCTACCTTAAAGTCTGGGCTGTGCAAAGTAAAAACAGTCATCTGAGTTTTGCAAGTGTCGCTCCTAGAAACATGAAAGATTGAGTGTTTTTAGAAGTACTTGTTCTAATCTAGAAAACACAGCCCTGTCCAATATGTTAGAAGAAAGTTAAGGTTTCAAAGACAGTCGAGAGTTCAGAAGTGCTAGCATTAAAGTTATCTGAGAAGCTCTTTTAATATGATTCCATTAATGAAAAGCTGAATGTTGGGGTTAAAGTTTTCTCCATTTTCAAAAAGCAGAAATTATTTCACATGCCACCTTGCCAACCACTGTATGATTCAGCACAGACATTTGCTTCTTGAGCAGCTGGAGTAGTAATAAGGAGCCTGCGAACAATGGTAGGCTGTAATCAAATGCAGACCAACCACTTGACGATGTTGAAGTACTCAGCATAGGTAGTTTTTCCAGCTACTTATTGACCGCAGAGGCATATGGAGTCCTCAGTGCTATATGGAGTGATGAGGAGTCATCAGATGTACATGCTCAGTTGTTACAGAGTGTATAAAATTGACTTCTGGTGGTTGTTTAACAACTGACAGAGAGCTAAGCACCACTGTGCCGCTCCTCGCGGCCCCTCCTCAGAAGGACAAGAGGAGAAAAAATCTTGGGGAAAAAAACAAGAAAAAAAAAAAAATCTTGTGCATTGAGATATGGAGCAGTTCAATGAAAAGAAAAAAAAAAAAAAAAAAAATCAAAGGCTGTACAGAAGCAAAAGGAAAAACAAAACTACTTCCTTTAGCTAGCAGTGTTCATCCGTTTGTTGAGAAGCAGAGCCTCACTCTGCTTACCCGTACAGGTCAGGTGGTAGGACTTTTAGTCTTGAGGAATTAAGGAGTGAACAAAGGTTCACAGAATTCAGAAAGTAGCCAAAATGTGTGTTTTTCCTTCATTCAAATAATTAAACATTGGATTTAAACTCTGTGGTTGGAAAATGTCGCTTGTTCTATAGCTTATGTGATGCACGATGGCTCTATACTAAAATGTACTCTGTTAAAATGCTGATTTATATTGGGATAAACTGATTTCAGAGAAAGCCTGTCAGTTTAAGGATGTGGAGAGAGAGGCAACAGCTATTCTTATGTAGAAATGTACTGCTTTAAGTCTGACATCCTGATGGAATTGTAGCAGTAATATTTTCTAAAAGTATATTTTCTAAATATAAGTAAAAGGTGACCCATGAATTTAATAGCTTTGCTCAACAAATAGCTTCAAATTTTTTGAATTAGTTATAAAACCAGAAAAGTGGGTCTGAAGTGCTCTGCTTTCAGCAAATAGTCATTTACTATTGTTAATCCTTGAATTCCATCAACTGAAGATCTCAGTAAAACAGTGTGTAAAGGAGAACCACCTGACCTTTTAAACTCCTTAGAGCCCATTGACAGCATCACAGAAGTTACTGAAAAGCTATGACTGGGTAGTATAAGACAGCATTTTCACCAATCAATAACAGCTTAGAAAAAACAAGCAAACAAACAAGCAAGAAAACAGTGGAGAGAAAGGGCCACTTTATTTTTCACAGGAAGAAGATTTTATACTGAAGTTAAGTTCCAGTTTGAAGCAGTGCCTTCTGTGTTATGGGGACAGGCAACTGAATGGGAACCGAATCTATTTAGATTTATCTTGTCCAGGAAAGCATACCAGGTGGTCTTAACTATGCAGTATAGGGCAATGTGATGTCAGATTAACATTGGTGTTAATAAATGCATCATTACAAGCTTATGAATATAAATCTACCATAAAAATACTGGTAGATAATAGAATATTTAAGAAATGGAGATGATGGAAAAAATGAAGCTGCTGTTCCAACTGGAACGTCAGAAATACATCAGTAAGGTTTGCCTCATCTTATACTTGTTGTTGCAGTAGCAACAAAAACTAATTTTAGTGTCTGCTTAAGGTGTAGATGGATCTCCATCTAATATCAGAAAGAAAAAAAAATAGAAGTCTAATATACACTTTAAATACTCTGAGATAAAACCTATGTAATATGCGTTCTCATTAGGCCTCTTAAAACTAAAACTGTTCTCACAACAGCTAAATAAAGTGCACATTATGTTATCATGTGTTTTTAAAGTGAACAGTAGCAATCATCTTCAAGGATGTGCTAGTATAATTATATTTCTATTTTTAATCCATTTTTAATATATGATCCAATTTACATTTATCTATAGACGAGTGAATTTACATTCTACCCACCAAGAATACAGGAGCTAACTGTAGTGCTTTAGGAATTGTGCTGTGCAGCTGTACAAAGAACATAAGTGTTGGAGTTTAAATACTCCTCACACAATTTGGAATCCAAACAAACTGAAGGAAACCACCTTCTCCCATTTTCATGATGTATTTAGAAATGAAGTATCTAAAAGTGTGGTATGGAATTCTTAGAGATTCTGCATGTGTGTGTGTTGTGGTAAGAAAATCCAGCAAAGTGCAACCCATTTTCCTGGGTTTCCAGAAGAACAGACCTAACAATTCAGTGTACGTAGTTCTTACCTGATTTTCACACAAAGATACAGCTTGAACTTGAAAGCACTATTATGTATCAAATAATGATAATAATAATAACTGAGTAAAATGAGTGAGTGTTGGTAGTCAGCCTGCATCAAAGTGGAGTACCCTCAGTCGTTTTTGTTCAGTTCTGGACCAAATGTGGATTGCAAGATTAGATTCCCATTTAAAACAGGCCTGTTTTCTTCTAAAATTTACATTACTGATCTCTGATGTAAAAAAAGTAACTTCCAGTTTTTTGACTGTTCTTAATGTGGCTATTGAATATAACTGCGTTTTTGCTGATTGTTCCTTTAGGTGTACACAATAAACTCAATATACTTGGAAAACAAGTGTTAGTTTCAAATAGTTGGGTAGTGCAGTGGCTTCCACAAGGACACCTAAAAGGGTTTCTTCTTTCTTGTACACAGGTGAAGGTCTCTGACACAAACACTGAAAGCCCTTCTGCTCTTTGGTGTGTACTGACATTACACACATCATCATTTCTAGGTTAGATGAAACATCAAACCAAAAGGTATATTAGCATTGAAACTGAACGCATAGTAGCCTTATTCATTGGTTACATACCAGAGACAGTTAATTCAGGTTCAACAGAAACATACTGCTTGAGATTCACTGATTAAACAGGCAGCTAGGAATTTCATGTTAAAGATTTAACGAAACATCTAGAGTCTTAAAATTTATTCTAAAACTATCTTAAAGTGTTAGTTATTGATGTAACTTGACTTAATCCGGTTAGATTTTTTATTTCTGCAGATACTTTAAAGTAAAAATTCAAAAGGAGTGCATCTCCTCTCTGTTTTTAAGTCAATAAAAATTCTGCTTCTCAATATACTAAACATATTTTTTGCAGGCTTGTACACAAGCTTTGCCAGAAGATCTGAGTTAAACAGAAATGGGTAGATGGGCCTAAAACTTGAAGATAAAACTTCTGTTAGCTGGTATACAGAGGAAAAGAAAAGTAATCTTTGCCATTCATATTTGCATTTTAAAGAATTCAAATATATTTTTCTGGCAAAGCCAATAGACTAACATGAGGGTTTGCACTAAGAAAAATATCTTGGAAGCTTGAGTTTTGCAGGCCATGCCACATCAACACTTCATCTAAACTCCTAATTAGTTTATCCAAACTGATATACTTGCCAAACTGATGAAACAACATGCATTAACTAAGTAACTTTTATATTAATTAAAAAGCATTTGTACTTACACTTCTCATTTGGTATTCATCTTCATGTTGAGTCATTTACTCGAAAAGCATAGCTCTTGTATAGTTTAAATCCTGTATATTTATGGATGCAGCATTGACCAGCTGTAAAAAAAAAAAAAAAAAAGCTTTCTTAGAAATTGTTAACCTTAGATCTAAATTTGCACTTCAAACTCTTAGTTTATCAGATGCGAGCATGTGGCGAGGCCATTAAGAAACTGCTCTTAAGGAAGTAAAACAGAAGAATAAGAGCAGTAGGTAGTAAATAGAACTACAAACCATAGCTGATAAATAAGCAAAATCGTGAAACAAAGACTTCATATTTTGTAATAAGACACATTAGTCAGATATTCAAATAGAATTTACATAGATATTCAGGACCTCCTTTATTAAGAATATGAATATAACAACTATAAATCTGAACTTTACAGTAAGTTTCATGATGAGCTGACAAGGAGGTGTCTAAATGGTGGTGCATAAAGGAAATGAAAAACCATAATACAGATAGCACTTTTTAAAGTGAGCAGAAAAATCGCAGTAATCCATATTATAGAGCATAATAGCAGTACTGCAGAGGATTGGGGAACACTAGGGAAATTTAATTCAACTACTTTTTTCTTCAGGAGAGAAACAGTAGTGATTTGTGATATTAATTCCTTTGACATCTTAGAATGTTAAAGGCTTAGGAAGTGAGATCAGCCTCTCTAGATGCTACTGTGAGTATTGGTTGGCTGTCGGGCGTAGATCTACAACCATTTTTAATGGCTGGATCCATAGATCGGTGGGTGATATCATGTACTGATTAGACATTATATGATTATAATAATAGTATGCCTAGAATAGGAGCATTTCATCTAGTGTCTTAAGGGAATATTAGAATAGATATAACAAAAAATATTTAACTGTCTACAGAAACATATTAAATTGTAACTTTGAATTGGAATTACAAGTTTCCTAAAATATTGTGGGCAGACACAAAAATCATTAAGTGATAAAGAAGAAAAGGATGTTAAATTACTAAGGCTTACATTTTCAAGATGAAAGAATGTTTACTCATATAGATGTTAAAGTGAAGAAAGTTGTCAGTCAACTTCAAATTACAGAACACTGTCAGAAATAGAATAGTCAGACACACAGAGTTTTGTAGACTACATTCTGCCTTCTTAATTAACTTCAGAAACGTTTTCCATTATAATTATTCAAATTTTAATTTAGAAATTTGATAACATGGTGTATTGTCTTGATTAATTTTATTCAACTGATTAAGGTTACACTACATATATTTGCCGTCCACAGTGTTGCAGTTATTCCATTAATTTTTTTCTATGATATTTTGAAAGGGAAATTGAGAGAATATATTTATTTAAAACTTTGAGACCCTGTGCTGTCATGCTCATCCTCATTAAAATTGTTTCCTTAAAAAAAAAAAAAAAAAAGATATCCATTGCAAAAACATCATTGGTGATCTCTAGTTACCAGTGTGATTCACGTTTGAGTAACTGGATTGTCTTGGGTAGAAGCCATCTCTTTGTTCATTTAAATTAATGCTCAGCAGTGGTTTATGACTCTCTGGTTTTAGTTCTGCGCCAGACAGAAATGTTTCCATGTCATAGGGTTTTATTTTTCCACAGAGGCGAAAACAGCTCTTGTGTATATCAAGAAAGTTGTGTTATCTGATCTGTGCCCAGAGTGTTTTCTTAAACCAGCAGTGGAGCACTGTCTAATTTTGATTTACTTGTCCCTGGATTTTACGAACCACACCACTGAATGGAGCATCACAAATAACAAGTGATACTATTCACCAACATTTAGTTATTTCCAAGTGGGCTTCTGCTTTGAACCAGATTGCTACCTTCTTTATTTACATTTGGTTTGAAATACTGTTAATTTGAATGTTGACTAAAACAGTCATTAACTGTACCCAACTTAACTGTGCATCAAAAATTTTTTTAGACATCACAAAATAGGATTAAAACTGACAATTTAAATAATTTTCAAAGTCATCATTTCCTAAACAAAACAGTGGACTGTGAATGTAGGAAGTGTTTGTGCGGCTCAGTTTGAATTGTGAACTCTGGGTATTCTCAGTGCGAAAAAAATTGAGTTAACTGTTTAGTAGCTGTGCCTGCACAGTTGCACAGTCACACAGTTGCCTTTGCACAATCTATATTTTCCATGAATGTTTAGTCCAAATCTCTCTGTGAGCAGCCTGAGCAGAGACATCAGCCCAGAAAGGCTAGAAATTGTTACTTTTGACCATCCAAATTTGGATGTTCTACATTGAAATCTATATAAACCATGCATAGATATCTCATATTTTGTATTATTTTCTGTTGTTCTAGTTACATACTGAGAGAGAAGAGCAAAAGGATAGATAAACATACCAATAAAAGGAGGGAAATATGCTATTATCCATCCCTTTGACTGTTTACATTGAATAAAATAGGAATTAGTATTCCAGGCTTGTGACTCTACCTCTTGGCTCTTAGACTTTTAAATGCAGATGCTAATAATCTCTATGCAGTCATGCATGCTGACAGATATGCCACAACACTTTAATCAGCATTGGCTACAAGACTAATAAAGGTTAGTAATAAAATAAAATTCTGTAGGGGCTCCCTCTTTACAGGCAATATCAAGCCCTATGAACTTTTAATGCCTACTCTGTTTACGTAGATAGTCATGGCTCAAAGCCTGTATTAGAAATAGCAAGGAATGCTTATTCTGTAGCTTTTGAAAATACTGCAAATTACACTGTAGTATTGGCTTACTCCAAACTAATCTTATCCTTTACTGACCTTTGCAGAAACACTTCTCTTTCATTTGGCAGCTTCATTTCCCTTCTTTCCTTCTGTCTTATTCCCCTGTCTTTCTACCTGTAGTTTATTTAGTCATCAGGAATTGGTGTGATGGGGCTGCTGCTCTTTAACTATGTAGCTGATAGGTTTGTTGTGCTCACCCAGAAGCAAATACCTATTTCTCATTCCATTTCCATTGCAGCTTCATTTTCATCTCAATATTGTATTCCTCAGGAGCTGCACAATACATTTCTTTTGAGGAAAGCAATGAATCTATTTACTCTTTGCTTTACCTCTGTCGAAAGTACTGTGGATTTTTTGGTCCTTTATTTCCCCGTGCATTTTATGAAAAAGCTAAATTCATCAGGAAGCTAAAAATAGATGTGACAATGAGTCAAGGAAATAAATGTGTGCATATACATTTGCAGTGAAGGCCTTTTGTTAACATTACTTATTAGAAATAGATAGAATACATTACAGTAGCAGTGAAAAAATTAATAAGCCCAGAGGAAAGCAAGAATCTTACAATGAAAGATGGATAAATCTTGCATTCTTTAAAACTGTGAGGCTTCTACAAGGTGTAATTCTGTCCTGATAGGTGATATAAGCATCTGTACTTTGTAGTAGAATTTGGATCTTTTCAAACTGAAGAAGGAAAAACTGAACCGGGAGTAGTCTTAACAGAATGAGTGTGTCTAACTGTGGAACCACTATTTTATTTCAACCCACATAAAATACTCAGACATTGTTCTGTACCGTGTAGTTGTTTTTAGATCTGAGTCTCCCCTCACAGGACCAGGATACTGGATTCCTATCTGCAGGCTCCCATCCCAATCCAGGAGTTGATGGGCCTGCCAAAATCATAAACCATGTCAAAAGCAGTCTAGCACTGACGAGTCCATTGCAGCTATTGCTATTTAGGTAGTTTCTGAGTTTATAAATCTATTGCTTCGTTCATCTGTAACTTCATTGTAAATGTATTGTGAATGTAACACAGTCCAGCTGTGCCAGAGCCAATGATGGGACACACAGTTTTACCCAGTGCTCATAATCACTGTCGGAACCTTAGAATCCTACAGGATATCAATTGGTTATGTTCTAGGCATCATCTCCTTTTCCCATGGTTGAGCATGTAGAGGCATATCCACAGCTTGATTGCGTCAACCTCCTCAGTTTTATGTTCAAAATGCCTGGGAAAGAGTGTGCACCCAAGGCACAAACATATCTTCAGCACAGGGGTCAGACGGTAGTTTTGTTGAAGACTGCTTTAGACTTCTTTTACTAGATCCTGAATTTTTACCCTTGGCATTTCAGCTGAAGTGTTCTCAAGATAGTTCCAGAGCATCCTTGTATTGACTATATTGCAGGCTTTCTCACCCTGCCTTCTTAACTAGAGATGCTCTTACATCTGCCAGGTTGACAAATATCAAGCAGTTCTAGGAATGTCAATAGTAAGAACAGAAAGACTAGGTGTTAAAAACATGTTTTAGAAATATAACCAAAATAAAAATAATCCAAAACAAGAGGTCTTAATTTCATTTTGAAATTTGAGATTGACTATTTCATATTACTTCATCAAGCTTAATTCTCACTCTCTTTCAATCAGTGTTCCCTACTCAGGCCACAGATACTGAGTAATCACATCTAAGCACAAAATATCAAAACTCTAAAATCAAAACAAGTCTAGCAGGGCACAAACTAAATGCTTATTTTGAAATGTATAATCAAGATGCTTTAAAGAGTAAATCCATGATGTATTTAGGGACTTCTGAGAGAAAAACAAGACCAGATTTGTTTACAGTGTTTGCTCAGTCTTTATTTGTTCACGTTAAATACTAATTCTCTTCCTTTCATTTAAGATTAGGAAAAAAAAAACCCGGTGAAATGAATGTCTGTGTGGAGGACCAGCGAAATGACTACTCATGTCTTATTTTTAGGGCTGAAGAAAGACTTAAGTGATGCCTAAGATTTTGTGATTGTCCTTAGTATAAGATTTTTCCAGCAGAATAATGCGAGAAAGAAAGGCAAATTTTCTTATCCATGTATTAAAAATGGTTAAAAATGTTAATAGGACTACTTGCAGACACAAGGTTGTGACTTTTGTTTTCCTTTCTGTTTTTAAATTGCTTGTATATTTCCTAATAGCTTTTCCACTTTGTTCATAAAAGAAAATCACATACTGTCAAAGTTATCCTTACAGAGAAAGTCTTATGTTTTCTCATAATATGCCCAATTTATTGTACTAGTTTTTTTCAGTTCCTTCAGTTTTTAAGACTTCACTATTCATCACAAAGTCAAATCAGATTCTCTCACTGCTTGATTTCTTCACTAGTACTACAATTAACATGTCCTTAGTCCCATTCTTCCGTGTCTTTCTTTTTATCAACATCTGGCAAGCCCATAGCTTTTGTCGTACTACAGTTCTGCAGGCATTTATAATGGAATATATTAAGCTTATCTAGCTTGTGGCTCTGCATTCTATAATACAAAGGTCTGAAGCCATTTCTCTGGACAGGTTGAAGTCACTGGCTCTGGAGCAATAAAGGACCACACAAGCACATTAGGACAGAAGTACATCCCTAAATGTTTATCTTCCCATGGTTACACATGCCACACACTCTGCCACAGAGATGTCTAAAGAACTGTCTGACAAGTCCATCCACTCATTGATCATTGCAGCTTGGCAGGGAGGGTAATCAGTCACTAACAGGATGGTTTTTGTCAGGCTGATGTTAGCAAGGCAGGGTCTCAAAGCCAGTGTGTCTTGCAGATAAGCTTAAAAAAAAAGCAGAAGAAAACACAGCAGTAATCATGTCAGCCTGTCAGATACCCAGCTCTCACATAAAAACAAGATCCAAGATGGTCAAAGCTGAGTGACCCAAAAAACTCTTCCTGAAATTGTTGTACGTAGCCTGACAGTTATGGACAAGTCCTGCTTTAATGGAATAAAGCCACTGCAGAGGGGAGAGTAATATGAAGAGAAAATTACTATGTGAGGAATTTATATTTAATTCTAACACCTTCTTTCTTTCATGTAATTATTAATGTGTTTTTTTAAAGTGCATTAAAATTTCATTCAGACTAAGATGAACTATAAGAAGAGGAGTAAGAGTAATGCAATGAAGGATCCTGTGTTGACAATCAGTTTTAAGCAGTAAAGGTTTGTCAAGGTTAATGTCATTTCAGTGCCTCATCTCAGATCCTCATTTTGTCTCTTTGGCAAGCTGGCATTTTTCCTTCTTTTTCTGAGTAATCTGTTTTATTCGTGGTATGTGCTGTAGACTGATTATTCAGGCTTATCATATGTTTAAATAGCATCTGTGATAGAACTTCATAAAATATTTATTAATAAATGTAAAGTACCCAAGTTCTAAAAATATTTTTGCATGATTTTATTTAAAACCAACAGTATTTTATGTGGACCTTCTTACCAAATTTTCAGTAATTTAAGTAAGTTTCTTACTCCTGCTGTTGAAAAATGAATGGAAAGTAATTCTCCTGCTAGGAATTGCAACAAATAATTCATGTTTTTTTGACCTCTGCAAAAAATATGTACCTTACATTGTATTAATTGTAGCTCATTAGGAGTGTTTTATTAGAGCATGGTTTCCAATATAAGCCTCCTGATTCAGCTGTATCGTACAATCTACTTAGATAATCTATATGACTGTGCCATTGATATGCCCTGTTGACATTATGTAGTCTTAAATCCTTAATACTTTTAGCTGGCCACTGATATTTTCCCTAACGAAGAAGCAAAACAAATATGGATTATTTGATCCTTCAAGAAGGGAGAGGATGTGTATGAAAGTTCTCAAATATTTCAGTGGTTGAAGATCAGAGTCTAAATTTGCTGTCTCCTTTTCTAGCAAAAAAAAAGTCTGATCTTCCATTCAAAATGCTGATCTGCCAAACGTTGCTAGATGAGTCATCCTAATTATGTAAGTGACCTTACTTGTGTCACATGGCTGTGTGATTTTAGAAAAGATTAAAAGGTCTGGTCACCCACTGGAAGAGAGTTAATAATTTGCTGCATTTACTTCAAAATATGAAATAGACTGGAAAAACAGAACATTGTATCTTTTGCATAGAATTAGTGTTATACTTACAGCTCACTGTGATTGAGTTATACCGGTAATTATCATGAATGTTTGAGTATTGTCCAAGAACACTCACGATTGAACAGGCCAGACCAATTATAGATTTGATATCAGATAATTCACATTTAAACAAGTTTTACTTCGTAGAAAAGGTGATTTTTGCTAGGTGATACGGTGTAGACAATTGGAATGCTCAGTTTCCTAGTAATTTCCTTTTTTGGCTAGATATTAATTATCAGTCCTTTATGGATCTGAATGTTTTGTTCAATGGAAGTTACTCCACAAAGTTGAAATGGGATACATTCCTGGCAAATATGTTGGGGATCAGATCTTTGGGGCCTTAAGCAAGAGTAGGAGTAGCCTTTAAGGCGAAAATACACAGATGGTCATAATCTCCTATATCCGTCCGATTTATTCTTTTTTTAATCACAGTACATTCTGATTATAGGTTTGACTTTACTCTGTCTTTGCTAGTTTTCTACTGCACATCAAAAAGTTTTGTCAATTCTAAAAAAATACTAAGCGATGGGCTAAGCTGCTCATCTGCTAAAAGCAACCCATATTTATCCACCTCTGTTGTTTACTGTCATTAATACCAATTGCATTTCACAATCTGACCTTGAAATGACAGTTTATGTGCAAAAATTCTCCCTTCCTCCAAAACACACACATAAATGCATGGTGTTCATGAACACAAACATGAAGTCAAAAAATCTCTAATACTTAGGAGTGCAAGAAAAGTGTACTAAAATATATGGAAAACGGTAATGTAGAAACATCTTTTAATTTTAAATTATGCAAAATAACTTTACATCATTTTGCTTTTGCTTTTTATTTACAAAAAAGCAGCAAGTGCAACTGCACAGTTAGAGCAGTGGCATCGTGTGATTGTTCCATACGAAGCTGTTCCATACGAAGAATGGTAGAATAAACACTAGGAATTCTGTTTTCTAATAAAAGAAAAATACCCAGTTGGCTCACTATAAAGAATTATTTGATGTATGCGTAGAAATTATCTGGGGACCATTTGATGCAAAACTGTTGTGCCTCCCACTTGGTTGTTAATTTTAGAAGTATATTCTATGTAAAGCTCTGTGTTCAATTGAGAACCTGTTTTCTGTTTCCCTCCTCCTCTGTGGGAGAGTTACAGTATTGTGGATGGAGAAAAGATGCTTTGTCCATCCCACAGGCAGCTGCGTTTTTTTGGGATAAGTGAAGTTACCCAGGGACACTATTCATTAAAGCACCTAGGAATCCTTCAAGATAAAAAGCAATATAGATTAACTTATGTTAGAATTTTGTAGTGCATTTAGGCCTGCATTTTCTAAGGAGTGTTGATAATATTTCTCATTACAGTAAGCACATTAGATCTCCTAACTTTATATTCAGGTGCCAATGTGAAAGAAACAAAACAAAACAGAGCTTATAAGTACGTAGATCCTCTTCTACCAGCTTTCTCTAGGGGTGCATGCATTTTCCTTACTATAATGAGGCCCATAAAGAAGAAGAATGGTGAGGCCTGTTATAGATAGGGAGTCACATTACAGTAACTTTTCATTAGAATTAGAGTAGTTAGAGACTGCTATATTACAGTAGTGGCGGGTAACTCTGCTACTGTTAAGGGCCAGCTGTCAACATTCCTGTTATAAACCCCATTTTTCAGAGGTTTATGAAGCCTTTGGTAATTCCACTTGGGGTGAAGCTTAGTTTCGAAAGATTAAGTAAGGGAATGATCTTTTTAAGATGAAATAGAGGGACAAATAAAACAAACTTGAAATCCATGCATTTTGGCTGTTTTCCTATTTTGTTTCCTTTGCCTAGTGTGGTTGTTTCAGTTCTAGTCAGTGGGATTAACTGCAAATAATGTTCTTCAAACCATTTCAGTGCTGATACAAGTAATTACTACATAGTTAGAAAGCAGCCTCAGCTCCAATAAAGAGCCTTACCAAGCACTTGTAAGTGATTATAGAAACTTTTTGCTCCCCCGATACAGTTTGTTTCCAGAAGATTTAGAAAGACTAAATCTTTCTGACCCAGTCAGCTTTTCCTGGCTTACCTCAGCTCCAACCTGTTATCATGCAGAGCTCCACTACACAATGAGTTTCTCTGGAGAACAGAAAGTGGCACAGACCGTCTCTAAGATGCTTGTTTCATCATTGCCAAACAGAAGTTGAAATCTGGACAGTCATTAAGTAGACCACAGAAAATCATAAAGGTAATTCAATGAGTGCCATTTTTTCTTTTGAACAGTGTCTTACTCTGGCATATAGAGAGCAGTGAAGGTTCTGCCTTTCCAGTAGGGTATTAAATAGCCACTTGTAGGCCCTGGAGTTTCCATTGATCTCTTCTTCAAAGAGCCTGACCATTAACCTTGGTGTAGTAGCCAAGTCAAGTGATTGTTAGCGCTAATAAATAATTAGTGACTGAACTGTGCAGTGATAAAGTGGTGAGTTTTCATTTAAATTTCAAAGCAAATGTATGGCTATTTATAGTAAACTTTTATAATAGATTTCAAGAAGCATCCTTGTGCTCAGACATTACTAGAATGCCCGTTAAGTGTCCAACTTTAAATGTTTTGTAAGAATGTCAAATTGCAGTGTATCTTCTGGTATAACCTGAAAAGATTGGTGAATTTTTGTAAAACGGTGAAAAGTACTAAGCTTGAAAATAGGTTAAATTTGCCTATGTAATTATTTCTTTCAAATTACTCACCAGCTCTAGGGGTTGCCTACTTACCCAGAATCTCTCCAGCAATTATTTTATGTGATGTCTTCTGTCATACACACAGCTGCTATGTTCCACTCTGGAGGAGGAAGTGTGGCAATGGTGAAAGAAGGTCCTCAGTTCCTCAAGGGCATTGTAACCCAATTTTACATGCTTAACTAATCATCACTGTTATAGTAAGAGAAATAGGAAAATATGTAAATGCGGGAAAAAAAAAATTCTACATCCTTTATTCTCATGCAAAATTAAGAGGATGGGAAAAGTATCTCCAAGATTTTTAATTTTTCTTGTGCTGTTGAACATTCCTGATCTCATGACTTTTGGCATTTTATATTTCTGTCTGTCAAGTTTTAACACGTTTTTTCTTGCCAGCTACATAGGTTCAGTCTCTATGAAATTCATGGAAGCAAGCTGCTGGTGGAAAGTTATTTCAGGAAGGGCTGAAGTAACTAATTGAATTTTGTATTTATTTATCTGAGTATTGGAAATCAGATCTTCCAGTGCAGGATGACATAATGCCTGCTCACAAGAATAGGAAGCTTTCATAGAATGTTTTTTGCTTGATATTTCCATTGATAATTTTCTGGAAACATCACGATGATGTTACTGTAGTCTAGTTTTACTTCCAAACTCTTATGACCTTCACCTTGGAGATCTGATTCAAGGTCTATCAATTTCTCTCTGTAAAAACCATGCACAGAATGCCTGCCTTTTTCAGACTGCAGTTTCTTTGCTATTCCTTGAACAGAATTTGATTCTTTCCACTGTACCAGGAAGATATTTTTAATTACTTTACATGTATTTAAATTAAAGTTAAATTTCATTCAAAATAAATAATTGTGAATTTAATATTTAAATTTAAGAGTTAAATTTGTCACATGCCATGACAAAGCCATCAATAACTTTTGCAGTGTTGTTTTATGTATATTTTATATTGCTGCTTGCCACTTGTTGAGTCAAGAAACAGATGAACCATCATCTCCTATTTTTCTTCTCCTCACCTTTTATGATTCTTTGTTCTTTCCAAAACAGTAAGTAGAATAAATGCTGGCCCAGTTTTTTTTTGCTGGATATTCAAATAGTTGCAATTCACCTGGCAGAACAACTATCTTATTATCACCTTTTTTGTTTTTTTAGTACTCATAATAGGTAGAGAGCCATAAAAGGACAAGTACACATATTTTGTGATTATCAAAATCATGTTTTATTCTTCCTTGCTGCTGCGTCTACATAAGATAATTGTTCCTTCTTATTCAAGGGTCAGAAAATGTATTTACAATCTCTTCTCTAGTTTCCTTCCATAAACCAAAAATCTTATTTTCTGAAACAGTCATTTAGTAATTGCCATTACTGCAGTAATTTCAGTCTCCATTTTGATTCTGTATTGCTAAAGTTCTGAAAAAAAACCCTACCAAACAACGAAGCAGCATTATACTAGTTGAAAAAAGCTTTTAAGAAAATTCTTCTCACAAATGGGGGAGTTTTTAATCAAATCAGAATCAACAGTAATTTTTATAATGACTTTCTTGGTTTAAGTGATATATCAAACCATATAAAGCAACAGGAATCTCTGACATGGCTAATAACTTAGGGAGATGAAATTACATTCTTCTGAGAAATGTGTATAAAATCAATTGGTATAATCTGCAGAACAATTAACCAAACAGGTTGTACAAACATATCAGATGATCTGTATGAGTGAAATATGCACTTTCAAAGATAATTATATCTATTTAAAAAAAAAAAAAAACCCTTTTTGTTTGATTTATAATAGAAATGTATTACAGATTGAATGCCACAAGTTCATTTATAGGGATATGTTTAAATACTCGTTCTCCAGTTCTACATTCTAACCTTACATTTTAATGTTGGGAGACGGAGAAGCTGCCAGAACTGAAGTTTTATTTTCCTATTTCTGCTAATCCTGAACAGGGTAATGTAATCAGCAGAGATAATAATGCCTTAAATGACTTGGAATTTATTTGGTTCACAAAATCATACGGAAGACTGACAGCATCTTAAACAGCAGCAGTCGGTGAGGATGTGGCTTGAGTATTGACAGAAGTGATTTTTCAAGTAATGAAGAAGGTTATACGATTAAGTTTCCCGAAGCATACATTGCCTGCCGTGTGCACTTACTGTATATTGTCACCCTTCTGAGTCATAGAAAAGCTTCACTTTTTTCAGAAGCAGGATCAATAGGATTAGGGGATTTGTGCTCAAAGCTTGCCTGTGGCTTCTTGTTAAGCATGTCGTATACTTTATAGCTGCCTTTTTTGCACTGTTCCATGGTATTAATCATCCAAATTATATCCCTACATTGTGATATTTTGGCCAGTGTTTTTTTTTTTTTTCCCCGTTTTTGTTAGCACTCTAAAAAATGTATTTAAAAAGGACACAGAAGTCGTACTGAAATTTGTGCTTAGAATTTTTAAAATGGCCTCCTCAGAAATCATTAATATTCTTCAAATTTCATAGCAACTGATGATGATCGCTATTCATTTACTTATTTTATTACAAAAGCTGTTTGTCTGTAACTGTTCCACAGAAGACCTTTATGTGTTACACAACATGCACACAAAGGTCAGGAAAACCAGATGAATAATGTTATTTGGCAGACCAGTCAAGTCAGGTTTGCAGAGCATAGTTTAGCTGGTTCCTTGCATGTTAGCTAGCAACCCATCAGAACTCATTGGTAAGCTGATGAATGTGAAGCCACATGTATTTTGTGAGACATGATTTACATGAAATGGTGAAGTTTACTAGTGCTTTGCAGTTTGATGGGCTTCTAATGGAATGTTGAGTTCAGACATCTTACCTCCAGTCTTTGTTGTCTAATGGATTGGTCTAAAGTCACAACAAAAAGAAGTGATTACTGAAGAAGCTGAAGAGTCAAATCCTTTGCAGAGCTGTACACAAAGTACATAAAATGCTAGCCTTGAGTGATCACTCATAACATTTCATTGCCCCAGTATGTTGCCTACTGTAATCCAATTTATAACTTCTATTCAGTGGCTAAAATCTGCCCCTTTTTCGTGGACAGAGGCTGATGAGACATACAGCTTGAGAAGAATTGCCAGAGGTTTGTTTAAGAGGAGAAAGAGTCAACTAAACTTGGAACAATACACATTTGTAGGCTCCCATCCCTATAGTGGGAGAGAAAAGAAAGATGAATTTTGTTACTTGTGTGCTGTATTTTTAAAAGATATCCTATTGAAGAGTTTAGAGAAAAGATGCAGCATACCTGTAACTTTGCAATCGAGTAGTTCATTAGAGAGCTAATTAGATGAAGTGCTTGATCAGTGATGGGTAAAATGTGTCAGAACTTATCTGAGGACTGATTTAAGAATAGGCTTATTCTTTTTCTACAGTGAAACAGAAATAGACTTGAAAAGCAGAAAGCTTTTTCTCAAGAGAATTTGGCTTAAGAAATTCAATATTAAAGAAAGTCAGTTAACTCAAGTTTATTGTCTTGGAGTTGAATTAGCAGATATAAATTAAGCATTGTCGTACTACCCAGAGAAAAGGAGAAAGCACATAATTGTGTGTAGAGGAGTTCAGGAGGACAAGGATCCCACATCAGACAATTATGTTGAAACTCAGTATGTATAGACTTGAATATTTGACATTAGAAAACCAACAGGTAAAAGTTACTGAAACTGCAATAGAAATGGATATTGGTGCTAGTTCACTGAAAACAAATGTACTGGAAAAACTGGGCAGAACAAAAAGCATGGTTATATACATTCTCAAATACTTTATAAAGGACAAAGGGACACAGCAGTCATTGAGAAGAGTAAGGTACCTACCTTCTAGAGGATTAAACTTTCTCTGATGTTCATAGTCTAACAAACTGGAATGACTTCTGCAAGGATACTATTCAACTGAAAAAAATGGTCAGCTAGAGAGTGAATAAGAAACATTTTTCCTGCACTTTTCATACTAGCTTTAATGAGAATCTTTGAGGTATTGTGCAGTTACTTTTTTAATGATGCAATCAAAGGTTTAGGAAAGATGAGACCCTTTTTGAAAGAAAGTGAAAAAAAAATATATATAAAAGGATTGCATGAACACTTCACAATTGAGTTTACTGATGTCCATCCAGGAAATTATGGACTAGATAGCACACAGTAATTACTTTTCCGTGTTAGCTATCTGATGCCCAAACAGAATGGATTACTTCAGTTGTAGTAGTAATACAATAGCAGCAGTGATAGTCACTTTGAAGTTAAGCTGCATGAAAGAAATAGTACTAATCAGGAAGTGTAAACAGGCAGCAGGTCTGATAATATCTTTTTTTTTTTTTTTTTAAACTGTTGTGATTATCATCTTTGGGAAGATGAATGAAGTTGGGTGATGGTGGTATTCTGTCCAGCTCTGCTGGTGAACAGTGCTGAAATAATGAGGACCAATGTATATAGTTGTATTCCTGTTACAGTCGTTTTCAGATGCCTTTTCCCTTATTTTTTTATTGAATTTTACCTTTATATTTTTCACATTTACGTATTTTCAGAGCACATTTGTATTATCTCTGGAGGTAATAAAAACAGGGGTAGTCTGGTCACAGTCATAGTTACACTTTAGATTATCAACTTTAAAATCCATTTTTTGAGGTCACACAGTAAATTCAAGTAGGCCAATGAGTCAAGATTGCTTTGACTATTGGGTTGGCAGATTAATATGACTGCTGTGTTATCTGTCATAACTTGTTCATCATAAATGCGGGATTGTTATTCATAGTTGATGGCACAGAGTTGGTGGTGAGTTTGCCCTGAGCAAAAACACTATTGCAGTGTTACTCTATTCTTGTATTTCAGTAGGTATCAGAAGTTCTTCCTGCATGAGGTCATGCTTTTGGAAGAGAATGATAACAAGCAGCAAAGAACTAACAAATGCAAAGAGCGTTTTAAAGGTGCTTTACATGCTAGGCCGCCCTTGAGGAGACTGGGGAAGATTCACAGTATCAAGGCTTCATGAGACCGGGAACAACATTAACAAGATACTGTGTTAGCTTTGCAGATGTTACTGTGAAGGGAAAGTAGATGTCTCAGAACAAGCTGCAGATTTTTCATTTCCTTAAGAAAATGCGTAATTTATTACAGGAAAAATAATATATCAGAATTACCTTGTCTGACTGAGGGGGTATCTTATAGAATCATTAAGGTTGGAAAAGACCTCTAAGATCATCTAGTCCACCTACCACCAATATTGTACAGTAAACTATGTTCCTTAGTACCGTATCTACACATTTCTTGAACACCTCCAGGGATGGTAACTCAACTACCTCCCTGAGCAAACTGTTCTAGTACCTGACTACTCTTTCAGATAAGTTTTTCTTAATATCCAACATGAACCTCCCCTGACCTGAGGCCATTCCCTCTCATCCTATTGCGAATTACGCAGGAGAAGAGACCAGCCCCAACCTTGCCACAACCTCCTTTCAGGTAGTTGTAGAGAGCAGTGAAGTCTCCCCTGAGTCTCCTCCAGACTAAACAATACCAGTTCCCTCAGCTGCTCCTCGTAAGACTTGTGCTCCAGACCCAGCTTTGTTACCTTTCTCTGGGCATGCTTCAGGGCCTCGTTGCCTGTCTTGTAGTGAGGGGCTCAAAACTGAACACAGTACTTGAGGTGCAAACTCACCGGAGCTGTGTAGAAGAGGTGATCAGTTCCCTGCTCTTTCTGGTCACACTGTTTTTGATACAAGCCAGGATGCTTTGGCCTTCTTGGTCAACTGGGATCACTACTTGCTCATGTTCAGTGGAGCATTGACCAACACCCCCCGGTCCTTTTCCTCTACATGTTCTTCCAGCCACTCTGCCACAAGCCTGTAGCATTTTTTTGAGGTTGTTGTGACCAATGTGCAGGTCCCGGCATTTGGTCTTGTTAATCTTCATCCCATTGACCTCGGCCCAGCTATCCAGCCTGTCCAGACCCATCTTCCACTTCCTACTTTCTGGCACATTCACACTTGCTCCCAACCTGGTGCCACCTGCAAACTTACTCAGGGCACACTCAATCCCCTTGTGTAGATCATCAATAAAGATACTGAGTAATATCTTGATAAAAAAAATATCTAAGTATATTATGAATGTTTATATAAATGTGGGAGGTAGGAGTCAAGTGAATGAGACCAGGCTCTTTTCACTGCTTCCCAGTGACAGAACAAGGGGCAGTGGGCACAAACTGGAACATGGAAAGTTCCATATAAACATGAGCAAAATTTTTCTTGAGGGTTACAGAGCACTGGAACAAGGTGCCCAGAGAAGTGGTGAGTTTCCTTTTCTGGAGATATTCAACATCTGCCTGGTTGCCTTCCTGTTTATCTTGCTCTTGGAAGCCCTCTTTAGTGGAGGTGTTGAGCTGGATGATCACCAGAGGTCCCTTCAACCCCTACAAATCTGTGATTAATCTTTGATAACTGCTCCAAAAGCAGTGCCTCCTATTTTATTATGTTGGCTCATGATGTCAGTGGCAGGTGTTGGTGGTATAGCAGAAGAGGCTGAACCTTCCTAACAGCATTCTATGACATTTTGTTGCTATATGTGACAGATGGCAGCAGAAGGGCAGTCTGACGAAATGGCATCTGACATGGAAGTGTGTATGAAGCAAAGATGTGGAATTGAATTCCTTCCTCCATGCAGAAAAAAAAAATGACATTCACCAACACTTGCTGAATGTTTATGGAGACCAAACAGTGGATGTGTGCACACTGAGGTAATGGGTGGTCTGTTTCAGCATTGGTGACAGTGGAACACCTCCGCTGGTAGAGATTTTTAGAAGCACAGCATGCAGACACTTTTTCATCACTGCCAAAAATGCATGGCTAATGATCATGATTTTCTCTGTAGTGTTATTGTGCTTTTTGTGTCAGTTGTATTTTCCATGGAAATAAATTGGAGGCATTACTTTCAGAGCAACATACATAGATTGCCTAACCAAATTACAGTCTCCTTTCAATAATCAATGGAAGTAGAACTTGATCAAGATTTGTTCCTAGGCCCATATATGGGTAACGGGAGCTGTAACATTTCACCTTTGAAGTGGTGAAAAAAAATAACAATACAATGAAGAGTAGAATGGTTATTTTGCTTCTAAAGGCTATGGAAAGTTATTATTTGCTTATGGATCAAAGAGAAATCACTGCAGCTCATTTTATAAATTCTTCTGAAAAGCACTGAGTGGGAAGGCTCTCGCTGCATTTTACTAGGGCATTTAAGAAATCGTTTTTTATACACAGTAAACATATTCAAAAGATTAATGTATCTATATCAACCTAAAAATATAAAAGACTAATCCACAAGATCATTAAGTTACAATGATGAGCTGCTGAAATAGGTACAGAACTTGATTGGATCTCAGTGACAGGGCAAACATGAAGGACAAGACTTCAGGAATTCAGGTGTGCAAAAGATCAGATTCATAGACTGCTTTAGAATATGTTGCCTGATTTACTTGATAAATACTTTGGAAGAAATATGTAGTAAGGCAAAGAAACTTGCTGAGGGAACAAATCCAAGGGAGGATGGTCAATACAAAGGGCAGTGCAGTAACAGGAGAATACAGAGTAACAGGAGAAAAAAAAGATGTTTTTTTCTTGAACATGCTGGTTATTAATGAACTATTGTTGAAAGATTTGTTGTTTTAGTTGAACAAAGACTGGAAAAGTTCAGGTGATAGTCCAGTGTTTAACCTAGTTATGAAAGCCTAAGAAATGTCTCTGGAAATCTGAGAAAGACAAACCTTCCTGTGAATTTAATAAGCACTTTTTATTCCCTGCAGGAATGGCAAATTTTGCTGTTAGCTACCATGTAACTTTTAGCTTTGAACTACTATGTCCATCTGAGATGGGGAAAGATTTGAGAGATATGATTGAAAGTCGATGATCTTATATTCCACATCCTTGAAAATCCATTTTCTGGGTTATGTTTCTTGAAAAATAAGAAAAAGAATAAAATAAGATTTCATTTAAGTATTTCCTGTTGTTAATCCTTACTTAATTTATTTTAAATGAAAATAAACATTATTATACATCAGTGGGATGAAAATTGACCCACATAAAAATGGAAAATTATTTTCAAGCTGAAGGCAAAATGTAGCAGCACCAATCTTCTTTATTCTTAAATTCTGTTATGATTTTGAGTCATTAATTATTACGCATATGGAATGAGAGGCTGAAATCCACTTCAAGTAGTTACTTAGTTAGATTCAGTCATTTATGTAGGTATTCAGTACTGTTTTCCTAGTAGATACAAATAAGGAATACAATGGGAAGTAACTATCGACTTGTAATTCAGTGCTCTCAATCAGACTAATTTCTTGCTGTTGTTATCCTCATATTCTCCTTTCTAGCAGGTTTTACTTTTCCTTTTGTCTATTACTGGAAGATTTTGTTGCCCTAATGTGCTGTCAGAAATATGAAGAATCAGAAAACAATACTAATTCCTAAATTTGTGACAGTTCTGTCCCTTGTGTTGTGGAACAGCAGTACAGCACTGACTTGCACTGAATCACTTGTGGCCAGTTACTCAGTTTATAAAGAAAGTAAGTGAAAGAAAAACCAAAAACACCACACACACAAAAACCCTCAAACAACTATGTTTAATCTTACTAGAATGATAATCTTTTGAATTTTCCAGATATTTTCTGCTTAACATTTGAGTGGAAGCACCCCAAAATCCTTTCTCAGTACTTTATATATAAAATACACGTATTGTGAGATTTTTTTTCCTGCATCTGTCACCTGTTTTCCTACTGATTCTACTGCAGTTCTGAAATTCTAAGTACCTGTGACTTCAGGATGTTCTGAAGTCTGAGACACTGTTATGTACCACAAAAAAAAAAAAAAAAAAAAGAAAGAAAGAAAAAAAAAAAGAAAGAGAGAGAAAAGAAAAAGAAGAAAACAAATTCATATTCCTAAGAGATGATCCTGAAAAAAAAAAAAAAAGGAACAGAAAACTATTTAAAGATTAATCCAGTTTCTCTGAAAGCTCGTCTTGAGATTCTGTGTATTTTTCTTCATACTTCCAACAGCAAGCAGTTAACGTATCAGTTGAGTAGGCAGCTTTTGCAAAGAGCCATTTTGCTGCTTTAAATGGCTGCGTTACTAAAACCTCCATAAATAAATAAAATGTTCTAGCTAGATGTCAGTATACAAGTAAATTGAGAGCTGTTTCATCCACTTCCATATAACCTGTTTTAAAAACTAGGATTTGTCAGCTTTATGCCCAGTCATTTTACTGAAGCTCCTTATCTAAATCTTATTATTAAATGTTCCTGCAGTACTGTTTTCTGTCAGCCTAACTGCATTTTCTCTCCAGAGTCATCATTTTTTTTTCCACTCTTCCTGGGACAGATTTTAAAATACATTGAGGACTTTCTGCTGTGACGGTTGTGTTCAGATTTTCAGTGGAAGTAATGTTCATCAAACAGGCAAAAATCCTTAAGCACCATGGAAGAGTTGTATGCACATTCCTTAGAAATCATTATTCTGTACTTTTAAGCACTTATTATTCTAGGAGAGGATGTGAATCTTAGAACTTTTAGAATTATAATTATACTAGCAGTACTGAAAGTGCCTTCTTTTTGATTAGACTCTTATATTGTATTTAACATGCACAACAGGTTTTTTTGTGAAGATGAGAACGACCATCTATCATATGCAAACAAACAAGCATCATATCATATCATTTTATTTTATGTTGTAATTATTTTGAAGCCACAACAAACAAGAGGATTTCTTCCTCACAGAAAAAAAATCGTAGCATTAATCATGATGTAGAAATTCCTACAAGGTAGTGTGACATCTGCTAATAAAAGAGGAAATGCAGCATGCAGCTTTGTAGAAACCCATCAAAGCTTTATTTCTAAAGTCCTTTGTTTCAATTCTGACAGAATTTAAGCCTGTATATATACATATTTAATCACGCACAAATGCGCACGCTGCAAAGATTATTTTCAGAAAGGAGCATTTCTGTCATCAAATGCTTGAAATACACCCGAATTCCAGAGTGGCAGTAGACAAGTACAAATAAAGCACCGTGCTAACCCTCTGCTGAGGTGATTAGCAGAACTGGAATGACTCATTAAAAATTAGGAGAATATTTTATTTGAGGCAGGGATTTTTGTACAGAGCATAAGTATACTTGTAGCTGAGTGGATGGACTCAGTGCGTGACTATTGCTCATACAGAAGTTCTACACTGTGAAGTAAAAATATATATTTAAAAAATGACAGTCCTCTGATGGCCTTTTGTTTTCCAGCTTTCTCTTTTGTCGTGGTTTTCACTTTTCATAGCTATTATGATATTAAATCTTTAAAACAAATGGCCTATTTCAGCCTGTGTAGTAGTATAATGTGATGTTTTCTTCAAGTCAGTGCAAAATCAGAACTTACTGTGTTAATTGTCTGGGGTAGACCTCTATAGTTACTTGAATATAAAAAAATAATGCTCTTCTTTGGCATACATCTACCTCACTTCTACCCACATACCCAGCAGAAGCTCAAAATAGCAAACAAATTAGATTTGGGTTTAGTCCTACTGGAGTCCAACACAGCTATAGAATAATTTATAGTAAAGGGAGAAGATGATAAGCTCTTCAAATGTATTTGAAGTAGCTAATTGTTAGTTATGTGTAAAACTGGAAAACGCTTTTCATTTGAAATTATTTAACTTCATGAAGTCATGTATTTAGATGAGATCAAACGTAGCACTTAGCCATTTTTTTCTTGTCAGTATTTAATATCTGGGTATTTGTGTACTGATCAAAGCTAGAGATAGTTAAATTCCACTAATTCCCTATAGAGGGCTGCTAACAGCATCAGACATTTATCTATACCATATGTTAGACAAACAGTAAACTGTTGCAATATATTTATTTCTTCCCTAAGGGAAGCCATTTTAAAGATTTATCCTTCACCGCCCACTCATTTTCTTGTATTCATACTAAAAAACGCTTCCTGCTACTTTCTTCCTACTGTGTTTGACCTAATCACCATCAGTGGGCCTCATATCTTAAGCTCTCAAAACCAGTGCAAGATAAATATAGAGTCTGTTATGTCTTAGCTAGGAGAATATCAGACATTAAGTACACAAACATTAATAGCAAGCCTTAAGTATTTAGAGGGGGAAGTTGTGGAAAGTACCATTTTTCACTTTGATCTAAAATACAGTCCCTGGAAAAAGCAACATCTGAAAGCTTTGGAAAGAATGCAAAACAGCTTTTTACAGAGTACTTAATTTCTGTGGCCTGTACTTAATTTCCACACAGAAATTGCTAATTCGCCATGTTATCATGGGGTACTCCATGGAGTGCTGAGGCTCCACTGTGTCCCTTTCCACAGACCCACTGCAACACTTTCTGTTTTTTAATTCACTAACCTCTGCACTCACTGGTTCATTCCTCCCACTCTTGTCCTTAGATTGAAAGCATTTTGCTCTCTCACAAGAACGTTGTCACAAAGGTACCACCTGCTTAGCAGGAGGGCTCTGTCGCACCCCGAGATGTGACTATGAGAACCAGCCCCTCCACACAGAGCCACCCTGGTAACCCCCTCACTAACTCAAGTGCATTAATCGGTTACGTACCTCAGCTGAGGCCAGGCTCAGATGGAGTAGGTTAATGGAGCTGCACTCAAGCCTATAAAACTGTGCTAGGAAGAGATTTACAGCTATTTTGCTGTTATGATGGATGAAAGCGGAAGCAGGGAGGTTAAGTTCAGCTCCAGACAACACGTGAGAATGCTAGAGAACTTCAGACTGCCTTCAAAGCAGAGGTACGTCCAAAGTAGTCGTCGTTTGCTTTTCAACCAGTGATATGTTAAAGATAATGTTTCCAGAGGTGGTAAGAGGGAGTTATTTCTCCTGGAAGCTTTCTGAAATCATGCTGGGACTCTGGAAGTTCCTCTGTTCTTAGATATGTCAAATTGAAAGTGCTTGGTGGTTTTGAAGATTATGAGGTGGACTAAGTACAGAAATGGTGGCCTTCTGGCCTCATGTAACTCTAGTAATTTTGGTCTGTGCTGGTTTTGCTCTTTGGTGGTGTAAATCTCATACATTTGGAGGCATTGTAAGTAGTGTTGCTAAGTTTGACTTTAAAACGTGTGCCTATTTTTAAATTCAATGCTGGAAGAAGCACTAAAGAAGATATCTTATTGCTGTATTTAATTAAATGTTATTCCCTTAGTAGCGTTTTTGTATGAATGCTGACTTTGTTTTGGTATTCAAACGAAGGAATAGTAGCTAGATTTTGTTGGTAAGTAGATCAACCATGGGAACGTTTTGTTACACAGGTGCCCGCTGAAGGGGTTGTGCCTTGCTGTTGAAGTGTATACTTTCCTTTTTTTTCAGAAAATAATTTATTGGAAACTTATTGGAACTAAAATCTCTTTCATCTAATTGTTTCAATTATTTGACTTTAATTTTGTGTAATAATGCTGTTTTCCACAAAACACGTGCGTTGCTAATCCCTTCCTCAGTTACAAAACTCATCAGTGGCCTTAATTGCCTCATGGTACTTTTGTGTTGCTGTTGTGGACTTTAGCACATTCCTATAGACAGCATGGCTCATAAACCTTAATGAGAGTAAGCGCATTAAATTAATCCCAGTAATTAACAAACTTACTGCTTACTTCTCAGAAGTCTAATTTGTGACACAATCCTGGCAATTGGCTTTCACTGAAAGCAGGCCTTGCATCCAGAAAGGCCATTTAGGAGAACAGTAAATTAATCTTCATTAGGTTTAGATTATTGAATTTAAAATCTGTTGCTGATACGTATTGACTTAAACAGAGTTTTTCACCTAGGAAGAGTAATAAGAGGGAAGTTCATCGAAGTCACGTTTATTTCTGCACGCTCATTTCTAAGATGGATTTTGATAGTGTAAATATTCTACAGTTGAGCTCCTTCTGAACTCACAGAATACATCTGTGGTCTCTGCAGAATGACCAAGTAAAGCAAGTGCTAAATGGCTACGCTTTTTTAGAAAATGCCATATATGAAGAAAAGATGATGGATCTGCTTCACTAGCATTCTAATCTTAATAACAGGCTGATTGGGAAGGTGCTAAATATGTTTCTATTTTTATTTTTCTCCAATTGACTTTAATAAAATCGCTTGATTTATTCATGTTCCTGTGTTGGAAGCTAGAATTGGAACTCTGAAGGATGTAGTTTTGCTATTATTATTAGTGTTGCTAAAATGTTTTGTCCCTGAGATGAGTTTTATCCTTTATTAGAACTTTTTGCATATCAACATGGGAAAGAGATAAAAAAAAAAAAATATCAGTCTGCTTTCTTTCTCCTATGATTTCTTTAATGATTTATTTAATTAATGCAACAAATTTCAGTTTCTGATACAGATAAGGTTTTGCATTGTATGTGTACTTGTAATTTTTTATGGTTGTTATTTGAAATAGTAAACAGGCAAAACTGAGCTATATATAGTGTGCATGGCAAGAGAATTGAGACCTTCACATTACTTTGGGCTTTTTAGTTATCAGAGCACTGTGCAAGCTGTGGCTTAGGCAAATGTTGGTTGGTGAGAGTATGGTGCCATACTGATACTGAGCAGCCTGGGAGTGGGGCATGCCAGCAGCATCAGAGCAAGGGCTGCCCTAAGGGAAGGAAACAGGTTCTGGTTGGGAGCCTTGCTTCCTATGTTGTGCGTGGGGAATACTGACTGCTTCTGGTGGGTAGTACCGATGTTACACTATGGAACGGGCCAGTAGCTAGCCAGAGAGTTGTGCATCTCAACTCTGTCTTCTGGAGCCTGGATTAGACTGCTACCAGATCTGTAGCTTTCTCATAAGAGTGAATGCCTGAAAGACATCTGAAAGACCTGAACATCATTTTCTGTCTTAAATTATAGCAATCTCATCTTTTATGTAATACCATACTCAATGTAATATCGTATTCGTTAGACTGCTTGCTGTGAAAGTAGGATTCCTGCTGCTAAAGTTAGTTCCTTACACTAAGGGAATTCAGAGATAGGTTTTCTAACTTAGATACCCCAAATGCAATCTGCTGAGGTACCCTGAACAGCTGTTTCTGAAGATGTGTGACTATTTAGCAATTATAAGTTCATGGGAGAAGAAAACAGTAGGGAGTATGAGTGTGTTAGCCATGACTGCACTGTTGAAGGAGTTAATGATGCAGAGGCGTAGGATGCCCTTTCCAGGGCATCAGACAAGATGAGCAGCTGTGATAATTTCAGTTGAAAATTTAAAAAACAAACAAACAACTTTGTTTAAAATACTTTTCCCGAAGTTTAGATGTCTAAATGTGAGCTGCTTGACTGATAGCCTGGTTCCAAAATGAGAAATTAATTTTAATTGCAGTCAGTGGGGGTAGGAAGATTCATCCTTTTTTAGAATGGCAGAGAAGAGATGACATCTATTGCACATGTGAATTTATTTTTAGTTTTGCTGATAGGTGACTGGTTAGCTATTTTGGCTGTCCTAGTGTTCTTACCATTAGTTATTTTTACAGACATTTGTCCGTCGACTGGATTCTTGGTGCTTTTACGCAGGTTACTGATGCAAAAAGTCTTCAGAAGTGACTGTATCTCTCTTAGATTTTTTTCAACAGCTTTATGGGTTTGCAAATCGATGGTATGCATGTGAAGGGAAATAATGATTTTTTTTTTTATCCTGGTACAATTTGACCTTCCCAAGGTGATTTTTCTAATGATAATCTCATGCAAACTAGAATATTTGGTTCTAGGACTGGCAGTTGTTCTGTTTAAAAACCAACAGGAGGGAGTGCACTAAGGCTGAAAGACTTATGGCATCATGTATCAGACTTGAAACTTTTTTAAGAGCAATGATTCTTCCGAGATGATTGAAAACTAATAATTCAACAAAATATGTGAGACACTGAGCCAAAATGTCTCCTTTCTTCTATCAGTTGATAAGAAGGTTCTGGTTTGTAAAACACTATAATCTGGCTTGCTCTTGCTATCTGAAACTGTTGGTCTGTAAGAACTCAGAACATGGTGTACTATGTACAATAATTCAGTAAATGTAATCATATTGCAGTGTTTCCCAGCTGATGGAGCAGAAATATCCATTTGGTTATTCAGACTGGGTGAATGTATGGACACTGAAACTGATTATCAATCAACAATAATTTATTTTCTTTCTCTTAGAGAAAATAAGTCTGTTAAGTCTAGTTTAATCTTGTGTACTTGTTTCCCAGTAGATTCAGATAAAACATTAAAGGTGAAATAGTGATGAAGAGGCAATGACAAAAAAGCTTCGTTTTTTGCTGATTTGCTGATTTCTATATTTTCTTTTTCTGTGCAGAATTTCAGATTGAGGCATGTTATCCTAGCCCTTTTTCCCTTTTGAGTGTTAGTGTAAGATCACCATTTTATGCTGTCGTCAGACCTTTCTTAACAACAAATCTTTCAACATGTTTGAGAAAGAGGAACAGAACAAAACAGTACAAACTATTATCAAAGTTGTAAATGGATCTACCTGGCAAAACACATCTGATAGAGAAATTGAAGCAGTCAAGAAAACAAGGATTATAAGAAACTGCAAAACTGTCTCAGAAGAAGGTGGAGTTAATTTTAGTTCTTGGGAGGCGCACTGAAATACTGTAAGCCCCTTGTTCCTGATATAATTACTCTGAAAATTCAGTGAACTGCTTTCCACTTAGTTTTGTAGTTAAAGGGACTCCTTATAGGAAGAGGACAAAATGGCCGTGCGTCTTTTTCTTTGACTGTTTCCAAATTTTTATGGAAGTGTGGATGAAGCAAAGGTGTGTCACTGAATTCCTCTGTGCAGAAGAAAACGGCAACCATTGATCCTCATCAATTGCTGAACGTCTATGGAGACCAAACAGTGGATGTGAGCATGGTGAGGCAGTGGATGCTGTGTTTTAGCAGTGGTGACAGCAACAGGGGATCACGTCCACTGGTGAGGATTTTTAGAAGCATGGCATGCAGGATCTTGCTCATTGCTGTCAAAAGTACGTAGCTAAAGGTGGTGACTACATTGAAAAATAGGTTTTGTAGCTGAGAATTTGTTTTATCAAATAGTGTTATTGTGCTTCTTGTATCAATTGTAGATTCCATGGGAATAAATAGGAGGCATTAATTGCGGAGCAACCTACATATAACTGATTACTGTTAGTTCTGTCTTTCTATTTAGGCAATGTTTATGCAGTACTTCGGTGTACAGTGCAAGAGTAGCACCAGTAACAGCTACTCAGTAATCCATAGGCCCTAAACATGAATTTCAGACCCTAAACATGGTATTTCTGTGGTCTATATGTTTTTGTATTTATGTAGTATTTTTAGTAAGAGAGAATATTCCCACTCTTCTACATAGTTTTTGTTCTCTGTGGCCTGTTATCTTAAGAGAGTGGATGTGATTTATCCATCCAGCAACCAGTGGTTGCTTTCAGCTCTACAGAACAACTCTTTTGAAGTTGTCCAGGTTATTTACGTCTTGTTGCAATAGCGCTGCTTATATCTCTGCCTGGTGACTTCTGCTTCAATTTATGTCACTGAGAAAAGCAGCTGGTTCTTCCTTCAGTACCCTGACAGTTCAGGTTTTTGTTTCACACTCTGCTCCTACTGTTTTCACATTTCTGCCTTCTTTGGCTGGCTGTTGTTATAAATCAATGTTTGGTCAATTTGCCTTCCATTCTATCTCAAGGCTCCCCTAGTTGCCTTTTGATAGTCTGAAGTAGTTTCTTCATGCTAACTGTAATGGTTACTGTTTGCATGCAAAATGACTCAGCTTCTTTCCAGTGTGAGGAAAAAAGTGAATGGAGAAATTAAGCCTAAAGAGAATTCATTGGATAAACAGCACTGAAGTCTCCGACATTCTTACACTACTTTAATACCGCTCTGTATAAGCTGTATACTGTATAAACTCAGAAAATCAGTATGTGCTACAGCTCTACAAATTCAGCAAGCTGTTTTTTAGGTCTGCATAGGTAAGTTATAAGAAGAGTTCACCAAAATTTTGATAAATTAAAAATAATGGGAGTGAAACGGTGTTTTATCCCATACGGCAGGAGACAAGTCTGGGAGATGAAAAACAAGCATTATTAGGCGCAGAAGCCTCTGGTGCATTATTTTATTTCATTTTAACCATAACTTGTCTATTTTGTGAAGATTTTTATCTCTTGCCTCGTGAATACAGTAATTCTCAGAGGAATAATCTTACCTCCTACACTGCTGATGTAGGAATATGCTGTATTTGATGATCAACAATAGTGTACTGCAGAAAGTGCTTTAAGCCAGTTGTGCTTAGAGGAAACAGATCTTCTAACAGCTGCAAATCAATACTTTCTTTTTTATTTGAGGAACATACACGTTTGTGCTAGATAAGCACAGCACTACTTAGATGTTCAGTTTACTTATCTGCAAAACTTCCAGAGTTCATATTTGTATTTTTGTTTTGGTCATTATGATCTTGAAAATATTCAAATTGCTATAATATTAATAAAAAGCACTTTTAACATACACTTTGTAAGCATAAAAGTGAACAGTGTGGAGAATAGCTCAGGACTAATGCTAAACTTCTGCTAAGGCAGGTAATGTTGGATTTAAGATGAAAAATAAGTATCTGTTAGGGCAGGAATTTAGTAATTTCAGTGGGATACCTCATAGATTATTGCTTTAAGCAAGAACAGCAAAGAATGAACACTATGTAACTCAAATCTGCAGTATTGCGACTCAAAATGAGAAAAAAATAAAACAATATGGAAGTGAAAGAATGATGATCAAGTGCAAGTTACATATCCAGTTTCACACATTTTGATAATTACAGTTGCTTGACCAACTCTTTGTACTTAGAGCAATGTGTAAGGCAATTTACAAGAGAAGAGGGAGATCAGCAAGTTCAGTAGCTGTCCCGGTCTCACATCAGTTCAGCATTATGTTTCTTAGAAGTGTAGGCAACTGCAACACATACTATGCATCCTGAAACTAAAAATTGCAGTCCAGAACTGCTTAGTGGATAAGTATGGTTCTGAGAAGTAAGTATTGTGTATGTTATGGATGCTGCAAAAAGCAGATACCTTGAGCAGGGAGTTGGAGGAACTGGCAGGAAAGGAATGCTGAGCCCAGAAGGTGTGCAGATCATTTTTCAGATTCATTTTAAGGGCGTTGTGGACTGCAGAACAACAAAAAAAACGGGATTATTTTGGTTGTACAGCATAGCTGTCAAGGGTCTTTTGTTCTGCTCCATTTCCAGAACAGTGCCAGTGTTTTCACTAAACAGGATTCTGTCTAAAGGCATTGCTTATGCTGTGCAGACAACAGGAGACTTTTGAACTTTAATGAAGCAGCAGGGGGAGCGTAGCTACTTGCTCTGCAAAGGGACATCTGCGAAGGGGGTGTGTTGTAGGATGGCAAATTTTTGCACTGCTGATGTCCTAACAATGTACCACTTGGAATATTAATGATCTCCTTGCAAATGCTTGAGATAGGATACCATTTGCATCCTAGGAATCCTAAAGTGAAAAAAAAATCATTAAGTATAAGGCAGGGAAATGCTAAAAATGTGAAGACATCTTTGTCTAAAATGTAATGCTTGAGAATTCAGTTTGTTGTGCTCTAGATTTTGTCATAAATGTTGTGTCTAGTCTGCCATAGAAATGTTACAACTTCAGCTGAATTAAGTGAATGGTGTCTGCATTCTGTGATTGGATTGGATTAAAAATGGTTAGATTCTGGCTTTGTCTGAAACTGAGAAAAAGGAGGGCCTCTTTTTGAGATAGCTGTCTAACTGCATAGTCCTTTTGAGATAAGGCATCAATAACTTTCTCATAATCTTAGTTGAGCTTAATCAAACGCCTCCCTTATCAGCTTTCTCTGCTCTCAGGTAAAAGCCTCCTTATCTTGCATCCACAGGATTTCACAGGAAGTTAGTTAACATCAAAAAGCACAGATTTTTAGCATGACAAAGTCACCTCTACTCTGTAGAATATAAGAAATCATGCTGTTCGCATCCATGAAAAGTAGTTAAATCTGAAATCTTGAGAGGTTCCAGTCACAAATGGTAAGAAGGTCTTTATTAATAGAGTGGCTTAGTTTCCTTCTTTGGAAGGTAACCTTGTTTTTAAAGTGAATAGAATGTTACATGTGCATACCAGATGGAATTTACTTCAGAAAATAAAATCAGGAGGGCAGTGGAAAAAGAGGAGGAATAAAAAAAAAAATTCATTGTTGAAGGTATATTTTTATAATTCAGTACATCAGTGGGAGGTACTCAAGGGCCTCTATTACCAAGTCAAGCTGTATACAGCAAACCAACTGTTAATTTGAATCTATGCATTTTTATCTATGGATTTTCACTTTGTTTGATGGGCTGGTAAGTACACCGAGGAAGCTTGCCTTCAAGATCTGATTCTGGTAATTTAGTTTAGAACAATGCCTCTTTTTCTGAGTCGATACAAAGGGGAGATCCAGAGGACAGATTTTGTTTTTTGTTTGCTAAATGGTAAAAGAGATGCTAGAAGACATGTAATGCAGAAAGGGAATGCATTTGAAACTGATGTAGGGTGATAAAGATGATATCAAAGTCTAAGGAAAATGTTTCCTTTCAGAAGATAAAAAGCATTATGAAGACTTCAGAGGCAGAGTGCTACTGAACTAGATCTGGTGAAAAAGGTCTGTGAAGCACTTGAAATGTCTTGTTCATATGGGAGTTCATTTAAAATTGTTGATTTTTATTATGCGGTTCATGCTAATGGATTTTTGACTGTAAGGCTGATTAATAATGAAGGACAAATGAAATCTATGCTTAATGTTATGCCATGGCATATCACCTTGAAACTTTAATTGTAAATATGCAGTAGGACCAGACTTGATCAGTACTTCAATTGAAAGCTGTGAGACGCATGAGGCGCTGCTGCCAACAGGCCCTGAATTGGCTTAATATGAACTCATACAACTTTTAGAGAGACTGTGAACCACTGTAGCTTTTCTGATCTCGTTATTTTGAGTTGGGGAAACAGAACTTCTGGAAAGCTTGGTTACATACTGGTTGGTAAAACCCATGTAAACCTTCTTATAAATACAAATTTCTGATAAGTATGTACCTTCTGGCTTTTACAGTCTTAACTAGCTGAAGTTGTTTTTTTTTTTTTTTAATTATTCAGTAAATGTTAAGTGATTTGTTTATTACATGACCTTCAAGTGCAGAAGCTTTAGAATTCAAGGCCTGCTTGTGAAGTGTTCTGCCATGATCCTGAAATACTCATGAAAGCAAGCCAGGAATGTTTCATGTCACTTGGTGTTGAAGGTGAAGCCGTTTGGTTTCTTTGTTTCTGGTAGAAAGTATAAATTTTTCAATTGAAGTCTTTCACTGAATATTGTTGGATGATGATTTTTTTCAGAGCTAAAGAAAAACCTCTTTTACTCCCTTTCCACAGTCCCAGCTCTGTACCCTAATAGCTTTTGTCAGTAACCTAGCACTCCATAGCACCTTTGCTTTTACAAGCATTCATACAGAATGAGACCCCAAGAGAGTCTAGAATGTGAGCCTGTCTATGTCTATGATGACCAGTAATGCAGTCTGATGGAAACAGAGCTGAGGAACAAAATAGTTGTTTTAGAGGACCTGACATCCCCCATATGTGCTTTTCCTGTTTTTGGTGGTTTTTTTTCTCCATTTTCTGTCATCTGGCTCTAAGGAAATAAATGCACATTTGCAGTAGGAATGCTACACTGCCACGCTGTGGTTACTTTTAAGATAGATCACCAGCAAGACGCTCATCTCTGGACCCCTAAAACCTGAGCGCAGAGCTTTGGTCCTTGTTACTCTCACTCAGATGACAAGTTTGAATGAGGTTGATACCCACAGGGATGTCGGTATGACTACTTTTTTCCTCTGGATTTGTTTTGTTTCACTGAATCCAGCACTTGTATTTGGGAAACTTTCATATTCTTGTGAATAACTTGTTCTGACAAGCAGAGGGTAATATTACAAGAACCAACATAAAAATTCAGTATCTTATATTTAGTATTTTCAAATTCTACCAAAGCGAAATCAAGTGAGGTAGCCACTTGTTTTACTCAGGCTTCAAATGTAACCTGTACATTTAATTGAATCTAATATTCATTGTACCCTACTTTGAGTGGATTTTTCAAAAATATATCAGCCATTAGGGCCCCTGGTGGATTCCCCTTGGGTACCCTTGTGGAATTCTGTTGTGCAGAAGACCCTTTCTGATCTCATCTCTGTGTGCTAATTAAATTAAAAACATGCATGTAATCAGAGAAATAAGCTGAGAGAAGTGGAAAAAAGAGGATGAAACCCATTCTGTTCAAACTTTTTCTTCAATTAACTGTGGCCCTAAGCAGCTTGTGCCCGTTCAGCAGCATGTGGTTTGTGACCAATGCAGTGCTGTTGTGATGCTGTGCTCCCACGTTTGTATCTCCCTGTTCCTGATACAACTGTGTAGTGGGATCACTTACAGAGGCTGCAACTGACGCCACTTGAATGCGGATGTCCCTTGACCCAGGGCTGTGTAATACAGAGTTATATCTTTACCACATTAAGACATTTTTTGGTACATGGCAAGTAAATGAGAGCCTGGTCACATCCTACCCAAAATAAAACAAGAGAGCCACATCTTTGAAACATGCCCTTTAGTGAGGGCTTGTTAATTAGTCTTCTGCCTCTTGAATCTGGGAGCAGTTCTCACAAGTATGTCCAAACTGCTGATTTATCTCAGCAGGAAATGGGATACGCGAGAAATTATCAATCTATTTAAGCTTCTGTATCTCAAAACTGATTTCTTCAGCTGTGACTAGGACGCAATGGAAAGCAGGAGCAGATCATTACTTTGGTATGTTATTTTGTTCTCTCTTACAGGGCCTAGGGATGCTAATCATACAAATTTCAAATTTTTTGAATGCTGGCAATTTGCAGATGGCTAAAGGCATAAAGAATAAAAGAAGCAGAGTTATACAGTGGCTACATCAGAGCTAGAAAGAGAATTAGGAGTGATTGTTCTCTTTTCTCTGGTTTTAAACATTTGAGAGTATCCTATTATTGCATCAGGTCTAAATTTTCGTTACTGAAATTGAGGAAATCAGTTTTTTGCTCATATTAATCAGAAGTTTAAATGCTTTAAAATTAACAAATGAGTGTTTCTGAGATGTGGAATACCGCTGGAACCTTTAGAACTGAGACGTATGGCCCTAGCATATGTTAAGCAATTTGAGTGTAATAAACATTAGAGAAGTCTTCTCAAACTGTAATTACACTTCCCTGTTTCAGATGGAATCTTTTTCCATTCCTTGCTACCAGCAGCACACATGTGACTTGGCACTTTAACCATATGCATTGTTCACCTTATATCACACTAATAAGGTCAGTGCACCGGTGGTAGAAGAATGTATTACACAAATATTTCCCCCCATCTCTGCTCAAGCAGGTGTCATAATGTAGGCTCTGTGGGTCATTGTGTTGGCATCTCTGGGCTTTCTTCCACCAGATGGTCGGAATGTAAGTGTGAGGTTTCAGTCTTGTTCTGTTGTGGTTTTTTTTTTTCCTCCATCCTTTGGTATATCTTTAATTCTGAAGAGTTTGTTAAATCTGAGTACAGCATGTATAATTTTCTCATTAAGTCAATGGACAAGGTCATTATATGTTAAAGGGAGGAAATAACTAGTTCACACATGTTATCTTCACAAAAATATGAGCTGAGCAATTCTGTACTGACCTTTCAATATCATTCAAAATTAAATTTCATATGCACTCTGCTACTATTCCATTCTGATACTGCTAGGATGTTAGAATGGCTTTTAGAGGAAAAATATATAATGTTCTGTTGCATTTGCTTGTCACTTTTGTTTGCCTACGTTTAAGTTCATAATTTAATGTGCATTCCTACATTCCCGTATTGACCATTGAGCGTCAGGTAGTTGCTTATTAGAATAAAAATTGCTATGAACTTTGCATGTTCTACTGTCTCTGTGAATACAAGCATTGATATGGGAGGACTTGCATCTTTAGCTACTATAGAAAAAGGCATTAATAAAGATTTCTAGTCATGGAATGAATTGGTCTGTCTCAGTGGCAGCGAGAACGATTTCTTCAGGGTGTAATTCAGAACACAATAGAAGATTGCTACAGAGGTGCTGTAAAGATACAGAACAGTAACAGATAAGCCCCTAGAGTACACATATTTATTAGAGGAATAGTAGAGTGATGTGAGAATGAAGTAAAGGAACAGTAACTTATAAGGCTGTAGTGTTCACATCTGCGAATATGTTTAATTGTTTCATTTCATTGCTCTAAATGCAGTTCTTCACAAACAGAAATGTAAAATGCTTCCTTATTAGGATTTCACCAGAAGCCTTCGGACAGAAGCATTTATCTTTGCTGGTGGGAGTTTTCTGTGTTAGCTATTACTGTATGAAAGTGCATGGATACCATGCAAGGGAAATCAGATACTCTGAGGATGCCTTTGTATTGCTCTGCTCAAAGTCTAGTTCATTTGGCTTTTAATATTGCTGTAGTTGCAGAGGAAAACAAAAGAAATTGGGGCATAGCTGACTGATAGGATCGAAAGGTAGAGCAAAAGATTTATCTGATGGATTTTGTTTTTAATGTTAGATATTAGTTTCTGTAACTAAACATTTTTGTGTATACCCAAAAGCAAAAATTACATTCTGTGAACTTTCATTTGTAAGGTATAGCTAAGTATTGGAGACAACTTCCACTAGAAACTTGCAACACCCGAAAATGAAGCCTTGAGGCCAGGGACTGTGCTGAATAAACGGATGCTATTTTACAGAGGAATCAGATTTTTGTTGACTGAGTCTTGATCTCATGATGATGAAATTAGAGCTCAATAAGAAGGTATTTCATCTTAATGCAGCTGCTTTCAAACTCAGATTTGCACAGGGAGAGAGTAAAACTTTGCCAAGGTTGAGGGGAAAATATTAAGCGGCAGCAGCAGGTCATTCAGGAGCCAGACATGCTTCTGCCGAGATGCAGGAGTGCCATGTTCAGTCATTTCTGCTCTAGACAAGATTAATGTCCTGACCTTTGTATTTGTTAGCCTAGGATGTCTCCTTGTCTTTCTGGTTTTAACCAGAGACATCGTCTAGTGTTGCTGAAGCTGGTCTGTTCTCAGTCTTTCATCTCTTATGACTAAAAATAATTTAGTTGAGGTAGTCAAGAATTTGGCTGTTTTGAGTAAAGTCAGATAGGGTTACTTGCCAAACCAGAAGGAGCACAATGGAATGGTTTCAGTTTGAAGTTGAGTTCATGCCTTTCCTTTAGAGATAAGAAATTCGTGAAGCAAGAAGGCAGATACAACTTCCACTTTGAGAAAGGACACTGGGAAAGGTCAAAACAATTTAGAAGAGATTTGTCTCTTCAAATAAAGCAAGTAGTTATGTTGTTTTAAAAAAGGAAATGAAATCTTCATTGTGGAGGACTTATTCATGTAAAACAGATTAAAATATGCATTCATAATATGTAAATATAGAGTCAATTAACATGATGCTTTTTTACAGTATAAATGATTGTAACCTGCCAGTGTCCTCTGGGACGACTTTGAAACTGAAATGCTTCTCCTCTATAGTCCCAGTTAACAAAAATCAATAAACAGTAAACATAGAGCAGTCTCTTGCCAAGTGAGCAATGTCTGAATAGGACAGTTTAATTTTCAGCAGATGAGCAGAATTCACCCGGCTCCAGGGTCCCCAGTGCTGTGTGAGTTCCAGGACCGATTCCAATAGGCAACGGAGTAAAATTCAGAAAGGGAATTAAACCTTGTGAATCTGGGCTGACCGCCGTCTGTTTTGCCCCTGATTTAATCACTCTTGCATAAAGTCAGTATCAAGGAGGTCCAAAAAAAGAGGCATTTACTCAGTTTGATTTTTTTGATCCTTGAAAGAGTCTGTCAGAGCAGGGCAGTCTGGATATGTCAGCTGGTCCGCTAGTGAAGAAGGTCATGGGTTGCCTATTTGACAAAGTGACATCTTCCCTCTGCCAGTGCTTTTGCTGGGAGTCTGAGAAGAGTCAGGGAGGCAAGAGGCCAAATTCTTACGAGCTCTTCACATTGCCGCAGTTATCTGTAAAACTGATGCTATCAGGAATAATCAAGTAATAATAAAGAGATCACAGATTATGCTTAAAGTTATGCAAGTGGATGCCTGACATTTTCTCCTTGAACAATCGCGGTAGTTACTCTTGCATAGCTAAAGTTCTACGATGTAACACTGGCATCTCAGTAGCCATGCTCTTGCTCTTATATCCAGAATGCAATCTTTCTGAAGCATTCACGTATGAAAACACGTAACATTTTTATGTGAGGTTTGCACACGTACAGCTTCCTATTTGTATGTAAAATGAAAATAGATTTTGATCCTTATAATATTCATCGCTGCATCTTTAATTGCATTAATCCATGTTGCAAATAGCTCGCATGTTTCCGACAGTGCAGAGGTTGGCTCAACTAAGTACAAAACTCTTAAAATGGAGTAGATTGAGGGTTTTGCACATTTGCTATGTTCAGCATTTGAGAGCAGTTTCTGTTGAAAGTCTGTCTACTTAAAATTCAAGCACTCTGCAACTAAGGAACTCCAAAAAGAGGTAATGAACCATAAATTATTGCCGTTAGATATTTAATACTCAATCAGTATGTGCTCTCTCATGCATATCCCACTGGCACTGCATTTATTCTGACAGTGTGGTACTGGTTCAATTACTTTGCTCATTTACAATAAAAGATTAATGAAAAGAGGTATATTTTAGTTCACAGAGATTAATTGCATCCCTTACTTTCCCTACACTAGAAATATTCAACCCATAATCCTGATAGCTTTTTCGTCAACAAGTACATGGAAAATTAATAGACTTACTTCTGCTGGAATCCTCAGTAGGCTTGCAGATACAAACATCCAGGGAAAAGCTGACTGAAAGTTGGCTTTCTGGTATGGAGGAATTAATTTACCTTCTCTCTTGCTTTTGCTCTTTCCTTCTCTTTAATCCACTCTGATGACATTTTGTATTAGCCAGAATAAAAATGCTCATGGGCTAAGAGTCTGAAACCAACGTGCTTTTTTTCTTACAGGCCAACTGACACAATGTTGTGTGTTTCCCCAGTGACGTGCCACCAAAGGCAGCAGTCACTGGGAGGGTGGATAGATGTTTCAAGCACTTCCTAAGGTGTTGCTGCCTTGTAAAATTTAACAGCTTTTATAATTGCAGAGTTAAGGCTACTAATAAATTATTTTTCATCTCGATATGAATGTAGTTGATATTTCTTCAGAGGTACGATGGTTTTCCTGTAAAGACTGAATAAACTTTTGGGCACTTTAAGCTGGAGTTTTTATTTCAGTGTATAAGGACGATAGGAAAGATATAATAAAAAGTGTGTTCATGTATGTTGCTGACACGAGGAGAAGAAAATGATCTGTTTTATTTCACAAAAGTCTTACCTTCCTCTATGGGAAAACTAAGAGACAATAAAAAGACAAATTACAATATCAGGACAAAACCCACTGGTGTCAGTCATTTATAAAACTATGAAGTTGGAGTATATGTATAGGAGCTAGATGATCTTAGTGGTCTTATCCAACCTCAGTGATTCTGTGATAATCCTCTGGCTCTACTGTAAAAGGAGTAACAACTACCTTAAAGTCTAAATGCAACTCAGCCTCAAAATGCAGTTTTAAGTATTAGTTCCCTTTTAATCTGTGCTTTTTTCCATCTCATTAAGGCTCGTCATTAATTCAGGGTAAGCCTTGCTGACTTTGAGAGCAGAATGAAAACTGCACTGGTTTATGACTAGGTAGTACGATTTATGGGGCAGTTTAGGCTAGGGTAAATGAAGAAGCATGACTTAAGGGAGTCCAAGTCCTCAGTGGTCATTACACAGCCAGATTTATCTCTTGTGGGCTGAATGAAGACTTGGATAAAATGTTTGAACATGGCTTGCTGCTGTTTTAATAGGGAAGACTTTACAGGTCTATTTAATCCATCTAGGTTAGGGCGTATGTCTGTTGAGTCACTTTGTCTCACTACATCTGGACAGTTTGAGGGGTTCCAGGTTTTCAGATTAAAAAAAAAGAAAAGAGGACATACATCAGACAGATACAAATCTGGAGAGCGGAGGTTAGATAATATTGCTTATTGTGCTGTGCTCTCACTGTATGATGCGGTTCATTTTCCTCGTCTTACTAGGAGTAGGATCTTTTTGGAAATATTTTCCCTGGGGAGGAGGAAAAAAAGTTATATTCTGGCTGTTCTCCAGGATAAACTGGGTTTGCTTCTTTATTCATATAAATGAGAGCTGAATAGTTTGCTGGTAACTACATCTGATGTAGGAAACTGCAGCAGCATGCTATTGATGCATATAATTTTTCTGTGTGAAAATTGCTTTCTGGTATTTTAAATCTGAATAATTTAGCTTATTTCACTCTGTCTATGCTGACTATTTCTTTGAATACTGGATGTTTCTATATTTAATTTCTGATCTTTCTACTAGTGGTTTTTTTTTTAATTTAATAATACAATAATATACTTTAGAGCTGCCTGTAATTACTTGGAAGATATGACTTCTTTGTGAAAATTATATGCTTATAATTAAAGGCTCTTCAATATATATCTCCAGTTAATAATACTCATGATAAAAAAAAAAAACACAACTTACGTTAGACCTTAATGGAAACAACTTTTTTTAATTTGCCTTTTTAAATTGTGTGCCTTGCAAAAAATACCTATTTCCATAGAATTGTAGAATTTGTCTTATGGGGTGGATTTGAGAAAAAGGCATTTTTGAACACTGTATAGTAGATCCTGGTTTGAGTGCCTTTGTAGGATGCCATGTGACGCTGTACCTCAACATTGGATTTCTTTGCATAGACGTGATGCAGCATCCAAAACCCGAAGTTGTTTTTGTCCAAGTCAAAACTTGTCATGCTGAAAATCACCTGTTGCTTAACTCTTCTGTGTGCTGACATTGCATAGGTGGCTTTAATTCTCAACCTTGCAAAAGGCTTGAGTTCAGATTTCTATGTTTGTTACTATTTCGCTCTCAGCAGCCTGATAGCTCAGCCTTGAGTAGGACTGAAATGGCCTTTAAGTCCCTTGTAGCAGAACAAAGCTGAAGGAAGGTTCTAGCTGCTGAGTGCTGTGTGACAGCAGCCACTGCCAGAAGAAAAGGAGATTGTGGAAGCTTTTTTTCTTCTCTGACGCCACTCATTTTCTTGACTAATGCTTAAGGAATACTCTTCTACCTTATAACCTATAGGACTGTAGTCTGAGGGGAAAATACACTGACAGAAGGCCCTTTTGTGGGCTTGTACACTATGAAGCGGTGATAAGATTACCTACCCCAGTATCCTTGGAACGATACTACAGTTCTTTCAGCTGTCATTGCTCTTCTAATGCTTCTATCTGAAAGTGTTATGGCTGCACTGCTTACAGGACTTCTTGATCCTGAAGGTAACGGTAACCTTTGCACTCCTTGTCTTCTGCTCAGTCTTCCAGTGTGATTGCACAGCTTATTGCTAATATTCTGAATGAATATTTGTAAATCTATGCCTGCATTTCATGCCAGTCTTGTCACTCTCTGTGCTTTATGTTCTGCCTCTTCCAACACTGCAACTGTCAAATCTGACTATCTTTTATTTATATGTATATATATACACACACACTGAAAACCCACACTCTGTTCTTTGCTCATTTTTAATTTGAACTAACACTTAATCTAAAATTTTGGATGGATAATTTTCCGCAACAGTCATTGAATAAATTGGAGCATCCGTTTCTATAGCAATTGATTTTTCTTTCTGGTACAATCAGGGCAGGACCAACCAAGGGACGAAAGAAGAACATTGATTTCTTTTCTGCTTGACTGTATAGATCTGTGGTGGTTTTTGCTTCTAGGATCTATTTCAAAGTTCAAGGAAATCACAAGTCTTTCCATTCACTTCAGATGAGTGAATAAGGCTCATAGTGGATGATTTTACCTTTTATTTTATGTGTATATAGAAATACTAAATTAAAAAAAAAAAAAAAGTATGGGATCAGCTTGTTTAATTAAAAATCAGGTTATTACAGGTATTGATTCTTCAGCTCAGCAGAATCGCAAGCAAAAACAAGGCAAAGAGCCAAATGATGAGAAGTCTTGGGGAGAAAAAGAATTAGCAATAGGCTAAATCAAGTGAGTAAATAGTACTGTGGAATGTGAAGCATGCTCTGATGTCTTGAATACTTTGTGTGATCTGTGGAGTATGCAGGATTATGCATTTCTTTCTTTTTCTTTTTCTTTTTTTTGGAGGAGGAGGGAATGAGAGAGAATCACCCCACTGTTAAACAGTGCCATCAAATAACCAATCAGGTTCTGCTCATCTTTCAAGGAAGTATGATGAGATTAGTTTAAGTCATTTTACTTTATAACTCAGCCTCGCTAAAGCTTAGTATTTTCAATTGCCTAATTAGTTGGTCTGCCTTAAAATATTATGCTTATAATTAACTGCTTGTTCGGAGAAAAAGCAGAAAAAACATCTCAGTAAATGAATGTTTCTATCGTTGGATGATTCTTAATGTATTCTCAGAACCATTGTCCTTATACACAGATCGCTTTTTTTCCTTGGAACCAAATGAGGAAGGTGGGGAAGGGAGAGCTTATATATATCCTTACTGAGTATTGCCTGATCTTTTCCTGAGTATGTCATTTGTTCTTCATCCTCCTTTTCCTGATACTGCTTAACTCCGTTATGAGTTTAGAACTATATTATGGATTAAAGTGAATCGTGTGCTCAGGAAATTATTTCTACCTGTATACGTCATGAATAGGAGAAAACAACAGTCAATTTGAATTTTAATGCATAAGTAATTTTAAGCCTAATAAATTGCACAGGCAGGGAAAAGGTGCGATTAGGTATCTTGTTCCAAAGCTGCACTGCCGCACTTTCACTGATCACCCCTTCCATGGCTGAGATCCTGGAGTTCTTGAAATTGGTTTTTGTTGTTTTCCTACAGTTTCAATTAAAAAGAAATTATGGGTTTTGTCCTCCAAAAGAATTACTTAAGGCATGGTAAAAGTGGTTGTTATGGGGAAGATTCATAGATGTAAATTTAATCGTTACATTGATTCTTCTGCGTGTTTGCAAACAGTACATCTGAATCTCTATCTTTTCAGGGATTCCTGTGATCAATTTCATCTTCCCTTACCTGAATCTTCTGTATAAAAAAAAATGTTACTGCAAAACAATATATATTGAGATATTCCAGTGTATTTTGTTATATTCTAACAGTTATTAATCGATATTTGTATTGATTGAGAGATGAGCTGCATTAATAACATGAAACAAGTCTTTCTTGTTACGTAGCTTGAAATTGAGAAAGAGAATTAGGGGTCAAGCCTTTTGCTTTTTATCAGAAATAATTTTGTATTTAACAGTATTTTATTTTGTGAACTAAGCTGAACAATGTTTATTAGTTGAGCATTCTAGGGAAGAAAAAAAGTAATTCATACTGTTGGGATAATTTGTTCTCTATAGCAGCAATTCCCTGTAACATATTTAATGTCACTAAAAGAGATGCTGTTAACTATATTGGAAAAAGTAGAAAATTAGACTTAAAAATTCAGCAGCAGCTTTCTTACGGCTTAGAAACTTGACTGCCATAGAAGGAGAAAGAAGCAAAACTAAAGTAGTAGGACAATATGGTTGAGGGAATGATAGTACTGATGATGATCTCTGTCTTAAGCAAAGAAAGGATACGAAATCTTAAGTGTTATTGAGATTTAAGGGACCGTAAGACTTAAGTATACTTTCAGAAAAAAAAAAAAATGGCATTTATTAGCTAAAATGTATATTTTTCTATTGCTGTTAGGAAAAAATGTGTGCATTTGAAAGAAAACACTGCACTGTTAGGTGAAGAGTGGATGCCCCTTCTCACAGTTTGAATTGTAACAGGGAAATAGATCTGTGCTGCAGTCTTGTCATCGTACTCTGCCCTGCGTTTGTGTCAAACACAATAATTAAGGTGAGGGATAGAAAGTAAATATCTGCATTCAAAATAGAAGTGCTGATGGAGTTGACCCATCTGAGGTAAGACTGGTGAATCAAAATCAGTTTCAATTAGTAAGTGTAGATGATAGCTTTCATCAGCCAGCTGCATTCAGAGCGTGGACATTCTGCACATTGAAGTGAAATGCTCCAAGAGCCAAATACTGGTGTAAATGAGTGTAACTCTTTTGTTGACCTTTGAAATGTAACTTCTCTGTTAAGGGTGTGGTACACCATACTTAAATCCTTTTAAACTTTAAACTGCAGGATTTGTATGATCACTAGTTCAGCGGGGGTCAATAGCTTGTTATTGGAATAAAGAAAAAGGAAAAATATGAGTGTGAAGGGAAAACCTTTTTACACAAGTCTTACACGTATCCCCTTGCAGCTAAGGCAGTCTTGCTTGTACAAAGTTGACTTGAACAGAACCTAGCTTGAAAGAAATATGGGCATAAATGGAACAGCTCACTGTAAATCTGTAGGTCCTGTGACAATTGTAAAATACTTTGTAACTAGTTTTGGTGGGGCAGCAAGGACAACAAAACAAAATTCTTGGGCTGCCTTTTTTTCTGTGTAGTCTTTGGCGTAGCGTTATTTCATTTAATCTCACTTTTAAATCAGGTCTTTGCACTTACTTGACTCCACAGGAGATTTACCATGTTAATTTCTGTGCCTACTGAATATCTTGTTTATCATGTTGTCACTTAAATGTGTGTGAGAGAGAGAAAGCTGTAGAAGGCTTATGATTTATTCCTCCAGAGGAGATCTGTGCCGTATCTTGCATTTTTTGACATGACTTTTACACAGCAAAAAACAATTGTAAGGAAAACTCAACTTTGTGATGACGTTGAGGAGTTAACTGCTCAAGAGTAAAGAAAAATGGTCCTACTTGGAAGGAAGACGATAATAGCTTCCAGGTGGTGATGCTGTAGTGGCTTTTCCTCAAATAAGTAAATAAACCAGAGAGCCATTGTAGAGGAGAGTGGAGTCAGCTTCTTGTAGAATGGCTGGTATGCTTGTGAGAAAAAGCCTTAATAGGGCATAGCAGCCAGATTTGGACCCAGGGAGAAGTAATTAAAAAAACCAACCAAACAAACAAAAAACTATGGAAGGTAATGATGTTCTTGACAAACTATTGAAATGAAGTTTGAAACAAGGCTTGGTGTGAATACAGCTGAAATGACCAGTTGGTGCATTTGTAATCCCCGAACCTGTCAGTTTTATCCTCTTCCAAACTCTGTAGTGATTTGTGTTCTCTGAATTGTTTTCCTTTGCAATCTCTATCTCACTATAGGGTTCTCTATTCAGAGCAGAAAATGAAAGAGCGGAAGAAAGAGGAAACCAAACCATTTCACAAGAAATTTATTGCAGATAGCAATTTAGAAGAATCATTATCCCAGCATGAGAAAAATACAGTTGAGTCCTAAGAAAGCCAACAAAATACACATGCATTGAATTTATTTAGCGATTGAATAGACAATATCGTATTTTTTCAGGTTAGATTAATAAGGATCCTTATTTGTTTTTGTGTAGTAGAATGTATTAAGTAAATATTAAGTGCTAATTATACACCACTGTTGAAACAGAAGCAAACGTAGCATACAAGGATTTCTACCGGCTTTAACTTATCTCAAGTTACTGTTAATTGGGAATGGTGTCTCTAGGTTGTGGGGGGGGGAAAGCCTGAGTAGCAAACAGGTTAAAAATGCTTATAATAATTTTCTAGGGATTTCCAAGAATTTTTGACCGGACCAAACTTGAAAGGTTTGGTAGTGGAAAGGTAGTTCCAGCATTGCCAGTACTTATTTACACTCCTTTCTTGATTGCAGCTGTTCTAATGTACTCCGTTCTCTGATGGATTCCTTCTCATTTCCTGCTAAATACTTTTTTGAAATGCAAAAACTCTTGTAAATGGAGTCAATAGAGCTGGTCCAAAACAGTAAGAACAGCAATTCTGTTGAACGTATTCTGAATGGCTATAAAAATCAATAACACTTCAGCCACTGCATTTAGATATATGTTCATCGCTGTGGTATACCTCAGCTTCAGCTTTTGCCTCAATAGGAGGTATTTTGTGCTGTGGAGGTGAATGTCATGTAATAAATTCCAACGTTTTGAAATGAATTGTATGTCAGCAAGCTTTGACACTCTAAACTTTGCTCTGCCTATCATTGTAGAAACAGTAATTTTAATGTAGAAAGGTAAAGTGATGTAAATGTGCATCAGTTTGTCTGAAATCTCAAATCAGTGTTACACCAATTACGTGAGCTAATATGAGAATTTCATTTGCATAGCCTGTAGTACACAAACTAGAGTGCTTTTCCTGCTGAGTAAACAGAATCCAACTTTGTCTGCTGACTCATGATGGATTAACGCATAAGTCATAAAAAATACTCCTGCTGTTACTGAAGTTCAGAAGATGCCTGTCACATAAAAATTGCATAACAGTAGTTCAAATGGATTCAGCCTGGTAAGGGATGGTTCCCTAATGAAGCTATAAAAGGAAGATACCTGGGAACTGTGTAGCACATATCCTGAAAGCCATTATAGTTGACCTTTTCATCAGCTCAAGGCCCATTTTAGCTTGTGCTCTTTTAACTGCAGTGTATATACCTAGTGCAAGTATAATAGCAAGTGTTAGTGGAAGGGAAATGCTGCCTAAAGTGCTCCCTCATTTGTCCACTGGCTGTAAATAGGATAAACTTATAGTATGTGGCATGGCATGCTGAATGTGTCTTTGTTTCCTGCTTTTAAATTTACCTTCTTACCTTGGGGGTCCACTTGTTGGCAAAGAAAAATACCTTCATCACTAGGTTCCACATTTACGTATACACATTGCTACTGCTTTAAAGGCTTTCTTGTCACTTATCCTGACTAATAGTACAAAAACATGGGTATTTACTGCTTCCTGAGGGGTAGCACCTGTTAATAAAACTGTTACTGGCCATTCGGGGATTATTACGTCAGTTCTCAAAAAGCTGTGTGCATGTTTTCTGTTAAGCTATTGGGTTTGATTGGCCTTTATCAGTCTTTGAATGGCCTGAAGACTGTAAGAATAGATATATTAGCAGCATAGAGCAAACTGTGGAAATGCAGTCTGATGTCACATATGGCTGCTTTGAATAATTTAAAATTGACAAGATAGACAAAAAATGTATGTTCTTATTAAATTTCATATAAAAAGAGAACAGATGAGCTTAATCCTGTCTCTGTCTAAATGAAAAATGTGGTTTTATAATTAGTTTTGTTAACTACTTGCCAGAGTCACTTTGTACTATCCAAAGATCTTGTAAACCTGTAATAAATTGAACAATTGTAATACGCTTTTGGATAGGCTTCCTGGAATGGGTTTGAATTTATACTGCAATGCATTCAGGAAAAGTTATTGAGCCCTTCTGTTCGTCTTTATCCATTCATAAAACTAGTGTCCATAGAAAGTGTTTTCCAGTGCTAATACTGTATTTTATGTGAATATACTTTTATGAACTTGTTAAAATAACGTTTTATGTGAATATCTTTGCATGACATTAAAAGTATTCTGCTTCAGAATAAATCAAGTCTGTGTTCCAGTGCACAAGAGTTGCTTGGCTCTTAGAGTACCATACAGGTTATGTAAATGAGGAACACTTAACTTGTACTGTAGTAAGCACTTTGACATGTAAGTTGGGGCTCTGTTTGTGATGCAAATGTTGGGAAACAGTGTAGGTGCTGTTCCGTTGCAAAATTAAGCATATAATTTTCACTGAGTTTCAATGTTATGATGAATTCAACAGTAATTTACAGCCTTTAATTAAAATACTTTCCAACTAATCTTTGGACATTACCCCTTTAATTATAAAAGACATCTGTTATATTAATAGCCTCTGAGACTACCTTATTTGCTTTAAAATGTAGGTGCATGTACAATTAAACTTTCGCCATGTTTCACTGTTCTGGATAGGATCAGTGACCATTATGTGCTACAAGGCTTACAGAGCTGTGATAATGAAGCAAATTTGTGCTGAAAACCTGTATTTCAAGAAAGTGTTAAACCTCATTAATTTCTTTAGCTAAATGTGTCTTTTTCAACAGAGCTTTAAAGAAATCTTGCAGCACCGTGTACGAGTGTTGTAGCACTGCGGCAGAGACCAACTTGTTTAATAACTACAGCAGATAAACATTTTTGCATGATTGGTCTGATAGTATGCAAAAACAGGATTTTCTTTCCACGTTAAGCATTTTCTTTTGCATATTTCTTAACTGCATTCAGTGGTCACACATCATATTTCCACATCATTAGGAACTAGTAGAGCCTCAAGAAATGTCATTGGTTTGTACAGAACAAGTGAAGCTAGGAGTTATCCTGCACAGGCTCAAGGCATAAGCAAAGTTAGAATGTAGGATGGAAGGACAAATTAATTTGATATTTTAGGAGACTGGAATTGGCTGCTTCCAGCTCAGCTCTTCTAGCACTTACAACTGTTAGAACTCTTACTACTCCTTCAAGCTTCAGCAGCTTCTTCACTACAGTTACAAATCAATCTTATGGGACTGCTGCTGTGGTTGTACATCTTTCTACATGAAGTAAAGAGTCTGAAAGGAAGAGAAAGTTGTAGATCTTACTCCATCCTTTTTTTTCTTTTAGGAGCTGGGAAAGATACACGGTATGGAGGAAACAGGGAATAAAAGCTGTTGTTTTTTTTTTGTAGAGGCTGGAGAAAGGCTTGAAGGTGCACAGTTGTAGTATAAGGGCAGATTGGAGGGGTCAGAGAGCATTTTGTGATCCCCAGGTGAGAGTGGAGGGGAATATCAGGAGAGAAGTCAACTGATTAAGAATGGGAAAGATTGTTTCAATCCCAGATTTCTCCTTTCTTCTCTAAAATGCTGTTAAACTTGCCTTTTCTCCCTCTACCCACAACTGTCTTTAATTTTGGGCGGAATAGACAGGTGAGAATGGTTTTGGTTTGTTCCCTACCTGTGGATCTCTAGATAGAAAAAGTTGTGGTGTTTTTTGTTTCATTGTTTGTTTTAAGCTTAACTCTCCAGGAAGCCTTGAGTTGACTGTGTTTCAGTTCTGTATGGTGCCACAAAGAGGGCATAGTTTTGCTTGGAGGGTAGAAAGATCCTTCCAGTGCAAAGGACATGCTGACATGGCTGTAACTGCAAGCAAGCAGGATCTGAGAAGGGCTCAGTCCTCTTCACAGAGATCTGAGAAAGAAGATAATTGTCTTGTTTGCCTAGTTCATTCAAAATCTCTATCAAAATTAGGGGAGCTTAAAAATAGCCATACCTCTTACGGGCTACTAAGACAGTTTTCCATTTAAAATGGAAATGGCAGGGACTATTTATACCAGACCTGTATGCAAGACAAGACAAAGGATATGTCATTCCTGTTCTGGTCAGCTATGGCACTGCATCTGTAAGGCATTCCACTTCTAGGGATTGAAACAAAAACAACAAAAAAAAACCTGCTAAAGTCAGATCAGATGCAAAATAAGGCATCATATAATGACAGCATGATGCAGAGATTCATTGATTTACTCTTTTAGCTGCTCAGCATCAGCTATGGAAAGGGCAGGGATTTTGACATGCAAGTAAGGATGCAGTAAGAGGTGGAGTAAGAGGAAACCAAAACTGTGATCAGTGGGAAGAGACTTCATATAAAACTACAGTAACTGCTGGTGTTGACCCAGAACGCTATTCTGAATTTGTTTCCTTCTCTGATTGCTGCCATGTGATGTGAAGTGTTTGGTGTAATTCTTATCTCCAGGGTGGAAGGGTGTGTTTTTCAGTACCTTTTTATTGAATTGAATTGCTTACCAGCCCCTGATTATTATTTTTTTTTTATTTCTTCCTCCAAAGCCATAGCTGGCTGACTGATGTGCTTTAGCCCAACGTGTAGCATCTTCTATAATTTAAAACTAAGAGAAACACTCAACTAGAAGCCAATTGTCATTAATGAGCATTTCAGTGCCATGAGGACAAATTGTTGAGTCTTTCTTTTGAAAAGTTGATTTTATTTTAATATCCCTACAGACTGCTTTCTCTGTGATGTTTAGTAACGTTAATGATAGTAAAGTCATCTGTGATTACTGTGATACAACTTTGGTTAACACACTCTAATAAGAGAATAGAGTTAGAAAATAGTGATCTTCTCCCTGTTTAGTAGTTGCTGTTACTTACGTGTATTAGTGGGAGAGTATGTATGAGTTGTTAGGCGGTAATAAGTTCACATGTTTACCTAAAATAAACATCAATCATCTGAGTTTTCTGACACAGACTGTATTTCAGTATGGTAAAATCTTGGGCCGTGCTCTCTGCTTGAGTTAGTTTTATTTCATCTTGCTGGAGCTGGAAAAATTAACATTTGCTGTGCAACTTCCAAAGTGACTTTCATGTGTCCTTATTTTGAAAGGAAATACTTGAAGGCCTGACTTCCTTTTATAGGAACCCACTTAGTAGAAGAGAGGTCATGCACCACCTACATTGTCATGTTGTCTTAACTTCTTTCTGAGAATGTAATACTGCTTCCATTACGTGTTTCCAGTTTCACAATTCTAGTTAAAAGTAGGCTATGCTTTGAAGGGAAAAAGGTTTAAAATACCAGGCAGCAAATGTTATTTTCGATTTATTTATTTTTACAAATACGTAAATCTTTCTAGCTGCAGAACGGTGAGGTTTTCAGAACAATGTTGGTGCTTGCAGAAATAATGTTACCTGTACTTATTTTGATAGAGGATTTAAAGTAAAAGGCACTGAAGAATGGAAATTAGAGTTTCTGATCATTTTGCAAAGCGTTGCTAACATTACCCATGGCTATACTGTTTCTCCATCAATCTTCATATTAAAATTGTAGCTGTGCAGTATCTTAGTAAGTTGCTCTTGGATCCAGTGAAGTGTTACTAGGTCCTGGTAATGGTCTTTTGCATATTATCTGTTCGGAGAATCCCAAAGGTCTTTTCAAGTCTGAATTTGAAGTGAACGGAATTATTCTGTTGCGCTGTACTTCGCCACATGTATGTTTATTAACATGCACTGCATGTTTAAGTAATTTGTGGCTGACTTCTGATTGTCTCAGTTGTTCTCTATGCCAGAAAGCCCTAGCAATACATTTTTCTCAGCAACAGTTGCAGCTGAGATAGCAGATGAAACAATACAATTGTTTGAAAAGTGAAAGAATTCATGCAATCTTAAAGTATTTTACGTTTTTTCATTGTTTCTGACCTATGGCTGTTTTTGTGATTGTCATCTTGCTTTTCAGCTTGAGGGTAAAAATACCAACATCATTGGTATTTTCAGGGGGTTTTATTTAAAAATATCAGTCATACTAAAGTTATTGCATCAGATGTCTTAATCTGAAGAGTCATTAGTTTCATCTGAAAAAGTAAGTGCCACTTTTCCTTTTATGAGCTAATTTAAACTGTGAAGGAGTGTGGCAGTCTGGTGTCAGCTTTGGCTCTGCTGTACTCTTTTTATTGCTGATAGAGCAGCTGACCTCCCTGAGCTGGAGGGAAGGATGTGCAGAAGTCTCCAAAGAAAGGCAGGAATGTAGCAAAGGAAAGATCAACGACTCTGTATAGTTCACTGAGCTGTTCTGTGACAGAGCAATTACATTTGCATATATAAGGACTTAGGAAGCATTAAGTACTTTGTAGTTCAACAGTAACTTCAAGAAGTAAGTATTTCTAACAGTTAATATGAACTACTCTGAGGTAGCACATAGGCCTTTTCTTTTACAGTCTGAGAAGTCGAAAGGACTAGTTTTCAAGGGCATTATCACTGTGTTGTTTAGTGTTCTTAGTTAAATATTGTTACTTGTCAAGACAGCTTGTATTCATTATGATTTCGTTAATTAATCCAGACTTTTAATTTTGTAGGGACTTGACATCCAATACTCAATAGTAAACATACTGTAGTTTGTAACTTCAGATTTTCTGTTAAGGTTCTGTATGTTCGTTTCCTCAACAGCAAATCAAGGCTAATCCTAAGAGTACTAATAATAGCTGAATAGCTTGTAGGAGGAGCCTTCCTTTTCACACACATTTATTGCTGGATTGAACAGTGACCCTGAGGCCCAAAGGCTGCATAGGACCTAGATCCTGGATCCCACACTTGTGTTGAAAAATTCAAGCACTTACAGTAAGTTTGGGACAGTCAGTTCTGGAGCAGGCAGCTCAGAGGCCAAGATATCACTGAACAGCTAAAGATGTATGACTTATTTTTTTTTAACCCTTTATATAGTTTTGTTCTATATTCTTTGTATTTGAAGCCTTGGCAATGGTAAAGGAATTACCTTGTCTCCTCAAACAAAAATCAAACAACTAAAACCCTGGGAGACTTGCATCTGACATTTAATGACATGGTTTTGGACAAAATACATTGATATCTTTCCCATTTAGTAGTGCTTTATGGTGGGTGCGTACTTCAAAATAAATCAGTATTTTTCATAACACATTTTGCTGTAATGTCACCGAATGCGATGCTGTTACCAGATATCAGCTGGGCAGCTTGACGTTAGGTATCATGTTTTCTAGCAGATTTTGGTAGGGCAGAGCACTAAAGCAAACAGAGCGACCACTGGAAACTGGAAGACAGGTCATGTGAAGTGGGTGAAAGGCACTGATTACTTAAAGCTAGACAGGTCCTTAGGAGAGGAGAAAAATAGGAGCTGAGGGCCCTTGATAAAGAGAGGAGTAGTGTGAGCAGATTTTAAGATTATTCTGAGACCAAATATCTCTCAAGAATCCTGTAACAGTACCATACTATGCTTTGAATTTGCTATATGATCTGATTGCTTTTGTTTCTGGACAAAGGTCCAGCAAGGCCTTTAAAATAACTTGTCAGCTATTCTGAGTTGGATAAATATTTGATGACACGAAGTCCTGTGGGCATTGCAATAATTATACAAATTGTAGTGCCAATCCTTGGTATCAATAAGGCCTTTGGAGAAAATGGCATTATATACTTTTCTCCTAGAGAATAATAACAATATTAACGCAATGCTGACACTTGGCAGCCTATGTTCATTTGGCAATTGGAATTGCAAAGAGGCATAGAAAGCACACATTTCTGGCTGTAGTTCTGCTTCTAGAGTAGGAAAAAGAATTTGGCATTTAATGATATGCAAAGCGTTGTTCCTGTTTGATTGTAGTATACTATACATGCCTTGGAGCATGACTTAAAGTAATTTAACAACTGGAATAACAGGCATTTGGGAAGAAACTAATTTCATATGAAAGCAGATCACAGACATTAGGCTTGTTCACAAAAATGTTACCTTGTCATGCTGTATGAAGTTGGATATCAAGCTGGGAAGATGATGTGGGGGCAGCTTCCCTCAGTTCAGACTGGATGAGATCCACTTGACAAAATAACATAATTAGCAAAATATTGCAGCTAACCTGCTTTACAGAACTATAGTAAAGGTGGATTAAGTTTTTATTTCCCTTAAAATTTCACTAAGATGATGAATTTGGACTCCTGCATAATTGAAAATTCTCAGAAGATTATTTTAGTTTTTTTTCTTCCAGGTAACAATAAAAGCGGTGTAGCAAGGTGAATGGCCTTGTTAGGATAACGTGTATAGCATGGACTCTGCACTGCTTCGTGGCTGCCTGATGCTGCCTGCTTTCTTGTTTTTATTGGAGAAGGGTACATCTCACTTAATGAGAAGGGATTTTGGCTTTAGAGTCCATTTGTTTCTCAGCTGTTTTGCTGGTGGAGTTGTCAAATTGAATAATCGTCAATAACTTTTGTCCATATATACTGGAAACAGTTGAATGTGTCAGTGTGGTCAGATAGCTCAAAGTGAATGTGGAAGTACGGGAGAAAAAATAAACAGGAGTAGCAGCCTGTATTACTACCTCTCAATTTGTCATCCCTCTTGCCACGGCTGGATCTGCAGAGCTAATGGCTTACAATTCAGCTCTCATGTCTTCATACTACAACGGAGAATGGGGGCTGGAAGAGCTCTGGGCTTTTTATTTATTTACTTACTTACTGAATGTTTAAATTCTTTTACTTATGGCCCTTCCATCCACTCTCTTTCCAAAATAGTCTGACAGTTCATTTTATGCCAGTAAAAGTGAGGAGTACATTGGAAGTTGTGTGGTGTTGCAGGAGAGCTTGGATGGCAATGACTGTTGACGATGTTAGTGCTGTTCTTGCTGTTGTCATTAATGTGATTCAGGATTCTGCATTTGGTTGATTTTTAAAACTGACCTATTTATTTATGTATGTATTTATTAACACCTTTGGCACTCCTTAAGGCAGAACTGCAAACTTCCCTTCCAATAGCGTATATAAATCCAAATTCTTAGGCTTCCGTATTCATTAAGATTGCCACAAGAGCACTGAGATTTTTGAAGTACAACTCTGAGCTCAACGTTATTTTTAAAATAGAAATTATTTGCACTTCTTTAGCAGCTTTTATTCAAGAAACCGATACTTTACCAGTTTAAATCAAATGTAATCTAGTGGTGAAGTAAGAAAGTGATACAGCTATTCTTGCTGTGGGAAAAAAAAATGACATATCAAAAATGGCGAAGTCCAACCTTTGGAGGAACAACCTCAGATCTGTTTTGCTTGTTCATGTACCTTCTGATGCAGCCCTATTGTACAAATAGCTCTGAGATACGTATGTGTATTTGAATACATACAGAATAACAATATGAAATAAGATTTATAAAAAATAAATAGAACCTCTCCATCAATCAGTGAATTTTACAATTTCTTGAAGTGTTTATACGTGAGCTGTACACCACAGATGTTGTATAATGACTGCTGTATGTAGAGATAACTACTGTTTAACAGGAAAAAAAAAAAACGTGACGACTGATGTGTTAATTCAATAGTCCATTTAAATGGAATCTTAGGAAGTTGCATCCCATTTCTATGTCCTTGTAATGACTATCATTTCTTTCACTATGATGACTTTGTGTTGAGATGTTTTGCTTTTAAAAGCAAAACAAAACCTAAAAGCTTAGGAAATGCAGAATTAAGATGGGAGGTGGTATTTTTTGACGTTTCTGTGTCGCTTTTCCTATTCTGGAGTAGTAAGAGACAGGTGTTATATCCTATTCTGAGTTTTTTTTTTTACAGTTACCATTTTGTGGTGAATATTAATTAAGTTCTAAGTGACACCTCTCCCGAAACATTAGAATTCACTGGTATAATGAAATTCATAGTAGAGCACGCCAATGCTCATTTGAGACCTGTTTATCATATTCCCTTCAGTTAAATAAAAAAAGATCATTTAGGAAATGTTTTAGGTGAAATTATAGATTATTCTTCTACTTATTCATGCTTAAAATTGAGTTCCATTCCAGCTGTGGTGCCCAATAAATTATGTATTTGGGGGTGGGTGGGTCAGGCATGGTTTTCACTGTAGTTCTTGAAGATCATTGTGTATCAGTAAGCGATCCTTTTTTCTGCATTTTTAGCAACTAATCTCTGATCAAAGGAATACAAAAGCCTAAACATCAAAGGTGCTTCTTAAAGGTTTAAAAATCTCTGCTTTTTTCTGCATCAGAAAACATGGTGCTAGTTTTCAGGATACTGCATCTTATCTCTCTTGGGGGAAAAATCTTCAGTACTTAAACAATATCAGATCTACTGGTAATTTTCATCTTTGTGTATTATATTAGCTTTTCCATTTCTTCCACAGAGCCATCTGGATGATAGGCTGCAATAAAGGAGTGCATTGAATGTAATTACTATAATTCAGACCAAAAAAGTGTTATTTCACCAAAAATTAACATTGTTAAAATTCTACTATGACTTTCAATTACTGAAAAATGCAGCAAAGTTGACTAGAATAAAGCGTATCAAAACAAGTAAAGCAGAGAAATCCATAAATAGAAGGAAATGAACAAAGTCGTCTCACAAACATCAGCGGATGAATTATGGCCACCTCCCCTGTTGCTGGCCGTAACTGAACGCTGTAGTGTCCATGGCTTTGTGTCAGAATTTTGCAGGATGGTTTTTTTCTTACTATTACTCGATGTGCAGGCCTTTTATTCATTACTGCTCCTTTATTCGGCAGTTTTACTACTATGGGAAAGTCCAAACATATTCAAATTTTGGTATATTTATTGCAATTGTAGGCATGAAGGTATGTGATAGCAGTGTGAGTGCAAGCGTGCTTTTTGACGTGTGAATGAGACCCGAAGTTGTGTATCCATTCAAAAAGAAGTCCAAAAACAGTGGTGAGGTTTTCAAGACTTTTATCCTATTAAAGCAAAAGATAAGTATTAGTTGGGTGGTATGTGTGTATGTACGTACTGTCTTAAAATCTCCAAAGAATCTCACTGTATTCAGTCTGTGGTTTTGGGGTTTATTTTTTTTCTTCAAGGGAAGTTCTTCTCAAGGTGAAAATCCTCTTTGGGGCAGAAAATACTTTCTACCAAACATAACGTCGTGTAGTTTGCTAACATGCTTTGCTGTGGTGCTGCCTCTCTGAAAGTATGATCAAATATCTACCATCCATGTAACAAAAATATTATTGCACCTAAACCATTGAAGAAGAACATTTGTTTCACAGGTCAGGTAAGCTCTTGGTCTGTAAGACTCTGTGATCTCATCTCCCTTCCTTTGTACAGAGCATGGGTGGTCTTTGGGCCAGTTTCTTTGACTTTTTTGCTCATTTTGAAATCTTCTCTTGCTCACGTTCTACTGGATGCAGTCTTGCATGTCCTGTCCTATTCTGTTTCCTTTTTGCTTATTCTTCCTCTATCACCCAAAGCATCAGGTTCCTGTTTCTCCCCTTTCTACAAGAGATTCTCCTTTGTATTTGCTCATTGGGATTTGAATTTATTCTCATTTTGTTTTCACCCCTGGTTCCTTGTCATATGACCATGTGAGAGGTCCCTTTTCATAAGTATAAGAAAGAGTCATGGTTGCTTCTAGCATTTCCAAGCAGTTTGGCCGCCTGTGGGTTTATAGTTTTTTGGGGCCAGTACCCCTGTGATACTTTTATGTGCAGTAGTAAACTGTATGCAGGAGAACGTTGTCTTAGACCAGAACTGTGACAGGTTGCATAGAAAAAACTATCTATTTAAGGAGGATAAAGTACTAATGATCAATAGCTAGGGAGAGGATCTGCAGCCAGAAAATAGTGACTAGGGGCCTATGACAGATTGCAATCCAATTGTATCAGCTATTGGCAAGAAACTGCTTCCTGATCTTCTGATTGTGACTGTACTTTGACCTGACTGCGCCAGGCATAGGGTTTTTAGGAGCGCTGTAGCATCCTCATAACAATCTCTTGTAAAGGCACATAATTCTATATGAAGAGGCTGCATGGCTCTTTCCTTCTAACTGCCACTGACATTAAAGGTGGTGTTAAACCCTCCACTGAACCTTAGCTGGACTAGCTCCAAATGCTTTTGGAAGTCCTGTTGGTTTTCCCTACAGTTTGATGATTTATCCACTCAATTCTAAAGGACAATTGCAATCTATAATGGATGCCATTGGTATTTTCAAATGAGGTACCTTTTAAAATGTAGAAATAGTGCTGAGAATAATTCCTAATAAAGTAAATGTTGAGTGTTAGCTTTCTGTTTTTGCTTGCAGAAAAATACAGTTTTGCTCAGGGTTGATAAGAGATTGAAAAGTGTGGTTAATAATAAAAGCTGAAGTGGGAGTTACTTTAATAATGGGATGTCATGTGTAAGGCTATGAAATAAATAGTAATTATCACATTTGAGAAACTACTCTGTTAGAATTTCTATTGCTCTTGACAGCTTCATCTGTACATCAAGCTCTTCTGGTTTATGCACTTTCTTGTTCTTAATGAGCAAACAAATGAAACAGGATTTCTTACCCTGATAGAAGGTGTTGATTTCAACAGAACCTAAACAAAAATAGATAAAAGAGCCAGTGCAGCAGACTGCAGGATTATTTTCTGTTGATACATTTTCCTTTTACAAAAGAAGATGAAAAACACAGCAATAGTTTCATTATTTACATTTTCCCTCTGCCTTCCCTATCGTTTATTTTTAAGGAGGTAGATCTTGCATATTCTGTGGTTCAAAGCAGTATTACAAGCAGTAGTGAATTCAAAATAAACTGCAGTTTTTACTAAGAAATAGTAATGTCTCCGTTTATAAATCCAGAAATCCAGTGTATCTAATTCAGAGGAGATTAAAAGAATAGTGTTTTGTTGCTCTCCTGTTGCCCTTCCAACCTTCCCATTGAGGAGGATTCCAACCATATTGAGGAACATTTTTTGTGTAACACAGTATGTTGTTAAAACTATAGAACTATTTTCAAGCACTCTTCTGCAGCACATACATCCAAGAAGATGTTTGTCTTGATTCTTTTTGATGATTTTTATCTAAATATCTATTTTATTCACTTCTACTGGATGTTGTTCTTTGTATATTGTTGGAAGGAATGCACTTTGAATCTTCCTAAGTAAAACGTGTTATCTGAAAGAGCTTTATCAGTAAGTCATAAGAACATGCTTCAAAGTATACTTTGGTACTGAATATCACATACTTGGTTCCTTTAAGGAGTAAGATAAAACTAACTCCAGTAGCTATTTAAAGATAGGTGGTTTATCTTCTACATCACTTCTGAGCCTTAGAGAGTCAGAGTTAGTATGTGTCAAGTAACAGGAAAATAAGTCAAGTCAGGCAAAGTAAACAGCAGAAATTGTTGAATCACACTGCACAGTCCCTTGGCAGAGTTTTGTTGTGCTTTTCATGGTGGTCTGCTATATGGGGCAACAATTTCCTGTAACTAAGTCTGTGAGATAGTATTGCTGTGTGTAAAAGAGGATGCAGGACAAATACAGTGTGTAAGGGTTAGCAAAATTGAATCACTACATCAAGTGTGATTGAGGATATGTATTTTCAGTAGAAGATATTTCAGTGTGCTGGCTTCATTCACAGTGATATTAATGACAAACCCATTGATTTTGACAATAGCAAGATAGCAGACCCTTTTACGGTCTTGTCTGTATTTAGCCTTGTGCCTTTTTGGCAAGCTGTGATACCAGGGAGGAAAGGGGAAAGTGCCTGTCCAACATGGCAGCCTGCTTGCTTATTAGAGAGAAACAAAAAATGGCACTGGGAGTGGCAGTACACAGCAGCAGCATTGTGGTTCCAGCTGTGTGTATGCTCAGTGTTGACAGGCTGGGGAAGCACACTGCTTGGTGAGGGCCAGGCCTCCTTTGTGCTGCGGCTGTGGGCATCCTTTGCAGGCTGCCAATTCTGACAGGACAGGACCAACTCAGTTTACTGCTTGGTAAGAACTTGAATATGGAAGCAGCATTGTATCATTCCAACATGTTTGTCATTGAGTTTGATTAATCGCCATGATACTCTGGAAATCGTGACATCGGTATTGCCTGCACGTGTTGCTAAAATGCTGCACATTACCTTCTGGTGGCCAGTTGTGAGCCTCTGACAAGTCCTGGAGTTGCTTTGGCAGCACTTAGGTAGCAGCAGTATTGCAGAAGCCTCCACTTCCCTGGCAATCCCATTACAGCCTGTGACTGCTGCAGCAGAGCCCCTTTGGGGATAAAGGTAGTGAGAGCTAAACTTCTAGTGCAAACCTATAAAATGAGAGGTATTTTATTTAAACAGCTGAGACCTAAGTGCCAGTTTAGCAGGGCCGTGGCTGTGTTCAGCTGTAATCCAGCTGCAGCACCCAGCTGTTTGTCATCATGATGCTGGCCCTTGGTTCCTGGTTTAAGTGAGGTGCGGTCAGATGTTTGCAGGCTTAGGAATGGTGCTGTATGTCCCTCGTGCTGAGGAGGGGATCAGGACCAGGCAATACAGATGGCATGAGCTTGAGAAACCCAAATTACACATCGTTGGTGTGGCAGTTGAGCACTAAGTCTCTAGAGAGAAAGCTGTACCTGAAGCATGCAATCCCATAGATAGAAGCTGAGGAATTTAAGTCCAGTTCTTCTTGATTTTCAGAGGGAAACTGGGTAATTGTCCCTTTGTGGTGCCTGAGCTTTAAGGTTCCTTGGGTTTTCTGGTGGCTCTGCTGCTCTTGTCCTGCATTGGTGTAGTATACTGTATGCAATTTCTTAGTTGCATTTCAAGCAGTTAAGAGTTTTAACCTATTTGATGCATGTGCAAATCGTTGTCTTTATGGCAGTCCTATTTGTGAATATGATGCAAAAGAACAACTGTAGTCAACATGGTACAGATGATGCAGGAAGAATAAAGAGCTGTAGGAGATTGATGCATTGCAGTGGTATGGAAGAAATAATGTAGAATAAAAAACCCCACCCTAAATTGTCTGATGTAATTGATTTTTGTCATCCCTCCACTCCTATAAGACAAAAATGAGAAAATCAAGGGGACTTCTTGGCCGTGTTTTTGAAAAGAGAATGAATGTTAGCTGATGATTCTTGGTATCGAGTGTGCTGTTCTGACTTGTGCACAGATTCAACTCTATTGGATTTAGAAAACGTTTGTAAAGGCAGAACTTTGAGCTAATTGTGGGGCCCAAATCTTGTGCTCAATTTGCGCAGGAACACTGTTGTACCCAAATTATTGCACTTCAGTCATGATATTAAAACTCTGCAAAATTTTCTACAAAAATAGTAGCAGTTAGTGGTAGCAAAAGACAGCACAGTAATTAGGAATACGTTGCCAATCTATGTAAACCCTGTTATGTAGATGAGCCTGTGTCCTGATGATCCATTCTGTTTGTATGTAGGCTTCTGTTCTGGCTCTTGTCTATAGTGAACTGGATCACAGAGTGGAGGAAATCAGGCCATTGGCAGTAACAAATGTCGCACTAAAAGTTAGGACAGGCTTACATTTGAGATATATGCCTACAGCTAGCATGGATGCATCTGAATTTGGATATAAAAGTTATATTTGTGCTATAAAAGCCAAACACACACTTGCCTCAAAGTACAGATTTGTTCCAACAAAGATTAGCTGTCATCCTTAACTTACCGAATGCTCGATGGTGATCTTTCTTCAAAACTCAAAAGTATAGTCAGGTTTTGGTTGTCTGCGGAGGTCTCCACACCGTGGAGGGCACATGATAACCATGATTGCAGTGAGGAGACACTTGCTTTACCAAGTATCTCTTTTCAGTTATTCCCAAATAATGAAGACAACTTTCTGTAGCATGCTTGTTTATTTTTGGTTAATGTAATGAGTGCTCTTCAGTCTTATTACGAAGAAAAAGCCCACCCTTACGTGATGGTGCTATATAGTGCTGCAGAAACTTTACCGGAGCTCAAGCACATAGGAGTTGGTGTGTGTTTGAAGTGTAAGGGCTAGGTTTTGCTTTTAAAAATTAACATTCGTAGCTATAATTCTTATTTACCAGTATCCTACTGTGATGAGAATAGCATTAACATACTACATAGCTTCAACTAAGCTAGATTTCCATTTTGTAATTGCATTTTTTATTTCCACATGAATTTTTCTGTCCCTCACTGTGAAAATGCTTTGTATTATACAGCGGTGTTTTAAAAGCCCCAAACTGATCTGGATTTGCAGTGCATAATTTCTAGTCATTTTTATGTATATTAACACCAAATCATGTTTTTGATTTCCATAAATGACCCGCATAACGTTCCGAACTTCTTCCACGTTTTAAACAGTCCTGGGTTTTGATGAACAAAATTGATAGGTATGAGATGAACAAAATAATACAGATGACATATAATGTAAGGCTTGATCAAAAATTGTGAACTTGTCAGATGGTCTGTGGAAAATGGATTATTTTCTAGAAGTTTGAAATATGGCTGAAATGCATGCTGGCCGTTCTTCGAAGCCTTTAATTTTTAACATTGATGCCGTTAGACAAGTGATAATCATAGGTTTTAATTTCTACAGAATTGTGCAGAATTGTTAAATGCCTCATATAATTTAATAAGAGAAAACCCTTAGAGAAAAGAATTTATAATCCTTGTCAGCATAGTTTGTCTAACCCGACAGATAGGTATTAATACATTAAATAAAACTGGGGTTTTATCCTAGTTTTGTGGTATATTTCAGAATTCATGATATTTACGATCAAAAACATTTATATTCAATTCTGTGAACACACTTGAGCAATATCCAAACTGCAGTACTTTGAGCGTTCTGCTGTATTTTGTTCTGACTTCATCACAGTCTTGTTCCTTATTTGCTCAGTTGTTGAGATCTCTGGTGGGTTTTGTGAGCAGATCATAGGCTCTTTTTCTCTTGTCTTTTTCTGCCAGCTAATAATAAAACTTAGCACATATTACAAGTGTAACCTAGATCACTGTTTAGCTGTGTATATTTTTCATGCCCTTTAAAGTTCTGTGTGCACTTTTTTTTTTTTTTGCAAAGAATAAGCTTAAAAACTGTTTTGCTTTTAAAACATATATATGGAACAAAAGCAAAACAAACAAAGAAACAACCCAAACATAGATGTCTTTCATCACATTCTCTTCCAAAAAAAAAAAACAACCTGGTTTCATCAAGAAAAAGCTTTGTAGCAAACAGGCAATCTTACAAAACCATACTGCATTCAGCAGGACTCACTGAACCACAGTGAGCATCCTATTTCCTAGCTGTCAGCACGGCACCCTTCTCGTGGTCTGTGTTCTGCAGGCAGCTGTCCATGAGGCAGCGTGGAGCTGAGGTCAGGGATCTTGCTCAGTGTTCGATTATTCTGGAGATGAAATCCCTAATGAAATCACAAAGTCAGTGGCACAGGACTGATTAGACAAAGTAGAAAAGCCAACTGGCAAAGGGCAGTGGAGGACCTGAGGTCCCCAGGGCATGCCTCCCTACTCCCTTTTGGAGCAGCTGGATGAAATTGATATTCTCTGGGACTTAATGTATACATTTTAATAAGTTACATGTAGGATTCTGAAAACAAGTTTTCAAAGAGCTTTTAGTTACATGTTGTTGTTCTTTTTCAAACAAGTTTTTTATGAAGTAGTGTAAGTTTTGGCCAGTTTGACTCTACCTTATCTCAAAGCAGCTTGTTCTATCTGCAGCTGTACAGAAAAGAGGATGCTTAACAAACACTACCAATCACACTTCCATGGACTTTAATTTGCTACTTGAGAATCCGACCCAATATTCTAGCAGGAAAAACATGTTCAGTGTTTTTTGGGTTGGACAAACTACATGCAAGGATTGAGGTGTAGAGGCAGAAAAGAACAGGTTATATCTATTTGTAAGTTAAAAGCTAATGTTTTGCATTTTAACAGGGAAGGAAATGAACGGTGGCAGTAAAAACACATCTGCTGGAGCAGAGCCTGGTGGCAAAAGCTCTCTCTTGTTAGTGTGATGACAGTATCCAGATGTCACACAGTTAGGGGCGCTTGCTGAAATCCTTTTGAAGTATGAACGCCTGTGACCATCAAGAGTGATAAATATTAGATAATAAAATACAGTCCTGGTAGGTGTACTGTATAACCACTATAGTTACTGACAAATTACAGTCAAATTGCTCACATTTTCCATCAAAACATTTGCTTCTATCTGTTTATTCCTGTTTTTACAGTACTTTTCCCTGGGCTGAATCTTCGAGGGCCTCTTGATCCATGTTCTCTGTAGCTATTACCTGTATCTAATATATACTATTGCATTGCTTCTAGGTGGTGGTCTTTGCTTTAGACTGAAATTCTGCAAGTCTGCAGTTGGAGTGTATAGGACTTGAGATCTGGTTAACCACTGGAACTTTGGAATGGTTTTCTGATTTCAGCTCTTGCTTGGTGCAGTGCTGCCTCACTGCAAACGAAGCAATAATATAAAATGAATACATTGTCATGAGCTGTGCTTACGCGTGAACATTTGAAGTATCCTTCTGTGGTCTTTGTTTTCCTCAGTTACAGTGACTTTGAAATCAAGTTTTATGCTTTTGAGGAAACAGATCCAGCAACAGCTTCACTCACTTGAGCTTGGCGTGTTGCCTCACCTAAAGCACGCACACACAAAAGTAACATCCAATCATCCCAAGCTTATCTGCTTTGCAGTAGAGCATAAAAGTTTAACTACTTACACTGTTCCTGCTTCTAGAGAGCTGACAGGTGCTATTCCTGACTTCAAATGTCTTGCTTTCTCTTTGCAGCTTTAAAGCTGCTTCCAACTCCTTCTGCTCCCCAAAACAAAGGTGGGTGGTAAAATATTATCATATTGCCATAAAGTATTGTTTTCTATAGCCACACTGCTGTCAAATACGACTTTGCCTATTTCCAGTTCTGAAAGAATATTAAGATATTCTGTGAGTATCTGTTTGTAAAGTAGAGACAGATGCAATTCTGTATTTCAGGGGAAATAATAACTATGCTTTTAGTTGTTGAATAAAAATTAAATTGCAGAGGTCTTTGTTATATCAAAATCTGCTGTTTCTATTTGCATCTGTACTGACCTCTGGGGTTGTTTTGTTCTGCTTCTCAAGGGATTGTCTCCGCTACTATTTTGGCTGAACTCCAGGTTTGGATGACAATTTCAAGGTTACATTTTTATTTTTTTTTTCCTTTAAGCAGAGATGGGGGAGATCAATCCTAATCTACAAACTGAATCACAAATGCTGAAGTGCCAAAGGCTTGACCCTCAGAAGTGCTGAGTGCTCTGTGCTTGTAGGCTACCATGTGGCATTCCAGCATCAGACTTAATGTTATTATCCTCTGCTTTGCCCTGAGAACTGTTGTGGTCTTATTTCACTTTCATACCACAGGATTTTCTTCCATTTATATAAATAGCATTAAGTGAAACGGTTAGCAGTGATGTTTAATTTCTCTTCATTCTTCAGGTAATATTCAATACTTATTGCATGTTTTTGCTTTGATTATTTTCCATAAGTGTTTTGTGTTTTTTTTTGGTCTTGCATCTTGTTTTCTGTGTTTCTCAGAAATGTAAGAGATGTAGGCCACCTGACTGGTTCAGTCAGCAGCATCTCTTTTTAGGAACTGACCTGTGGTCTTTAACAGACTTGAGACAAAGCTAAATAACGAAAGGCATGAGTGTTCTAATGTTGTCCACAACTGCAAAGAGAAACATAAAAAATGTTTCTCTCCATCACATCAGTTCTGAATATTTTTTTTCCAAATGTTCTCTTAAATAAAGGTATCCCCTCATGCCCTAATGCTCTGTGACCTTTAGCAGTGCCAGAAGGAAGCTCAGTACTGGTGACAATAGGGAGATATCAGCAGGCTTCAGAGCCTGAGTAAAAACATCCAAGCACAGCCTTCCTCTGAAATGATTGAAATCCTATTTTTGGAGAAGATAATATCATAACCTTTTAATTTTCCTTTCTCTTTTTTCTTGGTGACAGATGGACAAGCCCAGAGAATGAAGTTGTCTATTCATAGAGCAGGTTCAGTGTGGGCAGCAACACCGATTGCTTCCCATGTTAACCTGCCAGCATTTCTCAAACCTGACCTCAGGAGGCTGTTTCTGAGAATGAATTCAGCCACCAGCCCAGAGTCCTCTGTGCTGAGACTGCCAAGATGACTAATGTTCAATGCTAGTGCAAAAGTGGTTATGTAAAGAGTGCTCTACTAGCATTTGTGTTGATCACCGAACTGCTGAGTTGTTCATAGCTTTCAGTTTCTAACAACCACCTCATTTCCTAGCCCCACCCACAGCCAGTTCTTTCTGTTGTCTCTGACCTGCTGCGTTCATAACTACTGCTACACGTCAGATGCTGTAGCTAAAGTCTTGTAGCAGAACATCAGCCTGCTCCAGTGCACAATTATTTTCAGTATTACTACTATCGTAAAACAAATTGACAAGAATATGTGAAATTAGTTAGAAAGTTCTCTTTTATTTAATGTGTGTTTGCTATATATGGTAGACAATAACACAGTTTAAGAAAGAAGATTAATCTTTGGCAGTCTAAGATTGTCGTCCATGGGTTTGGAGAATGAATAGCAGTAAAGAATGTCCTGAACCATGCTAGGATGATATCCAGTAATTTCCTGCAAGGGAAAACCCTAAGGGTTTATTTAGGATGGCTTGAGAGAATATTACTATCAATTTGAATGATAGGATATTTATACTAATTTAGAATCCACAGCTTCTAAGTACTTAGCCTCTGCTCTGAGCTCACTAAGCTACTCTGAGCTACTAAGTCAAAGTACCATGCTAGGCTGGAAAGAGCATCAGTCAGCAGCGCCCAATGTTTATCAGACATCACAGTTCCAAAAGTATCATTCATACTAATACAGTAGAGAGTGCAGTGCAGCCTTTAATACCTCATCTAAAGGAAAACCGCAGTAAATTGCACTTTGCCTAACTAAGAAGGAGGATGAGAATCATACAGTCTAAGATTTCTCAAGGATGAGCACAATTTATATCTGTTCAGTGTTACTTGAGTTTATATTTGCTCACGGATCACTCTAGTTATTCCTTTAGGAAACAAAGCATTATACTGTCAGTCTTCAAAAATATGTATTGTTAACATTAGCTTTACTTTGCATTAAACATTTAAATTATATATGAGACAACTCAGTGAGGGTGTGCAGTGAACTGTGGTGTGGAGACTAAAAGTCTGTCTGAAGGCACTTTAACAGAAAGCTTTATGTGAAAACCATACACTCATCTAAACATGTCTGGGCTGAACTATAAAAAGCAAGTGGTAAATCCTATCTTATTCAATGACAGCATTTGCTGGCTTTTCAGAAGTGATCTTACAATATACTGAGCACTTGTAAGCCTCTACAGTGTAAGCAGTCTATATGTGCATTTGTGTGCTCGTGCCCCTATATGTGCTTTTGTGTTATGGCAGTTACAAGGCTAGTGTTTGGGAGGAAAAAGCATGGGGCATGCTGCTGAGAATCTTCTGCTATAGCTGAAGTCAAAGGGAAAGGCAGAATTACCACGGGAAAGCATCTTTGATGCAATGTTTCCATCATTCTTTTCTGCACTGGCAGTATCTGTATTCTTTCTTTTCCAGCTACATTTTTTACATTAACCAATTATTATACATTAATACATTAATTAAGTGTAGAGGCTAGATATGGCATTGGAGCCTTTTCGTCGTTGTTGTGCATAGCTGCAACACATTCCCAGGTGAAATTCTAGTGGTACTGATGATAAGCACTTGCCAGGGGTTTCTCAATGTTGGCTTAACTATGTTGGTTTGTATGGGTGTTAAGGAAGACTTCTATACCTTGTGTTTCAGCAGTGATCCATTTTACCCAAAGTAGATGCTGTATTCCCTGTTTGTTCTACAGATGAACCTTTTTAATCTTAAGTACCATGTAACTTGTTGATTCTTTAGACAGTTGGAAACAGGTGCCTTATTTGTGAAAACTTGAAAGCAAAGGTAAATAACTCTTAAAAAAATAGTATCTCTAATGGAAGCCTACTTATTATGTCTTCTGTTTCTTTCATCTTAGTTAAATAAAGTAGAATAATACGGTGCTGCTCAAAAAAGAGAAACTGCTCATTTTTATAGCTATTCCAAGTAATGTCATGCCTTATTTTTTAGGAAGATACTGAAGTGAAGACTCAGTGCTTGTTTGCTTTTTAACCCCGTTTTTCACTTGTTTGTTGAAAGGAAAAACAACAACTGTAACAATGTGATGTGACATGCAGCTATATGTACTGAAAGATGTCTACATCTGTTTATATTGAGGTACCATGCATGTTAATTAAAAGACTTTGTATCTCCAGTGCACTTGGAGCTGCCAGATTGAAATAAATGTTACCTAGGTTTAGATGACAGTTGTCCAATGTGCAAACAAGAACCAGACTTAGTTCAGTGTTTGTTTTGGTAACTGGCAGGATACTCTTTTAGTAAAATTTGATTCCTATGATTCTTTAATATTCTGTACATTATTTGCACTGAATAATGGCAGCACTCCTGCCAGCAACCCTATGCATCTGTCTACCAGCAAATAACATTTCTTTAATTGCAGTATGGATGATGACAGATATGTGAGTGGGAAATGGTGAGGAATAGTGGGAAGACAATTGTAGCAACAAAACACATAATCTACAGAAGACAAGTCAAAAGAATATTACAAAAATAAACAGAATTTGTAGGGATGAAATCAGAAACAGTATTACTCTAAACAGAAAAGAATGACTTTGCTGGAAAAAAGCAAAACAGCTGCATGGGATAGGGCCTCATATTTGTGCGATTGTAAATGGAGAGAATTTCCACTAAAAGACCATGACTTTGTAGCCTTACTGTGATAAATCTGTAATGTTGATGAGGTAGATTTGATTTGTTAGTGTTTGCAGTTGATTTTAATCAGTGTTTCTGCAAATACATATAGCGCATAGTTTTTCAGTTGAAAGCTGAGACATGCAGGCTACCTGGGTATGCAGTATAGACAAGGCACAAAGAACAGTGTGAACAGTGTGCTCAAGAGAGAAATGCTATATCAAAATGGTATAATTACAGGAAGACATCAAATGTTATGGAGGTGTGCTGGAGAAAAAGAAATTCTTCCAGGACCTTTGGCTTGTCTGGTGTGAGTTGAATAATTGCCTGGTGTTTGGTTTGATTTTCACTGCAACTTCTTATGTTTTGTCTTTGAAGAACAATAGTAATTTCTAGAAGAAATAAGCTGAGATATTTAAGGAAAAGAACTTGTGAGATGGGCACAAGGATACTGGAGTCAGCTGTATTTCTTGCAAAGCTTGTGCTTTCTAGTTTCTGCAAGCAGAATGACCCTTTCTGTATCTTTCAAGATGTTAAATTCACCGAAGGTTTCCTGATCGTTTCCTACTGTTGCTTTTACACCTGCTATGTGTCTTCAATAGTAAGGGAGAACTTACCCATGCAGAATAGAAGTTGGTGTTTGAATCCTGTCCTCTATACCCTTTTTGTAACATTACATAGTAAATGGAAGGCTAGAAACTTAGTGATGAGCTTTACATGTATTATTTTAAGTCGTTACAGTGGATAGAGCCAAGCTAGTCTTATAAAAATGAGGCATTAATGGAGGGAAGATGGAAGCTTGAAGATGCAGCCCCTCACCAGCCCATCCAGGCCAGGAGTTGAGGCTCGTGGAAGCATAGGTTGTTCTGTGCTGAAAGCTGACCTTGACTTGAAGACACGTGGCTCCCTTCTTCTATAATTGCATGGATATCAAAAAAGAAAGCTCTGCTAGCTTTTGTTCCCATCTTAAAGGCATTTTACTAAAGTAATAGATAAAAAAGAAATATGTTAAATAAAAACAACATTTATTAGAGGACATAATTTTAAATATTTTATGATATAATTAAGTCTTATTAATGTAATGGTCTTTATTCTTCAGCTTAAAAATTCACAAGGTTAATTTCCTTTTCATCTTTATTATGCAATGTTTGCCACAATTATTTGTTATATATTCTTATAAATATTAGATGAATATTAGAGGTTTTAATTTAAATAAAAATATGGGTCGCTTCTTCACAGTGTTACTCCAGTACTGAGCTAGAATTAGTGGAATTAACAAAACAGTGTATCAGGCCCTGCTATTTCTTAGTTCTGCCACAACTGGCTTATTTGACTTAAGTAATTCATGAAAAACACTGCCTTTTGCTATTGTCTCCTTATTTAAAGTGGCCTGCAAGGAAGCTGAGGATCAACAAATAAAGGAAGTACTGCCAAATTGTTTTCATGTGGCTTCCTGTGGGAGACATTCTGAGGCTCAAGTACTAGAAATATACTTATTTGCTCGATTTTACTATTACTTGGCAGTAAAAACCACCTACCAATGATCTAAAATGACTGTAGAATACTTATTTCAGGAGGTATTTACTGGATTCCCTAAATTACTGGAATTAAAACTAGTTCTTTTCAGTAAAATGATTCTTTGTCTGTGTGCTCTTCTGCTTTTCTAGCTACTTACTGAAAAAGAAAAGTACTTCAGCATTAAGTCCTGGGGATTTAAATGATTTATTTTCTCCTTCATTAGTGATATTTGTTGCATATGCATCAGGAAATATTTTTAGGGGAAATGGATGTTTTATTTTACCACAGCATTGCTACTTAATCTTTCTAAAATCAATTTGCCAAATTATGATGTCAGTAGTCATTAAAAAAAAATCACTTTATAGGCAATATGCTGACTTACCTTCATAATACTATAAAGAAACAAAGCAAACCTCTGGAGTACTACTCTCAGAAGTAAGTATATACTTATAATCTCCCTGCATTCAAAATGAGAAAACATATATGGTTTGGGCTAGCAGTCAAATTTCAGCTTGTGTTGTGATTAGATTTGGGCTCACAGTGTATGCAAAACTTCCTACCTGGGAGTTTCTTCAGCACCTGGCATGCTACTTATATATATATATTTTTTTTTTACTTCTGCTTTTGTTAGTAACCACATCTGCCTTTAATTTCATGTACCTGCTACCACTTGTTACCTCCATGTGGACCCAAAGTATGGAATTTCTACTCTAGTTAAGGAAGGTATCTTTATGATGAGTTGGTCTCATCTCAAAAACCTGGAGATCTCCTGTTCAGAACAGAAGGAACCATGCTGTGAATTTTTTAAAACCTATCCAATTTACAACAAGGAGATATTCCTGCCAGTGACTGTTTTTTTTTTGTTTCTGCTGTTCCCTTTTGTTATGTTTTAGAAGCAGTAGCCATAGCAGGCACATTCTGCTGCTGCTGTAGTAACTGGTCATCCATGTATTTCTGCATTGCTGAATGAAGTCTGTGTTAACTTTATACAAATCTGATGGAAATGAATGCAGTTCATTTTCTTAAACCACTCTCAAGACCCACCTAGTCTCTTCTAACAGATGCATTAGGTCTTTTCTTGTTCCAGAGCCTGAAAGTGACTTTACTGGTCTTGTTAACGGAATAAATGTAGTTATTATCATTACTACCATCGTGCCTGGTTTCAGTGCTGGCCATAAGGTAGATTAAAACATGCCACTAAGTGTGCCAAACATACCGGCATGCTTTGTAGTTTAGCTTTCTATTGTATTAGTCTCATAGGTGTGCCAAAAAAGTGTTAGCAAACAGTTAACTATTCCTTATGCATTCCATGAAGAATTTGCAAAAGGAAGACATTCAAAAGAGGCAACATGCTAAGCAAGGAAGAGTCAGAGCTTTTGAACTGGAAACAATCCTGTTTGCTTTTTTCAGTCCCTCACTTGGAAACCACAGCCCTAGCTCAGACACAGGGATGATAACTCTGGCTATATTAAGTCCTACTGATTTCAGAACTTTGAAAAGGTTCAATTCTCTCACCTGGTAGCATATCTCTAATACATGCAAGCATTTTGTTTCTCCTGGGATCCGCCCATCCTTTTTACATCGGCTCTCAGAAGTCCATTAAAAGTCTGTTTTATTTAGAGAGCTTAAGCTTGCTATTATCATGGAATTTTATGGTAAATCCTCCTTGAAAGTGGATAGTTGGCACTGAAGTCAGACCACAGTGAAATCAGAAAGAAAGTACTTATTTCAGTGGTTTCCCCCAGAATTAACTTGTACAGTAGGGAAAAGAGGGTACCTCATGTATTAAGTCTGGTTGTGGTGGTGGTGTTGTTTTTTAATACAGGGGAGCTACTTAGAAATACAATTAGATAAGTGAGTTACCTTAGCAGGTACTTTTATACTTTTTCTCTTGAGTCCTCTTAACATCCTCTCTCCTCCTGTCCTTCTTGTCTTCCTTTAGTTGTCAGGCATCCTTCTCCCCTGTCCTGCTGATGTGGCAGTTACACAGCTAAAACTGCTTGGCTGCACACGTTGCCTCCTGCAGCGAGAAAGCAGCACTGTACAGAACTTCTGTCACTGACAGGCGTGACACAGTTTGTCCAGCCAGGGAACTGCAACGTTTCCACCAAGCACATCAGTGTAGCAGAAGGGCAGAGCAATGACACTGTTAGGAAGAGATGAGAACACACAGAACTTGTTACATGTTTCAGCAATTTTTGTTTGGATTGATGTAGAATTACTTACGCTGTAAACTGGTGACCTAAAGTTCTCTCATTTTGGCCTTTTTCAGCCATTTGCCAATGAAAAATGGGATATATGCGTCTATAAAGTACTTCAGTTTCTCACAAATTAGCAGATATATTTTTAGTGGATAATTTGTTTGCCAAGAATAACTAAAAATAACTTTCAGAGCTGGGATTATCAGCGGCGTCCAGCACTGGGGGGGAAAAAAGTACAGATGCATAAGTGGGGGATTTGTATTAAATCTTGTTGTAGGGTCATGTTTTGCTGATGAATATGTTAATTTCCTGTTTTGATTCTGATAACATTGAAAGCTGTTTGTATATCAACAACACTTGCACAATGGACAGAAGAATTATCGAGCAGTTTTTATGTAATACCTACAAGAATAAAAAAATAACAGTAAAGGCGGTGATTTGATTTCGCATAAAGGAGATAATTCGTTTACGTCCACACAATTAATGCAGTGAACATTTAATTTCTTTCCTCTTAGGAATAAAAAAAAAAGTGGTGTCACACATTTCTTTGGTAAGCAAAGAGAGAAAGGAGAGGAAAAAAAGGAATAATTGTAACCTGCTTAGTTAGTGCACACTAGAGGGCACTTGAGGTAGAGCAAAGAATGTTTCCAGAGCTACCGAAACAGATCCAGTTACCTGTATTGGCAAAGCACATTGAAAACTAAAAGCAAAGACTAGCCATTAAAATTGCATTTGGAGCATCACTATACAAAAGCACTTTGTTGACTGCCTTTCTTGATATAAATTTTGTTTTGTCTTTCTCTTACTATTTGATAGATAAAACAAAGATTATTTTTTTTATCTAGTATTCAACTTGATAGCAACTGATAAAAATCGCAAATAGTACCCAAGGAGTAATTCAGCTTGATAATGTATTGTTGTTTTGGTGCACTCCATAATGTCATTGGTGTGTATGGCACACAAACCAGTAGCTAGGGGATTTCTGTTTTAAAACCTCTGGACAACGAAGGGGTCTCAGAACTAGTTGTGTTTTATTTTACTAAGTGGAGTAATTTGGGGATGGGAGAAGTATTACAGCCGTTGTGTTAAGGACACAAACTCCCTGCTGCTGCTGTTGGGTTAAACCTTTGTTTCTCTTCTCCAGCCCATGGTCTGGAGATAGAATTTGCATGGATATAATTCATCTGACCAATCGAGGCGAAGGAAGCTCAGTCGCAATCAATGCATTTATGACATGAAGTGGGTAACAAGGGAATGGACTTCGATTATATGTTTGACGGAAGATTGGACTGGCAAGTAGGAATTTTTATGTGATTAAGAATAATTTTTACCACGCGTGGGCGTTGCTGATAAATGATCTGTTCCTTCATTTGTGGGGGTTTTCAAGCTTTCTGTCTTACTATTGGATATTTCAACAATTTTTACTTTCTGTAAAGGCACAGAAGGCACTCTGCTGCAAATTCCTCATGAAAAATTCTGCTTCTAGTTATTCTTAGTTAAAATGAAACCATGAATTACTGTCAATACAAAATTAACCAACACCGAGAAAACTGCGAACAACAGAACAACACAAAACCTACCCCAAACCGTACATCTTCTCTTATAAGCCATTTATACAGCTTCCTTTGTTTTAATCTTTTAGCATCAATTGTAAACATTACGTAGTGGAACTTCGATGTCTTCAGTGACTTCAGAAACACACGAGATTTTTCACGACAACCAATTTGTGGTAACTGTGTACAAGCAGGCTTTAAAAGTGGCATCAGTGCGGTAAGAACCAATATTCTAAAGGTAATTACGTATCTATACCGGCATAATGAACTGATAAGTGCATATCTTATTCAGAAATGCTCTGGACTTATTTCTTTCTTGGATTATGGGGTGTGAATTCTAGCTTTTTGAAGCAAACTAAATTTAGAAGTAATCCCTCACATAACATAAGGAAAAACTACAAACTAGACAGAGCATTTGGATATTATATGTATCAGATTGATCTAAAGTTTGAATGAAACAATTATAGGGTACGCCTATTATATAAGCCCACTTCAGAAGGTTCAAATCAGTTATCAATTTCATATTAGTATTATTACTTTGAAGTAGCATGAAAATCCCTGTAAGCAAAAGTTGCTTGCTGTAAGTTATAATTTATCTTAATTCACACCAGACTGATTAACCTCCGGTTATTTTGGATCAGGCCCTAAAGAGGGTATTAGAAACTGAACTCAGCTACTGATACTTCGAGGGAAGTAGCTCATTACTAGGTGACTTGAGTATGAGGAATTACCACAATGCTTTCTTTTCCAAGCATGCTTCTCTTCAGTCTCCTCCCCACTCCCTTCAGGTTCCTGACTGTCTCACTGTTACGTAGATGAGATGACAATAAACATCTATATCAGCAGCAGCAGCCCTTGTAAGGCTGTCTTGTGACTGAGTCACACCTTAAAAAGCTCATTTCAAGTCATTTCTCTTGAATATTTTTAAGCAGTAGGGTCTGCGCTATCTGTCTCCAGAAAACAGTTTATTATGCTGCTTTGCAGTGCTGAGGAACTAAACAGCACAATCACAACTGTTTCTGCAAAAATATGAGAGTGAAAACATACTTGCCATTTCATTATGTTCCAAACATTTTTAGACAGTGAACAGTGTGCCTTCTCATTCACATACAGACAACAAGCTTGCAATCCTTCTTAAGATGGAAGAAAATTTCCAAATTCTCTTTCAAGCAGACGATTTTTGTCCTTACAGTCACAATTGCTCAAACATTGTGTACAAATATATATAATTTTAAAGACAGAATCCCAGTTTGACCCAGGTTGTATTCAGTCATATACATTTTGCGGCTACCTTCTTATCTTCTCTGCAGTTTACCTAAAAATCTTCATCTGTTTCAACTGGAGTCAGAGATTCTTTCTGCTTGCAGAATGAAACAACCATTTAAGAGATAAATATATATTATGAGGGAGATGATTTGTTTAAGGTATTTGAGGAAACAATTTTTAGCCAGCATAATCATCAGTGCTCTGTGATATAACGTGTATATATATATCATTTTGATAAACACGCATTAAGTCATTAAATTTGGATAGGATGCAGAAAGCTGTAAATATTTTGTTCTAAGATTGAGTTTATGATGAATTCACATACTTTTCCTGTCAAGACTTATGCATCATCTTAAAGACTTTCCAGTAGGTGCATCCATGAATGACGTAATCCATTTTAACAAGACATTGACCACCTTCCTGTACAACTGAGGATGAAAGAGCATATCATTTCCCCAGTCATTCCCAATTGCGAGAAAGGCTGAACAGAACAAATAGCACAAGTCAAAGAATGAAATCAGAACAAAATCTAATCTTTAGTTTATGCTTGGAGGTACATCCTCTACCATTAGCTTTTGTCCCCTAGACAACTATACAACTTGCTTAACAGAGACACACAATAAATGTAACTTATTAATTAGAATTTTATTGGTTGCTTTCATGGAGTGTTTTTCAATGGGAATGAAAACATGGTGTGCAACTACTTTTAGTGAAACTTTATTTTAAAAAAACAAAACAAACCACACTATACAAACTCATTAATTCTAAGGAGTAAAACAAGACTAATGCATCCTCATCTTTCTTTGTGATACCATCTATATTCTCTGTGTGTTGTTCCATTCCTGGAAGGATAGGAGAGAAAAAATACCCTTTGTTTAAGTGGAACCCCGGGAAAAGGGAGGCCACATTTCTGATGTTATCTATTACACTGCAAAATGTTACGTATTTCCCTCAAGTCTCTGTGCCTGCTTTGTCAAGTAGTGTATATTTTGTATCCACGCTTCTCCAAGGAATCATCCCAGGTTCAGAGCTTGGAAAGCAAATTCTTAGACTGAGGGAAGGAAATACTTAGGTATCTCTTTGTTGCCCTTGAAAAATGTCAAATTCCAGGTACATTTTCTTGTGTTGAGACTTTGCAGAATGAACGCTTGTACAAGAAATGCACCTGTTATCTGCAATAACTTACTAGGGAATATAAGATTATTTTAAAAAAAAAAAAAAAAAAGCACATAAAGGACCTCCAAATGCAGGTGCTTCTGCTGTTTAGTCTCATGTGAAAGCACGTGTGGTATCAGCATGAAAAATAAGACTAACTGTAATGAAACTGAATAATACTGTATTCTTACTATACAGAAAAATATTAAAGTCCGCTTTCTGTAGGCCTTGGTGCATCTTCACACGTTAAAGAATTTTCAGGTGAATGAGTTGAAGATGATACTTTACCCACAGTTGAACAACAAACCAGCTTGAGTAAGGCAAAACCACAGTCAGTGCTTGTCTTAAACACAACAAAATGCAGCTGGTCAGGAAAAGGAGTAAAGTGCTGAGGGAAGTGAGTGTACTTCAACTGTCATGATGGTATTAGTTGAATGCTGAACTGTTTAAGTCAGTTTATACTTGACTATGTCTATTCCTTCTGCTTTAGCACACTACTGACCCTTTCTCTATTAGTAAACATGAAACGTGGGAGGAAAAAAAAGGGGTGGTGTTAACAGTAGAGCCATGATGTATGTAATGATTATATAAAAAAGCACTTCATCTGCTAATAGCTCGTAGATGCACTATAAAAAGGGAGAGGACTCTGAAGCTCAAAAGAAGGTGGGCACAGGTGTCACTGCTGCTGCCTGGTGTGGTTGCTCAGCTCTGCCTGGTGCCACATTGAGCCACCTTCAGCTTTTGGCAGACACCTGGTGCTGAGCATGCTTGCTGTCCCCTAACCTCTTTCCAGCGCTTCACACGGTCAGACCTGTCCATCACAGGAGGTAGAAGTGGGGTGATGGTGACCACCTGTCTGTGTTGGGGTTGCCCTTCAGCTCCTTCTGTTGGGAGACGTGTTGGCTGCGTTCTGCTTTTATGCGGCTTCAGGCTCCTGCTGTAACATTTCATTGCCACCCTTGGCTTGAAAGCAGTAAAGGAGAGAACTGAAATGCCTGCAGTTCTCTGGGGTTTGTTTGGAGAAGGTGTTTAAATAATGCCCTCCCCGTCCCCAGCGCGTCCGCCTGTCTCTCCAGCGGGCTCTGTGGCGGAGATGAACAACTGCCTCCCGTCCCACCCCGCTGCTCCTCCTGCTTCTCGCCCTTCCGTAGCCCTCTCCCGGCGTCCTTTCCCCTCCGCCTTCCCGCGCCGCAGCCCCGGGAATCACCTCAGCGCCGGGAGGCTCCTTCCCGCCCGCTGCCCCCGCGGCGTTTACCCCGGCTGGTCTTCCCTCCCGGCGCTTCGCGCACGTCCCAGCTCCGCCGCGCTGCTCGGTCGCACCGGTCCCGGCGGGCTCCTCCCCGGTGGCCTCGGCGAGCAGCCCCCGCTTCCCTGCCGCCGGGTGCCGCCTGCCGCCCGCCCTCCCGCCCTGCCTGAGGGAGATGCCCAGGCGCGCGGTGAGCGCGCTCCCGAGCAACGCGGGGCTCGGCGGTGTGTGGAAAAGTTGTGCGCTTACCGCCTGAACGGCTGGGTAAAGGGGGGTGCGAAGGAGAAAGGGAGGAAAAAAAGAAGAAAAAAAACCAACAAAACAAAAAACCGCCCAAAACTGCTTACATGAATTTCCAAGCGCTAGACCTGCCTCCGAGATCAGCCCAATAAGAGCTGTCAGGGGAGGCTCCCAGCTCACTTTTCCACATCACTTCACAGTTACATTTGGCAGGCAGGCACGTTGGAGCGCTCAGACCCGGAATTAGTGGATTTATGTGGAATATCCCCGCTTTCACGGAGACGTGCTGCTGCCGCTGGCTTGTGCAAAGGGAGAAATTAATAACTGCACATGCAGGCACAGAAACCCGAGAAGCGAAATAACCAGCATCTCCTCCAGCATCAAAAAGCATGAGAAGAAAATCGGGAGAATCCTGCCTGTTCACAGGGACTGGCGAATGGTTGTTTTACCTCACCCTTTCAATCCGCGTGTGAAGAGGCTGCCAGCAGGCTGTTTCCTTGGTCCTTGAAAGAGTGAGTATTCATTTTATTAGTATTATTTATGTCTGGCTGGCGGAGGGCTGTCTCTCCATAGATTTCTTTTTGACTTAGTGCCTGTCTGTGTCCCTGCAAGGTGCGCTGTGCGAGTGCCTTCCTCCTTAGAAGGTGCGATCCTGGGCTGAGCGGGAGTGACTCATTAACTCTGATCTTTGGAATCATGAAAATGTCATAAGATGCTAGTTGGGATTTGTTCTATTATTTATTTATTTATTTTTCTCCCTTGGGAGGAGGAATGGTGGTGTGGCTATTTCTCCTCTTTTTTTTTTTTTTTTTTTCTTTAATTATTATTATTTTTTTTTTCCTATGAAGGATGGAGAAGACTTTGCATCATAGAGGTTTGCTTCTAAGGCTACAGAACCTGTTTCTTCTCCTTGGTTTCTTATTTAGTACCATAAATCTTTGGGCTATTTCACTGTGTTGAATAGATGCAGGGTTGCATTCATGCATTGAAATTGCAGTTTTCGTGCTGAGAATAGAAATCACCCACTAGCTAGATATGTAAATGAGGAAGGAGGAGGTTCAAAGAGTCGAAAGGGGGGGAAATCCCCATGATTTATCACCACTGTCCCCCACCAAGGCTTTGCACCCCTCAAATAAATAAATAAATGGATACAGTATGACACCTTCCCTTCCCACTTTCGGAAAGGAAACTGTCTCAGAAACACTGCTTTGCCTCCTAAAAGCTTAGAGGAGAGTGAATCTTTAGCTCTCACTAGCCAAGAGTCATCTCTGTCCCACAAGTTGTTTTCCTTCCCTTTCTTTGGTTGACTAAACAGATAATGCAGCCAGCTGAAACTTCGGAGAGGGAGTAAGCCCCTTAGCTCCTGCAGCTCGTTAGTTGCATCACTGCCAAGGCTCCCAGAGAAGAGATGCAGACATCTGTCGACCCCTGAAACTGACAGTTCCACTAAATGCTTCATCTTCTCTTTGAGCAAGGCAGAAGAGTAATGCATCCTTAGATTCCGTTTGGCTACAGTATCTGCTGGGTGGCAGCATCCCAATTGGGAGAGCAGATCTGTCAGACAGTATCCGTGCTAGACAGCATCAGACCTGTGTGCAGTGCTTGGCTGGGGAACCTGGGAGTTGCTGGATCAGGGTATAGTGCTGCAAAGCTTCAGCACTGAAAACTGATGGCAGTTTCTCTGTGGATATTATAGAAGAGATTAACTCAGATCCTTATTCAGACAGTGCCTACTGCCATGAAGGTGACACCACTTAACATAGGCAGGAATTCCTTTGTGGTTCATTGCTGTTCAGTCGTGCCTGGAATCTGTCTCAATTCAAACAGTTTACATTTAGTACCAGACTAAATAGAGTGGAATCTATCCAACCTGGCACATAACGGCATTGCACAGACCTGCTTGTGTTGCCAACAGGTATCAAACTCCATGCACTCACTTCTCTCTCCCTCTTGCTCTCTTTCAGATAGGCACAAACACACACGCTCGGTTTCATGCAAATGGTTCTGTCTTTCTTTCCTCTGAATGTAGGAATAAATATTCATACAGTTTTCATAAAAGCTGATGCTTTTAGACAGCCAATTGATCGCTTAAATGTCTAGCTATTTGTCTCTGACTATTGCAGCCAGATGTTTTTTGGGGGGGCAGCTGAGTGTAAGAAATCAAATAGCATTAACTGTTTATTGTTTTGAATCTACCACATTAGTGCTTAATAAAAGGGAAGCTAACAGCTGCTCCCTTCAGTTTCAATAAAAGAATAGAGCTGATAACTACAACTATAGATAAAGAATTTTCTTAACTTCACTCCTTCCCTCTTGTAAATTCTTGGAGAGTTTCTGTGCAATAAGAATGAAGTATGCAGTACTTGTGTATGAGTGGTATACCTCATCTACGTTCAATACCAGACTGGTAGGAACAAGAGGAGACTTCATAATAGGCTTCTCAGTAAATATAAATAAATAAATACATTTGGAAGATGGAAAAATTACCCCAGTGTGCATTTTGTCTGCCTTAAATAAAATGATTAAGCAGCTAGAAGTTAGGGGTTTTTTTACAAACTTGTGAAATTATCAAATTTCACACCCATGAAATGTAATAACATCAAAAACCAAAGGCTCCCTGTAGCGTCACCTCCCAGCCTAATTGTCTGAGTATTTGTGATGAGAAAACCCTAGGATGGGAACTGATTATTATGTAACATTCTAGTCTAAGGTTTTCATCCACTCAACCTTATTGTTCTACCTCACTGCATAGGCATTGAGCACAGCCTTCTGCTGACATTCTCCTAGGCTTGCTCTTTATTAGCTCTCCCTCCTTGTTAAACTTATATCCTGGCTGCAAAGAACTTCCATTTGCATGCCTGGTTGTAATCTGATGGTCTACTTATATTCAGAAGTTAAGTATTTCTTAAGTATATAAAGTTGGTTCTTAGAGTTTGCAGGTGAGCAGTTTTTAAAAATGAGCAGACCACTGCTAGCCAAGAGAGTAACTTTTATTTATTTGTTTGCAATATTAAAAAAAATATATATCAATAAAAATGTGTGACTGCTTAACAAATAGATCTGCTTTGATAAGTACCTCTGTGTAGGGCGTTTAGTCATTTTATACCTTTCATTAAAAAAGAAGTCTTTATCTTTGTGGGAGGTGAAATCCTCCTTAGGCAGTCACTTTGTGATTTTTCAGTGTACATCACTTGTTCACACCAGCACCTGCTGCTGAAGTACAACACAGAGTTGTAAATGGGGAAGTAGTCCCACAGTCAGGTTTAAATTGGCTTTCTTTGTCGACTGTTTTCTTTAAATGCTTTTTGATAATATTGCACCTTTAAAAAAATTAATCCCTTAACTGATATTTGGACATTTGCATCACTGTTAATGTACGCCTGCAATCTTCTTTGCTAGGAAAAATATACATTTAAATCCTTTCTTCATTATATAGAACTATTACAGGTAAAAGCACAGTCAACTATAGATATATATTTAAGTCTATTACTCCTTGAAGTACTCCCTGCATTTTTACTGTTTCTTCAAATGCAGTTGCAGATTCTCTTTGAAAATACTCGTTTTGGCAGACCTAAGTGCTCTACAGAATTTAGCTGGGACTTTTTCAGCCACTTACTGAAATGAGGGGCCTGGAACCTACCCACTTGACCCTTGATACACATAATTTCATTTCAAAAGTTGAGAGACTTTCAAGGGGAAAAAAATTCTGAACAGGAAAGAGATGTGAATGCACGCTGTAATCTCTTGGTGTTGCACATCTCCAAGTGATGGTTATGAATGCTCTCTAACAGAAAGCTACTGCCAGTGCCACGTAGTATAAACAGGTATTTTCATCACATATCAAATAATCATTTAGATGCTGTATATCTAAGCAGCATTCCTTTTGTGTTTTCCTTGATGATGTCATTAGAATCTGACCTTTGAGTTATTAATAATGACAAATTTATGTTTACAGTATACACCCGAGTTACATCTGCATTCCTGAAAATCATAGAAGCGTCTTTCAACTATGAGTTTAAAATAATGCAAACAAAATTCTTTCAGTGGGAGGGAAATGATATAGCATTTTGAGCTTGGAATGCTTTAAGCATCATCGCTACCATAAAATCACATCAATAGGATTAAATTAGATGATGAAATTCAACATTTTTCTTAGTGTTGTTGCCATAGAAAAGGTAGCTTACTTCATAGCTGTCTGAACATAACTGTTTGAGCAGTAGATAGAAATAGAACAAAGTCAAGTCCAATTCAGTCTAAGATTTCAACTGATATATACATCTTTTGAACCCCTTCAGATATACCCCCATATTCCTTTTGTTCTGGAATCTGCCCAGCATGTTTCTTGTTTTGTCAGCTAAGTAAATGCTCACATAAAATGCAACACAGTGGCATTTTGGCTATATAAATACAATTTTCTTCCCAAAAAGCATGGGGAACTGAAGTATTACATTCAAGCAGAAATGGAAAGATAACTTCTGAACCAGTTTAGTAACAATAGATAGAATTTGAAGTGCTTGACTCCAGGCAACAGAGTGATTTCTACTTTCCAGCAATGAGAGCAACCTTTATCCATGAGTTGCAACGATAATTCATGTAGAATTGATTCTCCAAGGTGTTGGGCATGATATGTCTTGTGAAAATCGTTTGAAATTGAGGATGATCAGCACTTTGGCTTGGACTTTAAATTAGTAATGTGAACCAATCTTAGATTCGAAGAAGCAAAATCATCCATGAGAAGTGTCTGCTGAACCCTGTGGTGCCTAAGTTATAGACCAGCTCAGAAGGGTGTTTCTTTCTCAGTGTATCTTGCTCAGGTCTTTGCAACTGACTGTGGGAGTTTAGAGTATCCCAAAAGCAGTCAGTCTTTGCAGTCGTTAGTTCATGGCTTCAGCATTCTAATGTATTATATATGTTCACTTGAAGTACCTTAGGAAACAATGCTTTGCCTAGTTTGATGAATGCAGATAACTATTTAAATCCACTTCCTTTGCAGTCACTGATTATTGTAATCATATACGTGTCTTTCTTATTATTGTTATATACAAATGTAACTTCAGTAATCATACATGTATAAAATCATTAAAGTCGCTAAATGCTAACGCAAATGGACTGTATGCATTGAGGTAATGATGTTTGTTATTAGCACTTTGCAACTGAGCCAACATTTCAGGTGTGAGCCCATCTTATGGATGGAGTGTAGCGACTATGATTGCGTTTTGAGAAGTAACCATCAGAACTTCTTAAGGCCACTGCAATTTTTGTTGGGGTCTGTATTACACAGACTATCATTTTTATGCTTCTCTAAAAGTCAGATTTAAAACAGACAAATAAAACCCAAGCAAACAGAACCACGAAAAACTGAACCACAACTGCAAAAGAAAAAAGTTCCATGTTGCAAAACCGCTGTTGTTCTTCCCATACAAATCGTTGAAGTTGATGCAAAATTCAAAAACTTTGCATCTCACTTTGTATGTTTCATCAAAAAGATTAGAGCAGGCTTTGTGCAGCAGTGCCGTATGTGGTTAGAAAAGCCCAGTTATGCTCACACTTCTCCTTTTTTAACTTTTTTTTTTTTAATCTATGCACACATTTGCGTACATGGCTGCCAAGTTTATACAGCGTCACTAAATCATGAGGAGCAGGCATGGTTTTATATTTTTAGTTTGATCAGATTACTTGTCAGGAAAACTTGTGGGCTTTTCCTTAATTACTGTATTTTACTTAATTATGTAGAGAATATTTGGCATTCTTGAAAGTAAACCAGTGATAATGAAAGCTTCAAAATCTATCTATATATTTAAAAAGAGAAAAAAAAACTGGAAAGGAAGCTTAGAAAGCAAGATATTTATGTCCTCCATTAATATTTAAACATTTTTCAGCAAGTACAGGATAAGCACATCCCAGCTGCTGAAACTCTCATGATAAACGATGCCCTAGGCAGAGCATGGTTAACACCTAATTCTCAGTCACAGGCCAATCTGTTTGCCTTTTTATGAGCTGTCTTCATGTTTTGCACAACTTGCCTTTTTTCCCCCCTCTCTCCTTCTAAAATGTTATAGGTCTTCAAATTATGTAATACGCCCTCATAAAAATGAGCATTCGTTTGAGAGATGAGGTTGGCATGAGCTGAAACTATTAAGTCTATACGTAACTCAGTTCTATTTTAGTCAATGAAAATCACTTTAATCTCTCCCCTTTAATAAAGGGTAGAGATGAAAACGTCTTCGTTTCTTCATCTTACTGCAGAATGAAAACAATGCAGATATGACTATTTTTGATATGCTGAACTTTCTGGACCACCTTGGCTGTTCAAATAGATTTTGACTTTCTTCTCTCTTTCTGTTTTGAGCAAGCAGTGTGAGCTTCTCAGCTTGATGGTGTGAGGTGAACCAATGTTCTGACACAGACCAGTAGGACATCTACTCCCATACACCCAAAAAGTAGTCTTTTCCTTTTTCTTTTTTTCTAGTTCACAAATACCTTTTGTTCTACAGTAGACCTAAAATAGCTATGTTGTCATTTTAATGCCTGTTCTTTTGGTATCATCTGCCATTTAAAAAAACAGACAAAGAGACACATCCATCTGAGGCATTACAGAAACTCATATCATTGATGCGGAAAAGCAATCAAACTAGTCATATTACTTCAATTGCAAAGTCTGTGGAGCACTTAGTGCCTCTTTGTCCTCTATCTGCACAATGTATTGCACAGTTGGATTCATGACTGGAATTCCTGAGCTCTACACAATGCAAGTAATAAGAACATGTACTAGGAAAGCAGTTAGAACTGCAGCAGCACAAGGTGTATGTTTTGTTTTGTTATTTTAATTTAAATGCATTCTGATCCTGTAAAGTAGAGAACACTTCTGCAAAGACTGGGAGGTGTGTATCCAAAATGTCAGAGTCTCGGCAGCTTTAAGGTTGGCCCCTACTGGTTCTATCAAAGCATAACGAAAATATCCCTGATAAGAAAGTCTGTTGACTCCAATAAAAGTTAAGCACTCTTTAATAAAAAGGATAATTTCCCAAAAGTAAATATTTGCCAAACAATATAAATGAGATTTAGCTGTGATGAAGTGTCATGTTAAGCAATCAAAGAATAATGTACGATGAGTTACAAAATTATTATTTGGTTGAAGGACGTCCATTTCAGTGTGATGTACATACTGTTTTCCCCTTATCTCGAAGCATTAGTCAAGTTGTGTAGCTTCTTCTCCAGAACACTGGTATGGTGTTTTCTTATTAAGTGAGAAAAGTAAGGAAACCAAAAACTTCCTTCTCTCTGCCTCTGAAATGTACCCCTAAAACTGAAGTAATCCAATTTCATTAGTAATAAACTACTAATAAATTCCATTGCATTTCTGCACTTGCTTGTGTATATCTGTGTCTGTATAGCCTTGGTGCAAGCATATGTGTTCCATCAGCTGTTTGTCAGGTGTAAGGACTGACAAACGCTGCTTAGAACGTTGCCTAAACATTTGGCAGAAGAATAAAAACTCACCTAATAACCCAAAGAAGTGTTCAAATGTCTTAAATTGTAAAGAGCAACAATGCATGACTAAGCTTAGAAAATTAGGTGGTATGTCTTTGCACAGTGAATCCCTCTGTGTGTGCGTGCCTCTGTGTATGAGACAGCCTCTAAGACCAAAAGAAAGAGAGTGTTGAAGTCTGTTGCCATTGTTGCTGAAATAAGTAGTTCTTTGGATAACTGCATTTGGTTCTTTGAGTGACCATAAGCAAATTGCCACACAATACTTAAAAATAAACTTGGACATTTGATTTGCACCGATTGATAGGATTATTTCCTGTGCATTTCTAACAACACAAAATACAGTTCAAGTGTACGTCACCCTGAACTGTAGGATGGAGTTAGCATATTTCCCATCTCGTTTTCCTTCCTTTGAAATTTCAGGTGCTTGACCAAGGGAAAGGATGTGTGAATAATGCTTTTGTGTGTTACATTTAACTGCAGGTGACATAACAGTCCCTTAAAATCACTGTGAGCCAGTGAAATTTAGAGCAGCTACAAAATATAATTATGAGTTGGGGCCATGCCTAGAACATGCATGGCCCAGAGGCTGGTGGCTGGCTTTCTGCTGCTTACAGCCCTTCTTGGCTGTGCATGTTTGCTGCCTGCAGGCAGAGCCACCAGGAGCTCCCCTCCTGATGGAGGCCAACAGAAAAGCACATCTGGCTGTGGGAAGTCACTGGGAGAGATTTCTGTCCCTAAATCTGCCTGCGTCAGACTGCCTAGGAGTCCTATCCTAGGAATCTGTCAGGGTTTTAAGCAGTTTCTCTATCCCCAGCTTCTTGTTCCCTCCCGTTTCCAGAAGTTACCTTCTACTCAGTTTTGTTGATTCAACTGTTTGTCTCACTGCTCTCTAAAGTACATAGGCAAGCTTCATATGCTCTTAGGCAGCACAGCTGTTTTCAAAACTTTGTCATTGTCCTGTAGTTTATGGGCTTTTCAGTTGTGCTGATGCAACTGCTTGTGCAGCCAGGCTGTAAACTAGATCCGTGCAACGATCTGGGTTATAAACTTAAAGGAAAAGACTTGTTGAAATGGGGCTTTGTTGTAATTTATTTTTTTTACACTCATCATTTCACTGATCTGGCCTCCAGTGTTGTCAGGCAAATAGCACAACTGAGAGGACAGTGAACTGCAATGAAGAAGAAATTGAGAATGGCAAAGGATGACTGGAAACAAGCAGATAGCATGTTGGGGAGGCTCTGAAAGAACCTCTTAAATCAAAATTGCTGTTGGTGGAAGAATAGCATAAGCAATGGCCTAACCCAGCTCTGTCAAAATAATTTGGTTTATAAGATGCTTTCCTATTAAAAGCGTTTAAGTTAACGAGATCATTTTGACAGAACTGGGTTAGGGAGTGACTATACGTGTAGTTATGCTAGCAGCACAAAGAGGCGATAAGGTCTAGCCCGGGCATACGCCCTGGGCACCACAAGTACAACCTTAGCTACTGCCACGGTAGGATTTCTGGTGTCTGCCTCAGTCTCCCTTCACTGCACAGTGAGGCAGAGAACTGTCTTTTAATATTTTATTTCATTTTGCATGGGAGTAGCATTTATACAAACTCAAATGAAAAATAATAGTTATTTAGCAAAAGGTGTTCATTCTTTTGCAAGAGAAGTATGAGATGGCTGCAGTTTAAATTGAAATTCAGGTACGATGTAGTGGGTATGTGCTAGAAGCAGGATGTGTATGTTGCAAAATTAGGGGACAAAGATGATTTGTTGGGTATGGCATCTTAATCTGTTCTGATGGACTTCAGTTTTGTTCTACTTTAATGACAAGTTAAAACATTCTTTGAAGTTCTCTTATGAGTAGGAACTATTAATCCTACAAGACTTTCGCTTTTGTGGGAACAGAAACATAGAAAGGAAAGAAATGGTCAAAAAAGGAGGAGGGGGAAAAGATCGCTTGGATGCTAACAATGGAAATGCTAAAAAGTACAAACTATCTATGCCTGTGTACAGCCCCTGAACATCCCACGCTTGCAGCCCTATTGAGAGAGGAAATGCAGTACCTGGTCACAACCTGTTGGAAACCTGTGAAAACGAATACTTAATGAATTCCAAACAAAGGGAGTCACAAGATGGGCGTTTTTGTCAAGGGCATATTATTAACCTTCCTATTTTAATTCTCTTATCCTGTATGAAAGCCATTACGCACAGCTTGAATTATTTTGCAGGAATAGCGATCCTTATTTTTGTTAGAAATTAAATTTGTTCTTTTGGACACGAAAGCCCGTGTAGGTCAGATGGAATTTCAAGGCTCCAAAGGAAACATGCAGAATGTAAAGGCTGTCCACCTGCCGTCCGGGAGTGCAGTGCTGACTGGAGCTCTCAAGGTGATCAGTAAACAAACACCTCTCATCGGTTAGGGGAGGCTGCTTCCTTTGTGATGCAGATTAGCTCATACTGAATATGCAGCAAAGTTAGAGATAAGGGATAAAGAGTTCTAAAGCATTTCCACTGGAACTCCATTGAATTTATGTACCATTTACCTCATGATTTTGTGGCAATTTGATACTAACCTTCTGAATGAAATTTAAAGGAGTCATTTAATGTCCAAAATCTAAAAGATTCTATAAACTCTACAAGGAAGTTGCTTTAGGCAAAGATCACCAACTTTTGACTGGCATCTCTCTTGTAATTTCTGTATTTAAACTACTGCTTCAAAGATGTGTTTGTTGTAAAGTTTGTAACAGCTGCTTAGCAACTGTCAAAATCTGCCCTAATGAAACAGTGAGGTTGAGTGACTTAGCTGTTACTTACAATCAGAATGATTAATCAGGTAAATGCAAAATTAAATAAAGAAAAAACATGGTTGCAAATCATGAAATAATCCCCCGTCTTTTACGTGAAGAAATATGGGAGTGGCTGTAAAATCTCTTATGCTAGGATCATGGTGTAAATCAATGCACTAACCTTGTGATAAAGTGGTTTACATGACAAGACAGATATTCTGTGGTGAAATCTAAAAATAAATTGATTTTTTTAAAGCTTTTTGTGATCCTGCTCCACTTTTTCAGCGAGCAGTTTATATATTAAGCCACCTCTACAACTTTACTCATCTTTTTAATGTTTACTGCATTCCAATGTCCACTTTGTAATGCCTCAAGTTGACTTTAAAAGCACCATAATGAAATTACTTGTTTCACATATTCTAAAATTAGTTGTTACAAGTACACCAGCAACCATATAATTTCCCACTCTGCATTACACAAAATGAGAACTGCCATCATTTTGAATATCTGGTATAACTGCCTACTGTCATACCTGATTCTGACTTTGTAAAGGCAAGTAACTTGTGCAAGTAACCTACATAGATTGTAGTTCGAAAAGAGGTTGTGGTGTGTATTATGTTATTTCAGAAGTTAGCAGGCTGGAGTTGTATTGCAGTGGTAGCTTATAAACTTGGTAGTCACTTTTTGGTTTCTTCTTTTGTAAAACTTGCACAGTATTAGGCATGAGTTGTGCTCCGACATGCATTTTCCTGCAATAGAATAATATTTTCCTAGAAGTTTATCAGCGCAGAGTAAATGGAAGACAAACTGCTTAGCTTTATCCTTGTTTCCACCTACGTTATGCATGGAGAACCAAATTCACAAATACAGTCTTATGTTTTTGAAATGAGACAGTTCTCTGACTTTGCTATCTGACATGGTGTTAACATTTTCTTTCATCTTTTTGATGCATTCTTTAAGTTTTATATAGCACTTTCCCTTGTCAGAGATGCATGGATGACGAAGGCTGTTTTGTATCCTGTTTTGCAGGATTAGAGATGTATCTGTGGTTCTACATATCATGCACTATGTTGGGAAATCACTTAAAAGAATTATGAAGTTTTATTAAAGAAAACAGCCCAGAGGCATTTGAATACCTGGAAATTCAAAGTGAAAATTATGCCTTTATCAAAAGCAACAGAATTTTTATGAGGATGGGAAGTCTGATTTAACTGTCGTCTGATGCTGGTCCTCTTCTGTTTGCTTAGTGCAAGGCAGCTTTGGCCTTACTGCAGTAACTTCGCTGTCATTCCAGTCATTGGCATAATAGCAGAAGGGAAAATACTCCTGTTAGTTTTCCCTGACTGCAAAATCTCCTTTTACAAGTGGCTATTTAGAATGTTACAGTAGCCTGATTCAGAAACCATATCACTTGCTCCTACATATCTAATCCAGCGGATTATAACTGAACTACTCGGTACTTCTTGCTTCTTGTAATAACCTATATGAAAATGCAGGAATAAGCATTTAATGGAGAAGAAAAATCATTTCCAAATTTGTTAAAGACATTTGAGGACAGTACAGTCTTCATGCACTGCACCAAGTAAATGCCATGATTGACTGACAGAGCAGTGAATCCCAAATAAATCTCTTTCTCAAATTAATCTCTAAAGACTCCAACGGTCTAGGTTCAATTGTAGAGGTACATACCCAGCTCTGCTGCTGAATACTGGTCATAGTCCCCTGCAGTACACAGATGCACACAAAAGCCCCATCAGATTACTTATTTTATTTACCCTGCACTGCCTAGCACTTGCCTACTTTCTTGTTGGTACCTGACAATTTCTTGCTGTTCCATGTTCACTTGTATTTACATGCTTGCATAACGGTATTCTTTGTTGGATTATATCATTTAGTGAGGTTCAGTGACGGGGTCTGTGCATTATTGGTGTTTCTTGCGTGCTTTTGGTTCAGTTACCTTAAGGTATTGCTAAATAGGGAACTACTATGAGGATGGTCCAGTCTGATCGGTTAGTGCTAGTGGCAACAACCTAAATGTGATTGGAGTAAGTGAAGAGTAACAGGAAGTCTGGGGGGGGGAAATGAGAAGGGGTGTGCTGAGGTGAATTTAATGCTTGCCAGGGATTCAGAGAGGCAGCTTGAAAAACAAATATCCTGTTCTTGCTTCAAACAGAAATGTTTCTGTGAGCATCATAGTGTTTTATCTCATTTGTTTCATCTCTTTTAGAAAAGACAGCCTGTGCAGATTAATTAGGAAATGTTTTCAAAAAGCCTTTTGAATATGAAAAAGGTGCTTTAATTTATTATTATTTGGTCTTGTGAGTACAAAGAAAATCTACAGCAGTTTCAACTATTGCTAAGTAAGAAAGTGACCCACTTTGGTCCATTGTAAGGCTTTCTGGAACTACAGAATAACATTCTGGCAGTTTCTGATGGGCCACCATTTCTGGCTTAAGCATCGCTTTGGATGTAAACACCAAAAATGCTCAGCTATAGAAAGGCTATTAAGCTGTGTTTTCTGTTTATCTCCCCAGCTTTGAATTTAATCTTGTGTACTGGTTGAAGATGACAGCTGTTGCTCTGTTTTACTGAGGTTCTATTTCTCCTGTGTTTCAGTTCTTGCTCCAATGGAAAAAAAAATGGTTTGTCACATTCTTGGTACATGTATGCATGTGCAAGGCCACTCATGTGCACAAGAACCCCACACAAAGAAAGTATTTAGTGCTGTCATTGCAAGTTTGTCTGCTTCTCTCTTCTGATGCCTTCTACAACTGCCCTAGGATACGTGGCATTCTAATGTGGCAGAAAGTGGCAGCAATAGCCTCCCTTCAGTTCCCTAGCCCAGAGAGTGTCTTGGCAGACCCTTCCTGCTGAGCGATTTGACTGTTGTTCCTTGTGCTCCTCTCTGGGATTTGAAGTAGCCTGAAAGATGGAAAGTCTTTCTTTCCTCTCTCACATTTTCCCCAAAATTTCCTCACAAAAGCACACTCCATTTCCTTTCTTTCCATCTCAGTTAGCAATGAGGCCAAAATGATGTTTCTAAGCTACATGGTTACTTGTGTAATGACTATTCACCTCATTCTTGATGCGCTGTCAAAGTGCTGCGCTATTAGGTTACTGTTCTTCCATGGCACTTGAGATATTGAGTTTTAGTTTGATAACAACTCTTCTCCCCTTTTAACAAGACAAGTTTGTCACAGTTTCAGATTTTCATGCAGTAGATTTCACAGCTGCTTTGGCAATTACTCAAGTTTAAAAAACTATCATCTTCTTACTTTGTTTGCTTTTAAAAAAACAGCTAACATATATTGACGTTATTCACATTTTCAAATGTTTTCCTCCATGAGTTTGCCTGAATCCAAAAAAATAGAAACCGCAACACACACCGCCAAAAATAACAACCCCCCCTCAATATCTTTGTAGTCCTACAAAAATCCACTAGAAACTCATTTTAAAGGAAAAAACAGCCTAAGGTACAGTGTAAGCTTGTGAATACGCAGTCCTACCTACCTTGTAAACAGTGGTTTCTCTTGAGATTGCTTGGATATGAATCAGTCAATGAAAATGTATCAGGAATCTTTTTACAAAACTCCACTCTCATTAGAGTAGCTGTAATGTAGCCCTTCTCCCTGAGCTACACTGCATTTATCTTGCTAAGTGATCTATGGCTGCATTTCACGTTTTGCCTATCAGTGTGGCATTAGCAAGCCCTGCTATGTTAACTTGCTTGTCCATTTCAGGGAATATTTACAATGAGTTGAAACCTGATGTGGACTTCTAATATGTGGAGGGGTGTGTGGAGAAAGGAAGACAAAATACTCCCAAGTGCCTATGAAGGAGAATGTCTTTGAAATAAAATCTGAGTGTGTATTTTGTCTGAAAGTGAGAGAGACACTGAAGATCCTGGACTGCAGATGTGTGTAAATGAGCTTACTGGGGCTTTGGTAGAGATCTGGTTTGGGAATCATGGATTTCACAGTGGAATTTCCAGCCTTGTTCCTCCCTTGAATTGCTAAGGTTTGCTGAGCTATTGTGCTGCTGCGGGTTGATGGTTACGGATATGAGAACATACTGCTGGAGCTTTATTCATTTGTCAGAAATAAATCTTTTTTTCTTGTGGAGGAAAAGAGGATGTCTGTATGCAAGGATGTTATTTTGTTCAGATTTTTGTTACTTGACACATGAAGTGTTCATAATTTGACTGAATAAAAAGTATAGGGTGGTAAGAGGGCCGGGAACTGCTTCAGGTGCCAAGACAAACTGCAAATAAAATGCATTCCTGAGTGTTTGTATGTACTGACCTGAGTCTTCTTTGGCCATTGCAGGCAACGGAGAAATTCAGAGTCACTTCATTTTCTTTTTAACCTGTTTAATGCACTCTGGTATTGCGTATTTCAAATCTAAATCCTAGCAAGTTTTGCTTGTGATATAAAAGTAAATAAAAGTTTTAAAACATTTTTCTAAGCTCCTAATTCACTAATTTGACCTTTGTTTTTTTTCTTCCCTCACCAGGAATCCTTAATGACTGGAAAACTCAATGGATCATGTTTTTATAATCTAAGCTATTTTTACGTTGACTGTGCTGTAAACACATGGAGGAGCTGTAAGTAAATGTTGTGTACTGCATGATGAATTGGATTGCTACAGTCTGGAGGAAAGCAAAATAATAATTTCATTTCTGTGGTGATTTGCGTAGCTTGTGGTACAATGCCAGAAAGACTAACGGAAATGCTTATGGATACATGGACTCCATTAATAATATTATGGATTACTGTACTTCCTTCCATTTATATGGCTCCAATGAATCAATCTCAAGTACTACCAAGTGGATCCAGTACAGGACTAAAAAGGCTAACTGAAGAACAAAGAGTTTTGAACCGTTCCAAGAGAGGCTGGGTTTGGAATCAAATGTTTGTATTAGAAGAATTTTCTGGACCTGAACCAATACTAGTTGGCCGGGTAAGGCAAGATTTTTTTGTTTTTATTTTTTTTCTTCTCCGAATATGCAAATGTATAGCATGTGAAGGTCTGCTGTCATTTCACTCTGCTAAGGAATTCAAATTTTAAGTGGTCTGTAATTCTAAAATTTCCTATTCATTAACTCAAAAAGCTTACTCCACTTTTAGGTCATTTTCTACCTCCAGCTTTGCTAGAATTTCAGCAAAACAAAGAATCAAAGACATAAAAATGAAAGCGTGGTATAAACTGCAAATCACAGGGTTTTAGTTTACAGAGAAGTCCTGGTATACATGCTTATTTCTTGTTATTTACACAGATTTCATAATTTAGTTTCAAAGTTAGGAAGATGAAAAGACCAGAAGGAACGTTATGTTCTTCCTCGTGTTCTTTTTTGACTGTTGCCTTAAACTTTTGATTCTTGCCATGCATTAGCTTCTTTGTATCACTGTGTATTATCCCTGTTCTATGAATCAGACCTGCACTTTCTCTTAAATGTGATCATGTTCTATCTGCATTCATGAGGAGTGAATTATCTTAGAATTACTGTTAGGAAAGTATTATCTCCTTCTAAATTCATCTGGCCTATAGTGAGCAATTAAAAATACCATGTGTGTTTATTGCTAAATTTCAGTTCCTTTTGAATAACCGAATATATCATCATTGCATTTCCCAGACTCTAAAATTGTGTAAAATAAACTAGCAAACAGAAATGATGGATGCAGCCATTTCTTAGTCTAAACACAGGGTCAGACAGAATAATGAACTTTTGAGGTGCCTTTTGAGGGCTATGTTAGTTTATGTATAGATCAGGTATTATATGTCTGTTTTCATTTGTATTTCTATAGTTGGTCCCTCAATTTCAGAGGGACAGCAATACGCTTATTACAAATCTTAAAATTATTTCTTACTTTCTCCGACATATTATTTTCACAATGTTTTATTATCTGCTTAAAAACGATTTTTAGTTGCTTTTAACTGGCTGCGGAGAATCCCAAGTTTGCACTTTGTAGCAGTTTGATTTTCAGAATGTATCCAAGTCCTGAGATTTCTACAATAGAAGGTTTTGTTTTGTTTGTTTTGGCCGGGTAGGAGTTGGTTGTTTCATTTGGTTTGTTTGTTTTTATGGATATAACGTCCTGAGTTGTTGAAGTCATCAATGAATAGAAGCAGGGGGGTTAAATTAAGCCAGACCAATGAAGACATTATCCCATCTTCTGCTGGCATTTAGAATAGAATTGGATACCCTGAAATGCTGTGACAATCTATTTGTTGAGACTGCTGTGTAATTAAAACACTGCATGATTTAGATGGAAAAGAGCAAAAAGTGAAATTCACTCTCGCAGGAAGAAATCCATGGTTTACTCCAGAAAATAGCTTAAATTAGTTTTGTAAATCTTGCCTGGGTTTATCACTCTATCCAGGTAAATGCAGAAAGTATCTACACAGAACAGCAAGCTGTTAAACAAGCAATGCCAGCTAAAGCAGAGATCCATATTTGGATCATCTGGAGCACAAGAAGCAGCATCTGTGTATAGATGTGGTTCTGTGCCATTACAGAGACAGTGCTGCTTGTATGTTATTTTTACATGTTCAAAGTACTCCAAATAAATATGTTCCTTGGTAGTTCAGTACTTCAAAGAGAATGTTGGTGAAGCAAAGCTCAGTATGTAGGTTTGGGTTGCACATTTTGCCTCTTTCTACAGTGCTATGGGGTGTAGATAGTTGTTTTCATAGTCACATGTAATTGGTATAAGCAGGTAATTAGCTGCTCTAGTTAAATAAATACAAAAATAAATAAGTTTTTGCACTATCAGAAATAGTGTATGCACAAGTATAATTTGATATAGTTTCTATTCTGCATGAATTTGTGTTAATGAATGCATTCCCAATGTGTTTGCTCTAGTAAATGAAATAAGCTGCGGTGAGACTAATAGGGGGATTTTATGTGAATTCTTCTATAAAGTGTGGTAGTTTCCTGCAGCGACAAGGAAAGGGTGGGAAAAATCTTCTGCTTTTATTCTTGAACTTCTTACAAGTTTTTTTACATCACTTTTCACCATTAGTTTGAGTATGGTCGAAATTAAACTTGGGCAGCTCTACTTGAGTTCTCACATCTGTTAAAAAAAAAGAAGTATAATATACTTCCAATCCAAGCTTCCTCTGTGATTTCAGAATCTGAGGTTTCTTGTTTCCTTTTTTTGTCTGTATTAATATTGCATTGCATTTTGACAGATGGTATCATAATAAATTCCATATTGTTTTGATCTACGCGTGAAGAAAAGTATACGTGCATTTCTGAGAAACCTACAAAGTAACCTTTTCATGTTCCTGTGACATACTCAGATGAGTTTGGTTTTATTCGCAGCACTGCAGTGTAGAAAGGTAGATTTACAAATATCCTTTTTACTTCTCTTTCTTTTTGTGCTCCTTCCGTAGAAACAGGTATGAACTTTCTAAAGCTATTCGATCTGCTTTAGAAGGCTCCACATACTGCACATTGCTGTCAGCGCTTTGCAGGCCTCCCAGTGGCTGACAACCTCATTCAACTGTAGAGTGATATGTTTTGTGACACTGCATGCTGTCCCTGTGGACTTGATTAGTTAGGAAGAACTTTTACTTGATATACACTGCTGCATTTTCTCCGTCTCCTCTGCATGCATTTGCAGCACCATGGCAGATGTGCTATGAAATCTGTGGTGTAGCAAATGCTGCTGTTCTTTCACTGGAGGCAGCCACTGAATTCACAATGAAATAGATAATATCATTAAGAAGCTTTAGGAAAGTAGGTTTGGGGAATATCATTTTAGCTCCTTCTCTTTATGATATATGAGGGTTTTTTGTCAGGTTTTAAATGGGATAGGGCCCAATTTAATAGATGTTTTCAAGCAAAATCCCATGACAGTGAATGAGTTAACAGTCGTGCTTTGTAAGTACAGTGCACATATAGAACAGAAAAGGGAATGAAGGTAACAGAAATCATCCCTAAATCATCAGCAGCACTAAATGAATTAGCAGTTAAATCCAGACATGGAAGAACACAGCCTGTCAGTCAGATCAGTGCTGTTTCCGTGGTATCACTTCTCCTGGTACACTTCCCAATTTCTCCTAGAACCTTCCTGAGACCTTTTCATTTACCTGTTTCCAGTCTCAGGGTAATATTTTGCATATTTTGCATGCTAACTGTTATGAGAGATTCATAAAATAACCTGATCAGGTGAGGCCAGCACCTCTGTCACAGGCACAGCTGCTGTGCTGCGTCTGCGGCATGTGGTTGGTGACAGGGCTGTGTTAGCTCTTGAGAAGTTGCTTTGAAAACTCTGCGAAGGGATAGAAACAAATCAGAAATTAGTGAGACACAGAAAGAATGTGGCCTGGTCAGCTCTTCCCCACAGTGGAGTTTCACGTAGTTGTTTCTAATCTGTGACCAGAGAGCTTTTCTTCCTTACTTCCGACTTAAATAATATGTGTTTTTTAACTCTGTTAAATGCAAAACTTTTTTTCTTTATGGTTTGTAGAATCAGGGAGCCAGGCAACTCTTTCCAGTCAGAGCAATGAAGCTTTTTCCCTTGATATATGGGGCTTAGGTTCAGGCTTTTACAGAAGTAATTTTCCTGTAGGAGGAGCAGTAGAGAGGCATGATGTTTTTACAGTTAAGTGCTTCAGGCTGTGCTACTGTAAAAGTCAAACCTGGAAATGCGGAGAGCACTTGTAAATAGCTTCAAGCTGTATGTTCTACATTATAAATGTTTTATGCAATCTTTGAATTCATTGCCAACATACATTATATCTCTTAACAAGGAAATGGTAAAATTTTACTTTTAAAAAATTTTAAATCATTCTGTTGAAGTCCAAGCAATACATATGTGCAAAGTAAACAAGGTCTTAATTAAACAAATTACTTCCATGTTTTTCCTTTTGATTTCTTCATAGGGTTTGAGATTATAATGACTGCCTGAAAATGTTGCAGTATTCGAGATGCAAAATAGAAATGTATGTAACTAAGGATCTCATTACATCAGGGATAAATTATGTGCTGTTTTCCTGAATGGAAGGAATCATTGTGAAATATAGGTATAGTAAAACTCTAGTGTAGTTTTCATGGGGTATTATACGGTTCTAAGTTAATGGACTTTGTAAGTTCTCACACTTAGAACAGTAGGCATCAGAACACCGTAAAGGTTGTATTCTAATTTACAGTTGTATATTTACTAGCAATGATTCAAATGTATGCTATAAAATATTAAATATCTGAAACGTTGCAAATTCAACATTGCTTTCTAAGCCCTAAATTTTTGTTGTTTTGCAACTGTAATTATACACTAATTTGCCTATTTATGTTTAATAAACTCCCAGAAGTCAGAATGTATCATTGACTTTTCTACAGTATTCTTTATGGAAAATACTAATTCCTCGTGCCTTTTTTTTTTGTGCTTCTGAAGGGGATGAGATGACTGTATACTTCACAGAACCCTCCTGTTGCCATGGTCTAAGTCAGCTTAGTCAGCAGGAGTATAAGTAGCTCAGAGAAAAGTGTGTCGTAATTAAATATTGCTACAAAGCCAATAAATATAGTATACAACATTTTATGTAAGCTTGGTGAATGTAGTATTCTTTATAAAATATGTATATATTCTTGAGTATGCACAAATTTCTTTTGTTTCTTTTTTACTAGGTGCAAGCTCTGAGAATTTTCTTATTAAAAAGTAATACATTTAAACGAGGACAAATAGTTTGAACCACAAATCTCATTTCAGTATGTTTCAGGGAGTACCACTGACTAAGGCCGAACACTTTCATGCTCCCCCATCTCTAATTTTGGGACTTACAAGCACAATTTAAGTAGAATTGCAGCTTAGTACACTTGCGTGTCTGCTAATATAACTGGACTGGTAATAGCTTCAAAGAGGCATTTCATCAGATGGCTCCTATGTTTCTGCTTTTTGCTGGTAGAGCAGCAAAGAGAGTAAGAAGGTGGCAAATATCAGTATGTGGAAAGCACTTAAGGAAGTGTCTGAAGTTTTTTATGAATATCAGGTTGCTTATGAATCCTGCTCAGTAAAGTGTTCACCTACAGAACACCAGGCACCTTCTGAGCCATCTGTACTTTTCTCTAATAAAGTGGGAACATCTCTGTGATGTGATCTGCATCTTGAATTTTAGACTTCAAAGACAATAATTATAGAATAACTTTAAAGGGTTGTTTTGTTTTTGTTTTCATTTTAAACAATGAAGATAAGAATGATATATATAATGTACATAATTATACTTAGGCATTTGGGTCTCCTGATGTTACTTCAACATTATCGTCGCTTTCCTTGTCATATTGTTCTGATGTCACAAAGACTTCTAATCTTCTGAGGGAAAAAAATAATTAAAAAAAAGATTGAGAATTGTTTTTGCCTGTGAAGAATTAGGAGCTTGTTAACTTTTGCTCAATATATTGATCTAAACATCTTATCTTTCTCTCTATGAATTGAAATGTTTTCCAAGCATGGATGCAAAATGCTAAAGTGACAGCATGAAAAATTAAGCGGAGCTTTCCACGTGATATTCTGCAGATGCTCTATGATTGTTTGATCTTTCCAACATTGGTTTTGTAAATGGTTTTCAGTTTCTACCTATAGGGCCCACCCCTGGTGCTGTCAGGACGCTTCCATTCCAGCTGTCAATTTAACTGCCAATTAGTGCCAATTGTGATGGAGTTTCTTTGATAAAAGTTTGTCCTTTCTCAACTGGGCAAACAGATTTCCTATAAGTCACTGAAAAACTATCAAATAGGAATGACTTTCCCAAGTGACTGGACACATTGCCTTTTGATCAGTGAGGAAGTATTTATCATTACCAGATACTGATAATAGTAAATTTCTCAAGGCTTCATATGTTGAAAACCCCCAAAGGAATTTTACATTAAGGCAAGAAGTACTTTGGGTCTAATCAATTTAGTGTCTGTAGGGTTGCAAGACAGATCTCTGGAACCTAAGTGCATGGCATCTCACGAGCTGAATTACATGGGAATGGTTGGTCTCTTAGGTGGTGGACAGCTCTGCCTGTTTAGTTTGTAATAAATACACATTCACAGTCATCACAAGAAAATATAGTTTGTGTGTGAAAATACCAGGGAAGAGTTTGTAATTTTTTTTTTTTTTCTTGAAAGTTCTTTTTCAAAAGTTTTTCTTTAGTAAAGTGAGAGAAGAAATAAGAGGGAATAGAACACATTGTGCAACCAGCAAAGGACTTCCAGCTGAGGGTAGTTTGTTTGGACAAAGTCAGAGCTGCCAGTGCTGTGTGGCCTAATTTGGATGTGAAGCAATCAGCTTAATTGCAGAGATAATTTACTGCAATAAGTATTTAAGGCAATGTATAAAGGTAACTATTATTTAAAAGTAATCTGTGGAGCATTTGGCATTGAAAATAAATGTAGACCATTTTCCTGAAGATATTTCAGCAAATATTTATGTATCTGAATGGCCTCTTGGTGATCCTCGAGGAACACCTGTGGTGATGCAGTATGAAATAAAGCTTTCCTTTTTCCTGAGGAAACTCTATTAGTGTAAGGATTCCCCTTCCATAATTTCTTTCAAAGTCTTTATTTTACAGCACTCGTGCCAGCAGCTACAAAAAAGTATGTGCAGCTCTCCCTGGAGACTGTGCCACTCCTGAATTAAGTGGAGGAATCATTAGGAGCAACATAAGAAATCCCTTTTCTTGTTTCAGGGTCTGAGCTCAGTAACTATTACACACCCAGCCCCTGGTGAATAGAAGCCAAGCTGAGGGTTTGCGTTTCAACTGGATGTGCTGTGCATTCCTCTTAGATCGCCTCAATGAGACGGAATGTATGAAATAAAAGACTCACTCAGAGACAATCACTGGAGGCAAGGAGCTCAGTTATAGGTAGAATCCAAAAATGTATTTCTTAGCAGTTTAGAGAGCCCTAGTCATCTGCTGGCTTAAATCCAGAAACCACCTTATCTCATTTTCTTTTCTCTCATTGAGAGAGAGTGACTTACATAGAATGGAGGTGTTGTCACCAAGTAAGGGAAGGTAGATTTTATTATATGTAGAATTGATGGGAGGCATCAAGGCATGAAGAACCGAGATTAGGGGAGCTTTCTGAGGAAAGGAGTGAAGGGCATTCAAACAAACCATAGCTCTTTTGTCACATTTTTTTCCTGAGGTCATCAAACTTCATTAAGAGCTGTGCATGTTGTACATTCAACCTGAAGAAATCAGAGAATTGAATTGAATGGAAAATGAAATTAATTTTTTTTTTGTTAATTTGTGATAGTCTACAGTGTAATCACTCAACATGGTCCTGTATGTCATAGCATGATGCAGAGTGCCTGGCTGTGATATTACTCAATTCCAACAGCTTAATGAAGATCTACCATATTTTTACACAAAAATTTCTAAATATAATTACCAACATATTGACTATTAATTTTTCACTCCTTTTTTCTTTCTTCTTTCTTTCTTTCTTTTTTTTTCTTTTCTTTTTTTTTTTTTTAAGTGTTATTTTGTAGGCAACCTGTTCTCTAATTAGTATGTAGTCTGAAGCATTTAAAGTCGACTACTGGCACACTTTCCAAGTCCTATTGTTGTCTTGTCGCACAGACAAGAAAAGAGGTAAAATGTTTGTATTTCTTCCTTCACGCGAAATCATCTGAAACAAGGCTTAATGCCGATACAATATTTCAAATTATTAGGTTATTTCTGCTAATTAATGAGTCTTGATTAATTCACCCACATAATTGCTAGAATATTTGATAAACTAAGAGCAGGTGCTGATCTAGATATACACAGACTATTACTTTTTATTGAGTTTTCCTACAACTAAACGACAGTACAAAAGTGATTTAACACGTATACCAGGAATTTACCTGTCAGAAAAAGATTTACGAACATAATTGAAATTTAAACCCCGTCGTTTTTTTTAAGGAATCTCAGTGTGGACTTGATTCTTTAGTGAGTTTTGAAAACATTGTACATATTCGCAAAGAACTTGTGGGGGTATTTTTATAAAGTGAACTACAGCACATGAGGAATGGCACACTGTGTCAGTGAATGTGGAAGTTGTTAATGCTGCATTTGTATTACAAAACCTTGGCCACAATTTTTCTCCATTTTGTTGGGTAGGAAACAATTCCTGCCTCAGAGCTGTTGCTGCAATGAATAGGATATGCAGATTGCAACTGAGGAGGAAAACATACATGCAGAAGACTGTGGGCAGAGAAGTGATTTTGAATGTCTGCAATTGTGTCTTAATTCCTTGGGGTTGCTGTGGGACAAGCTTTCTGATTCTCTGCCACTTCCTTAGAAGTGTATGTCTCCTACAAGCCAGTGACAGTGTTACAGAGTGCACGGAGTGAATATCACTGGGAAGGCTGAGAAACCATTTAATTACTTTTCAAGTGTGTGGGACATTCTGGAAGAGATGTATACTATTCAGTCTGATAGAAATTTAAATTGATATATTTAAGTTCACTTTTTTTTTTTTTTTCCTTTTTTTACCATATTGTACGTGAAGTTCACTGACACTGCCTTAAAGTAAAGAAAGAAAATGACTAAAACTCTGAAGGGTTAGGCAGAATTAGGCTTCTTGCTCTATGCAGAAAGCAGCAGCATCGATCATCCCATTAAGTAATCATTTTGTAATTGAACTAAATTCTGCCTCTCCAGAAGACCACCTGCTTGTTACTGCAAATTACAAATAAGCAAGGGAATGCTAGGAATTGAGCAGTATATATGTATAAATAAATCTTGGGATTTTTAGGGAAACACTTTGCAAGTGAATATTTCAATCTAAATCAAATGGGTGAAGCACAAACACTGTAATGAACAATTCTCTGTGGAACAAAGTCTGACAGAAGGAAAGCAAAATGTTGCTCTGCTAGCAGGACGAGAGGCCTGTTCAGAAGCAGTTGGCTCACTGCAGACATTTGAATGTGTTATTGTGATTTACATGTTTCATATTGTAAGGTGAAAAAATAATAATACAGTTGAGTCAGTATTTACTTCAACAGACGTCTCATGTGAACAGTTAGAAGCACATTTGTAAATTCTGCAAAATGCAGAAAAATTGAGAGATGTTGGAGATGCTTTCCCGAGCCTAAAGCAAGCCAGTCTGGCTTCATTTTTTTTGTAAGGCTCAAAGTAGCGTCTCTGAGAGAGGAAACCTCTGATGTCCCTTTAGCTGAGGCAGGTTGGAAGTCTGAAAGAATATAAATATCAGTTCCACTGGTAGTCCGTGCTGTATGTAGGGCTCTGAGGATTCCTGTAACACAGAAGAGTTGAGACTGCTGTGGGACAAAGTAACCAACCCCCGGAGTCTTTTCTCTTCGTAACCTTCCCACTGCTATGACCTTGGTGCAGTCTCAGGGAATTGGTGTCTTTCATTGTCCCCATGAGACACCATCAAAAGAAATCTCTCAGCATCATTTGAGAATTCTCAGGAAGACCAAAAACCCAGCAATAGTTAAACCTTAATTTATTCTTTTCTCAGCCACTTACTTTATAAGTATCTTGTCCTTTTTATGTACTTTTTATGCCATATGTGATACCTTATGTAATGGGGCTTGAATTTCTGCTTTGTGAAGCTGTATGCCTTACAGTACCGCTTTTAATTGATATAAAAAAAATTATCTTGGGAGGGGTGAGGGAAAATCCGACCTTCCAGATACATTGTGTTCTTTCAGATCTAATAGACCAAATTCATTCCAGATTTGGTTAGGAAAGTCACTAGGCAGTACATCTGTCTTAATGCACTTATTGCAAAACCTTTTATACAGTTTGTGCAGTGTCTGGTGGAGGCTGGGAGTTGGGGGGGGGAAAAAAGCCAGAACAATTACACAGAGATGAAAACTGGTGTACATATGCACAGGTTGGTATGTATATCTAAGGCAGTACTAAAAGATTTCCTGTTAAAAAGGGCCAATAATAATCAGTAGAGAATGCTCTTTGTTAGTGAAACTATTGCTCTTCCCTAAAGGATAAGCATAAGAAAGCAATAGCGTTCAGCTTCCTGTCCACATACTCTGACCCCTGCAATTTTCATACCCTTTGTCATTCTTTTAGAAATACTGCTAACCTTTTCTGTTGTGACTGTGCCTTCACACTTGATGCAGCAGTACTGGGAGCTGAAATTGCAAAAGAAGTGCACCAAAGGTAATTTTGTATGGTGTACCACATTCTGCTGTGCATCAGGAAAAGAGCTGCCACTGCTTGAAATCCTTTTAAAAATCTTCCCTATTGATGACACCTGTGATGAAATACTGCATGTGGGAGCTCAGATGTTCCTTGCTAGTGCTCCTCAGAAATAATAATTATTTCTTAGTAGAATAAAAAGCAGTTAGGAGATGTACTTTAATGAAATACTTTCAAGAAATTATAATTTATATCATTATGTACCTTACCTCTCTAACGTTAGAAAGGATTCTTTCAGAAGTGCACATTGCTCATTAGAAGTGAGTGAAATAAAGTGGTTTAAATGGGGAAACATTTATTCTTCATATTTCTAAATCATTATTTTCAATTGTCTCTTAATATGAAAATTTCTTATTAAGCTTGTTTTGAAAGGCATAAGGTTTTTTGGATGTCAAATAAAAGTTGATATGGTTTCATTTGCAGCAATTAATGTAAGTAGGAAAGGTATTCTTGTGTGTAATGCGTGACACTAAGATTGTAGCAAGATTTGTCCTTGGTACTGTCCTGGTCTTTTATTATGAAGAGGAGGAAGAGCAGTCGATAACCACTCATTAATGTTGTTTTGTTTTGTTTTGTTTTGTTTTGTTTATTGCAGATTTAGGTACAGTAGGCTTTTGTAATTATCTCATTCATAATCCTCCATCACAAGTAATGTTTTCTGCATCTTGAGAAGCATAATTGGAAAACGTTTTCTTTGTATGGACACTTTCTATTCTCTCTTTAATATAACTTTACCCAAGAGTATCTTGCCTAGGAAAAATGAGCAAGCATAATTTTATACAGGTAATCAAATCTCTCAAATGTTGGCACATTTTCCTTCATCTCCATGGGACTAAAAGGTAACCTTCAAACAGGCCTAAGCATTAAAAGAGAGAATTTCAGCTCTCAATTAGAACTCAAATAAGCTTGTACAAGGCAACTTGAACAGAAGTGCTATATTGAGCTACTTAGTACTGTATTTCTTCTACAGGGTATTCTATTTGATTAATACAGAATTGCAAGGGAATATATATATTAGTCTAAGTGTATGCGCGCGCGTGTGTGTATATAGATCTGACCGGCATAATCAGTACTGGCTTATGGCAGGAGTTTTACTCCTTTTTAAATAATGCTTTGTTGTTGTTTTATTCCCACATAGGACTCAAAACCACATCTTGATACAGTTTTTTGTCTTGTTAGCAAGAACAAGGTAATTGTTTAGGGGAAAAAAAGGAAAGAAATTGGATTTCTTTAGAATCATCTTTGTTGCAGCACACTGTAGAACAGTTAATGTCCTATATCTTCTGACATAAATCACATTGAAGTGAGAGACAGTGAAAGCCATATAGATACAAAGCTAAGGAATGGTTTCAGGGAAAGAGATCTATTAATGGGACAGTTTCAAGGCTAGTATATGGTAGACCTACAACAAAACCTTCCAGACTATATATGTTGTAGAGCTGAACATTCTCATTTCTATTTTCACTCATTTCAGTACAAAGGACCCTTCTAATTACAAAACCTAGGAAAAGATGACACAACTCTCTAGCTGTAAACATTTTACCAGGGCTCTGGTGGTGTCTAACCCAGCAAAGCGGCTGCCATTTTTACAGTGTGTGCTTTAAAGGAGCTGCTAGGTCCTTTACAATGAAAGTTCTTATTATTCTGTTCTAGTTTAAAAGTTTGGCTTGGTGTTAGTTGCATCTTTAAATGCAATGTTCAGCTTATGTTGGTCATTAAGATATTAATTAAAGGGATATTCTTGCCCATGGAATATTCAGCAGTTTTCTTTTTAAATCTGGTGTGAATATGGCTGGAGGGGGAAAAACAACAACAACAACAAAAAACAACAAAAAACAACTCGATACAAAAGTTATGATTTTAACTTCAGTAAAAACCAGTGGAGATGAGCTAACTTGGCTAATAGATCTGATAACTTCTTGGATATGTATATATTTACCGATAGGTCAAACTCAAACCACCTGGCTATGCCTGGAACTTTAGCCCAGGCAAAGGACCTCTAGCACAGAGCCAAGATGGGGCCTTGAGAGCCTTAAGGCTCTTAGCTCAGGCTGGTACTCTTCCTCCAGAAGAGAGGAGGCCATGATTCAGGGAGTCTTGATAGGTTGATGTGGGTCATCATTAAAGTTCTTCGTCTTTCATAAAAAATTCAGCATCAATGAACATGATAAAAATCTAGTAAAAGGAGAAATGGTTTAACTGTGAGGAAGGGAATTAAAAAGGGTAAAAAACGCTGTTTGCTGTTCTGATCTTAGGGGCAGAACGTTTTGAAATACCTGCCTAATAGTGCGAGTAAAATGTGGGATGAGGAAATTGGCAGTATGTTTCCTGTGCTCTCTGAAAGTCAGCTGCAGGATCCTGTCAGTTGGGCTTCTGTGAGAGGGTGTCTATTTTTATATCGTAAGTGATGTGGAAGGCTGAAACCCGTGAAAACGGAGGACTGTCAGCTTTTATACAAACCTGAGAAAAGGCACTTAGTTGTTTCAAGGCTAGAGATACAGTTTAGATACAGTTGCCTAAAGCTGTGGATAGATTTCTAAGCCTCTTTACCAATCTAGGAAGCCATCCGCTCATGTCCATGTTAATGCTGGACCTGGAATGGACCCTGTAGGTAATTGACCCGCGAGCCTCTTAAGAAATAAAATTTTCTAATCCTCTTCTGGCACTTCTTTGTAGGTTATGTGACCTCTGACATTCCCTACTTTGCTCTCCATGTTCCTTAAGCCATAGTTCATTCCATTTTGCAAATAGTTGCTTTTAATATTACTCAGTGTTTCAGTTGCTCTCGCTAAGCTTATATATACTTAAGATTGTGCCTGTAAATCAGGCCTTTCAAGTGAGGGAGTGCGTATTGGTACAATTTGTCAAGCTGTAGCGCTTGATAATGCCTTCATTTTAAAAAATACAGATTAAGAATAATGAAAAAACAGCCTTAGAGTGCACCTCTAAATGCCACAGCAGTAAAGTTGGAGGTGTGGCGTACACTTGCCAGAACATATGCCATGCCTTCTTTCTCAAGAGCTTCTCCATGAACTTGTACAGGCATACTGTATCATTTGCTGATAGAGAAATTGTGCTATATATCTCTTCCAATTTTATCGTGCTTCACTCTTGCTGAAATGAACTTTCACAAACTTCAGTTCAATATATTTGACATTCCTATTGCTGTAGGATTTTTTTTTTATTTTTTATTTTTTTGTCACATAGAAGAGTCTTTCTGCGCATTGTATTCATTATTCACTGGATCATCTTCAAAAGGTTTGTGAACTTAACGGCTGTAATTCTGCTATATGAATACACAACCTTTTTTTCTTCAGACTTACTTTTCTCTCTCTTTGTATTCCTTTATGCTGATAAGGAATCTGAAGTTTGAGAGTCTTAAATAAAAACCTCTTCTTACCACTTGCTTTCAGTTTGTCTTAGTGCAGTGAGTTTGTGCTGACCTCCTGTACTACAGTTATCTCGTTTGTACTGGTTAGGCAATGGGAAGAAGGGATTGTGGAAATCTCAAAAAAGGAAGACTTCAAAATTTTTGTTACTGAAATGTATTTTTCAAAGTTGCCCAGGTAATCAGTGCTATTTCAGATGTTAATGAATCTCACAAATTAATGAGATTTTTACTGCTGGAAATAGGAATTTCTGAAAGCTAGATTCTTTTTAAATTTAGGAGATGAAAAGAGGCAAAGAGGCTGTGTGCTATTTTATTTATTTTGCTTGAAAAGTGCATTGTTCTTGAAAAGCTATTTGAGTTCAGTGAAGCTTGTGCATTATAACACATATGGTTTTTTCACATAGCTGTGCAGGTTTCTGGCAGCGAACATTCTGCTTCTCTATTTCTCCTAGTATTTATCTTAATTCATTACCTTGAGCTTATGAAGCACAGAAGTGCGATACTTCCCTGAAAATTTGGGAATATATGCTCAGAAATACATGGTTGTATGTGCCCTGAGATGAGAGTGTCATTGTCAGTATCTAGATTGGCTTTTCAAGCAGCAATAATGCAAACTCAGTGATAATAACTGAACACTTGTGACTTGCAGACGCAGCCAGAATATATTGCAGTTCTGAACTGCAGGATGGACACCATGGGAGGCTCGCCCATTTCTGATGAAAACAATTCTCCACAGTGTGAATTTATGAATCTTCTTGGTGCAAATGAGAGTTCATTATGCTGAGAGTCTAAAAAGGATGCTTCATTTATTAAATAATACAAAAATTATATTCAGATACTGCTGGAGATTTTTGTTAGACCTTTTTGAATGTCACAGCTGAGGCTGAAAGCATTTGACTTCAGTTATGGGAGGCAATAGTGAGAACGGGACATACTGCCAAAAAATTCCAATTTTTTGCTTGATTTGAAATGAATGTGTTCTTGGAACAGCACCTGTCACTGTTTCCCAATCTTTGTACCAGAAAAAAAATGATCCTTGCCCATTTTGAAAATACTGAGATCATTTAATAAAAGCTTTCATAATTTTTTTGCCTGACAAAAAAAAGCCTTTGCAGTTAACATCATTCCTTCACAGCATGGGCCTGCTACATCCAGTTGTTGTAACAGAGGAAGAAGCAATGGCATCTATGGTAGTAGAATGTGAAGTAACTTCAAATTTATACGGAAACAGTACAAATTGTCACAGAAAATTCAGGAAAAATTGATACATAGTGACACATAATTCTAAGGCTTATTGCCAGATTTTGATATCCAGTTTGCCAGCTGTACTGTGCACTGCCCAGCTAATTCAAACCATATGCCTTGAGCAAACAGTCAGTTAAGTGTGTTAAAAGCTCTGAAAAGTACCATATTAGCAGCAAGTCAACCAGCTGCATACACTGCAGTATAAATTTGGATAAAAGCTTACAAAAAGCTGTTGGTTTTTTGTTGTGTTTTTTTTTTTTTTACTTCTTTGTTCTAAAAATATGGCTTAAATCTAATCTGAGCATCTGCAGTTAGTGTTAGAGCAACAATTTCATACTAGCTGAAAAATATAATTGAAATTCTGTTTAGGCTTTAAAAGTTCCCCTAGAGACAGAAAAGTCCATTACAAGTTTTTCTGTAGCTCAAAAGGAAGCTGTCATTCATAGAGCAGCCTAAAGCCTTTGTAGCATGTGTTCTTCATACTCTTGAAAGAGCTTTGGTCAGAATAGACTTTGTTCTTGTGCTGTGGACAAAATGTGCATGCATCATTTTCGTTCTGTGGTTGGATGTGGATGATGCTAACCTTGATTGAGTCACTGTCCTCTGGCTATTTGCAAGATCAAGTCAAGCTTTCACTGGTAGTATTAAAGATATAAACTTGAAGCTGTATATGTGTATGAGTTGTGTATGTCTACAGTTCTATGCATTTTTTGTGTGTCCGGATTAACATGTATTCTCTGGTACTTATATTCATGTATGTATGGATCTTTGTTATCTGTATATTAAAACAAAGGATGTGAAAATGAGGAGATGGTGCTGCCATTGTGGCTGGTAGAAAATCATACCTTCTCAGCTACACTCATATTCTAGAATCCAGAGTAATATTGTTTCAGACTGAATTTTTGGAAAGTTTGAAAAGAAAGAATGCATATAAATAAAAATTTTAGCAGTATCTCTGAGCTGGAATGAAATGCTCCAGGCGATCTTGGCTAAATAAAACAGGGTAGTATTTTATGAATGAAATATTTTCATTGCTTCTTCCAACCCTAGTCTTCTACTTTTATCTTCTGAAATATATTTTAAAGATAAACCAATGTTTCAGCTAACAACCCAGAATAGAATTGTACCCTGTTGGGATTAGTCACCTGTTCTTTGTACTGCATATGGTTAGGACAAGGTGAGGCATAAATAGGCAAGCAAATTCAATCTTATTTCATAGAATGGCTTGGGTTGGAAGAGTCTTTAAAGATCATGCCTTTCCAATGCCTTTGCAGTTGATAGGGTTGCCACTTACTAGATCAGACTGCCCAGGACTCCATCCAGTCTACCCTTGAATGCTTCCAGGGGTAGGGGATCCACAACTTCACTGGGAATTTCTTGCAGTCAAACTAAATTTCACCATTATTTATATCATTCCAAAATGTTAGAATAAAATGTTACAATTTCAGGGTAGTGACAAACCTGGTAGGCATTTATTGTTGTCTTATTTATCTGTTGACTCATGTACAACAGTTCTCACTGAAATACCAACTAATTAAAAGCACGTAGTTCCACACAGTGCTTAGAGCATATGCAACAGATGTTACTGTTCATCACATCACAGACCTGTAATGACTTTATTATAAAGTTCATTGACTCAGCTTCCACTTTTTTTGACCTTTTATTCCATGAAATTGCAGATGGAATTTATCTTGGATAAATGGGCAAGATATTTTACTCTTCTATTTAGCTTAAACAATACTTAACTTCCTTCCCATCCTTGCAACAGTTTTGAATTGTTGCCGTCCTTCAGATTCTGTTCCTCAGTACTGACAAATTTAAGCATGTAGTTAAGGACAGTGACATACTCTTAGAGTTGTGTGCTTTCCACTTGCTTGTAGAAGTCTTTGAAAGTCCGAAGACATTTGTCAGGTGTTGACTTTTGGGTAGGAAGTTCTAGGCTTGGGTCTCTAGAGACATACTGATATAAGTACGTGTTCATAATGTTCACTTCAAAGTTGAGGATGTGCTTCCCTGGGAAGTATTCCTCCAGTGTTAAGCAGATACTATGCTGGATGAGAGCCAACAGGTTCTTAACTTGCTTTTGAAAAACTGAGTCTGGAAAGCTTTTCAGAAAATACATCTGTATTTCTAATTTGCACCTTGAAGGATGAAATTGACTGGAGAGATGGTGAGAATGAATAAATTGATTCACAGTATGTTGACAACTCCCTGTGTCTCACTTTCTGTGAAACATCTGTGGGTGATGCCACCACAATATCTGACTGCTGGCTTGCAAGCTGGTCTACTAGTAATACGTGATTAAAAGCCTGATACTCAGATAAATGAAACTGAACTCGATGGCACTGCTTCCCAGATTACTTTGTGTGACTTTGAATGGGTGACAAGAGGGCTGGAGCAGAGCAAAGAAAGACCTGTTTATTCAAAAAATGTCATCTCTGCTCTGTAAATCTCATAGATGCATAAGAGGAATAATGCAGTGGAAAATCCAGCCAAGAACTGAAAGTAATGATTTGTGAAGAAAATATTATTATGTTTTGAAAGCAGTTTCTTGTGATTATTTTTTTAACACCTTTAAGGCGAAAAACAATGAAGACTAAGGTTTAGCAAATATTACAGGATACAAATTCTAGCAGCCAAAGCACTAGATGCATTCATTTCTAAATATAAGTGATGGAGGTGACAAGCTGTATAGACTTCAATTCCCCTCGTCTTGTCATGGGAAGTAGTAATTTATTACTGGAGTTCTCACGCAATGCAGGGCAAAATTTCAGCTCCCCAAGAAAAAGATACACAGTGCTTGTGAATGCATTACCATTTTAGTAATTTTAAAAATTATAAACTCAGAAGAAATCATCAATTTGTAATATGTAATTAATGCATGTGCACTGAATAGCTGTTGTATAAAATAGTAGCTGTTGTATAAAATAAACTGGTGGACCTGCGCAACAAATGCTCTTGCACATGATATATTAACTAATTCTACCTTTCTATGATGAAGATGCAGAATGCACTCTATCAGAGAACATCCTTATGTTGAGCACACTTAATAAGTAGAGTTGTGCTATTTGGCTTTCTTTCAGCCCGTGAATTGTTCGATTTCATGCAAACATGAAATGAGACAAGACTCAGATGTCCAAACAGTCTGCACTTGGTGCTGAAGGATGAATTAATATAATATGTAAAATTCTGAACCACCATCTTTTTACATGGGAAAACATAAAATTATATAACTATACAATATTAGCATTTAAACTCTTAACTCTTGTAGAACTTGCCCATGGTTTCCTACTCTACCTTCTTCCCCCCTCCCCCCCCCCCCCAAAAAAAAAAAAAAAAAACACACCAAAATGGACATTTATTGTCCATTTTATAGCTTTATTGTAAGGAGCAATTTTCTGAATCACAGCGGGCCATCAGAGGCATTGTAGACTTAATTCCATAGTTGGCCTTCAGTTAGGCACTGTCTGATTCATACTGAGCTAAATAGTGCCAGGACACATACTTTCTTACTAAAACAATGAGAAGCATTTCATATGTATGAGTGTTTGTGTGTGAGCTCATGCTGTAAGTTTATTTTTTCAGGCTAAAGAGAAGGACTATTAACCACAGACTCTAGAGCCTCTGATTTTATAATTAGAAATCAATTGGGCAAAGCCTAGTTTTGCATATGTGACCTCTTCCCATAACTGTATCCCAGAATGGCTTTCTGCTGAAATGATTTGCTTAACAATTTTACATTAACAACTAATCTATTTGCAAAATCAGTTTGAAAAACTAAATTACCTGTGTGCTTTTGGTGGCTGCATAGAAAAAGTTTAACCAAGATGGAATTACCTGAATGTTGGGTTGTTGTTGTGGGGTTTTTGTTGTTGGTGGTGGTTTTGTTTTTTCTTCTTCTTCTTTTTTTTTTTTTTTTTTGTAATTTACATTTTAATCTCATTGTTTATTTGTTTTAATTAAAAGATGTCACAGAGCTTTTTGGCACTGTGGAGTTGCATTGACTTTGGTAAGGGCACAGCAGGGCCAATTGTATCCAGAGTTGATATTGTTCATTTGTGTCCACAGGGAGAGAAAGATGAAGCTGAACTCGGTTATGCCAGACAGATTGCTGAAAGACATTTACTCAATAGGTTTGGTCACTGTGGGCGAGCATGATGGTGTAGATTCATTTCTGTCCTGATTGCCCTGGTATTTGAGAATCCTCAGGTGGGATAGATGTAGCATTTCCTTTTCCACTTCTGTTGTGGTATCATGCACAGAGCACATTTTAGCTATTAAGAAGGAAGTGTTTGACCAGTGTATTTTATTCCAATCATCTTCAAATTCAGGGCAGGGGGACCAGCGGTCTATTTTTTTTCCTGGGAAAGTATACCAAATTATGCTGTAACTTAGGGTAGCCCACATCCTGTATTTCATCTCAGTTCCTAGTTTAGGGAGAACTTAATGCAGGGTAATGCCACTGCTTATCTTTTCCTTTATGCTTAGTGTAAGCCCGCCAAATTTCTCGATTTTAACCAAACGTGCATGGGTCGCTCCAGAAGTATTGCCTCCTATTTGCTTCCATGGAAACCACAACAGATATAAAGAATGCAATAGCTCTGTTTAGTAGAACAAATTCTCAGCTACAAAGCAGTATATTTCAACATAGCTATTAGCTGTTCGTTTTCACCAGCGATGAGAAAGAGCCTGTGTTCCTTACTAACATCCACTGTCTGGTCTCCATAAACATTCAGCAAGTGGTGATGAATGTCAATGAGTGCCATTTTTGCCACATGGATAAGTTCAGTGACGCATCTTTGCTTCATCCTCACGTCTTTTTTAGGCATCATTTTGTGAGACTGCTGCCATCTTTTTCATGACAACATTTAACTTAAGGTTCAGCCTCTACTGTCAAACCACCAACATTTAACATCTAATATCAGGAAAAAATTCTTTACAGAAAGGGTTGTTAAGCACTGGAATAGGGTCCCCAGGGAGGTGGTTGAGTCACCATCCCTGGATGTGTTTAAAAACCATTTGGATGTGGTGCTCAGGGACATGATTTAGCAGAGGGTTGTTAGTTAGGGTAATATGGTTAGGTTGTGGTTGGACTCGATGATCTTTAAGGTCTTTTCCAACCTGAGCAATTCTATGATCTACCTCTCACAGTGTAGGCCAACAGAATAAAATAGGAGGCATTACTTTCAGAGCAGCCTTTGTAAATGTAATGGTGGTGTAATGTATAAAATGTGTTGCTTCTCTCTTCACGTTACTTTTGTGTTGATAATTACACTTAACTTTCTATGGGAAAGTTCTAATGAATACCACATCAAAATTGGGACTTTTATTTCACAATGATGAATTTATTGTGGTAGCAACAATTCTAGGGGACAAGGAACTGGGAAATATTGTTCTGTTTGTTTCTTTTTGTTTTTCTGGTCTGAGATCTCATTACTCCTGCAATCTTACTGCTTACTACCCCACAGTAATACTGTTTTAAAATGTGCGAGAATATCTGAGATCTGTTCTGTGATGGGACTGGATGGAATCTTAGTAACTGGAGATAGATAGGGCTGGTTTCATCTTATCATTCTCAGCTTTTGATCTTAAAGGCTTCAACCAAGCACTGACACTGCTTGGGTGAACAGTTAAACTTCTTGACATTTCAAAGATAATCCTAAATTAATTCAAACTCGAACACTATGGAACTTGAAGGAGTCTGTATATGAATCGAGTAAAAATTCCTTCCCACTTTTACAATGCAATGAAGCATTAAAAATAACTGCCATATCAAAGTCTTTCAAGTTTAATTACAGTTTTTGCAAAAACTGCTTTTTTTATTCTATGGATATAAATATTCCTTATGTTCCTCCCTAATCCTCTGCTCAAAATAAAGAAAGTACCAAAATATAAATCAAAATTTAGCATCAGAGAGAAACTCTGTCAGCATAGACATTTGTAAAGATTCTTAGAATGTTGGAATAATTATAAAATTGGATTTCTGTTCAGCATAGGCAGAGACAAAAATTTACAGTCACATACCATAAATAAGATATCTGTATTTTCTACATTTGAAATGATGAGCTTTTTTGTTTTGTTTTGTTTTGTTTTTTTTAACTTTGGATCTTTTGTTGTTTTTGTCTCCATTTTTGATAGTTTGCAATTCAGCTAGAAGTTATTTCATGTTCAGAGTTGAGCTGGTATACTTTTTTTGATTGCACTATTGAAAGGGCAAAAATACGGTCTGCTTCATAAATGTGTTGTTTCAAAACAGCCTCAAAAATTAGAACTGGAGACTTTCAATAGCAAGAGCCAACTCAGCCCAATCCGCTTGCTTGCACAATATTTCCAAACTACTGACAGGATGTGCTATGCACAGGATTGTGTTCGTGCATCTGAACTTGTATTCCAAAATACTTGGGACAAGCTAGGATCTGTGCAAGGTAAGCTGGAAGAAAAGTTTAGGAAGAGACCTTTGAAGAACTAAGAAGAGATCGTGTCTGACTCTGTCTTTTTGCTTTCCCAAACTCAGTTCATCACCTTTCAGGCATGCACTGACCTTTTGCCTCAGGTTAACTGTGCAATGCTTTCTTATAGTACTTGATATTTACCAAAATTTGGCTTTCCTTGTAACAGCGTGCCATATAAGATGAGAGTATATTTTGAAAATAATATTTCTCCATTCCTGAAGAAAATTGCAATTGGGTCCCCTATGCAAAAAAATAGATTCTCAGCCTTTGCTGATTAGAGCGGAAGAAAAAGATCCAGCTGAGGGAAGTGCCTGTACTGCCTTACAGATCACTCTGATGGAGCCAGTGGTGCTCCTAAGAGATCGTTTGTCTAGGATGGCCCCTGATGTTGCTATAGAAGGGAATTCTGACAATGGGAATGAGAGGAAACTAATTCAGGAGAATATAATATAGGGATGTTTATCAACTGCTGGTAAAGTTCAGTCACTTTCCTTGTGTACTACAAAAGGATACTTAAATAATTTAAAGGTCTTTCTAAAGCCTACACAAGTTAATGAGTACTCTCAGCAGGTAATATAAATGTGGATTTTACTCCAGTCTTAATTCATCCTGCTCTGATTACTTATTCAAATTGTACAGACAGCTGTCAAGTTATAGATGTGATGTCCTTTATCACAGAAGCAAGATACTTAATTCAGTTGGTTAAGATATACTAATCAGAGTTATCTTGATCTGTGTAAATTTCTAAAGCGCAATCTAAGCTCTGATTTTAGAGATATCTGTATGTAGTAGACGAATGATTACAACAGTTGCTTAGATTTTGTTAATTTGAAGTGTTTCAAGCATTCGATAAAATAGTTGCTTGCTGTCCGCCCCTGAGTAGAATGTCAATTCTTGTTTATAACATTACAAAGTTAAAAAGAAAGTCCAATAATTGTCTCCAGCCAGCTCATTTGCATTATTTCTGCATGGTAATTATGTGAACAATAAGGAATGTAAACCTAAGAGCAAAATATATGGTGATCTGCGTGCTGAAATATAATCACCGTAAGTATGCTTTAATTGTGTTTATGTAGCTGTTAAAGTAAAGGCATGACATAAAGTTCTCCTAACATCTACAGAATGAGTCATAGCATTGAACACTGAAACAGCCAAATAAAGCTGATACTAATAAGAAAAATAATTCAATTATACTAAAAAAAATGAATTAAATTGCTTCATATCTGTTGGAATAAATGATTAAATTGTAGGATTTGTGTAGGCAGCAGGAATGATTTTGCTTTTAAAGTGAGTAAGTATTAAATTCTCCTAGAACGTGACTATTTCTTCTAAGGTAAGTAACATTTTATGCTTAATTTTGAAAAGCTGGGAGAAAAGCTAGTTTTGTGTCAATATGAACTTTTAGAATACAAAAAATGTTTTGGAGTTGGCATAAAATATTTGTTATATCCAAACAAAACTCTTAATATGGTATTGAGTGGAATGAATTCAAAAGGTAACATTTGCTTTACATATTATTAGCATATTAAAATGTAAATGCTTTTTAAAAATGCAATAAATGCCTGTGCAGGTATTAATATTGAATGTAGAATAACTTTAAAGCACTTGGGTCAGGAAAGATTCAGAAAAAAAATGCATCACTATTCTTTTCCTCATCCTGTGTTTGTTTCCTAAATGAAATTTGCAGTAATCTGCAGGTTCAGTGGCTGAGTGTCACTTAATCTTAACTCCTGTCCAAAAAATACAGGCAGAATTTTGGCCGTGGCCTCTTAGTGGTCTTGAGCACTTGTCCTGAGCACTTTCAAATACTTGGTTTGCTCTGAATATTGGAGTTCTTCATTTCTGTGACTGTGTTTCACCACTGGCAGAGTGAGAATTAAAACTAAGTTCTGCTTAACAAGGGTGTGGCAGTGCCAATTTAATTAATGTGGTAATATCCTGAGGTGGTGAAATAACTTAGATGCTCTCCATGCATCAATACTAAGATGCTAATAATATTACCTTGACTGGGGAAGACAAATGAAAGGCCGTCATTGTTCTGTGGAAAGCTCCAAGTCAATTGCTGGATGCATGACCATTCCCAGCATTGCCTCCTAGGGCTCAAAGACTTGGCCAGTTTGATGATGATTCTTTGCTTGGTCTAACATTCTCTAGAAGAGAATCAGGCCAGAAGAGAGCATTAGCCATGGGGAGTGAGAAGAAATGAGCTTACACTAAGATTCCAGGCAGAATAAATAAGGTTTGGAAGTATTCTTATCAAGAGGCACACTTGCTATTGGGTACTGTGTAATCCAAATCAGACAGCACTTACAGAAACAAAACAAAACCAAAAAACAACAGCAGCAAAAAATATGCTCTCTGAGGCTTTCTATTGATCTCATATTCTGCATCCATTCATTAGCTCTCATCTACAACCTGTGAAAATGTTGCAATCTGTGTTATCTTTGCAAACATCTTGTAGCCCACCTTTTAGGAGTATATGCTAGTGTCCTCGTTCAGAATTCTCACATGAGCTTCTTCAAATCAAGCAACCTCCTACCTTTTTGATGGTGAGGGACTGATTCTCCAGTGTTTCTCCACACAGGCTTAAAAATTCAGTTACTGTCAAATCTCATTTATTCTGCCTTTTCACCCAGCCCCTCCTTTATATGTAGGTAAGAACAGCAAAAAGAAAGAAAAAATATTTAGCAAGCGAATGAAGAATGAACAAAGTGAATGTTATCACAAACACATAGAGGTTGTTGGGGACTTTTTCCTCCATGCTGTAGGCATTTTCAAGGGAAAAAAAACACCCATCTTGTAATCAGTAAACTGACGTCTGGAAGTTCAGCTTCATTCTCTGAGGTAAGATTCAAATTGCTAACTTTGTCATATAACTTTCTGATATGTGGTTTTTATGAACCTATTACTGGGTATTTGCATGCTTCTGTCTCCTCTTTTCTTTGACATTTGTCTATTGTAGATTAATTTCTATCTTATGTTTTGTTTCATTTTTCACCCTCCACACTGGTTTGGCTATTATGTTTACATATGTCCTTATGAACAGACAGAAGAAAGTTGAAATATGAGGATTTTTTTTCTTGTGTCAATATAGCATGCTTTAGATAGAGGCTTCTTGCAGATTTTTCACATTCTCTTTTTATCATCTACTGCCTAATCTGCATAACTTCATTGGTCAGATTTTTAATTTCTTAACTCTTCTATTGAATTTCTTCCATATATATACACAACTTCTCCACTATCTTTCATTACCTTGCATATACTGTTCAGGCGTAGAGATGCTTGAAATTAATATAGTATTAATCTCAACTCTTAGCGTTGGACTGAGTGGAGGCTGACCATGCTAGCATAAAGAGTACAAAGACTTTTGAAGTAACGGGTTAATTTTAAGAAGCACAAAGACTTGAATTAACAGGTTAATTTTAAGAAATTCATGGTGTTCACATGTAAAGAAGTGGAACTAATCTTTAAATACTAATTTCTAGCAATACTTACGCATACTGAAGTCTCTGCAAATGCAGGCCATCTGTAAGGGACTGTTCATGATATGTGTATTCATAACAGTTGACAAACATAAGAATTTTTCAGTCGTTCTGGATTTTTTCCGACTTTTGAAACTGATTCTTAAACCTGCATATCAATAATATATGAAGCAAAAGCAGAGCTTATAGCTCTCTCAGGGACTCTGCTTTTCCTATGAGTTCCTATTCTGTTACAGGAAATGTAAGTGTTGCATCCCCCTGAAAGCACTGTTCTCTTTTTTTCTGTTCTCTCTTTGTCAGGTTGAGATTCCTTGCATTTTGTGCTGGTTAAAAGAACAGGGTTATATTCAGATTTTTATTTTTCTTGAAATAGCGTTTGGTCCTATTCTACCACAGCGTCATGCTTTCTCATAGCACATAATGAAAAAGAAAAGGAAAGTGGAGAATCTTTGGGGTTTTCCTGTTTTGCCTCATTGCTGACATGATGCTGTACAATCAAAAGCAGATATGCACCACATTGGAGATTATGGCTTCCAGCATTCCCTTCCTGTGGGCTTATGTCTTTTTCTGAGAAAAGCCACCTATCAGTGAAGCTGGCACTGAGACAGAGGACTGTAGCATACCTGATAGGAGTATACAAACTAAGAAACCAATTGTGGTCTGTAATGAGATATTTGATGTGGTTTCAAAGTTTCAGTATGGGGAAGAGGGAAAGGTTTGGTTTAATCAAGCTGTGGTTTCTATTTTGATTGCCCATGATCTCAGCTTGTTTCAAAAAAAATATAGCAAGATTTTCTAAGGCAAGGCATGCTGGTTACCTATATCAGTTTTAGCATCAAAATACCTGTAAAAGAACTGAGCAACGGTACACTTATACTTCTAATATTTTGCTAAGAATATAGTACAAAAGATTATCTTTCCAGTTAACTTTGTCATCAGTGTTCATTTACATGCCCAATGATCTCATCTCCAAAGGCAAACAAAATATTCTATTTCCTATATCCTGGGTAAATGTGAAAAGGCAGCTTTACTGACTTGATAAATAATCTCAAATATTTTACTTTACTTCAAGGTCTTGCTATTTTCAATGCTTTATTATCTGACAGTCAGATAATTGTTAATCTTATTATTTATCTAGTTTATATTAAAGTCAGTTATACCTGATGTATTTGTTATCAGGAAAGCATTAAAAAGTAGGCTCGTGGTTAACTCTGATTGTAATTGAACTATGAATTATGGAGTTATATTATGAATGAAAAACCAGATATTGTAAATAGCATGCCGTAAGAATTGCACCAGCTGAAAATTCAGCAGATGTTATTTAGAGCTGGTCAGGCAAATTTTAGATAAATTTCTAACTGGAATTTGTTAACTTGGAAAATCAGTATACTGAGAAGTGATTCCTTTAGGTTCTCTTAAGACAAGACTAACATGCAGGAGACAAGGCTTTCTGTGTGTGTGCTACTAGAATGTCAAGTGGAAAAATGTTTCCAAGTGTTAGTCAGACAGAGCACCTCCGATGTGCAATTTCTGGCTCAGTCATCAGGAAGGCCCACCTGTAACCAGTCTCTGTTCCCTTCCCTAGAAAGCTTCAAAATTTTTACTCCTCACTGTTATTTTTGGGGCAGGCCATACAAATGGTTAGATAATGGAGAAGAAGCATGGGGAAGCCATGTAGAGTGGAACTGTTTAGGATCTTCTGAACCTAATCAAATACCTGAAGATGAGTGTGGAAGTTCCTGGAAGCTGGATGAAGGCAAGGATGAACTCAGCAGCCTTAACTTTGTCATTTCACAATCTGTGCTGCATTTATTTATCTATTTATTTTTGAAGTGGAACTCTGGTGCTGTATCTTTCTCTATAGCTCCATGTATGTCTCAAATACAGTTTTTCCTGATGTACCTGGAAATTTCAGACAGATACTCCTACTGAGTTGCTATTCCTTAGAACAGCTTCTAAAACCATTCAGATGCAAAAAACAACAACACAATTTTAGGTATTTTAGTATTCAGAATTCACTCTTATTTTTCTTTGTACTTTGAGCCATACTCAGTCCATAGGTAGTAATTGCAGAAACTAGACAATGTCTCAGAAACTCATTTCTGAAATGATGTGTTCTGGGTCCATTCCTCCTCATTGCTTTTCCAGAAAAAAAAGGGGAGAGGGACAAAAGCTATTGATATTTCTCCAATGCATGCTGTTGCATGCTGTGGAACAGACTCTTAGTGTCAAAGAGAATCTCTATGTGCTATTGTAATACAAACAATTAATGAGCATTTTTTGTAGATGAGTACTGACTCCACAGCAGTCAGCTGTGCAGGTAACTAGATGTCATTTTGTTTTTCTCTCATTTTAGTAAAGTTCCTTCAGATGAATAGCAAGGAATGTACATTTAGTAGCAGGATTTTGTGTCATTCTTATATCTAGGTTATCATTTGGATCATTTATAAACTTCAGTTCTCAATATTATACCTCTTTCTCAGGTTTTTGAAGGACTTTTGTGTGTGTGTTCTTCATTACAATAAGCACCTCAGCAGAGTCCTTGGAGATCTTCAAGGATCTGCCTTATGCAGCTGTTTCTCTCCTTTGCTCTTCCTTTTTCAGGCATTGTATTCTCCAGGTGGATGTCTGTAAGCAGCTCTTGGAGTGTGGGGGAATCCATTCAGCAGCTGAAAAGAGGTCCTGAGAAATCATAATATGTGCCTCTGCCGGTTAACTTCAATTGACTGAGTATTGTGCATCTTCTCCACCATTCACCCCTAAAGATATTAGCACAGGGTAGCTGGTCAGCTACCCTTTGATAGAATGCCCTGTTGGAGAAATGCAAAGGACAGCTGAGCAGGGAGACAACCATATGTTTTCTGGCTGTTCTGTGCCCACAGAGTGATATCAGCACTATCAAGCTTGTGTGGGTAGAGAAATCCGACAGTGATTCAACTGTCATTAAATTAGTATGATTTGTCTTCTGCAGCCTCCCACTGTAGTCTTCACCATGAGCATAGACAATTTGGACGAAGGTCTAGCCTAAATCACTGCTAAGCCTATATGGATTTGGACTGTTTTGAGACTGACATGTTACTTGTGTACAGATTTTGTGATACTAATACAATTTATCTGTATTCATCATGAGCCAGCATTTCTTTTTTGATAATTCACAGGACCCCAGTGAATTACAGGCAGGTTAGATGCTTACAGCAAATGACACGAATACTCCAGAAGCTGCCCACACTTATAATCCTAGCACTGCTATTTTTTCACTTGTAAACAGTTCAGGTTATCTGATGTGCCAAAAAAACAAACAAAAAAAAGTGATAAATGTTACCAATACTTCAGTCTCCACATGTACTGAGAAGGACTCACTGAAAGTTGGTATAGAATCGGACACATTACGAAATATAAAACCCTGATACAGTGACCACAGTTGATTATTTCTGCATATTTGAGAGGAATGTTTCCTATTCTCCACTCTTTGGTCAATTCTTCCAGGAAAAAAAAAACATTACTGTAGGCAGAAGCTGTGATTTATCTCTATTGGTTTACAGAATACTTCTAATTTAATGGTGTTGCAAATTGTTTGCATGAGACAGAAAATGTTAATAAGTCAGTTTGTAAGATATTCACAAGAATGCATGACTTGGTGGAAGCACAGGAGAAATTACATTACGAAACTTCGGAGGTAACAAGTGATCTGACAATTTTTTTGTGAAAATGCATGAAAACATACTAACTGCTTTCAAACACACTCTTCTGAATAACATATAATTCTGCATGAGTTATCTCTAATGAACATCTATCTGTAAGAGAATGTGGAGAAATAATCCAATTATCCACATGTTATATCTGTTAATTCTTGTAAACAATGCTCTGGTGATAGTAAGTAACTAGGAACATAGCATCTCTGAAGAACTATCATTTGGTTTGACATCTTTTAAGAAACTTGCTTTGTAGCATTTCCTAGCAATGTTTATTTTCACACTCCAAATAACCTGATTTATTAATTTGTTTGTTTGTTTGTTGAGAAAAAGCTTACACTTTACCCGGGTCCACAGGTCACAGGTTAGTGTAAGTGCACTGAAAAAGTAAGTTATGTTATCACATGGGAGCAGGTAATTTGTAAGAATCAATATGTAGGTACTCACAATTTAATTTTTCAGTTCTCATCATTTCACCCTGTTACCTTCTCAACAGTTTTCAATTTTAGCTCAAAGCTGGCTGCATAGCTATGTTTGTATTTCTGCTCTGTGGATGTTTGACAGCCAATTGCTAGAAAAGAGCTTTCTATTTGCACTGCCAGCTTTACACATCATGTGGTTTTCGACAGAGTACTTAGTTCCTTATGTTCAGATGCTGAAGTATTCTAAGCAGTCTTCTTAAGTTTGAAAAATAACCTTTGGAATGATATTTTAATGGTTTCCAGTTTTTTTATAATGTTATTAAATAACAATGTATTCGGCATGAATTTGAAATTTTTGCATTAAAAAGGAAGACAGGTTAAACATATTATCACTGGGATCCTGCTAATCATTGCGTGCTGAACATGTTCAAAAGGCAGCGTGGTCAAAGTAGCTGAAAGCAGAGCCTTGAAAGATTATAAAATCACGACAACTTAAATATGCCCAAATAAATAGAAATATTCATTCACCTTTGACCAAACTGTCCTACAGTAGTTTGTTCTGCTTTCACTGATCTAGGATATAGCTTGTCTAGTGTGATGGATTTTGTAAGCAGGCTTCAAATTACTGCTGCGCGTATGTTGTGATTAACTTTTTTATTCGTCTTCTGCAATCCTAAGAGTACGTATTATAAGATATCATTCTAACATTCACTTGAGAAAATCATTTGAAAAACACAAAGAGGTCTTAGTGCTCAAGTGCAACATACTCTGCCTGAGAATGAAGCCTAGCAAGGTATAATAAGCTTTTAAAGAGGAAAGGAAAAATACAGCTCAAACAACACGGAAGAAAAGCTTAGAACATTGCGAATAAGAGGATGATGATTAAAGGAACAAAAGAGAAGGATTTGGTATATAGGAACTGCCCAACCTCTGGCTATCACTTTGAATGAGAACGCAGATCATTATTTTTACAGCCTTCCTCATCTTGTGTCTGTATGGAGAAAAGAGACCCAAGATGGGCTGTGCTGGCAATAGGAATTAGTAACCAAATGAAACAGCTTTCTGAAGTCTTGTTTGGAGACTTCACACCATCTTAGAGGCAGCAGAAACTGCAGCAGGACTTGTAAGAACTTCAGTCCAGGACTGGCAAGCTGGAGAAGGGAATAAACGGCTTTACTACGTCACTGAGGTGGGGAAAGAGTGTCAAGGAGGTATATAGGAGGTACTATTAATAGGAGGTACTATTAATTATAATGTCTGAAGTATTGGAATTGTTAATAAAAGTGCTTGACCCCCAAGAGTAGGAAATGACAGAGAGATAATATTTTTCCGCATGAAGACGCAGAAGAGAAACTGTTTTACATGACTAAAGTTGCATGCAATGTTTCTATTCGGCAGTGTGACATAATATCATTGTATGTTTCCATCTATCAGAAACAGGCTAAAAAGTCAAGACCTATTTACTGGAGGGGTGTCTGCTGGAGAGCACAAGAAAGGAACAGCAGCCTGGGTTCAGAAATAGTTACACGAACTCTAGGCAGAAAGCCAACTACAAAAAGGTGCCAAGCATCTAAGGCCATTTGACATGGGACGTTTGGGCATTAAATTGCAGCAGAAAGCAGCAAGGAAAGGCAACAGTCCAAGCTGTAGTGGGACACAGGTCATATGTGGTGGCTGTGTTCTCAGGACAGAAGGGGAGACAGATGGTATCCCCAAATGGAAAGGACCAAGGCCAGAGCAAAGGAAACAGAATGCCTTAGTTATCATCTGGCTTAACATAAGGATTCAGAAGAAACAAGGTATGTAATAAATACAGAAAAATCAATCTGAGACCATGCTCTGGAATGAAGATAGCAAAGAGTAGAAACAGATTATCTTGTCTTTGTTGCCATCACAACCACTGAAGAAAAATATTTGATTGGGGAAGACTGTGTGTCTGAGGGCACAGTTTCCTCCCTCTCAGGGAGTTTCCCTGTCAGGATTCTTCTGTTAAACAGCACCAGTACTACATAACTACTTTAATTAAAATTAGAACTGTGTTGAAGTGGCGATAAATATGGAAAGCTCTTTAGGAATGGCTTGGGCAGTTCTGTGGTCTCGGTGTTTTTTTCCTGGTATGATTTTTTGTGAGACTGAAGGTGGATTTGTTTCTTCCTGTTTTTTGTCTTTTGTAAAAGCAAGGGTAACTATCTTTTTCCTACCAAGATGTTGAGTGAAAATATTTATTAAAAATGATGAATTCAGAAGAAGATCATACATGACAGATGTATGGAAAGGATCGGTTGTGCTCTAACCAGGAAAGACCAGGATCAAGATTCAATCAGACTCCTCAACTCTTGTCTTGAATCAGCTAGTCATAGTCACTGAACTAATGCAAACAGATTCTTAGATCCCAGTTTTGTTTCCAGATTTTAAACAGTAGTTCACTCTAGTGTATTATAAGATAGTAATGAAAGGTAAGCAGTAAAAAGCAGTTTGTACACAGTTGCATTGTGAATATAAACATAGACAAAATTGACAAATCAGTAGAATTAAAAAAAAAAAAAAACAGTAACAAAGAATAAATCAAAACATAAAAGAAGCCATATTGACTCAAAGATTCTCAGATGACACAGTAGGAAACTGAGGCAGACAAAAGCAGTTATTTCACTCTTAAATGAAAGTGTTAGGGATATTATTGCTTTAATTCTCTTTGACTTGGTTATGAAACTGCAGCTGAGATATGTGAGCAGCAGTGTATTTTGACAGTTACTCTAGAGGCTTCAAGTTACGTGATTCTCATGTCTTAAATGAAACCTTATCATCCATGGACATGTCTGTCTCCTTTCTGAAAGTGTTCCAAGTGCTGACATTATGTCAGGTACATCAAGCCTGTGCCCCAATTTGTCATTACCCTGAATAATAATGCAGAATATTTTGGTTTTCCTCTTCCCCATTGTGCAGCTATAATTCCGATTACTCAATATGAGAGCAGCCCATCCTTGGAGAAAATGGAAGATTCTGTTAAGTTTGCATTACATTCCATTTATTAATTCTGCATTTTATGCCAAATAAATTGATGGTATCTAAAATAGTTTAATTATGATTGATTATTATTTATTTATTTTTTAAAAAAATCAGAGTCATCAGTGAATGTGTTGATTGTCTGTTATGAGTCAGAACTTGTCAACAACACACAAAAACCTTCTGGAACACCTAATGATGTTCACATTTTTAGAAAAATGACTGAGCAGTCACTTGCAGAAAGAAGCACGTCATTTGTAAAGTGCATTACAGTTGTTGAAAGCTTTAATATTTATAAATGATTGTACAATTCACTAAAACAGTTCCATGCTCTTATGGAATGAGATGGAGATGCTCATAACTCAGTGGTTTTGGATAAGAGTCATAAAAACTAAAAAGTGTGTCTCTTAAATGGGGCCTGCTTCAGAAATGAGGAATTTTATTGCAAGGAACAGAGGAATAACATTAGGATAGTGTAGGTGTGTTGTACGCAGATCTATGTTACATCTGACGAAAATCAGTGATTCTCTAATTATACTCTTAAAAAAATCTCCTGAGAACAGGAATAAATGATGCAAATTCTAAAATGAAGTTTTATGGACAGATCATGCTTTTTCTCTTGAAACAAGGAAGAGATAATTCACTTGTAGTTATATGAAGGTAAATTAATTACTTTCTAACAAACTCAAATAAAAACTTGACTGCATAGTGCTGCCTTCTCTTTTCTTAGTTAAAAACATCCACAGGCATTTTTATAGCAGATAGATTTCTCCACTTCATGTGAAATTTTGATATATTTGAACTTTTCTATTAATATCAGAAAGTTGGGGTTACAAGTCTCCCCCTTGATGGTGCATCTCTGTATGGGCAAGTCTGTGTCAAGCTGTATATCACTTCTCCAACTGCTCAATCCTACCACAAAGGCCAGTCAACCATGTTCTGCTCATTCTGGGTATGGACCAGATCCAAGTGTGTTGTGTACTTTCCTGGTGGTGAGCACATGGCTTGAATATGACATTCACTGTGCTGAGTGAGCTGTTGTTTTGGCTACTGTTGATTTGCCAGGTAGCTCACGGAGAGTAGGTGAGACAGTTTCCATCTGCAGAAGGCACTCAGATCTCACTGTGTGCCCAGAACTGTGAAAGATCTTCATGAACCTTGCTTGAAGCTTCTGTAGTTTTGGTCTATGCATGAAGTTCTTGGCTGTGTGCCTAGTATTGAACAAAGTCTTTCTTAAGAAAATGTGGTTGAAAATAAAATGATTACCTGTAGAAAAAGAGGATTTAATATGAGTAATATTCTCAAGGTGTTTTGGTGTTTTTGTTTTGTTGCAGAGCAGTCTAAAAATTATAAAGGCTCTCTGAGTAAGTTTCATCTCTGCAGTTCTCTTGCATTGGTTGTGATTATGCATGTTTTTAATGTATGTTCACAGGAGACTATAAAGACAGATTATATATTCGAATAACATGTTGGCAGTACTTCCAGATATTCATTCAATGTTAGTGAAAATAATGTTAGTTTTGTGGTAGTACACTGGCTGTGCTGTTGCCATTAATACTGACTTCATTATCTGTGCTACAACGTAGAATAACAAAGGAATTAATAGCGACAAGAAATTGTGGTGTCTGTAGGGTTCATTCTGAGTGAAGTGCATATTTTAAGAGAGAGCTTGTGGTGAGGCTACGTGGTAGCCATTAGTTGGGTATTAATACAGTGCATCTGCATAACCATTTACGCTAGGAGAGGGTCCAAAACCTCTCCTGTTGCCATAAATCAATGAGAATTTGGGTGGTGGGGTTGCATCTGCTACTGTAAGGGAAAGATGTTTGATTTTTGTAGTCCCACAGCCAGGGCAGCAACAGTGGAAGAAGATATCGTTTCTTCTGAAGTCTAATTAACTGAATTTCACATAAAGGAATTGAATTTGACTCACTCTGAACATACTGAAGTTTTTCAGTAAACGTAGTTTTCTCTTCATTTTGGGATTCTAGTGAGTAGTGAAACAGAGATTAGATATAGATTTCTCCTTTTATTTTAAATAGAAATTCTTGTTAATTTCTCAGTATTGCTCTGAAGAACAGGAGGCCAACTTTCAAGCGCAGGCGCAACAAATAAAGCTAGAGCGTGGAAAAGCAGTTTCACATTTACCACATTTGTGAGGCTTTTTCTACAGAAACTGATATTCATTTATCATATTCATTATGTCTCTGTATCATTCACCTTAACCTCATATAATTATGTGTTTAATGATCTTTAACCTTTGCATGAATGCAGCTTGCTGAAGCTTGACAATGCCTGTAAATTATCATTCCCAATGGGTAGAAGACTGGAAATGTTTCTTGTTAAAATATATTATGCTTTCTGCTTTTATATTATGCTTTTATCCAGTCACAGAACTGAGGTGAAATTGTAACTATGGACAAAGACAACGACGTTTTAATCTTAAATCTAAATGATGAAATGGTTTTGAAAATATGGCTTTAGTAGAGGTCATTTATTAGAATATTTTGTTAGTAAGGTGTAAGACCTTCAAAATCTAGAAAAGATCTTTTAATATATCAGCCCAGATACTCACCATAAGCACATGTGCTTTCAGTAAATGCCATGTGTATGACCAGAAACTTTTTTACCACTATTAATCTTTGGGTAAAAAAAGTGATTTTCCACTGATCAGACTCAGTTTCAACTTTAACATTATGAAATGTCTCTAGCACTTCCACTTTTTGTTTAATGTTTAGTTCTTAATTACGTAGTGTTTCAAGTAGCAATATGTATTCCTTTCTTTTGACTGAAAGGACTTTAACTTACTAGCAGAAGCAGTTAATACTAATCGTGTACTTCTTTTTTTTTTCATTTTAATGACTAGTATCTTGCTAGCACTGCAGAGGTTTTATTGCTTTACATTCATTTATCCCAGAACTGGTTTATGAACCATAACTTCTGTTGGGTAATATGAGTAAAGCTTACACTGGAGATTATACTGACAGCCTCTCCTACTTACTAGCAGATAGTAAACTGCAGGATCTTTGTGTATTCTCAAATATCGATGTGGAATATCAATTTTATCCAGCCAGTGCTGCCTTTAGGAATTCAGTTTTTCACTGTAGCGCTTTATATACTAGGGTGAACTGGAGGTGTTCCCAATTGCTTTACTGAGCTGCGTGTGTCCTGACAGTGTTGTGGCATGACATCACTGTAATTCAGCTAAGAATATTCTGCCAAAATCCTCATATGCAATGTTAATAACAGAGATTTTATTCAGGGATCAGACAGATGCTTAAAGTATAAACAATCTGTTTAAAACACAAAGAGATTCTGGATTGATCTTGAAAGGTTCTGGAACCCTGGAAATAAATGTTGATGTTACCTCGATTGAGCGTAAACCCTCACATAAGGACAATAAACTTTAAGGCTTTTTTTATAAATATATCTCACTTAGCAGAGAGAACTGCAGTACCAATCTGCGGGAGAGTGCTGTTAACTTTGGTTAACGTAACTTTGATTGTGTTGATTGTTGCCAAGTAAAACTTGATTGCAACTACGGTAAGAAAGAAAAAACAAAAGAGGACTCAGCTGTCAAGTAACATCCGTGTGTACATTCATGTGGAGTGGGTAGGAAGAGTGAACTGGACTGAGTCATTCATATTCACAGGCAATTAAACTGCTTAATTTTTTGTTATTATTGTTTTAAATACTGATGTGGTAATAATGTCTTGCCCAGCAAATTAAAGATGAAGCTACACTTTTAGAATGGGAGATCTGCTATTATTGCAGAGCAGTACGCCAATGGCCCAGGATCTTGTATGTATATCTCAGATGAGATGGAAAATCAGACTTGTCTGCTCTTCTCTGCTGTGTACACCCTTGCAACAATTTGAGGTTTCTTTTTGGAATGTGCTGTTAATGAGTTCTGTAAGCTCTTGGTGTTAAACAACCAGTTTTCACATATGACTGTATATGAGTAACTATCTGTGGAGCCTGCTTGTGGTATGACATAGGATCTACCTGTTGCTTGGCTGTAGCCAAGTCTACAAGTCTTATTTTCACACCAATTTTAGTATCTCCATGCTACTTTGTAAACCAAGTGACAACACTCCCAGGTCACAGGAACCAGCGTTTTCCATTTAAGAGTAAAATACATAACAAGCAACAATTTCCGTTGAGCTGTCTGCACAAAAATAGGCAAACGGGAAAAGGTCTAGTGGTTGTTCCAAGTCATGTTGAACCATCCTAAAAAGGTTGTACGTGTTTACTTTAGAATGCTTTTTGTGAGGTAGAGAGAAGTAATGATAAAACAATGTATGTTTGTAATGCTATATTATTCACTTGTTCTTATTTTTCCTGTTAGGTGTGTTAACAGTAACAGTAAACTTAAAACATTATTAATGTGTATTTGAATTATTATCATATTTTTTTAATGTATTTACATGCAAATATTTGGTCTACCATTTAGTGCACATGCCCTTGCAAATTAAAAATTATTGGAGATAATCTGATATTTAGGCCTTGACTTGGAAGCTACAGAAATTCAATGGAAGCCTTTTCTCTTGTGCTCCTCAATTTAGGTTTGTAACTACCAGCAGCAAAAAAAAAAAAAAAAAAAAAAAAAAAAACCCACAAAAAAAACACGTGCTTTTCTCATACTGTTTTGGGTTGTTTTAATCCTACCTTGTTTTTTGAAAAGCTCAGTAATGGTATTATTTCTTCTAATGGAGGCATTGAGGAAAATGTATGTAAGGGTTTTTCTTATATTTCTGGAAACCCGCTTCAAAAGTATTTCAGAAGAAACAGTAGAACCCTCTTAGTTAAGCTGACAACTGTCCTGTGATACAGTTCTAAAATTCTGGAGTGCTGTCCATTAAAACGTTTGCATAGATGCCAGTGTTCAGCCATTTTAAGTCCCCTGAAAACAAGATGAAAACAATACCTTAAAGTAAGCAACTAGGTTAAAATATGTATTATTGTTAATCCTTCATTCAGCCTTTGATCTAATATATTGAGGACATTTTGTGCTTGTTCATTTTAGCTGATAATAGTTCTGAAGACATTTAAATTTTAGAATGAGGATTTAAAAAATATATATAACAGCTGCTTTTTAAATAGAGAGTCTAATTATGCCTATGATTGCATTCACATTTGATTAGTATGCATACAAATCCCTACTCTCCTTGTATATTCAAGCTGAGATATGGATCATTGGAGCTAAGATTAAAGTACAGAATAATAGCTTGAGAAAATGTATGGTTAAACGAATGCAAAAAAAAAGAAAAAAAAAAAAGAAAAAAAATCAGATGTAATTTCTATCTCTAAAATGCTTATTTTTCCTTTTAGTTACATACAGACTTGGATCCCGGCAGCAGCAAAATCAAGTATATCCTGTCAGGAGATGGTGCTGGAACTATCTTTGTGATCAATGACAAGACTGGAGACATTCATGCAATGAAAAGGCTTGACCGTGAGGAAAAAGCTGAGTACACTCTAACAGCTCAAGCAGTCGACAGGGACACAAACAAACCTCTGGAGCCTCCTTCAGAATTCATTATAAAGGTTCAAGACATCAATGACAATGCCCCAGAGTTTGTTGATGGTCCTTATCATGCCACAGTTCCAGAGATGTCTGTTGTTGGTATGTATGTCTAAATATCAACCCATTTTGATTCCTCGCAATTAAAATATGCCAGTATATCATAGAGTTTTCAATGAATAAGATATTTATTATGTTGATAGCATTACTTTACGTGTTTTCAAATCTCTTCTTGGCCAAAGCTTTTATTGGTAGCACTATAATGGAATCCCTTAGTAGTAAGAAAAATGCCTAACAGATGTATGAATGTGTCTTTCTTTGTCCAACAGTACTTTAATGGTCTAAATTTATATTCCCCTTATGATGTTGTGGTTAGAGTATTGTTATTGAGAATGATTTATCAAGATTCATTCCAACATGACATTTTAATCCCATTGATATTTTGTTGATGTTTAATTATCTGTTTGTGTATTTTCATACACAGATTTAGAACTTGCAGTATGTTGATAAATACTTATTTTCCTGTAAGCGCAATTGCAGTCATCCAAAAACATTGAGTTGAAGGATGCTGTGTCTGGGAATTGATGGCTAGACTCTAGAGTGGACTTAACCAATTATCTATATGATTTGCTGGGAAAATGGAAGGGAAAAATAGACTGCTATGGAAAAAGTTGATGAAGAGGGAAATTAAGCCTGTGAAGACATTGTGGAGAGAGAAAAAAGGAGTAGGAAATAATCTTCTTAGTGTATTTTACTTACATTTATTCATGTTTTTGGATTAGTGTGCATCTATTTCCTGATGGATTAATGTATTAGTTTCTTTTATTTTTTTGCATAGTTACTCCTTCATACGTATTTGTTTACTCAGGTTCTTAGTCCCTGCTGATATGTACATATATCCAGTGCAGATCAACTTTAGCCATCATGAAAGTAAAAGGCAAGTAAATCAACCAGAAGAGTCAATTTCAGGATAATCCAATAATTCACATCAAAATCTGACCATGAATTTTTAAGTAACTGCCAACATTTTTTAATATTTGGTTGAGGAAAATATGCTTTTCAGCCATTTGGATACATCTGTGAAAGCGCATTAATTGAAGGACTGCCAAGTCACTTTAGAAAACAAAATGGCAACCAGTCAGAGTTTTGAAAACACCTCTCGGTGTTACCATGGTTAGAAAGGGGAGCAATATAGGGAGTCAGAATTATCCTCTTTCTCATGTACAGTTGTACCAGGTCATTTTCAAATGAAAGCATGATGTGCTGATTAGACTGATAGTGGAGGTTTCATATTTTTATCTACATTTCTCCTCCAAATTTTCATATCCTGGTTGCTTTAAATTACTTGTGGCAAAACTGATATGTGGATTTTCAAGTATGCATATCAGTTCTTTTACCAAAACACCGTGTTAATTTCTGAAATCGCTTTTAATTGTACAGCAACTCAGACAGAATGTGGACTTGCTTTCAGAAGATATTTTTGCCAAGCTAAAGACTGTTAATCCTTCATGGAAGTAATTTGTTTGGTATTTTAGGAAGAAAAGAAAACAAAATAAATGCAGACACAGAAAGATGGTTTCTGATCACAAAGGCTATAATAAAAATAATTTATATCTTCACATGAGCAATATTTTATGATGTCTAGCAAAGACAAGACCCTTTTCCAAGGAATATTCGCTATCAAGGAGGTGAGGAAAAAAAAAACAAGTTGACAGGAAACTGAACGGAAGATAAGATGAATTAAAATGTAATAAATTTCTTAAAATGAGTTTTAAAAGGTGGTGCAAAGAAAATGAGAAAGTAAAAGTTAGAACGTTAATTCAAGAGATGTCAAGTAAAGAGTATGGCCTCTGAGGTCATCTATCACAACTTTCTGCCACTGTTAAGGTGAACTGGTTTTGGCCCAAGTTTTCCAGCCAGCATAGAAATATGCACAAATATGAAAGTACAGAATTTCATATGTTTTCTGCCATGTTGAGGGGAACTGCCAAGATAAATCCTGTCTTTAAACCCTCCAAAAGTCATCCCCATTCAGTATCCCCTGAGCTACCATGCTTTGCTAAATGTTAAGACCAAGCATTAGTCATTTCCTCTGCAATCTTCTATTACCAAGTTTTCCCAGGTTTAATCTTTCTCCTTTTACTTCTGCTCTTATGATTTCTTCTATTACTGAAACGATGCTAATTTTGCATGTTTATTCCTGATCCTTCTATGTTCTTTATATGATATTCCTAGAGGTGTATGTTTTCAAGCTGCCTTAGTGAATAGAAACAGAAAATATTTATATATTTTAGCTCATTCATAGAAAAATAACACAAATTCTGAACTGTCACTCTCACTTCACACATTGGAGAATGTGTGCATTATTGGAGTCGGGAATGACTGTAAAATCTGTGCACTCAGATCTGTCTCTTATTTGCTGATGGAAGCAAATTTCAAGGCTGGAAAGCTGAAGATGAGAAGGTTAAATCTTAACCAGTTTTGCTGTTAATATTCTCTTCTGCCTTCTTCCTTTAACTCACAGACAGAATCATCAAAAGCTGTACTAAATGGTGCTCTGTAAATTACTTCAACTTTTGTTACATTTTGTTAGTCCTCTTCAAATTAATTTGGGATTGCTTATGAGTAATCTGTCTCCTTTCAGAATTCAAGGAATTTTTTTTTTTTTTCCACAATAAGAGTATTTCACTCCATTATCCACTTACTTAATTCCCCTTAAAGAGATCTCCACCCACTGCCAATTTCAGCCTTGACATTTCTACAACACAGTCATTACTAGGCACTGTTCTTATTCAGGGTATAACACAGTTCTGCTAAACCTCTTTTCCTCAAAATGCTCTACCAGTACTGACTTAACTGAAATAAAAGTGGAAATCACGTGCTATATATACAGTATTTATGTAATGAGAATGCAGTACAAGGCATTTTATTTTTGGACCTCTGTGGAAAAAAAATACATAAAATACAAATGAACAAATAAGAACTTCTTTATTCTGTTATATAATGTTGAGCTTCTAACAAAATTTGCTTTTTCTAATAGATATGTTCTCTGTGATGTAGCAGCTGCTGGTCTTATATTCCTTTCTAGAAGAGATGAATGTGTCAGTGGTATTCTTGCGTGGATATCTAGTACATGAATGATATACTAAAGGGAGGGATGTGAAAACAGTGATATAGTGCAGATCTTCTAATGTGATACGCATATATGTATTTGTATTCCTACATATAAGGTTGTCACACTGATATGGCCATGATCCTGCCTCCTTGTTTCTTACGGTATCTGTTAGTAATATCTGGAAAATCTTGCTTCCCTACTAAGACAAAAGAAATGGATTTGCATGTCTTGTTCCCACTACTTGGTGCAAAGACGATTAGCATCACACTGTGTTATCTCCAGTGGGAATGATGCTCACTTTTCAGCTGTCTTCACAGAACACACACCCACACACCTTCTGAATGATGTGTATCATCACTGTATTCAGAGTTATTTTGAAATAAATTATTTCTCTCTTTAAAGAGCAAGAGGACCACATTCCCAAAAACATTTTGAGAAGAAAATTGAATATTCCCTTATTACATCCACGTATATATGTATATATATATATATATTTTTTAAGTAACTTTTTTGTAATCCAGCATTTTAAATCTGTATCCCAGTTCCAAAATGATGAATTTACTTGTGACAGCTAACGATGTATTTGGGGAATATGTTCTCTATTGAAATTGAACATTTTAATCTTTTAATTCTGATATTTCTTAAGGAATTAAAGGCCAAAAACCAGAATGTATGGAATCACTTCATTGTAACAGTATTGCATTTCACAAGCAGGAAATAATTTGTCAACAAATCTTGTTTAATCACTTCCAGATATGAAAGGACACACAGGGAATGAAACCCAGTTAAAAACCCTTTAGAAACTGATTCAGCTAAGCTTCTAGGAGGAGGAATCCTGTAACATTTGCATATTATGTAAATAAGTGAGCAATCTTAAAAGATAAGATTCACAAGGGTAAGAGGAACCAGTCCTGTGGCCTATTTAAAGAACAGAAGAAAACAGAAAAAAACAAATAGCAGGAAAAACCAGCGTGTTCTGTTTCTGTGTTGTCCTCCCATGGTTTCATGAAGTCCCTGAAAACATACTGCAGAGATGAGATGGGAGCAAAAGCAGATATTGTCTCCCAACAGTACAGCTTCAGGATCTTTTTTTTTCTTCAGGAATTAAGAATGAGATGAGGAAGAGAGAACAGAGGAATGAGAAGTGAAATTTCTTGATTTTGTTCTTGGTGAAGACAAGAATGTTTAGACAGCTGGTGTCATGTTAAATGATGGGAAGACAGAAGTAGAGTGACAAACGTGTTACTGAAATCAGAAAGGGCACAGATGGAAAAAGTACAAAAGCCATAAGTGGAGAGAATTATGTCTGGGTTGCCTGAATTAAGATAAACAGGCAAATTTTTAAAATTTCCAAATATTAAGAATTTCCCTGTCAGTCAGAAGAAAGGTAATAACATACATAGAGGGGCATTGTGTGCCAGTGCTCTGGAAATGCACCTTTTAACACTTGAAAATATTAAAAAAGTGAAAAAGCTGGAATAATATCTGTGTCCTTAAGTGCTTCCATGAAAACTGTTCACCCTGGGAGGATGTCTTTATTAGAAAGAGTTCAGAGTTTCGGTTGAGTCAGGATATCAATTTCCAGTTTTGGAACGAGCACATCTACTTAGCAATGTTTTCCTTTGGACCAAGTTTGCCCTTGATTACACTGCTGTATAGAAGAAATCATTCAATCATTTTTCATTATTTTTTTCAACAGCAGAGTGGTTATTTTGGACTGCTTTGCGTGACAGAAGCACAAGTACATAGCATAGTTTTTCTTTTCCATTCTCCCAAACATGTTATTTCTCTTATTAAATGCTTGCAAAAGGACAGAATCTGCTGACTATGATATCAACATGCAGCGTCTGGTATGAATAGTGATAAGGTAACTTGTAAATCAGAAAGTTGTGATAAAAATCTGACCTGAAACGTTATCGAGATCCACCACAGTCTTCCTGTGTTCGTTTTTTCCCCCCTATGTATTCATTGATTTTTAAGGCACTGAGCATGACTGTTAAATCAATGATAGTTTGTCACAAAATTGTAGAGTAAAAGGACTGTATTACTGGGGTCAACTACAAATTAGCCCAAAGGGTAAACGCAAAAGGGTGTGCAAAAGCTAAGGAAGAAAGCAGCAGATGTTGTAAAATATGGCAACAATGTAACAGCTGTTGGAAAATGTATATCCTCCTGTAGTCTTGTTCCTCTGCTTGTTCCTCTTGTGCATAATCAGCTTCACGAGCTGTGTTCCTGAAGAGCATTTTACATTAGAGATTTCTTTAGGGAGTGTGCATGTGTTTAAAATTTTCTGTACGTTCTGTGTGGCTGAGACAATTGCAAAGGCGCAGTCACAAATAACCTTAGGAAATTGGTTAGGGTATGTTCGGTACCAAGGCTGTCTTCTCCCCAGTTTGACTAGTTATTGAGGCTTATAAAAACTTATTTCCAAGTATTTACTTTTGTTTGTGTGTTCTCCATTTCTCATGAGATCTGATTGAATATGCCATTATCTTTTTATTGTTTTTAAATTACCACTGTGAGCTTGAAGACCATATACGGGGCTCTGATATTACTCTTTGGGGATTTGTAATATTACCTTTCAGTTTTACCAACCTATATAGTCCTCAACACACCAAACTCTTTCACTGGCATCATACAAAACTGCTAAAATCAACAGCATTGTTCAAAATCCTTCATCCCGATGGCAGTAAGTACCTGAATGTTCATGTTCTGAAGACAATCTTGTAATTAGAAATAAGCCCTAAATTACTGATGCAAAGTATGGAGCTATAAATGTGCATTGGTTTCTTTGACAGAACTTGCCTCTTGTCATTCCATCAACTCATCAGAGAAAAGCCATTTGATTCACATCAATGTCATAGCTCCTTCTGGTTCCCTGTAGGGGAATATGTCTTCCTGTAGTGCTCTGGTTACACAGGATGAGGAAAGATAGACAGACATAGCTGTACATTGATCATATGATGCCAGAGAAGAGAGAATTTTGGCAGTCTTGGGTACATCCCTCTCCAGTTCTCTATAATCTACAAGAATCTGTTCTACAATCATTTTTTTCAGAAGATTCTTGTATTCACACAGTCACAGTTTGTTCTTGGTGTTCTGCATCTGAAATTCCATCCTTGTGGTTGCTTTCATTTCTACATGCTCGTATTTCTGTTCTGTGACTATGCGAAAATAAATCCTTGACTCAGATTTCTGATACATTCTCTTTTGGCTACAACTTTAAATCCATTCTTTGCAATAATTTTTCCAAATTCCAAATCCTCAAGGTAAAAAAAAATAATAAAAAAAAAAAATTGAAGAAGTAATGGGGTCTTTCTTTCGTTGATTTTGATAGCTTGCCATTTCATTTTCCGGACGGGTATATGTGTGACATGAGCCCATTTGCTGGCCAATAGGTAATGCCTGAGTGGAAAATAGACAGATGAGAGGAAGCAGACGAGTGCAGATTTCTTCCAGTCTGAGGTTCTTTTAAATGCCACAGAACTAAGGGCTGGAATTTGTTTTCTTAGTTTTTTGGTTGCAGGAAAGTAACAAGTTCTAACTACAGGGTAGAAAGTTGTGTCAGAAAATTAAATTCAGTGTGGTAGTATTTTCATAGAAACTTTTGTTAGGATAACTTACATCATTCTGTTAACATGAAAGATTTAGCCTTACAACACTGAAAACCAATACTCCTCTAGCACTGCTAATTCAGATGACCTGTGTTAGGCATCTCTTTGATGGACACTCTTGACATTTGGGAAAATGGGATTCAGATCCAATTTAGAGTCCATTTTTTTCTGTCACCCCTCCCCTGAATTGGTACTTCTTTCTTTGTTTAGTTGCTGAATCTGCAGTACTTAATGTTTCTTCTTGAATACAGATAAGCAATTGCCTGTGGATCTGATGTCAATATGGCTTTCTCATGAATTGCCCGGTAGAGTACTGCTGGGCAGCTGATTCAACTGCACCCATTCCCTGGGGCCCAAATGGTCTCTGCTGCCATGTGCTTGCTCCACAATGGCCTGAAGGGCCAATAGTTCAGACTCTGCTATTGCAACCTGGATTATCGTTGCTGGCATTTTATGCTACACTCTACCAAACAAAGCAAGCACATCATCAAAAAGCTGCAAGATTATACAAGCTGTTTTCTATTTCCACAACAGAAAGATATAAATGAAAGAATTTCTGCTGTAAACAGCCAGGACTGCTTTTTCATTTATTTATGTTTTTTTATATAATACACCTGAGCAACACCTGAAACTTCCATTGAAATCAGCAAGCCTTATGGTACATTTTGTCTGCTTGGAAATAAAGTGCACAGTGATTGTCCAATTTTACTGTCTTCGCCTGGGGACCTCACACAGACTGAATGCTGATGAAATAGTCAATTGATTAGAGACAAGCAGTCTTTCCAAGAGTCCTGAACAAAAGAACAACTGTTTCCCACATCTTTTGCAAATTTCAATTAATATTCCATAGTGAAGATGATGCCTGAACAGAGAATAAATATTAACTGAAAAGAAAACATAACTCTTAAAGTTGAATATAGAATGTATTTTACACTTGTACTGTTTGTGGTGTTACAAACTTTATTCTAATCCTTACAGTCACCCAGGGGAATTTATAAAGGAAAACCTGCAGGCTCTCTAATGGCACCGTTTTATAAGTTGCAGCAGGAACAAACTGTCAATCCTAAAACTGAGAATAAAGTGTCCTTTCTATTAGATTCATGTGAGGTAAATCCAAGCAGTAAGTAACATCAGTAAGGATAATTGCCAAAGAATTATCTGTATCGTTAGATCTAAATATGTATTTTCAGTGTAAAACATTTTTATTTCCCAGAAGGTAGTGTTAAAAAGGCAACATCAGAGTTCTCAAAACAATTAATTTATGCACAGAAACATTGTAAAATATGCAGCTTATTAGATTTCACAGTCATGCTTTCTACAGTCCTCATTATACAGCTGCAAAGTGCTGAAGGCTGCCAGTCTGCCTCATTGTCTGTGGGATGTACCGAAGGCATTGTTCTCCTATGCATAGCAATCACCTTTCATACCTCTACACTTACATATTTACATACAGTATATTTTTCATAATTTGCTTTGCATGGTAAAACATCCTTAAAATGGTATATGAGCAATCTAAAAAGTTTCTAACATGTTGCAGGGTATTCATTTTTTCAGAGATCTGGACTTACACATGCGCTGCGCATTAACAGTTTAAAAACGTTTTGTTAGCTTTGTAAGCAATCTAGAGGAAGCAAACAACTTGGATTCCTCTCCTCATTAAGGATCTCATCTTGACTTAGTTTCCACACACATGAAAGTTTTCCTGGTGGAAACAGTTTATTGCATTTTCTTGCGTGTTATTTCATAGTTTGTCATAGTGATTATTTTGGCTACTGACCAAGCTGATCCTGTTTGCTTCCAGGTCTGTTCTTTAATCGAGACTGTGGATGTATTCAAACTTCTGTTTTAAACTCCCTTTTCTTTTCTTAAACTCTTAAACTCTCCTTTCTTTTGGGCAGTATCTACCATTTCCGGTAGGTCTGTGGTGTACTGACTTCTCAAAATCTCAAATCAAACAAACAGTTCTTTGTTACTTGAATGTTTTATGTTAATTTTTAATTGAATATTAAATATATCAAATGCAGTTCACTTCAGAAACTGTATACAGTGTCTATATTAGTATATAAGTTCACATAGGTATGTATATATGGAATATAATGTAAATGAAATCAGAACTCTTGCAATATTTGCACTTGCATGTTGGTGTGACGGCATACTTGAATAAAGTTCTGGGGGGGTATTATGGACTGGTATGATCTATTTTGAGTGTATGCATACAAAGGAGTAGACATACAACTCAAACTTAGCAATTTGTGTTGGCTGAGCAGTATAATTTTGGTTTATCTCTGGTCAGCCAAGGAACGGAGATAAATTCTTTCTCCCTCCCTTGGATAGAGCATAAGCCGAGTACAACCAGATGTCTAATTTAGCCAGTTGAGCCTAAACTGAGTCGTATGAATAATGATCTTTTCCTCCTTCCTTTCCTTAATCATCATAAACAAGATCTTGACAGCATCACAGTATTTCACTACTTAGAGTCAAATAAATTATAGCCAGGAAAGACAAATTACCCTATTAGTTAATTTTCCTGTCTTTCTAGGGTTTTCCCTTAGAACACATTATCTAGCATCCTGCGCAATAAAGTGAACTTTTCAGTGAGGAGTGAGGAGGGTTCTGTTATTTCCCCTGGGGAGTTATTCCTCCTTGTACAATATCTCATTGTAGGGAAGATTTTGCTGTTGTTTTTCTCTTTGCAGAAGATTAAGTGAATGCTTGTTTCTATCTATGTATTTATATGGTTCTCATCACCCACATACCACCACTGCATCTGGAAAGCACACAAATTTTCCTTCTCATTTCTCCCTCTAAGGGTGGCTGTGTACAGGATTCTACTGTAGGTATAATAGAACAGATCCTTGCTTCCATTTCCTTTCTAGCACTACAAGCATGTGGGGTTTTTTTGTTTGGTTGGGGTTTTTTTTGTTTTGTTTTTGTTGTTGTTTTGCTTTCTTTTTGTGGACCATTCTGGCCCATAACTCTATTCCTTACCGCCTCTCAGAATCCCCTCCTCCACCTGCATTAAAGTCTTCAGACTGTAAAGTGTCCACTGGACACTTGAAAAGGAAATACCTTTCTATTTATTTGCTCTAAGTGTGCGGTGATCTACTGAAAAACTCATAGAAGGGTTCTGTTTTTTTTTTTTTTTTTTTCAAAGCAATCCTTAAAACTCTTCTATAATGCCTACATATCGGCAGCTCTATGGGCAACCTGAAAGCAGGTAGGTCAAGCGGCAGCACCACAGCGTGCTGGCAGCATTGCTTCCCTGGGTGATTTGCATCTTCTTGTCACCTCTTTGTCTCTCTTCAGCTGTCTCATTAGCCTTTCCTGGTACTCAGTTCACAGAATCTTTGGGAGAGGACTTGCACTGCGAGATCCAATGCATGTGTTGGGTTTTTAGAGCTTTGAAATGAAACAGCTCTTAATAATAAGAAAAATGAATTGAAGGATTGGTTTAGAAGGTAGGAGTGAAATAACACACAAAAGAGCCCTTAAACACTCATACAATGTACCTGCATATGTGTATGTTTACATGGTTTGTGCTTCAAATATGCGTATATAGCTGCATGTGCACCAAGATATGCAATTTAAAATACCAGTCATAATATTACGTGTGTATTTTGCATATGTTAAGAAGTGCTGAAATGCATTGTGCAGATTTCTGTTCCATACGTGAACTGTTTATCTGGCTAGTGAAAATTCTAATTCATAGATTTTGTGTTTAAGAAATGGCCTCCTGCAGAATAACATAGGACAATAAAGCTTAAAACTATGGTTTTATGTTTAAAAAAATCAGTGACGGTAAAAAAAAAACAAATAAGAATAACTTTCTTCAGCTTTGAGGCAGTAATAATTTACATGTCAAGAAGTTATACAGGTTTTTATGAGATTATTGCAGTTTTATTCAATAAAAAATAGTTACCATGACAACAACTGTCATGCTACCTGTGAGATTATAGCAAAGAAGGACAGTGAAGAAAAGGCTTCATTTTGGAAAGAATGCTTATCTGACCTGCTGAATACAAACAATGCTTTGCTTTGACCATTGATGATTGCATGGCTACTATCAGCCAAACTCAAAATCTGGCTGGAGATTTTGAAGCACAATGATCCTCTTAGAAAAACAAAGCAGTTGTTAAATAATGGTAGCTCTTTTTCATGCAAATATACTCTTAATGCCCTGTCAGATTTGTAATCAGATCTCTTGAATGAAATGGAGATTTCAGCCCATCAAGGTCTGGAAAGGGGAGAAGGAATGGAACAGACCAAAAAGGACGTCAGAAAAGCAAAGAAAACAGAAGTACCATGGAAAATAAGAAAACACAGTCTTTCTAACTTGCATCGTGGCCACATTTTTCAGTTTTACCAGCCATTGCAGTCTTTCAGCAAAATGGTTGCTTCATTGAATATGGATTCATGTAAATTTTTGGCACTGACTGTGTGTTACATCCTCTAAACATGCGAGTTTGATTTCTTTTCAGTGCGCTTATTTCATTCCACACCGAAAAATCTTTGCTTCCCTACTCTGTGTGGCAGCATATGCATTTTTCTTTCTGACTAATGTGCAGAATCTGTATCCTGACTTGCACATAAAAACACATGCGAAACAACAGAAGAGCGCTGGCTGAGCACACATCTTACTTTTATGAAGGCTTTTAATCTTAGTTTGCCAGCAAACACGGATTTTCTTACCTAACCATATAAAAATGCCTTTATTTTTAATTGTGTCTCTGATTGCTAGCCTGTTGCAAAGAGAAGCTATGAAACCTGACACTAACAGGGTAAAACATTCAGCAACGCTTTATGGCTAAATCACATTAGAAGTGTTCATTAATTAAAATCTGATTAAACTCCTTACAGTCCATATTTAGTCACAGGGTCATTAGCATTGCAAAAGTGTACCTCAGGAAAAAAATGCAGAAAGTTTTTAACTAAGTACCTTAAAATTTGCATCATTTATTAAAAAAAAAGATGCTTTTATTACATAAGGCAATATTAAGTATATAAAAAAGAAGTAATAGTGATTAGGTTGTTGGGCCAGATTATATAAAACTGCTGTATTATTGTAATTAGGGCAACAGTGACTTGGACTATAATAGCAGCTTTCTTGTAAAAATGGCACCATTTCAAATTTATAGTCTGTAGCTAAATGAGTTTGTTGTAGCATTGATGAAGAAGCAAACACAAGCCAAATGCAGTCAAAATTAAACAGAAACAGAAAGCTTAGCTTTTTATTTGCTGAGTAGAACCCAGAACATTGCTTTTTAAAGAGCATTTACTACAGAAATGGATTCTTACTGCTTTTTCAATGCAAAACTTTTATCTTTAAAACTTTAAGTACATTATGCATGTAAAAATATTTCTGTACATGTAGTTTCTAACTACAGTGTCTGTAGGGCTGTAAAATGCTACTTAAATATTGATAATCCAAAGCTGTAGTCCAAGGCACAGAGAGTTCTGCTGTTCTGCTGCATTAGGGAGATTGCTTAAATAATAGCTATGGTGGTAGAGTTCCTTTTATTTTTTCTTCTTTTTTTCTTCTGTGTTATTTTGCACCCTCAGAATTTTATCAGTTCTCCAAATCCTCTGTTCATGCTTAGCTGATAAAGGTTCTGTCACTCAGTGGCATAAGGTGCTATTTCTTCTGGACCCTGAGCGTCTTGCAGTGGGACCAGAACTGCACTGTGTAGCAACATCCTCTGCAGCTGCAAACAGAACCTGGTTTGCTCCTTTATGTACTTAGTTGCCAGTGTGAATGTACTCATGTGGCATGCTTCACACCTGCACAAGACTTGAGTAATAGCACAAAACAAAAAAATCTAATGAAAGGTGATAAGATTTAACATATCTTAAATTTTAACCATCTCATTTCAGTAGTGGAAGTAATGACTTTAATTTTTCTTTCACGATTGCTTTTATAAACAGTTTTTTTATCGATAAGATTTTTGGGAGCAAATTGAATTTCTCTGAATATCAGAGACCTCAGAACTGTGTAAGATGGTAGGAAGTGGAGTTCAGAGTGGCAGAGACTGGCAATCTAAGAAGTTGGTTTTAGGAATTGGGAGAATATTTTATTTTTTCTTCCCTTGATTAGTTTTATTAGGCAAGATTGTAGTCACGCTTCAGGTTACCTGGAAAAGAAAAAGAAGGGTATGCTATTTTTTTGCCTCCTCTTATGTATATAATACACGGTGAATGGTAATACTCAGTTTTATCTATGTTTTTATATACGTATAAATTTTGGATTAGCTTGGTGCTTTGATAAGGGATTAAATTATTTTCTGTCACGAGAAAAAAAATCTTAAGAGTGGAAGAATTGGAAAAGCTGCTAGACGCTGATTGCTTGTTTTATTAAGACGTATTCAACTTTAATGTCTAATGAACACTTGGGATAAAGGATGCATTTATCAAAGAATCAGCATACCCATTTAAGTTTTGAAATCTTGAAATAAATATCTCTAAAAGTCTTACGGAATTCTCTAGTGAAATGAGAAAAGAAAAGACATTATATATCAAATCTTTCTAAACAAGCAATGTAATTATTTCTAAAGTCCTTTGAAATGAAAGCCAGCTAAGCAAATCAAACACAATCTCAAAGAAGTCAACTATTTCAATTCTTTATTTTCCTTTGTGTATAGAGTAGAATATCATGGAAACAAAGTGGAGCAGCCACTAGATAAAACACAGTAACAAAAATGTTCATTGTTCTGTGAATATGCCTTATCATATTCCAGCCTTGTCCCATTGTACGATGTTCTTCATGAACATCTTCAGTCTTAGTAGGTTACAAAACAAAAATTTCATAATAGCTGCCATTCCCATTGAAGCCTAGTGCATCACCTGCTGTTTTCATTCAGTGCTGAAGCACGGACTTCCACAATCATAATCAGTATTACGTGCAGGACAGCGGCTCTGAACTGCAGGGCATGTCTTGCTGGGATATTAAGGCTATAGACTGAATTCTGCATAAGTGAAGACACAGATTTATAAGAGATTGCTTTCTGTAGGAGCTACAGAGTAGCAAATTTTCAGTTGGAATATGAGTTGTAGAAGGTGAGCCAACACAATTTAAATATGTGAGACAGTTCTAGTAGCTACAGCTTTTCATGCTTTGAGACTACCATGGTCAGGACACAGAGGATCCTTTTGTTCCTCTGGTCCCACAGCATCCAAATTCAGACTTCATAAATACTTCTTTTCCATGGTCACCCATTTCATTCATTTTCCATCGCCTGCACGATGGTCTCTGAGTACTCCCTGTGGTTGCTTCCCTATCACTGTTTTTCTTGTCCTGTATGTCATTCACCATCTGTAGTCTGCAGGTACTGTATTTGTTGCAGGCGTTGTCTGTTTGTAGTTGGTCAGAGAACAAATTTCCAGTGATAATTCCATACAACCAAACTATCAGCTTGAGGATAAAGTCCTTTCCTTGTGCCCTGTGGGATGTTAAAAGATAGGCTGCCCAACTTTCAACATCGGAAATAGTTAAGACTCAAAAGAGAGAAACTATAGAAGTTTGTAAGTACAGGACCTGCAAACATCTGTCTAAGACAGAAGCAATTTAATATTCATCAGCACTGTGTTTTTCTTTCACATTGTGTACAACAGCTGCAGGCCACCTTGATTCTTCAGGACACTGCTGAGCAGCAGGAGAGAAACTGCTGGGGCACTTTCTTGCCTGATGGGGCCATGGTAGAGCTTGTATGACAGCTGGCTGATGATCTTTCCTTCTTGAAAGACTGAATAAATTTGTAGCCAAAGTTAGTGACCAGTACAGTCGCTATTTCCCAGCCCCCCCCCCCTCCCCCCTTAATGAGCTATGTTTCTTCCACTCTTCCACCCATATGTCCTCCCCTGGGAATTATCTCACACAGCAAACCTTCCACAACTTCAGGCTCTGCAGAACTTCCAACCCATGAGCAGTGTGGCCAAATCCTGTCAGCCATATATCCTGCCGCGGTACTTGGAATGGACAAGTATGAAATCCTGAAATGGAGGCTATTGGTTGGGATGTAGATTATCTCAAAATATGCAAATATTCTCTAAATAATTTGCATGCACTCTAGTGCTCGAAACTGTTTCAAAACCATGGCAGCAATGTGACATACAGAGAAAGAAGAGCACAATGCAATAACACGCCAAAGGGATCTCTTCCAATTCTAGTTTACTGTTCCTGCCCAAAAGGGAGATATAACTTGGATTCAGCAGCGCAAAGTTTAAGAAGGAAGAAGCACATCTAGAAAGGGAAAGTATTTTGGAGGGTGCTATAAGTATTTTCCTTTTTAAACATGAGAACCGTCATTCAGCCTTTAAGCTCTTTCCTGCTCTTGTCCACTGTAGATACTGTCTTTATTGCTGATCTAATTAATGTCTTCATTGTCTTTTTAAGTCATAAAAAAAAAAAAAAAAAAAGCTTTCTGCACCAAGTTTAACAGAACCTGCTGAGTTTTATTCAGTTTGGCTGATTACATAAATTGAATATGCTATGTTGCCTAAAACTAAAGAGAGTAATTTCTTTAAATTTTTCTTCCTGATTTTTGGATAGAGAATGGAATTTATGACTCTGCTGGGCAATGGACCCCTCAGTGGCAAAAACTCATTTCAGAAACAATGAATGTTGTCCTCGCACTGTCACTGTGGCCACATCAAACCATTGCTGTGGCTGCAAGCCAAGAGAAGAAAAAAGAATCCCTTTCATTATTGCTTTTCTTTGCAGTCACTGTAACTTGGCAAGGTTCTTTCAAATGTGATTTTGCAAATCTTAAATGCAACATATTATATTGTATTAACCTTGTATTTCATATCCCTTTGATATGATTCTTGAAGCCTATACAGATCTATCAGGTAGCTTTAAATTCATTCTACAAAGAAACCTTAAATGATACAGATTCTAGAAAGGTTTTTCCTTTACCTGGAAATTCAGTCTGCTGGCATATATCATTCGGAAGGAAAACGTTTCATTTGAGATCAGTGAATATTGTTTTAGGTTATTATTGTGGATTTTCTTTATTTTTAATTGTTGCATAACTCACACTTTTCTTTAGAGTTTCAAATTAATCATTCATTTTAGAATAAATTATGCACATATTTAGGAAGAGTGTAAACATTAATCATATGTATTCTTTCTATTTAGGCACCTTTGTTACTAAAGTAACAGCTACAGATGCAGATGATCCAGTTTATGGAAACAGCGCCAAGCTGGTTTATAGCATTCTGGAAGGACAGCCTTACTTTTCCATTGAACCACATACAGGTAGGCAACTGAATATGAATCCCTGGGTTATATTTACTCAAATGAGTGTGCTTCTTACATGTTACATATAATGCACATGATCAGCATTACTGAGTTACAACATGCCTCGCACTTATCCCATCAGAGTCTGATCATGTGAAAAGACAAAGAAAAATCTGTATTAATGATAACGCAAGTAATAGTAAAGATATTATTACAGAAGTTACTGAAGCAAAACTGAAGGTAGTGGAAGTGCTGTGTGTCTTATTACTGATTAGGTTCTGAAGACTTGGCCTGAGGAATTTAATGAACACGATGTGATTTTCAAAAAGAGACAGTCGTATTTCCAGCTAAAGAAAGTACTGTTTAGCATGGGTGAATATGTTGTGTATTCTTATTAAAAATATTTTCCTTTCTTGATTGGCTGGATCTGAAGAAAGAAAGAACGTGATACCGAGTATATGAAGTTTTATTAGCACGCATTTAGCATGCATGACTTTATTTCTCTGTGATTTTAAAGTCTTGAGTGTCTCATCTGAGAGAGGTGCTAATAAATCCATTCCCTCCCATTTGCTGTACGTATGTCACACTTAAAGAGAATGCACTTAGTTATATCTGAGAAGAGTTCTTTTAAAGCCATTTGATATTATTTGTTATATTCTTTCATCTGTTACTTGATGCTGCTTTTAATCACTCCGAGTAAAGCAGATGTGGTCTCCTATGGAGAAGAAAACTATAACTCACTTTGTAGCATACAAAAAAATCATCTGAATGTACGCAGCCATAAAGGAGTAAAGCAGAAGTCAACATTCATGTACTTGTGCAGATTAACAGGGTTATGAAATAAATACTAGGATAGATTATTAAAGGGTATTTTGATAGATCAAATGTGCACAGTTTTCTGAACAGGAGCACTCTTTAAAATTTGGAAGTCTTTAATACTTTTTATTGAGACTTTGTGGGAAAAAGTCTTTTTGCTGTCCCAGAAATGCCCTAGCTTGCAAGGACTTGAGGTTGGTAGTGTAGATCAATGAATGGGATTCATCCATTAAATTATTTTCTTCTGGCTGAAGGAAAACTGTCCTGAGTTTGCAAACAGTCTCGGGAACATAATTCATTATTTGGTTTTATGCTGAATGTAAAATAAGAGTTCTGCAAAAAATAACTCCAGCACGGTGCTATGAAGAAACATTAGCTTATTTCAAAAATCAATGTATCCAGAGGTTGTTACCAGTGAAGCCCCTTGGTTCATACTGACTGACTTGTCAAATGTCATGTGGAAATACCGCTATGCAAAGAACCCTAACATCAAATGTCAAAATACATGATTTTGTTTTCTTTTCTACTACAAATTAGTGTCTGCAGTAATGGCTTGTGTTAGCTGTATTAATTAGAGGAGAATTAACTGTAGGCTCTTTCACAGTTTCTACCATTGAAAGTTCATGAAATACTTACTGTTATTGCTTTACCCCTTCACACCAGCTGAAATGGCGTATATTCTCCAACTACTTAAAACATTTTCCAATCCTTTCACATGAAATAGCCTGAAAGAAAATTTCCCAGACATAAAAAAAAAAAAAAAAAAAAAAAAAGTTTAATTTGATTCTGGTTTATTATTTGCACTGCATTAAAAACTTATGCTTAATCTAACGAAACAACCATTCATTACACTGGGAAGTCATTTCCATTATCATGAAAGCCAGAGAAAACTCAAAGCTTTTTTGGTGAACCTGAAAATCATGATTTTTCTCCTGTTTCACTAGCATTAAATTCCTCCTCCTACCTTCATTTCCAGTTATAAATATTCCTTTCAGTAGCAGTTCAGTTACCATGAAAATAGCATGTTACTTTCCAAAGGGAATGTAATCATAAAGAATTGAACAGTGGCTTTGCCACAGTCTCTGGGTAAGTGGCTCCATATAATGGAGCTGCTTCGGAATGAATAAATGGTTCCTGATTCCCCATTTTTTTAGATTTTTGTTGAGCATTGTGTTCTTCTGTAAGTCATTACAACTGGATGAGCTTATGTACTGAGACCATCTTCTCTTTCTTTGCCATCTACATGTAGCAGTCTTCATCTATAATACAACTACAGTACTACTCTTACAGCTGCACACAGGATAGTTTGTTTAACTGAAGAGCATGCAGCTGTTTCTGTCATATTCAAAGGGTTTATTCATTGTTCGCAATGCTTAATGTTTAAAATTTTTAAAATATGTGATGTATCTTCATACACTTGGAGAATAGAAATCTGTTAGCCATATTAAATGCCAAAATAGGGATAGCCCTCCAGCATCAATTTGTTGTCTAGAATATATGAACAACAAACGTACATTAAAATCTAAGCAAACCAGATGCAGGTAGTCCTGTAGATACTGCAGCCATATACTGTGTATGATGAAAAAGATTGCTTTAAAAGGCAGCAGAAGATATTGCTTTCTTCTGAAGAGAAGTATTGATTTCAGAAGAATATAACTACACAGTTCATTTTCTTGGTAATGCATGAGTTTTAGAGCAAGGGTATAGTAATGTTTATTATATACCAGACAGAGTTATGCAGTCTCAAAATGCACATAGTATTATACTAAGATAGCTACAACTTTGCAGTATCTTGTGGCACCAAATGTTTCACCTTTCAGAGGTAGCGGTGCATAAAATACATGCACTTGTCTAGCAGCTATATAATTTGGATAGTATTGCTGTTACCGTGGACAGACAGGGTAGAAGGTGCATTTTAACAAAAATTAGATTTCTAAAAGAAACAGAAAGTACATGGGTATTCAGTTGTTTCCCCATATTTATCTAACGCTAGCGATGTGAACCACCATAACTAATATTTTTTTCTCCTAGTAAGTAGGCCAAAAAAGTGCATTATATTGCACGTTAGTTTGTAGTACTCAGGAACCCAGCTGAAGTTTCCATGTGGGAAGATGCTTAGACACTATGGTGAAAGACCAGAAAAGTTAGGTAGATTAGTTAGGTAGATTAATGAGATGCCTATGGTGTCCTTCATGCCTACAGTAGAAAGGGCTGCTACACCTGAGGATAAATCCAAGGAAGGAAGCAGATATTAAGGAACTCTTTTGCTTTCTTTCTTTTTTTTTTTTTTTTTTTTCTTCCTAACTTGACATTAATGAGGTTTAGTCCCTGTGTGAGTCAAGTCTTGGTTGAAATTCTAACAGTACTCTCAACCTCCTTATGGAAACAATTCTATAATACTGGGTGTGCAGAAAGAAGTACTGATAAGTGACCCATAAAACAATAATTTTCCATTACCTTAGATGAAAAATACATATACTGCTGCAGTTCTAGTTTGCAAATTCTTTGGTATGAGTTATAGGCACATGAAAGAAGGTAATTCAGAAGTTATTTTTCACTCAGTACTCTGAATATGGCTTAGGGTAAATGCTTTTTTAATGGCTTGTTCAGAATATTTTTACCCTTATCATAGGTGAATTATAATATGACCATTGGTTAGAGAGCAAACATAAATAATACATTACAAAGATTCAGATTTTCTGTGAAAGGCTATGCTTGCAATGTGGTGATATCATATGAATAACAGAACTCACAGTGAACTAAAATATAGTCATTATTGTTTCATCTGACTAACTGATGTCAGGTTTGCTGACTACTGTGTATTATTATACGAGTTGTGTGTATTCTCTTGTAATCAAAATACTGACAGTCAAAATGCTGAGAGAGGGGCTTCCTAGCAGTAGCTGAAGTATACTTCTCACTTCTAAGCTTTTTCAAACGTATTAAATCATGACTGTCAACTTTAAAATAAGATTACCATAATGGAACGTAATATGAAGTGACACTGTGTTCTACAATATAGGAATGGCAGAAAAAATATATTTTCAACCGTGTCTCGCTTATTTACATTTCACATGAACTTACTTAAATAATGTCACTCCTACACATACATGGAATATATGAACTATGCAAATTACACAAAATGCACTGGAAAATGAAATGTATAAAGGATAGATGTATAAAGGATAAAGCCTTACAACATATGAAAAAGAACAGATTTTAAATCATAGAATCATAGAATTACTCAGGTTGGAAAAGACCACTGAGATCACCTAGTCCAACCATCAACCCATCACCGCCATGCCAACTAAGCCATGTCCCTCCATGCCACATCTACGCTCTTCCTGAAAATCTTCAGGGACAGGGACAGTGACAGTCCCTGGGCCGCCTGTGCCAATATTTCAGCACCCTTCTGAGAAATGTTTTTTCTTAATATCCAACTTGCATCTCCCTTGGTGCAATTAAAGCCATTACCTCTTGTCCTATCACTAGTTACCTGGAGAAGAGATCAAATCCCGCTCCTCTACAACCTCCTTTCAGGTGGCTCAGGGGAGACCTCGTAACTCTCTACAACCTCCTGAAGGAGGTTCCCTCATCTGCTCATCATAAGACTTGTGGTCCAGACTGTTCACCAGCTTGTCTGTCCTTATTAGAAACACTCCAGAGACTCAGTGTCTTTTTTGTAGTGAGAGACCCAAAACTAAACACAGTACTTGAGGTGCCGCCTCACTACTGCCAAGTACAGAGGGACAGTCACCTTCTTAGTTTTGCTGACTACACTACAAGCCAGGATGCAGTTGGGCTTCTAGGCCACCTAGGCACACTGCTGCCTCGCGTTCAGCCAACTGTCAAGAGCTCTTGACTAATATCCCCAGATCCCCAGCTTTCCAGCCACTCCACCCCAAACCTGTAGTGTTGCATGGGATTGTTGTGACCAGTGTGCAGAGCCTGACAGTTATGTTGAACCTCATGCAATTGGCCTCAGCCCACTGATCCAGGCAGTCCAGATCCCTCCATAGGCCCTTCTTACCCTCAGGCAGATCAACACTTCCTCCAAAATTAGTGTCATCTGTAAACTTACTGAGTGTGCACTTGATCCCCTCATTCAGATCACCAACAAAGATATTCAACAGTATTTTTAATGATATAATGTATGGCCCTGTCTGGACCACAGTGCTTAATGTGAGACTCCTCGTGGTTCTGAAATTCAGAATATAAGAGAATAGGCCAAGGAGGACTGAAAATGGCATTCAGCTGAGTCAGGTCTGAATATTCTGTTTTTATTCTCAGTCTTTATTATCCTCCTGTATCAAGACCTTGAAATACAATTCAGCAGAATGAACATAAGTAAAGTAATGAGAGTAAATGTCCACAAAATTGGAGCTTCAGGTGTTTTTGTGATATTATACGCTCTCTTTTCTATCTAGTTCTTAATGTCCATTTTATTAATGCTAGTATCAATAGTAGTACAAGCTGCTCTCACAATACTGTGTGTAGTGCTGGTGAGGCACACCGTCATAATAAAGAGTACTGAGATACCGAAGAAAGTTCAAAGCAGTATACCTAAGGTGAGAGGGACGAAATAACATGACTTAGAATACAAGATAGATAGATTGTATTTAATTTGTATAAACGGGGTAAAAGATGATTAAAGGAGGATATGAAATCACTCTACAAATATTTGAGAGGTGTTAGGAAAAGAGAGGCATGAGGACTGTTTCTGTAGTAATTCATCATAAAATGACAAGGTAGCACTTTCCGATTACAGAGAGATGGGAAAATAGTTTTGATACAGGAAGTAACATTCAGCTGGAAGGTGAAGTAATGATTATTTTAGGAACAGAGCTAATTCATGTTCAACAGACTTCTAAATAGTTTGGTTTCCAAATAGGTTAGATTTAAACTCACAGCCTGGATTGAACTACTGCTTTCTACATTAACCGGAGCAGCTGTGATATCCCTGCCAATTACTAATCTTTTAACTGATACAGTTGTGGAAGTACAGGCTGGGATGAGTAGATGTTGTTCTGTTTTAGCCAGTAAGATGTATGAGCTAGTTTCCTGAGCAAGGAGGCAGATGTGTGTATTAGCATATGGAAAATAGGTTCATGCAGCTCTGATAGCAGTGTTGTTCCCAGTGTAGCAACACTGGGAACAGATTACCTCCAACACTAGCACCCTTAGCTCTGTTTGTATAGCACTTAATTCATTTATGTGCAATACTGCAAAAAAAGTATATTCAGAGTATATTTTCAAACCAGTAGGAGCCTTTTCTTATCATTACGTGCTGAATATGCTGTGCAACATTTGGAGTTGTGGCAGGGTGTTTGCACAGAGAACTGTTGATGACTCTGAGAGTTGTCTTGGTGACAGCCCATTAGAGAGGGAATTGTAGGGACAAAGTGCTGGTGCAGCAGACCCAAGGGTCAGCCCTACAGTTCTTGCTTTTTACTTGTAAAGCTCAACCATTATGGGTAAGGTATGTAGGATTGGGTCCTTCAGCAGTGGGAAAAGCTGTCTTTTCTGATTAATAAAGAAAATATAACATCATTCTGGAGTGATCTGAAAACAGTTTTGACAGGCTGTGGTTGGCAAAGATGAGTGACTTAAGATCAAGACAGACTGACATTTGAAAAAAGTGATTTCTGCTCCTGGAGTATATCTAATAATAGTAGTAGCAAAAAAAAAAAAAAAAAGCTGCTTTCTGTCTAGGAGAGTTATTAGAAAATCATGAAAAATGAAATCCTAAAAAAGCAAGTTTGTAAGCGCCGTGCTATATGGTTATTTACTGCGTTCATTCCCAGTTGGTGAGAGAGTGACCCTTTTACTATGCCGATGAAAACTTGTTCCGAGGGAAAAAGAAATGGTAAGTCTCTAGTAAGAGATGAAAGCATTTTTTCCTTACTGAAAAGCTCAGATCCAAGTTCATCTGAAATGGAAATGGCAGTACTATAGTAGGTTCTATCTGATTATGATATTCTTGAACAATAATGTATCTAGTGAAAGAAAGGTAGCGTTCATTTATTCACGATGGCAAGCTTGCAAGGTCTACTTCAAAAAGAAAGTAAAAATAGAAAAAATGCAAAAATGGAGTTAATGTGAACTGAAAAAGAAGATAAAATAGTTTGTAGGTTACATAAGAAGCTGCAGACTTAATAGAACAATATTCGACCTTCATCTTTTTGTTTAGCAGAGAGACAGATGGTGCCACCTTCCGCATACAATTTTAAAAAGTAAACATTTTAATAAATTATGCACACTGTTAGCTTCTCAAAATAATTTTTAAAATGTCACAGAGTCACTCCACATGGAATTGTGTAACACAGCATTCAATTCCTCACCTAGTCACTATTTTTACTGTGGGTAATGTCTTTGATTTTAAATACATCTCCATCTGAAGGTAGTTCAGATACCCTGTAATTGATAATTTTTTTATGAAGTTAACCAACTTATGTAGTGAATACAGGTATTTTTCTTGTCTTCCTAGAATAAAAGTCCTGGAGGCATTAAAACTTAGTAAGAAATGTGAATATTTAATGATAATTTTTATTTAAAAGATTGTGATTTATTTGAAGGGTAAATTGAATTTTAAAATAGTAGAAGTATGCCTGTATGACATCCTCAAAGGACTTGAATTCCTTCAAATTTCAAGAAACTTAGTACTTATCTATTAATTTCTTAGGAATTATAGTACGGGTTTTCCAGAGGTCTCAAAGTGAATTTTTTTTTATGGGCTGCTAAAATATCTGAAGTCAGTGTGTTTCAGGGGAGAACAAAGAATACATCTTATCGCTCTCCAAAGAAATCGCAAGATTGATTTTGCAGAAGTTCTGGTCCTAAATGGCTGTTGTATTTAATAAGAAACACCATGAAGTTTTTAGCATGGAAGAAAGATCAAACCAATTACTTAGCTCTTCCAAAATGAAGAAGGGAAAGTTCCAAAGCATGCTAGTTGAAATAGCAGGAGGTCTTCATCAAAACACGTGAGACAAATGAGATTCTTAAGAGCACCTTTCAGGGTCAGATTCCAATTTTGCATAGTGCTTGCTTGGATTTATTCCATGTTCTCAATTATTATTATGTGTACTTTTTTAGTGTTATTATGAAGAGATTCTTTAAAAAAAAAAAAAAAAAAAAAAAAGAGGAAATTGAAAAGTGGAAAACAAATCCCTTTTCCTGTTGTTCTTCTTGCTTCTCTTCCTCTTCGTCAGCCATAGCCTTTGTAATATTCCTTCCTTTCCCCTGATCTTTTTCAGTATGAGACGGTGTATATTCTTCCAAATAGTTTCTTGAAAGTAGTCCACAGGGGAGCATTTTAACTGATTCAAGTTGTGAGGCAGATTGTGTGAATTGCTCAGTGTGTATTTAGGATCACTGTAAAAGTAAATCCCATCCTGCAGCTGTTTTATTTGCTATTGAGCAGTGTGACACCAATAGCTGTTTAGGAAAAGCAAGTCAGCAAAAAAAAGAAAAAAGAACTTCTAATATTGAGGATATTCTCATTATTTGAAGAAATAGCTTGGAATCATAGAATGGCTTAAGTTGGAGGGGGCCATAATCTAGTTAGATCCCCCCTGCCAAGGGCAGAGTTGCTGACCACCAGATCAGGCTGCCAAGGTCCCCATCCAACCTGGCCTTAAATGCCTCCAGAGATGGGGCATCCACAACCTCTCTGGGCAGCCTGTTCCAGCTCCTCATCACCCCCTGGGTAAAAAATTCTTCCTAACATCTAACCTAAATCTTCCCTTCTTTAGTTGAAAGCCATTCCCCCCTGTCCTTTCACAATCAGACTGTGTAAAGAGTTTGTCCTCCTTCTTGTAAAGCTCCCTCCGAATACTGGAAGGCCACAGTGAGGTCTCCCTCGAGCCTTCTCTTCTCCAAGCTAAATAAGCCTAACTACCTCAACCTATCTTCATAGGAGATGTGCTCTAGCCCTTTGATCATCTCTGTGGCTCTCCTCTGGACCCCATTGAACAGCTCCATGTTTTTCCTGTACTGGAAGCCCCTGGCTTGGATGTGGTACTCCAGATGGGGCCTCACAAGGGCATAGTAGAGGGTGACAATCACCTCCCCCTCCATGCTAGTCACCCCTCTATTGATGCTACCCAGGATATTGCTGGCCTTGTGGGCTGTAAGAGCACACTGCTGGCTCATGTCCAGCTTTTCATCCATCAGGACCCTCAAGCCCTTCTCTGCAAGGCTCCTCTCAAGGAGTTCTTTTCCCAGTCTTTATTTATATCTGGGATTGCCTTGACCCAAGAGCAATGCCTTGCACTTGGCCTTGTTACATCTCATTGTATTCTTGTGTGCCCGGTTTTGGAGTGTGTCCAGGTCAAATATATTACTTCCTGATTTATTTCCCAGCCCATTCCCACATGTTTCCAGCTTTAGTTAGAGGATTTGTAGCCAAATTGCGATTCGTTGGACTACATGTCCACTGAGTTTTTTTGGAGGCCTAAGGTTTGTAAAATATTTTAGAGCACACAGAGACAAAGCCGTATCTTAAGCAAAATGAATAGTGACCTCAGGCAGTTTTCAGTGAACACCCTTACCCCCAGGTGATCAGATCTGCCCCTTCTCATTCTCCACATACACCTGTCTGACAAGTTCTTAAAAGACCTTCAGTGATGGAAATACTATAAATTCGACAAGCAGCCTTTTCTATCTATCTGTACTTACATGGCCTTCTCTGGTAGAAAGTGTTCTCCTAATGTTTTAGTAAAATCTCATGTGCTTCAGTTTAAACCCGTTTTTTCATTTACTTTTTAGGTCCATCGTTTTCCCTCTTATCCTCAGTGGGATAGGAGAGTAGCTTTCAGTAATTTTTACAGATTTGGCTGCAGAGTCTGTGTTCATCGTTCCCCCAAATGACACAGACAAGATTTTTTTCTCATAGACTTGGACACTCCTTATCAGTTGCAATACAGAAGAGGAACAACCAAAACTGGACGTGCTGTTCCAGCCGTAGGCTTACCAATATAAGTGGACTGAAAGGATTGTTCCACGGTTCTTGCATATTACATACTAGATAATACACCATCAGAAAAGGTTTGAACCTTTTTTACAACAAAATGCAGTTGACTCATATTCAGCTCCTTTTGACACCACATTCTTTTCTTTCTCGTGAGTCATCTGCTCTATTGTAATTGTGAAGTTAATTGTTTCACCCACACAAAATACTTTTTACTTGCCAAACTGAGTTGCACCCTACTTTTTTAGACTAGCCAATCTGTCAGAATTATTTTGAACTCTAATCCTGTTCTTCCAGTGATGGCAACTACTCCCAACTTTGTGTCATCTGAAAGGCTTGCTATGTTTTTCCTGTCTTCCATCATTCAAAAAATATTGAATGATGCTAGAAGCAGAATAAACCCTATGAACCACTATATCCATCTATCCATTTTGACAGTAAGCCACTAATAACTTTTCTAAATACAATTTTCCATCATCGTCTACATGCCTTACTTTTTTTTTTTGTATTATTAATTCTCTTATCTCACTTTTAAACTGCACTCCTGTTTGACGCATATCATTGTTATCCATCGTTGCATGCTGAAAGTGATTGTGTTTTTGTTCTCAATATATTTCTGGGTTGAATTGAAGTAGAACAGGTTGAATGTTCATTGAGTGTGTCGACCATGACAGAGTTAATGCTCTGCGTGCTGTATGCCTATTAGTTCTTAGTGAGTGGAATTGTTTTATAAAAACAGACTGAAAGTTTCAGTATTTCTTTTGTGCCCAGCCTGAAAACAGGTGAATAAATAAATAAATAAATAAAAACTCAATTGTTATCACTGATATCTTCTGTGCATAACTGTCTTAATCTGTCTTTGTCTTGACCGTGTTTCTAATTCAGGTGAGAATTGAGCCTTTTTGTGTTTGTTGTGTTACTGCTGCACCTTTTCTTTTGCTGACATCAATTCTGTAGATACTGAACACAGAAAGTTCAGCAGTAATAATCAACCTGTGTAATTTGGATATATTCGATGTTTAAAAACATTCATCTCCAGTTGTGGTAATTAAAAGAATTCATTTATCTTTTTATCATGTCTGAAACTGAAACTTCACTTTATCTTTGATTCAGCCTCTTGTGAATAACTTACGGCTGAGACAGTAGATAGGAATATTGAAATTACAGATTGTGTTAGTATCTTCATTGAGAAAAAATCCCAAGGTTTATTCTTTAAAAGTTACACGCTGGAATTCTGATGTAGATACTTTGTAAGGTATTTTAATCTTTCTGTTATCTTTCATACCATAGGCAAGGGGTATAGTGTTTTACACATGAAATGACAAATTAAAACACACGCCTAGGAAAAAAATGATCACTTCATTGAAATAGTTAGCTTGAGTCTTAGAGTAGAATGAAGAACAGTAAATGTGGCATCTTTTTTATAAGTCCTTTGTAGGCCTGGCTTTACTATATAAATTACGGGGTTGTTTTTTTAAAACATAAAATAAAAACAGGAGAACTGTCTGCCTAAAAATAATAAAGGAAAAAACGTCTAATAGGCTTAGTGCAAAATTAATTGAAGTAATGTTTCAGGTCTACTAAGGAAAAAATTTAATGTAGACCAAACTCTGATAGCCTGTGATAACACACTCATCTTATTTGAAACAGTGAAGTTATTTGCAGGGTACATCATTATTATTCCTAATTTTTTAATTCTATGGGAAAATGATTGATTTCTGTGGGGGATAGGAAAGGAACCAAAGGGTTTATCAAGAAAAAAGAAGTATCACAAGTATGAATAATTCTCAGTTATGACTGCAATTTCCTTGCCTTTTAATGAAATCAAAATAAACAAGCACTAAAATACTGTCTTTAAAAACCTGAATTTCTTCTTTGTCCTTGGAACTAAAAGACATCACCTTAAGTGTTTTTACACCAAAATTTACCTTTATGCATAAAATTACCTGCAAAACTGAATTTGGATCTGTAGCTGACGGCCTTCTTCCCCTGTCCTCATTCTAGCTATAATTAAAACAGCTCTTCCCAACATGGACAGAGAAGCCAAAGAAGAATACTTTGTGGTTATCCAAGCAAAGGACATGGGAGGACATATGGGTGGACTTTCTGGAACTACAACAGTAACGATTACACTCACTGATGTTAATGACAATCCTCCTAAGTTTGCGCAGAGTAAGTACCATTACATATATATATACATTCTCTTTTATAAGAATGTTGTATAGCATTTTATGTAATTGTTTTTAATCTAGATTTTTTAATCATCATATTGTCTGGGTTTGTAATGTGATTTGAAAATATGTAGTTGGTACCAGAGAAAGATTGATTGTCCTTTAGCTGATTAATAGCTTTAGGAAGGAGGGGATTATGCCCATTACAGTGTAGACAGTCCTCTGTCTTCCTTGTTATCTCTCATATATACATACAAAAGGGCTTGGGTGTTGCTTTTTTTTATCTTTTTTTTTTTTTTTTTTTTAGTGGTGTTTTTTCCTTTCAGTGCAGTTTTAGTTGCTTTTGTAAGTGCTTCCACCTCATGCAGACAAAGGGCACTACGAGTAAAAGACATATGTAACTGATAAAAAGAAAGAAAGATTTGACTAATTAGGTAACAGTGAAGAAAACAAAATAAGTCCGAGTCTAGATAATTGTTGATCTCTAATTCAAAATCCATATTTACTACTGTGGTTCCAATAGATATCTTGCTGGGCTAGGTTAAAATGATTTGGCATCCTGCTGAGATTCTCTACAAGCTCTGTAGTCTATTTCAAAGATGAAGACAAAAAGAAAAAAGGAAAGAGCATAAAGACCGGATCGATTTTGTTTGGAACAGGTACAATCTAATACACTATCAGAAACTTACCTTGTGATCCAGTTTGTTCTTAAAAAACTTGTGTAATATTAAGAGTCTGTATTGGGTTAGGAGAGTGTTCATGTCTCGACTTTGTATGATTTTTACTTTTCTAGAGGCATAATTTTCTTACAAGGTACTTATGCACCATATGTAAAATTATTTCTTTTCCATAAATACATCAATTAAAGTCCGCTTTCATGGTGTTCTGAAGACATGAAGACAGAAAGGAGCTTGTCTCATTACTCAGCATGCGATAAAAATGACCATAAAAAAGCATGTAAAAATATATACGGAGAAGGATTATAAAATAAATAAGCAAAGGTAAAAGCTATTTGGGAAAAAAAAAAAAAAAAAAAAAGGTTAACTCATTGAAGTGTTTTTTAACAGATAACAACTCGGTGCACAGCAAATGGTTTTCTCATTATAAAAGATGAATGCATGTATATTTTTATTCTGAGAATGCACGACTTGCACTTGTGGAGTAGTGTTTTTCAACACATGATGACAGGTCTCCTAATAACATACACATCTATAGATGAGATTCCTGGTTGAACCATATCACCAGAAAGCAGAGGGACACTTCTTTTGCACCTGCGATGTACAGTAACTCTAACTGTGACTATGGATATACTTCTGCCAACTTGCCTGGCTTTTGTATTTGTATCAGCATCTTCTGTGTCAAAAAGCCTTTGGCAGCCGGTTTGAAAAAAGCTGATCAGAAAGTCAGCAACAGAAGTGATGCTAATTGGTACATTTGCTGAAGGGCTCAACAGGAAGCACAGGATTGAATGCATATGGAGATGAAGCTGTATTTTCCCTGTGCAGTTTACTCATATCTGTTCTCCTGTAGTTTGGATACAGAGGAAATGTTGGCTGGGTAGGATGAGGAAAGCTGCATCACAAATCCCTGAAATATGTTTTCTGCGTGGAAAATGTAGATTAGTTTTCCTTCAACAAAGAGTGAATTGCTGTCTTCGAAGCAGTTATAGCAAGTGGGTTGCAGCACAGAATTCAAACTGGCATCTCAGAATAACAGCTTTGTTATAACTGATGATTGTACAACTTCATTAGAAAAAAAACTTGTGTGTACTATAGCTTTATAATATGTATATCATGCATTTAATGGGAGCATGCTCTAGTAAATATTATAACTAGATCCTGTTAAAAATTCTGCCTTTTAAAACTGAGTATTCCAAGCATGCTGCCAAATGTTACAGATTAGTCATGACTCTAACCTTACGGAAGAGCTGATCAAGTCTGTAACGTTTTTCACTCTGTTAAAGCACAGTTCGCGTTTGCCTGGAAAGGAAAATAAGAAAGGATCAAACTTACAATAGAGTCTAACCAGAATGAAATAGAAATTCATAAGATGTAATACATGCTGCTTTCGCAATAAATTGTAATGAACTCTGAAAGCAGTGTGTTTTATGGGCTTATTGTTTCCAGGCAGGACAGAAATGTATATTTATAGTTAGATTTTGAAGAGTGTTAGCCTCCTGGGTTTTAGAAATGAAAAAGATGAACTTTCACTACTTCTATGATCTCTCTAAAATCACTTTAGAGGCATTTTAAAAGTCGTTGAAGTTTTTAACCTGGCAGTTTACCGTAGATTATGCTGAGAAGAACTGTGCACTGCTGCGCAAATCAAAGCTTTTCAGAGATGCATAATGTGTATTTTTTGGTCAGCTCTGAACTATGATATCTTGACAGGACATTTCGTAATACTTGAGAGCAATTTATGTAAAAAAGTCACCTGCATCATAATAATAACATTTTTACAGTACTTTGTAAGCTATATTAATAAATCTGAGAAAAAGTATATCAACCAAAAATGCAGCCACCTGTCTGGAGAGTTAAGCCATAAATCATGGGCAGCAGTATAAATTACAATACGTAATTTTGTCTATGAAGGTGCTTTCTGTACTAGGGCTGCTTTGCCAGCTTACTGTTGGTGAGCCATTGTGAAAGTTTGGAGCAATTTTGATGGTCTCCAAATTATCTCCAGTAACTTAGCCTAGAAACTGAAATGAAATCACCTTAGAAAAGGCTATACATAAAGCTCGTGTATTGATTTGCTCATTCCTTATGGTTTCTTTCCTACTTTCTACTGGTGCTGCGGTAATCAGCCCACAAGTAGTTTCATCAAAAGCACTGGAAAAATTTTGGTTCTAGAAAACTTACAGTTGCACCTTACAGGATTTCATAGAACTTCTGAGAGAAAAAAAAAAAAAACAAGTCCAGCTTCACAGTGCATTGACATTGTTCTGAACAGTCTTACCTCCTAAACTTCAGTCCTTTTTTGACTAATTTAGGTACCAAGTATCGCTGCGGTTGGTTGTATTGTATATTAACCATCACATCAATGAGAGTAAATTACCAACAGTTTTTTAAAAAAGGCATTCTGTAAAACTTTGTTAATGTAAAACATGCATGTGTCTCCTGTTTTCGAGTATTAAGGCCTGAGAGGTGTAGTAGTATTTAGATATTTCTTTTAGTAAATAGCATACCTAAAATATTAGAATTTTGAAATACATTTTTTGAAACATTTTAAGTCAGATGGGTTAAAGAGTGTGGTACAAAGAAATAAAATTGCTGAGGATTTAAATCTATCGGGTTTTCGTCAAAATCTGCAAATAACAAATGCAGTAATGAACAGAATGAGAAGTTACTGTTTATTTTACAGTGTGAAGTTGGTGGCTTTCCTTGAACGTCTGTTGAGTGGTTTTTACTACAGAGGTGAGGTAGAAAGTGACTGAAGCCAAAACCAGATCAAAGTAAAAGTTAAGGGCAAAAAGATTAATAAAGATCAGAAATCGTAAATGGCATCTTTACAGTACTGCTGTGTAAAAGCCAAAGTTTTTTATTTGAGCTCCATCAAAAACATAGAGGCGAGTCTGTAAATACAAAGGTAAGTTCAGCAGTACCTGCAGTAGATGACATATGACATATTTGTGGTGCTGAAATTAGCTGAATATTTATGTTCAGCAACAGCGAGCATCCGTGCAAGCAGGAGGCGGAATGCAGCTATAATGAAAAGAACATTCATGTGCAGTAAACTGAATATTCCTATGAAAGAAGCACGTTTTGCTGCTTTCAGTAAATAACTCCTGTAAATATGATTTGTATCATTTGCACATCTCAGGAGTTTGCATTGGGGAAGTATAAACAAATGAAGAGCACACAAGAGATACTGGAATCAGATGTAATGTTTAGTCTTTTCCTCTTATTTTTCAGGTCTGTATCACTTCTCAGTAATGGAAGATGTTGCTCTTGGTGAACCCATAGGAAGGGTGAAAGCAAATGACCTGGATATTGGAGAAAATGCTAAATCATCGTATGATATTATTGAAGGAGATGGAATGGATATGTTTGAAATCACTACAGATGTGCAAACTCAGGATGGCATCATCAGAGTGAGAAAGGTAAACTGTATCGCTAAGACTGTGAACATGCTGGATTTCCAAGGGTCCTTTTGTATGAATGAGATGTCAAACCACACTGATAAAAGTATGGCTGTATAAGCAATGTCCATCGGAACTGCCATTTAGGTGGCAGCTGGGAAGATTTCCATGGCAGCATTTTCTGTTCTGGGCATGACTTAATCTGCTTTGGGCTTCCTGAGTCCAGCCACTGCTGTATGTGCTCTAATGAGACAGTTTTTCTTCGTTGGTTCTGAAGGGGAAGAGTAGATCAGAATTTGCTTTGTTGGTGATGTAAATTTTCATAAAATCTTAGATGAGTACTCGTCAGATGCTTCTCTCACTCATTTCACTCGCTGTATTGCTGGCCAAATACTGCTTAGAGAAAAAAAAAAAAAAAAAAAGTATCATACCTTATTATTTAAATTGCCTGATGTGTAATAGGCTCAGTCTTCCAACTTCTATCTTGTTGAACTCTATTTGCTCAAGGAATAGTGAACCTTATCAAGTTTAAAATGAGAACTGCCAAATTTGGGCCCAAGGAAGAAATCTCTGTTTTTTCTTTTCTATGCTTTACACGGTCTTGATGTACTTGAGATGTGGTATTTATGTGTACAGAACCAAAGGAGCATCCAATTGTATGCATAAGTATTGTGGGATACAGAAAACCTAGAACACAATGTGGCTAGTAAAGTCAATGATACAGTAATTGTAGGATTGATTTTTATTATTTTCTGGTGAAGGACAGGAGAGCAGATACTAATGCTGTGTTCTAAGGAAGGATTTGAGTGTAACTCGTAATGCTGGTATGGACAGTTTTAAATAAGGAGCATAAAGCACTGTAAATGATTCCTTGTTTTAAATAAATAAAAACAAGTGAAAAAGAAAACTTGACATTCCAATGAAAAAAAGAAGAATCCAATGAGTACTGCTAATGAATATTCACGTTTTATCTGTGATTAAAGAGGTCAGACAGAATAGCTGTCAGAAGTTTATGTTTTCTGTTTCTCAGTGAGGAGGTTAGCACCCTAGAAGAATAATAAAATGGTGTATATTTATCTAAATTTAGATCTGTTTTCCTAAAGAGTAAATCATGGTATACATCCCTGATCTTCCTTATTGTGATTTATCGTATTTTGTGGCCTCCTTTGTAATCTGAGGCAATTAGCCTTTTGCCCCAGTTCCCTTGACTTTACTTCATACTAAGTCTCTCAGATAATGTTGTTTCATATATTCATTTTGACAGCAATTATCATTTTGGTTCTACTGCAGTAGGCGATGTATGTAGGGTACTGTTCACCAATAGAATTTCTCCAGCACACATTTGTGGGTTTTAGACAATTCAGAGTAAATTTTCAATCTGATAGCCTGACTAAGAATGGCTACATGCATTGAGGTGCTGTCGTTTCTATAAAGCATGTCAAATGCAATAAAAGAAATGATACAGGAGCTATGATTGGCAAATTGCGAATATGCTGATTTATAAATCACAATTCATAAGTAAGTACTAACGCTTGCTAATTTAATACCTGCTGAAGAAGCATGGTTTTCTCATGTTTACTAGAGTTTGTGAGAAAGAGCAAATCCCATTAGACCTCGATTCATACCTGAGAAAAAAATCAACAAAATTCAAAAGTACACATATTTAATGCTTTGACGGAAAGAGATTTGCTATTCCTATTTGTGTTCTTGCTGATATTTGCATTGCAGATTCAGAGTTTCTATGTCTTTTTTTCTTTCTATCCCTGGGACATTGTAATGCAAATCTTAATATCTTTCCAGTGCTTGGCAATTTGCATCTTTGAAACTTGAATCATTGTGAGACACAGGAGAATTATATAGTGAATATACTGGTGTGCTTCAAGATACAAACTTGAATCTCCTATAATGAAAACTTCTATAATTCAGAACCGTTGCAGATTTGGGTTTTATTTGGTATCTCGTTTCTTTAAATCCACTGTGTTTTTATCTTCTGTGTTTTAATATGTAGTTGTAAAATAGTAAAAACAGTGGTGACATGGCAGGTATATTGGTAGAACAAAGTAATCAGTTTTGTGTTTCTCCCTTTGAAAAAAAAGTGTGAGATACAGAAATAGGAATTGCTACAGTTGGAAGAAATTCCTGAGAGACGTCTGCCTCATTTGCCCCTATAAACAGAAACGCAGACTTATCTGAAGTGCAATAATACTGAAGTACATTCTTATATGATTCGCTCTAAGTTTTTCCAGCTAATGCCTCTCATGTCCAACAAATAACTGCTAGATATTTGCATTTCTCGCGTAGTTCTGGAAATAATTAAATATTTATTCCTCATGGACGTAATATCTTCTATACAGTGTTTTCTTATCTCCAACTAACAAAGCGCTGATTAAATGCATGATTGTTATGCAGGTCACATCATCACCAACAGATTTGCTCTATTTATCTGGTATGTAATTGTAGTGGTATCATTCATGAAAGAGAGTATTGTGGTAAGTTTATTGTGAAAAGCAAGAAAACAGAGTCTTGTTTCCTTCAAGGCTGGTTAATAAACATATATCAATATATGCCAAGAAAATTCGCAGGTTGAATTTCTGGGAGTGGGAAGTGCTTGCGTACAAACTCACTGAATGTGCTTAAATGCACATAACTTTCATCCATCAGCATTATATTAATTTGCTCTTTCTCTGTGGCCATTAGTAAAAGGCATTTATCTTTGTCATTCTTAACAGCCTCTGGACTTTGAGACCAAAAAATCCTATACTCTGAAGGTAGAAGCAGCCAACATTCATATTGATCCTCGCTTCATCAGTGGAGGACCTTTCAAGGATACAGCAACAGTAAAAATTGTAGTAGAGGATGCTGATGAGCCACCAGTCTTTTCATCACCTACATACCTACTGGAAGTGCATGAAAATGCTGCTATTAACTCTGTGATTGGCCAGGTGACAGCCCATGACCCTGATGTGTCTTCCAGTCCTATAAGGTAGTGCTGCTCTAAAGTTCTCATAGAAAAAACTGCTGGCAGAATACTAAGTATATTTTTCTATACACTGTATGTATGATGCTGTTCTCCCTCTGTTTTCATTCTATAAAATGCCTGTATAGGATTTCATCGCCTCATGAAGTTAGACTTATCAGTTTGTATCATTTTCAAAATCACTAAAATACTCCTTTCTACACAAATAATCTTATCAAACAGTAGGAATGCAATGAAATTAAGAAATAAGGGGTAAGAGGTCTGATAGGTCGGACTTTCAGTGTATTCATTTTAAATAATCTGCTAGTTTCTACACTAACAATACCGAGTTTTTCCACGCAGCTGTAAGACTGCAAAACCATATTCAGTATTCATTCGACTAAACTCTTCCCTGGTTTTCTTAGAGGAAATCGGAAATGATGATGCCCATATGACTTTTACATCTTCATTTTGTATTATTTCCCTTTTTGATCTAACTTGAACAAAATCTATTATTCCAGTTTCATCAGACCAGTGTCTTCTGTCTCATTTCCATGATAACATATTTTGCCCTCCCATTTTGTTAAACGGTGATGTGACTGTGACCAAACCATATTTTATTTCCTATGCATAATACTGCTAAAAGCATTACAAAAACAAACACCAATGCATCATGTTTATAGTAAAAGTAGATTTGGAGGAAAAAAAATGTGTACAAATGTGGTTAATAATTGCTTAGTAGTCTTATTCCAGCATATGCATTTCAGAAGCATGTGTTGTTGTGTGCTCCAAGCTCACCTCTTACCACATATAGACTACCTGCATCTCTCTTGGGAAAGGGACACAGTGAATTCAGCTGAGCTACTTGTAGAGCTTTGCTGTGGTTTAGTAAGGGTGGTAAATTCCGGCTTATTGTGTAATAAGGCTTGAAAGATTATCATCTATTAGCATACAGATCTATTGATTCCAGTAGTATTTATTTCATGTTTCTGTTGTTATTTTATAACCATGGTCTTTTTATCTGCAGTAAATTATCTTGGATAAAGCTTGATCCAAGTGCATAGCAAGAAGCATGAGTAATAATCGTTCCTCCTATACTGTCTCTGCCCTCCTATAAATCACTGCCTTTCAGTGTCTTTCTCTGTGGAGAGATAAGCGTCGCAGTGGCAGGTTTTCCCCATTCATATTGGAAGAGATTTCATCTTTGGCAGTAGTGGATCATTTTCTTAATTCACAGCAGTTCTTAAAAACCTGGATTCGATATTTTCTGCCTCCCTAACGGTGCAGGCATTTATCTGTCACTAAGTAGCATGTCCTGTCTGCCTGTCGTTAACTAACTGTGGTGATTAAACACTGATAAGGTAGCAGTCTTCTGATTTGAATCTCAGTAGGTGCAGCAAAAATAGTTTCTGCTCTTATTTACAGTCGTGCAAATAAAGAATAGACCCAACTAAGTCATAACAGCAGTATTAATAATGCAGAAGGACTAAGAATCACTTATGTTCTTCTTAACAGTCTTCTGTTAAACCACTTTGGAGTTGTTCCTATAATTGCCATACCAGATCCATAAACTAACTAAAACTTCTCAATAACTTGTGCTGGTTTTATGGCAATTTGAAAGCAGATATTATTTCCCAGGATATTCTCTCATTTTTAGAGAAATGTACGTTTTATGTTTAGCTTATGGATCTGACAGTACACTTCCATTAAAAAGAGTTATGATACAATTAGCATGGAAAGGAAACTGCAAATGTATTATTAGTTTTTCCATGTTTATGACTTGGCAGATTTTACTTTATTTTATTTCATTTTATTTTGTACCAAATATTTATCAAATTGAAATCAGGAGGGGGTTTTACCTCTTCGTGGTCTTGTAAACCTGAGCAACTGATGTTACAAAAGTTTCTTTTTGAGTGCAGTTTTTGCATTGTGAATAAATACTGTTGGGATGAGATGAAGTGCAATATAACAAACTCACAGATGTTCTGCTCACACTTCTGTAACTTCAGAAAATGTACTGCAGGAAGGCTGTGAATGGAAGTTTAAAAAGGCATTGATTCTTGGATAAAAAATATGCCTTATCCCAATGGAATTTACGTCAAGCCCAGGTCAACTAAATCGCATATAAGAATTTCATGTTTTTTTCATTTATGGAATGAAAGAATTTCATAAAAGTTTGGTACCAGGGCTGTGATAGTCATTTCTGCAGCCTTACATAAACTGCAAGAACTAAAAGATTAGGTTTAAGTAATGACAGCTTAAAAATAATTATCTGAATTGCTGTCTTTGTCTAATTTTCTTGAATGAAATTTTAGACCTGTAAGTTTAAACATATAATTCTGTAAGATATTTTGTACTAACTTTACTAGTATCACAGTTTTCACTTGTAATACTTAAATAGGAACTAAGGAGACATTAAAGTAAGGTTAAGATACGTCTTCAAGTAAGATTGCCTAAGGTTAGGCACCTGCAGTTTATTCCTCCACAGAAGTGACCTCATTTTCAGAACTGCTGAGAGTAGCACAGTTTGTATTAAACTGTTGAGTACTGAATATGTGAAGTTCACTAGAAAATCAGTTTACTTGAATGCCCAAATATGTGTGTGCCTAGCTTTAGGCACATACACTTCAAATTAGACTTCGTATTTTTTACTTTTTTGTGAAACACCTCATTTTTATGAGTAAAATTTGTTCTTCCAAGAGCTTAAAAACAGAAAACTTCAGTGTGTGGCAAATCGCACTTCCTAGTTAATTGGGGGTTTCATTCATAAGTCCTATCACACCTTACCAGTGTGGTTATGCTAGCCTTGCTGATAAGCACAACCTTTAAACATTTGCACTATAACTTTGAACTAATTTTTGAAAGTGAGTTGTGTTTAACCAAGTGCACTGCACAGACATCTAAATGTAACATTATTCGGCTCTGTTTCGGCTGCATAATTGACTTAGAAATTTACATTTGCAAACTCTGACTACCTGTCAGATGAAACTTGTTTTCTTAAAAATCAGTGGTGCCAATCTATAAAACAATCACTCCTTCAGCATTGGAAGTGTTCTACAGATAAGCAGTCATTTACTGACTGACTTCTACCCATGGAGCCACTTGATTTGTAACCAAATAATTGGTATGGTGAATAGTTCACACATCATTAATCTGAAATTTATTATTAAAATAATATTATTCATCCTTTTTAAAAATAATTGTGAAGTCCACCATTTTTGTGTGCTTAATGCATTACACATGAAATTATCAGCAGTTACTGTGAAATGCCATAGAAACTGTCTAATAAATGTGATGGATTATGTAATTCACTCTTGATCAGCACTGTTTTTCAAAGATGTTACCTCTTGAACCTGAGGGCATTTTATGACCTTCATACTGGTTCCATACAGCTAATCACTCCTTGGGCAATAATTAATAATTTTTTTTAGACTGAGTTTGTCATATTGTCTTATAAATTATTATTCTCTTGAACTTCTCAATCCATTTGGCTATAAAACTGCAGATCTCAGGGGGCTCCATAAAATGTATTGTGATTGTATGGATTCATTAACTTCATTAAGCAGATTACAGGGATGCCTGTTTTGCAGGTTTTCCATTGATCGTCATACTGACCTTGAGAGACAGTTCAACATTAATGCAGAAGATGGAAAAATAACGTTGGCAACACCGCTCGACAGAGAAACAAATACATGGCACAATATAACGATTGTAGCTACTGAAACTAGTAAGTATTTGTGTATACTGAAGTTCTGTTGGTTTTATTCCCATTGCTTCTAATAGTGTGTGCAGTGGAAACAATATATAACAGTAAAAAGTGAAACACTGAATTTTTAAGTACAACTTTTTTTAAGAAAACTTAATTTCTGCTGAAGTTCCGTTTCTTTTACTCTTCAAAACTGCGCTTGTTTCAGTGAATAAACTGTACAGAGTTTGAAGAGATACATGATGACATTTGTAGAGGTTTTATAGGGTAAATGAAGAAAACACATCACAGTGAGTTATTGTAAGACAGAAGAAATAAAGCTTTGCTATTGTGGAAGTAGAATGTAGACCCAACCCAGAGGTTCTTTACACTGAAAAATATTTTGTTTCAATACAGTGAATGATTAAGCACATGGGTAATGGTGAATGAAAATAGCTCTCTTTGATGCCTATGAATAAATTTACTCATACACAGTCATAGACAAGAACACACATTATTGAGACTGGTTAGTATGCCCAAGCCAGGGCATGAGCCAGGAGAGTCACCCTGCCTAGGAATATGGGTCCTAGATTTGTAATCAAGAAGAGTTCTTGATTAATTTTTGCTGTTGGCCAGATCTGATGAGCCAACATAATTTATTGTTAATATTAGTTCTATATTTTAGACTACAAATTTGGCAGTCATAGTGCAGCAAAAAACAGATTCTGGAAGTAGGTCTGTCATTAGTCTGAAACATAAACTAAGAAAATATTTCTGCTTAAGTAACTATTCAGCAGTCAATATATATATGCATAATTCCCATAAGTACGTGCACACTTGACACATTGTTGTAAGAATATTTGTCTTCAGAGCTAGCTGAACTGTGCTGCTAATTATTGCATATAGAAAACAAGATGATTTTGATGCTTTCTTTTCACCCAGAGTAACTTTTTTGAGTATATAGTGTTATGATCCCAAACTTTTGGTGCTCAGTATCACAGTACTGTACCTATGAACATATGGATGAATGGGAGAATAAAAGATGGTTACGTGGCCCATACTGGATGATTACTTTTCCAATACTTTTCTCTGGTACTTGCTTTTAAATACAAACATGTTAGGAATCTGTGAGGGATAACTGAAATGCATGCATGTATGAGAAATATATGTCTGAATATAAAATAAGCTCTCCATTTATAAGCTCTGTAAACTGTGTTCTACCTTAATAATTTGTGCATTTCATTGCTAATAGTGCAATAATACCAACAGTGCCCCAATAATTACTATTAAATGTTGTGGGTAAACACTACGTTGATAAATTTGTGACAAGACCGGCAAAAAAGCCAAGGCAACACAGTAAATCTAATTGCAGAAAGGAAGAAAGAAAGCTCCAGTTTTTTGCAACTGGCAGTTTAACAATTGCCAAGTTGATATCAAGCCACTTAATAATTCAGCTGGTTTTAAAGGAGAAAGGTATAAAAATCTCCATACCAGTTTTCTCAAGACTTGAGCAATCTCAGACTGTAGGATTGTAGGATAGCATGAAGAGAAGAATTATTAGTCTGTGATTCAAATCTTTTGAGACATCAAAAGATGTAAAGTGAAGTAATTTTACATTTTATTTCCATCTCAAAGTCTAACAAGGAAAAAATAAAAAGAATAATTTTTCAAGAAACAAATCCAGTTCACTTCTTTGACCAGCCTTATATGTGTGTATCAGAACAAAGTTAACAGAGTTCCACTTTTCTGAGCCAGATCAGAATCAAGTCTGCCTGTTCCTCCTTCAGATTTTAAAAATGTGATTGTATTTAAGAATTATGTAGGAAATCAGCCTTATCATTAAACTTTGTGGGGGACTCAGCCCCTATCAGTGTTGTAAAATTGCTTCGTTTCAGACTGGCCGTGAAAATAATAATGCCAATCTAGAGCTAAGCTTTTCAGTTCCTGCTCATGACTGGGTTGATTGAGTTGGGGTTTTATTGTTGTATCGGTTTTATTTTGATGTTCCTAATATGATTATCTGACATTTACATAAAACAAGAGCTGAATTTCATAGACTGCTATGTCTGCTTCTTTAAGAGACAATACTATAAACTCTTAATGCAGAAACTAAACGTGTTCATAGAATTGTCAAGCAGAGTAAAATGGTCATTTTCATGTTTTTTGATGACACAGTAATAAGCAAGATCTCTGTTATAAAATAGCAGAAATCAGTTTAAGGCAGATACAAGCAACAAATGAAAATGCAAACTGTGTCATCTCTATGCTTTTACTGAGAGTAATATTAATGTAGTGCTTATGTCTCCCATAAAAATAAATATATCGCTATCATTCATACAGGAGCATTCTCTCTTGCAAACCAAGCTGCTGTCCAGCGTCAGTTCAGGGCTCACCTCTATTCATACGGGCAATGATTGGGCCATTTCACTGCCATCACAGCTGCTTACCAATCATAACTAGTGATATTTTTTTCATCATGATTGCCAACACGGTGGGAATACATCCTGATTTATCAACGCTTTCATAGACAGACACCAAGTTTTGCCACAACTTAAATCACTTTTTCAGAACTTTGTGCTGGTACACTGCCTGCATACATTTGTGCCTTAAATAGAAGAAAGATTTTTGAAGTTTTCTGCTGTCACCATTACAGAGTTATTCTTTTGTATCGACCCTCAACCACTGTCCTGAATTGGAATCTTTCTGGACAAGATTGGTCTGGGTGGACTGAGATAACTTCTGCATTTTCACTTAGCTTGAGGATGGAGAGATTAAGATTCAGATAATTTTAAATGTTACTTGATTTTAATCTTTCTGAGTGCCCAGAAGGTAATCTGAACCTTCCTTGTCTAGCAAAACTAGGCGCAGAAACATGAAAGCATGAGCTAATTGGGACTTTTCAGTGTAAGTATTTAGCAGACAAAAAAGTGATTGAGTTTATTTTCATTTACAAGAATATTTCGTATTCACAGGCAAGAATCTTTCTAGCTCTAATTCAAATATATTTGTGCTCTTGGTGTCACATATAGTATTACCTTCATATTCTGAGACCTGCTCAAAGTGGTAGATTTTGGAGGGTGGCATTTCCCTGCTTTCACTTTCCAATCACCGGAAGACTCCTAGCCTCTGTGAAGTGATTTCTAGTTGCTTTCATTGTATAGAATCATAGAATCATTTGAGTTTGAAGGGACCTTTAAATGTCATCTAGTCCAATTTCCCTGCAATAAACAGGGACAACTACAGCTCCATTAGGTGCTCGGAGCCTCATCCAGCCTGACCTTGTGTGTCTGCAGGGATGGGGCATCCATCATCTCTCTGGGCAACCTTTGCCAGTGCCTCATTACTCTCATAATAAAAAATATTTTCCTTATAACCAGTCTAAAACTCCCCTGTTTTAGTTTGAAACCATTTCCCTTGTCCTGTCACAACAGTCCCTGATAAAAAGTCTATCCCCTTCTTTCTTATAGCCTTCACTTATATAATAAAAGGCCACTATCAGGTCTCCCCAGAGCTTTCTCTTCTCCATTCTCCATTCTTCTCCATTCTTCTCCATTCTCCAGAAATCCACAAATTAATGCTTATGGCAAGAGACATTCTGGAAATTATTAAACCTTTGAATTGATTCTTAAATTTTCTTTCTACATTGGCATGCAGCCAAGTTTACTCTGGTGAATGAGTCTGGAGTGTGAGTATCTAGGAGATCACAGCCTGTATGAAACAGACTCATTTGCAAAATGACTCTTCCTCGAAACATACCTTTTGGTTTGTGGATATGAGAGGTGGACTTTGTTTTCTGTCACTGACTGGATTTTAAATACTGAATGAATGAGATTTTACTTTGTTGTTGCTGTATGGTTAAGACTTATATGACTGAAGGCTAAGGAGCTTACAGTTGTTTGCCATAGTTCTGAAGTTTTCTTAGCTGGATGCTTGAGAGAACAATGAATGGATATAGCCTTGCTTTGTAAGTCAGGGCTGAATCTGCTTCTCTTACTTTTGGGTCCTTTGGAGCTAAGTCCCAAACAGAGAACAAATCTGTGGGCATTCACAAGTATTCTCTGAGATTCTGAATTGCAGTGCAATAAGGATGAATGATTAACTTACAGACATTTCTTTTGTTGTCTTTTTTTTTTTTTTTTTAAATATATGTATGTGTACAAAGGCATGTCACATTTTTATTTGGTACTTCTTTGAAATGGAATTTCTGACATTCAGGAAAGTCTAGTAAAGTCAGGATCCATACAGTCAGATGTAAGCCCGTTCATCAGAACACATAAATACGCTTTTTAGTTTCTATACGGTACAATTATAGCTGTAACTACTGTTCACATTGACATGCTTGTGTTGCTTGCATTAACTGGTTGGCAATTTTGCTGGGCAGTGAAGCAGAGCAGAGTTCAAGCTGAGCTAACCTCCTCAGTATTCTCTCAGGTTCTTGTATAGGTTTTGCAGTACTTATGGAGTTATGTGTTGTCAATGGTTCTCAACTACTAAAGGAAAATCAAATAGACATGATTTATTTATTAGAACATTTTTGCTACAGTTTGCACAGATTCTGAATGGAGTTCATTCAGATCATTCAAGCTATCAAATTCTCATACATGCACAAAGCATATAGTAATTATACTCTGTCGACTTTATGCCTCCAGCTCCATGGATTCCCATTTCCATTAACAGCTACACTGCAGATATTTCCTCAGTGTCCACACTGTGTTACTCAGTAATAGTAAGGAAATGCCCTATACTTCAGTGATTTCTGGTTAATTGATATATCAAGAGCAACAATAAGTGGAGAAGTAATGTAGTTTGAAACTAAAACCAAGACTTATCCCTGAAGAGCTAACTTAGGCAAGAGAGGTGTGTATTAGTAACAGAATACAACTGTATTAATATGCCTCCAACTTAAATATGAATATCCTGATATTTGCATTTTCATCCCTCTTGAACTATATCTGAGATCTGCTTGATGTGGGATTCTATTTAATTATTTTTTTTTTTTAAAGTGTGCCAGAATGCATCCATTATTAACAATGTTTACCTGAGGTTCTCTTCTAAAAGTGAAGTAATCCTTTTCTTAAGTATGTGTGTACTACACAGTGGAAATTTATTGAATAATATCACAGATTTAACAAGAAAAATCTTCTAAACATATTCCAGTTTGTAGTCTGTGAGATCAGTGAAAAGCACACCAACAAATGACAGAAATCATGGCTCACAAACGAGAGATCTAAATGATGACACCTCTAAATTTCCCAAGCTTTCTGGTGTAGTGGACTGTTCGAGACTGGTGTTTTCTTCCCAGCCTTCTTCTGACCATTTGCAGTACTGGATTTCTTCAATTGCATTCAGACCAAATCTCTGTAACGGTTTATGAGATACACCACTGTGAGCATATTCAAGCATAGACAGGTTCTTTTATAATTAGTATAGACTCCAGTCTTTTCACATATAGCAGGAGATAGAGGGATGAAATGTGCATCCATTTGAGCTGTTTCATCAGGTTACACAAAGGCTCTTCCAGAATTTCTCTTTTCTCACACATGCACAGACATGCAACAAATCAGTCACAAGGGGAATTCCAAGCCTAGTGCAGAACTGCATGGGAGAAGATATTTGTTAGCCTAAAGCAATGCTTTTAGCCGAGTTGTAAATCTATGAATGAGGGGTTTTAATTGAATTTCTGTTTTCCTTACACTCCAGACAATGTAGTCATTGAGCTATTATTTTGATGTTGATTGACTGCTTTTATCAAGCAACCCTGGCTATTCAGCTACGCTTGCCAAACAAAAAGCATGCCACTGGCTTGTTTGCCTCCATCTCCCTCCACCAAAGTGTTTGGCAAAGAACCAGAGCTGCCACAACTAGTGGAAATTCTGGTGAATTATTAATCAAAGCAGAGGATGAAAATATAGACAAAATCTTGAAATGGAAATGGTGATTTGACCATATAAAATATTTTCCAAGCATGGAGAATAGGAATCTCAAGGACAAAGCTGTGGGTTCTATTTCACAAAGGTAATTACCCATATACCAACTGCATTCTTTTGAAATGAAGAAGTATGAGTCAATTTTATCACGTAATGGGAAAGGGCATAAAGCCAAGAAGACTTTTTATGGTTTACCAGGAATATAAATGCAATAATTGAATCATCGCCCAGCACATGCTCTAATAAAGTTATCTACATTGTATATTACCTTAAAAAATACAAAGCCAATAATTAAAAAGGAAAAGGGACATAATTACTCTTGAGAATAAGCCTTCAGCTATGATGTATTTAAGTGCCATGAATACCTTTGCTCATACTTTCATTTATTTTATTTAGCCTTTTATTGTAAAAATGACTATAGGCATTTTTAGCAGTAATTCTAACATTTTAAGGAGTTACTTTCGTGTCTTATGTAATTGCCTCTAATTTAGAGCTGAGTAAATTTCAGTAAGTTTTAGAAAGATAAGGAAATAAGCCATTATGGAGGTATAAACAGGTGAATCTCAGGAATCGTGTAGGTTGGAAGAGACCTTAAAGATCAACTGGTTCCAATCTCCCTGCCTTGGGCTGGATGTCAGCCACCAGATCAGGCTGCCCAGGGTCCCACCTAACCTGGCTTTCAGATCCTCCAGCGATGGGTCATCCACAACTTCTCTGGGCAGCCTGCGTCACGGCCTCATCAACCTCTGAGTAAGGAATATTAATCTTTTTCACTTCACCTTTTTTTTTTCTCACTTATTGGAATTCAAACTAGATGATTCATCGTTTTTGCACTAGCAGAGTCTACTACGGTGGTTTCCATTCATTGGCATGTACATAGAGGACTACATAGAACTCCACAGGTTGCAATGGGTTACAGAGATTTAGTCAGTGGAGGGATGGCATGATGTGTAAAGTAATTTGCTGCTCTCAGCTATTAAAGTGTATTAAGACACACAGCAAGCTTTCCCATCAGAGTTTTTGATAGCGCATGAATTGCAGTAGATAGGATCCACATGGATAATAGTATGGGAGTGGCCATATTATGAAGGAATATGAATAGGAAAGGAGGGCACTAATGAAATAATCTGTATATAAAGTAGACTCATTAGTTTAGGATGTAGAATTAAAATTTAGGTATACGGAACAAAATAAAAGTTTGTAACCTCTGATTTCAGAGATAAGAATGTAAGGCAGCTGCAAATAAAGCATCTGAGTAATTAAAAGGACAAAAAATTGAGGAGGTGATACACATAAGAAGGATAGAGAGGTCTGCATCAACAGTCTAGCTTCTTTCACTTTTGTTTTCAGGGCTAGATATCTTAGTTCTAGCAAGTATTATTCCTCTTAAAAATCATTCCTCTTAAAAAATAGTATTCCTCTAGTTTGATAGGAATTGATTTATTACTTCTAAGCAGAATGTGACTGTATCTAAAATCTACTGTTTTTTCCCTGTAAGACTGAAGTATGAGTGTAAGTCAGAGTAGAGGTTTTTAAGTAGATCTTGGCTCAGTCAATCTTCTTTAAGAACGTTTTTTTTCTCTAGAATAAAGGGTCAGGGAAGCATGATCTGAGCTCCTTGTGAAGCTGCTGGATGGCAATGATGGTGTTGTCGGGCTGAAAAACAGAGGATTTGTATGATGCGTTCTGATAAGTTAGTGAGATCTTTTTGCCATTGGTGTGCAAGTAAAAATTGTTTAATTCTGAACCTGATTTAATATCAGCACATCTAGCAAAGTTTTATACATGAAGGAAACGTAAAATCAATGAAATAGCACTGCTAAGAAATAAAGACGAGCTCTGAAAATGATGAAATTTAAATACTTCTGTAATAAAGACATGCTTGATGAAAAGTTTTGTTAAAGCATTTTGATGTTTTGTATAACAGTAAGAAAGAGAGGGGTTTCATTTAAACTATTAATTATTACGCTTTAATCGTGAAATCATTTAAAATAAAAATCCTCAAATATTCCAAACATCCTCAATCAGTCTGCTTATTGTTGTTATTATTGCTGCTAGTCATTATAAAATTTCAAAGCTAATTATAATTGACAATAAGACCTCGCATATCTGAGTCAATATTTTATAACATTTTAATATGCATGATGCATTAGCATATTAACAATGTAATTGCTCTAAAGCGTGGGCCAGATTCCTGACTCTTCTATGCTAGCGTAGCTCTCTTGATTAACTTGGAATCAAGCAAATCTTGCCTCTGTACATTTGTTTTGTCTTCAACTTCTTTTCAGTTTGCTTCCAGCCTGTTTGCTGGTTTGTTTTTTGAGACTGATCCTATCCTGTTACTCAGTGGTACCATATTTTCTGGACATCTTCACAGTGTGATATTTAGAAATGAAAACTTACAACTTCCTGGTAACAATTTACACGTTACACTGCCTCAGAAATTCTGAAATCTTAATTAGTTTGTGGTGTGGTGATCTATAAGAGGCAAAGATCTAGCAGCATTTCCATTGTTCTGTAGCTATTGGAAGTTTACATAATAAAAATAGCAGAAAGATGTGGTTTCCTGTAGTCTGCTTCTTTTGTCCTTACTGGTAGCTGCCAGAAGAATGAAGGAAAAAACTTTTCAGAAGCTTATAGCGTGCTCTGCCTTCTGTTACAATAATGGGACTGTAAAATTGTCCTACGAAGTTGCAGATGCATCCAGAGATCACAGTTGTGGTTAGTTTTGCTGTTGCTTATTCCTGAAGTGACTTATAATGTTAAATGAAGTTGATTTTTCTTTTATTTACGTTGTTTTTGAAGAAAAAAAGGTGTAACTTCAAACTTTTCTAGCTTGCCTTTCTTTATGGCTTGCAAGTCCACTGTTACTAGTTGTTAAGACTTAGACCATACTTTCAATTTCTGTACTCCTAACAGTTCACCACTTACAGAGGTAACACAGTTAATTTAGTGAAAGTGGCATAATTGCAAGCTACAGCCTGACTTGTGTCCTGAACAGAAAAAATAATTCTCAACAGTGCAATACTGTATCAGAAATGCAGGCTGTTTTCTGCCAACAGTTGTTTCTGCATGGTTTCTGGGTAGATGTGTGGGTGGAAGGATGTTGGCAGTGTACGCTTTTTTCCCCAGGGATTTGTTTAGGATCTGTGAATAAAACAGCATTGTTTTCATTGTCATATACCTGACGTGACTGTAGCAGCTTCCAATACAACCCACTCAAGCAGCTATACTAATAATTTATTTTAAATTATGTATTTGTTTACTCATATTGATGTGTCGTATGTATCTTGATTATGTGTCATGGTGAGTATAAAGCTCACTGTGGTCAAAATTAGGTATGCAGAAGAACAGTCTCTAAGGACATGCTGTTTGCAAGCAGAGCTTCTGACAAGAGACAAGTACCCATAATTGCTACTCAAATATTGAGAAGGGGCTACAGGTCCTGATTAGGATGCCCCTTCTAAATCTCTTTTCAAGCCGTACCTCATCCCTTTGTTCCCCTTAATTTACTAACTGGCCTTCTCTCCTAGTGCTTCTTCAATGCGGTCTAATCACTTTGTTATGCAGTATGTAGATTACATGTAATGAGGACTCATGTTACCTAGTACATCTACTATCCACTTTGTCTTCTAGTATCTTCATTACAAAGTCTGAGAAAAAATAGAGGTGATTTTTCACTGGATTTTTCAAAACAAAAATATTGTGATTTAAGGGAGGTCACCATTCAGTGTGATTTATGATAACCTGAAATTTGAATTTCTGGGTTGTTGGATTTGTTGGAGAGTTGCACAGGCAACATTTCCCTCCAGCTCTTAGGCGGATACGATTTAGTTTTGTATCAGGTGTTTACTTCAGCTCCTTTAAGGACAAAATTACAGCTCACTTACTATGGCCTCTTTTCCCTGTCACTGCAACAGCAGATAACTTTTCCTCTCTTAACTTGCCTGGCTAATTTAAACAAAACGATGTTTTTTGATTTGCTCTTATAGCTAGGGGTCTGGTAGAAGAGACCCTCTTCACAGCTGTAAACTACATTTGAGTGTTGTTTTGCCATTCTAAGCTAAGCTAGTTTTCCTTTCCCAAGGCTTTTTGATCTATCTCTGTACATTCAAAGAAGACAATGTCATTCATACACACCAACCAAAATATAATACTTCTACCAAAAAATTACAAACATTATTTCCCAGTTTTGCAAATGGATCTTTCAATTTACGGAGGATCAGGGGTAATTATGGAGTAACTATGTGTTAGGCTGCTGAATAACCGCACAGCTTAATGGTATGAAAAATAACAAAGAGGTTGCATTTGAATATCAAATTATAGCCTACCTTCAGTTATGCAAAATGGGGGCTAACTGATCCCATCAAGATATATTGTGTCTATGCAGAGATAGATAATATACTAATATTTTAAAAAGCATTGCTGATACAGAGGATACAGTTTTATAAATTTTTGATATTAACAGAGTACACTGTTGAGGTCCTGGTTTTAATTTAAATTGTATTTAAATTTTAAATCTTATATTATTTAAAATGTGGGAAATAGGTAATGTAATGTAGTGTAAGGAAATGTAATTAAACATAAGGACTGCATTGAGCTTCCAGAGTAGAAGAGAGCTGATTAACATCAGCAGAAGTGGAATCAGGCCTTGAAGTGAAAGGGAAAAGCAAATACAAATGCAGCCAGTTTGAATTACTTGGCTACTGCAGTAGCAAGCAAAGAACGCTCACTGGGTTAGATGAATGTCACAGATAAGAAAATGATCTGTTTGGTCTTTTTGCGGACATGTTTCATTTTTCTGCAAATTCATGGTAACTGCTTCACATTTTCTGTTTGTTATGGGCTAGATTAAATAATTTTTGTCTTACATGCAAGGAAAAAAAAAAAAAAAGCCCATAGAAAATGAAAGTGAAGACTTTGTCTGAACAAGGCCTGAAGAATATGAATTTCTATAAGTAACAATTTCTGTCACGGCTTTTGCATCTATCACAGAAATGTTACTCTTTGTTTTTGGGTTAGAGGCAAGCCTTGAGTGTAACATGGCCTTTTATCCCAAGCCATACATTTACGTATTGATTAAAGTAGGTAGGTGGCCTATCTTAGTCACTCTTTGCAGATGGAGTTATTGAGCTCTGGAAACCTTTTAACTATATGTTCAACTTTGAAGTCATTTACTTGAAAACGTGCTCTGTCCTCAGTTTCCCCTTCGCCTTGTCCTCCTTTCCAGGATATGCAGTCAAAATACACTTCTCACTTGTTAGCTGGATGGCCATCCTTGAGTTGTTCATAGCTGTGAAAACATGCATTTTCTGACTATTTTACATGGCAAAAGGAGATAGAGGTGTTGAGCAAGTCCTTGGTTAAACTTGCAACAGTTTATCAGTGATGAAATAGAAGCAGAATTTAATGTAGCTTTGTTCTTGATTTATTCTTTTTTTCTTTTGGAGACTGTAAGAAATAAACTGAGGGATCTATTGAAAGGTGACCAAACTTTTGAACACCGTTGTTATTTTTCTTCTGAAGAATGACTTATGGAACAAGTCTGATAAATACGTTTCACATCTTTTTCCTTCTCCCTCCCTCCTACACACTTGTACATGCAGCCTTTCACCACAATCTGTGCTCCTCTACTATGTCCCAGTGTGCTGAAATAAATATAAATTGAAGATTAATTCTGAAGCAGAGCTTGTTTCTTGTCTCAGCTTCTTTTACAGAAGCCATTCTACTATGCATTGATATGTTGTATGCCCATATGGATATTCAACAACTCTCAGTATTTTCTCATTCTTTAAAAATTTAAGAATTTTGTGAGAGGTTTGAAATCTACATGGAGACCCATTTGTTTGTTTTATGGTTTGGTGGTTACATTTTATCCTAATTGAGAAAGAGCTTATGGTCCATTCTTTTTAAACGAAATGATGCCAATTACTGTTGTTTTTTCCTGACAATTTCAGAGTCTGTTTCAGGCAGGCAGTCTCTTTTGAATCAGATCATTACGCAACACTTCTGACAAATGAGCACAGCTTTTACTGCAATATGTGATTCCTACAGTTAAACATCAACACAAATAAAATTTCTGTAGCAAAGTATCATCTCAGCTTCTTGGGACACTTGAAGTTAGACTTGCCAGTTTTATATGGCAAAAGAATTGTTAGAAGCTGCACTATTACAGAGATAAAGGATTGCACAAAGAAAGCAGCAACCTAAAAACATAAAGGAAAGATAAATTTGTCCTGCATTTGGGTTGTCTCACTAATGTCATTGAATAAAACTTTGATAAAGGCTTGGGGAATAGAACAGTTAAAATACAACTTACTTAATAAGTTTGAAGTATGAGAGATATAAAACAAGTGCTGTTGTTTTTATTAAGTCAGTGATTCAGATTTTGTTTTGATTTCTCTGTTAGAACGAGGACTTCTAATTTAAAATATTATTAGAGTAGAAATTTCACTGAATCAGGGGAGCATGAAATAACCATTTCCAAGCCATATGATGATGATAATACTAATAAAAGATGTGTTATTATGCAGAAGTCTACTTTTATACAGGTACTTAATTTTAGTTAAAATGCAAGATGGTTTATGACTTTTTAAAGTGAACCTTGATGTGATTTTGGGTGCTTTAATTAAATGAGGGAAAAGTGGATCAAACTGGATTTCTTCTTGTTAAATAAATGATGAACTTACATTATTTTGGCAGACAATAATTCTGTTTCTTAATGAGCACTGCTCTTTAAGACCAGTGACTATCAAGTATAGATATGCTTAATATTTTTAGATATTTCACCACAATGTTCTAAACTTTCCAACCAAGCTTTTGCTTCTCAGGTGACAGTCCCAGTGATTTACTTGTACTGCAAGACCAAAGTTAGGTCTCCAAGCTGTGCATTGCCATAAATACAGCTGATGAAGCCTTTATAAATTCAGTTAGTTTGTTAAGAGATAATGTCTCTAACTTTATACTCTTTGCAACTTCAGCAACCAGTCTTACAATCTACCTGAAAAATGAAAGATTTAGTTTAATTCTAAATTCTGATGCATTTGTGGCTCAATGGAAAAAAAATAAATAAACAAGGTATTAAATTTTAAAAAAATAATTTAAATTTAATTTTGTTGTTACTTTAGAATAGAACTGACTCTCCATTCACAAAGAAGGAAAATTTCTGAGCATTGAATACTGATCAGTGTGAAGACAAGCTGTGTACGATGGCAAGGATCTAGCATTCTCTTTCCTCATTCACTGCTGGGAATATATAGGTGTATGCTTTAGATAACAGGTTTCCAACCTTTTTGCTTGCCTGGGCCACTCCGAGTGAAGATGAATTGTTTTGAGCTGCAGTACAGTGGATGCATATTTTATTTCTGTGTATATTTTATTAAAACATAAAGAAAAGAGAGCAACAAAACCATAAAACTAGAGGGATGTTTGACCTTGTTTTTGTAAAACTAAGGCATGAGTCGGCTTCAGTGGAAGTGGTTGAAATTCGTAGTGACCTCCCAGAGTGTTTTACTGCTTTGAACTTTGCAGGCATTTTAAGTTTGAAAACAGGCAGGTGAAACCATTTCATCTCGTCAGTGCTCGGTCATTACTTGCCGTAACACGTATACTTAGGGTGATTTTCATTTGCTGTGATTCTTATTTACTTATTAATTCTTTTTTCATTTAGCATGAAGTGAATGATTATTGAAAATATTGCAATGACAAAATAATACTATGTATTCAGTGTGGTGGGCAGTACAAGCAGTAGGTAAAATTTCTCTCTTTCTCAACAATAAACTTCATTGTAATCACAAGAACCCTAATAGGTAGTGGATATCCCCTTGTTTGGAGATTTCCAAACCAGTTGGGTCTCACTTGTGTTTAGTAAATTAATTTTTTAAATGAATTCTCATCAAGTTTCTAATTATAATATCTTTAAATTTAATGTTTGTCTTTCTGATGAAAGACAAACATTTTGGGGGCAGTCACAAGAGACATGAATAATTTCTTTAGAAGCTTATCTAATTAATTACATTTCTCTGTAATGTCTTTAAAATTTGAACTGCCGTCATTTCATTAATTTAGATAAAAGCAAATCTTTAGTGTTTAAATATGACACCAGTGCTGAGAATTCGGATAAGCTGGAGATTCATTGTCTGTATTTTTATCAAGATTTTAAAAAATGTTTTATATTTTAAGTTTCTTGATTTGCATATTAATGTTTATTTAATAGCATAAAAGCTCACTTCACCTGTTAATAAGGAAAATCATATCATGTGAAACTGACATAAATATTACTCAAAGTATTTTGATAGGGATTTCTTTTTCTTCTGTGACACATCTCTTTCTAAATTGAAACTTGAGAGTCCTTTCACTAGAAAGCACTTTAAGTTTGATGTCTTATAATCTTCCCTATCCTATATGAATAGAATTCGAGTATTTCCATCTATCTAGAAAATAGATAGAGCTAGATAGTTTTATATTATTTAAAATTAATGTTAATAGAGCTATTGAAATTTACATAAATTTAGATTCATGGGTGAAGCCTCAAAATTATGTCCGATTTTAACATACAAGGAAAAAAAGGATGCAAGTGGTAGGATATGATTAGGCTACAGTACAAATAACTTGAATCAAAACCACAAAAAATACACAATGTTTCTGTGGTCCTTCCTTTAGTCATCTCTGCAAATTGTAGAGCTGCTGCAAGTCACATCACCAGCCTCCAGCCTACTGGCATAGCGTAACCTACTTTTATTTTTTAAACACTTATTGTTACAGTTATATTGAATGTAAATTAATGGCAACTTTTGTCTTGCCCCCCGGAATTAATGCTGTCTTCTCCTGAGCCATTTCTGCACTAGAACCCAAATGGACCGCTAAGTTGTCACAACTGTACATACAATAACAGCCTGACTTAATGCGGGAGCTTTCATGCCTGTGGTAAGAATTCAGGCAAAAGCACATAGTTAAATAACAAGTCCAACCTACAGTTTAATTTGCAGTATGCAATTATTAAGAGTTGTTGATGATACAGCCAAGATATCGTGTTCGTAAAATAATATTCAGTGAGAGATGGATTTTGAATCTAGGAGTGGATTGCTTGTAAATGTATGCATGCCCTATTGAACATTTTTTGAGTCTTCAGATCACCTCAGTTAAAAGGAGTTCATGTATTTGCTTGTTGACAAAAAATCATAAAATCTAAAATATTTATTAATAATCCCATAAAATGATTATGTTGAACTGGAGGAAAGACACTAGAGTGTGACTGTGAAATTTATTCAAAGTAGAATGTGAACTGTTGCTTTAGCTTTTCTTTCCTTACAGCTTAATAAGATTATTCTACTCTGCAATGATAAACTTCTTTATGCAAAATAGCTTTACACTACAAATGATGAGGCGTTACTTCGGTGAAGAAAGAAGTTCCCAGGTCATTTTCTTCGATAGCTGTAGATGAATCAAAACATTTCCCTTATCCGAAGTGCAATCTAGTTTTACCTATGTTAGTCTGCAGTTCCTTTCTTGTTGTGTGTTTCCACATTAATAGTATTTATAATGAAGAAATAATAGATGTGCAGTCAGAACAACTAATAGAGTAAAGCATTCTGTGCTCTGTGAAAGATAAACAAAGAAATAAATCTATGTTGTTTACAGCCTTCCCTTTTCCATGTATAATGGACTTTATCAATAAAACAATACAAACTTCATCAAAGAAAAATCTTACCAATTTAGTCCAAGAAAGGTCTTCATGGAGATAATCTCCAACAAATGCTGTTCGCAGTAGGGATGTATTTATTCTTTTCAGCCACAAAGTACTGGCCATCCTTCTTTATCTCATGCTCCAACTCTATGATCCATTACAGATAAGACAACTCAATTAAGAAAGGACAAGAAGAATATGCTTTCTAGTTAAGAATTTATATATAAAACCCAAATAAAATATACTTACCTTTTATGCTATGATTTCTTTTCTTAGGGAACCACAGTCAAGTGTCCCGGGTGCCTGTTACTATCAAAGTTCTTGATGTAAATGACAACGCTCCTGAGTTTGCATCAGAGCATGAAGCCTTTTTATGTGAGAATGGGAAGCCTGGACAAGTAAATATCTCCTTGTTTTTTATGTTGTATAATTTAGAGTGTTAGAATGGGGTGCCCTGTCATTTTATCTTTAATCAAAAAACATGTGCCTATTTGTTCATGCTAACTGTTAATATTCCTTTAAGAAATATCTATAATCATATTCTCTGGTACATCTCTTTATATATGAACATATATATTTTTCAAGTATAGATTTTAAGGTAAAGGTTGGTATCTTGAGACATTACCCAGAAAAAAATGCTGAGTGTCTGTAAGCTTCCCCTGTTTCCAGTATTTTTGATGGAGCTCATCACTTCATAAGTTCACGTACTTTAATAGCTAAAGGTGTAATCCAGCTTGAATCTCAGGGAATGAACTAGATTGCTGCTTGTCCCATATATAATTTAGAAGTAATGCTTAAAACAATCAAACCATTCCCCCCTGCCTATATCTGAGTTATAGTCTCTATCTAATTCTTACTCATTTTTCTAAGATAACTGAGAAGAAAAAAAGAAATCAAGAAAGCCAAACAGAGCTTGATGGAAAGTCAAGTGATTTGTAACTGAGTGTAAAGTACCTAAAGAGGGACAGAGAGTTGGAGAACTTGAATTTGAGATTTTCCTTATGTCTCAGAGGAGAAAAAGAAAACTTATTTAGCAGGTTATTTCCTTCATAATTCGATGAAATTAGAGTGCTAGCAGAGAAATGTATACAACACCCTATGAGGTGAAATACACTTAGCTAGACGTCAAAAGCGAGGTTTAGCTTGTAAACCTTTGAAAAAGGTTTTAGCCTTTTTCAAAGAAAATCAAGCAGATTTCTTAAAAGGCACTTATTTTGAAGACAAATGTACAGAGGTAGGGAAGAATATATCATATGCCAAATAAACTGCAAGATAAAAATTCAAGAAAATGTTCAGACTTTTAGAAAGTAAAACAGCATCAGAAATTTAACTTTCATCCATCTTGAGAAACGCAGCATGTTACAGCAATTCACTGTTTTGAAACTTTCTAATTTATTTCTGGCTTGTGACATTTTATTTAAATAAACAGCAGCTGACAGCATGACACTAGACTTGTTAATCCAACTATTCCTGTGTCTCACGTGGGTGTTAGGCATTGAATTCACTATTTTCCGAAGTAGGTTACCTGACAATAGAGTTAGAAATGATTTTCTTTTACTAGTACTAAATGACAACTCTATAGTAGTAAATGACAACCTACCTCTACCAAGGCTGGATTGTTACTGTTGATTTAACTTTCTAGCACCCCTTTTTGTTTAATAAAAAGGTGTCAAACATGTGTCACTTAAGAAATAAGAATTCTCTCTAACCACTGAAAAGATTATTGGAATGTGCCCTTATGGGCAGACATTTCTCAGGAAACAGTTACGTTATTGTTGGTACTGAAGTTCCTCTTGCTGAGAGTGGATTTCTGATTAGCTCAGGTGGATTTCACAGGCTGAGTAGTGATGTTTGGTATGCTATCCTGAATTGTTATTAGTAATTTTTTTTTTTTTTTTAATCCAGAACTTGGTAAGCTTCCTTGCATACAGAAAGATGAGCTGCATAGTGTTTTCCGAATATATTTATTAGCTTTCAGATGGCTTAAAAGACTTGAAAAACTGGCCCAACATTTTCACTTTGTAATAAAACCAATTTTTTTATTTGAAAAATAAAAGATGATTGGGAGTAAGCTGCTAAAAGTGGCTTTTGTTTAAGCACTTACAGACAACTTGCGTTAAGCAATAAGTTATCTTCAACTTACCATCACCTCTTATGCTCTCGTTCTGATGGCAGATGTCTGTTGAACATGAATTCTTGTATGAACGTTATAGGTGGTTTTTCAGTATTCAGCTGACAGCATGGATGAGGTGACACCAATTCTGCAATTTAATGTTTTAAACAAAGTTATGGGAACACTAAGTAGGCACCAGTCCAGAGTAATCAAGGTTCGGTTCTGAATTTGTCATTTAAAATTTATTTGCTCCTGTAAAGGGTTTAATATCTATGTTAGTTTTTCTTCTGCTTAGTGTGCTGCATTCAGATTCTGGAATAAATCCTTTTAATCAAGATGTAGAATTCCAAAAACAAAGTATGTCTCAGCTACACAGTGTGCAAAGGAATACCATTTTACACAGGAGCAAAAGCCTAATTTGGATAGTTCTCCAGAGTTTAAACTGAAATGTTACAGGTACAGGAAAGGCACGATCGAGTTTTGATATTTCAATATATTTACATTTATAAAATTAAATATAAGTTTAAATTGTATTTGAATCAACATAAAGGAATTATATCCAAACCTTTCATGATACCCTATTTGCAACCCCTACATGTGTTGACTGAACCATCCAGTTCAGTTTCTTAAGTGCTCTATTTTGGGTTCTGATATAATTGCAAGTGGCAAGTGCAGCTGCTGGTGATGTGACAGAATGTATTAAAAACTGTTGATGTATAACATTACCAGATGCATATGCTTTGTTTTATCCTACCTGTAACAGTACTATAGCCAGGGGGAGATGATGAGGGGCAAAGTGGAAGTGGGGGGGGAAGGAGGTGTGTTTTTCCGTTCTCCTGTGCTCCTTGCACATTTTTGCACACAAAGGAAAGATGTGTTTTCTATTGGTTTTAGGAAAAAACACTTGAACATAATGTTGCAGTACTCCTAATTTAGCAATAATGCAGCTCATAATTTCCCCTTTACTACTTTTTTCACACAAGTCACTAACTAAAGCCAGAACATTCATGATTTTGCTGGTTCCTCCCACACTGTTCTTAGGTCCACAGTAAAGTGCTGTTTCCCCAAAACTAAGGTACAAGGATTTCAAACACTTCAGTTGCATAGGCAGTGATGTACCAGAGCATAACCTTGTATGTAAACTGGAGCAGTATAAAACAGAATACCATGCTCTCTCAGCCTCTGCCAATTTTATTTAGTTCTTCTAATCTATTTCAGTAGATTGGCTTTTTCTAATGTTGGAAACCTTTGGATAGATAATCATAGATCCTTGTAGAGGGTTGGCTCTAGGTGCAAGGTAAAGTAAAATTCTACCACAAATCTACTGCTCGTAGTATTGTGGCCCTGCAAAGTAATTAAAAAATTACCATATACAATACTGTTGTTTCAGAAGTGTTTCCAGAGTTGGAAGAACAATTTTATCAAAAGTTGGGAATAGTGTACTAGTTATTAGGAAATAGTCTAGGTCAATCTGTTGAGTTGCATCACGGTGAAGGACTTTTATACAGCACTGTATATTATAGTCACACGTGGGTAGTTATGATACGTTGGTAACACTAGTGATAACTTTGTTTTTCTATTTATCCTTCTACATCATTCATTATCATTATACAGGTACTCTTTTTATACATATTATTTTACCGTGGCTTTGTAGAAGTACAACACAAACTTGCAGACTATAATGCTGAGTTGTCCTAGGGGATCATTTAACTATTAATTTCAATCCTGAGTTGCTTGTTGAGCAAAACATGCTCATTTGCTGTTTTCCCAGTAAGTTTATGTACAGAATCAAATATATACATGAATTTTTAATACAACATCAAAGTTGAAATTTTACATGGGATAATTTCAGATATTTCAATATTGAACAGCTAAAGAGATAAACTTCCAGTCCAGTGCTTAGAGATAAGCAATGCAAAAATCTGTTCTTATTTTGGTTATTATTATTGATCATTTTTGTTACATGGAACACACATTTGTTCTGCATGCTATTACATGGTGTATAGTTGTTATTATACAAGGTTGTAACAGATGAATATCCAGAGGTTACAGGGGAACAACTCACCCATTCTGAGGCTCACAGCTAGGATGGATGCTCACCACAAGGAACTCCACACAGGAGCAATCACCAAAAGAGATGCTGCCTTAGTGGTGGTCAGTCCTTAAATGGGATCTAGGAGAGGTGGAGTCAAGCTCCACCCCTTCCGGGAGCACAGCTGAATTACCTTCACCTGTGCTCCCGCAGTTGACCCGTCACTTGCCTCAGATGGTTCAGGCTGTGATTAACAGTTTCCCATACACAAAAAAGAAGTAATCCTAGTACTAATTAAGGCAGAATAGCCCAAGAAAATCCTCTACCATGTCCTCTACAAGTCCAGAGTTGGAGAATTACTTAAATAATATTTCATTAAATGATTACACGGCACTGACCAATAAATCATGCTCATCAGCATACTGGAATGTTGTCATTAGTATTACTGGACTTTGCTCATGTCTATGAAGTTATGCTTTTTTCCTTTTTTTTTTCCTTCTTTTTTTTTAACTCTCATGTTAATGCAAACACAAAAAGAAATAAGGTTGCTATGGGAACACTAACTCTTAATTCCTTTATGTGTGCATGTAACCCAACAACTGTAGTATTTCACTAAGCTTGTCTTTTGCATATGATGTTACGTGCATTTTCAGAGAACAAATTATTTGGTAAACAATGAAGGGAATGATTGGAAAGACTGAGATATTTGTTTTTCCTGTAACAATCTACATATATACATACATATATATATATTCAGATTCTATTTCTTGAAAATTTCCGGTCTAGAATAATGCAAGACAGAATTAACAGTCATGTAGACAGTGGAGATTAAATTGCAAAGCCATTGGAAAAACTGTGCCTATTAAGTGCACTTCACTGTGCCATTTTCCTTTTTCCTTGGCGGTGCCACATCCTAGCATTGTTTGAAAATGTGAACAATTCTAAAACATACATGCCTAAAAACTACTTGTTTGAAATTTCATTCCAAATTGTACTTACCTAAGATGCAGAATTTGTGGTACCTAGTCCCGACCTGGAGACAGACACACACAGCTATTTCAGTACCATACGTGTCTGCAAGGAGCAAGCTGAAAATGTTCCACACCTGTAACTGGAATGGACAATGTCTGCATATAGTTTTTCGGCCATTTACATTTAATCACGCTATAGGTGAAATCCTAGCTCTCTAGGATTCATTATGCAGCTATTAAATTGGAGACCTGCTCCTTTAACCAAAAGCTTGGCCTTTTATTTCTTCCCAGTATCTTCGAATACATGCATTTGAAATCATGGCAATCCAAGGTTCAATCTTGGCATAGAGTTAACAAAACAAAACAACAAAAAAAGGTATTTAAACCATCAAAAACTTTTTCCAATACTTCTTTGATCATAAGTCTGCCCTGTCCAGAATGTATGACTTGGCAAGGAAGGAATTCTCTGCTCAGATTTCCTCCTAGAACATCCTACAAATTATGCATCCCTATATCAGAACCTGCTCAAACATTTTTAGATACATAATATTAAATATTTATGTTTTGATGCTCGTCCTTGTGGTTGTCTAGTAAGATTTTGTTCTTTGAAACTTGAAGAACATAGAAGACAAAGTGTGATACTGAGTGTTATCTTATGTGTAACATATATGTTGATAGACATAATTCCTCTTGCAGTAAAACCAGTATAAAATAATAATTATTAGCATTTTTAGTGAAGCTTTGAAGATCTAAAGTATGTTAATTTGTTTACCTTTTCTTGTTCTAATCTTTAAAGTGAAATTTGTGCTGTTTCGTAATTTGAAATTAATTGTCTAAGAAATTATTGGTAAATGGCTTCAGTCTTTACAGAAATAAATACACAAGACAAAAACAGTATTAAACTCAACAAATATGGCAAAGTTGAATAATGCTCATTAAATATCTAATAAACCCCATCTAGCATGAACTAACCACTGTGGAAATTCGTGTCTGAATGCTGAACATAGATTCATAGTTTTCTTTGTTTCTACTCCAATAGAAAACTACATGGAATGAAAGGCAATTGCACTGTATATTATAGTATGTATATCAAAACACTTTACTGATTATTTTTAAATGTTTTTTCATCCTTTCTTTTTCCATACAGCTTTGTATGATTTGAAGATGATCAATTGCAGTATCATTCTGAGTAGTGCTGGAAGTAAACAATGTCAATGATGGTGTAGATAGTTGAGGTACACACACTGCAGGTGCTGTGGTTGATCATATAAATCATACAAGGTGATTCATACAGAGTTATCCAAAGGTATTCAGCCTATCCAAACTCATTCCTCTTCTAACTTCAGTATCCTGCATTATTCTGGAAATCATTTGCTGATTATGATATTTAAAAAAAAAAAAAAAAGATAAAAAAAATCCACCTGCATTCCTAGTATAGGAATACTTCAGGTTTTATTAAAATTAAGGCAAAAAGTCCCGTTTTCTTCACAAGTCCAAATACAGTGTTTCTGAAACACTCTTTCTCTTATTTTTAATGAATAATAATTTATTACTTGCCTAAACTTCAGCAGTTTTTCTGTCCCCTTTTAAGTACCCATCTCTCCTTATTCTCTACCTCCTCTTTCTGGAAGCAATATAATGGGCTAGATCTGGTCTACATTTTCCAAATGCTTAATCTAACACCTTTAACGGCTTAGCAAGCTTATATATTTGCAGTTTTAGTCTGGCATCTAAAGAAGCAAGAATATGTCCTATACAATGCAGTGTTCTTTACAATACTGTATGTTTATTGAGTGTGAATTTATGAGACCATTTTCTGTTATAGGTAATTCAGATTGTCAGTGCTGTTGACAAAGATGATCCTAAAAATGGGCATTACTTCTTGTATAGTCTTCTTCCTGAAATGGTCAACAATCCAAATTTTACTATCAAGAAAAATGAAGGTAAATATAAAATATATCTAATATATCTCTGAATAACTGTTTTGAATTGCGTTATTGACTTCCAGTTTCTTTACCAGTTTGTTCCTTGGGCAGTATCAATGTAGGAAATCTATTTAAGGGTACCTTATGTGCATCTTCTACACCATTCCTGGTATCTTTAGTATAGATAAAGAAAGTATAATGAATACTAAATTTAGATTTAGCAATGAGCGAACAGGTCATTGCTTTAAATAAGATTTTAAAGTATCGATTGTATTTCTAGTAGGTTGAAATTCCAGAGATAAACTCCAAAATGAAAATCTGAAACTGCTGATAAATATCATCAAATGGTCTTACGGGGATGTAGATGGGAGAATACATTGAAATATCTTTTGCATCCCACAAAAGAAACACCTTTGAAGCCTGATCTTTGTCTGCATTAAGGGTTCCAGAGTATTTCAGTTGAGCATTTTTACTAGAAAGAGGAATTTGCTAAGTCATCAAAGGGCACTTTGTATCACTGTGCTTTAGAGCTCTTCTGAAAGGGCGTGATATCATTTTGTAGTACTACAGAAGTAGAATTTCATGCACAATGGAAAAAATACCCATTTAATATTGTTAACAGCGGCGTTAGACTGATCTTTTCTTTTGGCACACATAAACTTAAAGGTCATATGAGAAAGAGCTGGGAATAATCACAAGGTTACAAACATTGCTTAATGTATTTGTACTTAAGTGAATATTCAAAAAAGGTTTTCCATATTGGATTTTTGTGTTGCTTTAAAATAAATGTTACCCATTTGGGAATTTTAGTTAAGGTCAATCTATTATTTCTCTTATTTGCAATGACAATGAAGGAAATCCTTGTTATAATAAGACGTATTTATGCAGCATATGTGCACAGGTATAAGAGTAACGTATGAAATGTCAGATAAAAAGAAACCATTGCTTTCATTTTTATTATTCTAGCCATTCCAACGAAGAAGAATGATGGCACCATTTTTAAATGCTACTGTAAAAACCTAAATTCTTAAAATTGTTTAAATATATACAGATTTTTTTTCTTTTTTCTTTCATCAGAAGTTTTCTCTTACAGGATTCACTAAGTTTATCTCTACTTATATCTGTACTTCATGTGGGAAATAAGTCTCAATGTTTTCTGCATTTACAGAAGAAGATTAAGAAATCTCTTCAAAATCCATTTCATAATCATCAGTAGTGTAACATAAATTCAATTAAGCATCCTGAATGTTAGGTGGCTTGCTTTGCACAAAGTCAACAAAGGTCTTAGCATTTCTCATCATGTTTAAATACTTAGCTCACATCACTAATTAGCTTTGTCCTTCCAATCTGTTACACATTTAAGACTCACTCTTACTTCTCGTCACAGCACACCTGACCTGAGTAGGAGTGTGGAACCTTTCTGTACAGCATTCTAAAAAAATATGTCCAGTTTTATTGCAACATCACTACTCAGTTTTGCACTGATACGTATTTATGCATTTTAATCAGTTAAATATGTAAATCATTTTAAAACAACCAGCTGAAATCTCCTGAAAGGAAAAGTCCACTTGAAGAGACTTTTCTGATTTAATGTTTCAATATCCGTGAATAAAATTTCCACTACACATACCGTCCTTTTCTATCAAGAGTGCTCAGCAAGCGATGCAGTCCATGGCTGATGCTAGAGCATGATCTCCCACAAGAATCAAGAATTTGGTTGAAGTGAGGTTTCTTGTCATTTAAATATAATAAATCTCTAGTAAAGTGTTTAGTTATGCCTCTTAAACGCTGAACTTGGTCACGTCTTTGTATTGCGTATATCTGCCAGTTAAGCACGAATAACTATTTGTATTGAAAAAGTCCATTGTTCCTTAAAAAAAAAAAAAAAAGTTAAAAGAAAAGAAACTGAACTGACAAGTCAAAATTCTCCGATTCTCCATGTTCATACTAATGCATGTATGGGCTGTCCAGAAGCCAGTTTGCTATGTAAGGAAATGCCTATAACAAAACCTGTTCTGATTTCTAGAGAACTGTCTTTCCAAGGATTAGATCAGTGCACAAGCTGCTTAGGTTTGGAACTGAAAAACATTTCCGCATGCTGGTGGGCAAATTTCTTCACATCTTTCTATGACATTACACTTTGCCTTCCTCCCGTATTCTTGGCTTCCCAGTGGATTCCTTCAAGGCAGTAGAGACTACCGTGATGGCTGCTGAAGAAATGCTATCTTCTTATGGATCTTACAGATCAATTCCATTATCTCAGGAAACCTAATACAGAAACCCAGTCTTTTATTTGCCAGCATTAATGATTTTTTAAATGTATTTAAATTGTTTTTCATATTTTGCCTTCCTACAAAATTCTCTCCAGAGCAGAGGTAAACAAAAACACCCCTGAAGAGTTTTTCTGAAATGGTATTACCCTTTTGGATTCTTATGTTGTGTTTTTGTTGTTGTTGTTGTTTTGTGGCATTTGGCAATTACTTCTGCATGAAATAATGACATTATTTGTCTGATGGCATTAGTACGCAAACTATGCGATCTGGCTTCTTCTGTGGGAAGAAGACTAATGCTCTATTTCCATCCCTCATACAAAAGAATATTTAAGAGAAATATATTTTGGAATTTTATTCTGCTATTTGGGCCATTGGCACAACAATTAATTCATTTAGCCTGTGGGATAATTCTGTTGTTAAAACTTTCCAGATTGCCCCAAGGCAAATTCACAAGATATTTCAGTAATTAACTGTGCTGCCCAATTATGCTACAAATATTCTGATAAACTACTTTGTCATTAATAAATATGTTTACCTGGCTGACAAAATGGTGTAACTTGATCAGAAACAAAAATAAAAACAAAAAAAAAACCAAACAAACAAAAAAAACCACCTAAAATTAAGTTGTTTCATAGAAATTACCCCATGATTGTGGTAGAATCTGTTCCTTTAGTTGATATACTGGCATACTTTCTTTGTTTCCACTGTTAAACTTGCATGTTTACAATCTCTTCTGTATAGACAGGATGTCCTAAAAGAACCATAGAGGCTGTAGTGCCTTTCCAAAGTAAGTAATGTAAAAATGTAAGTTTAACTGTCATCATACATCTCATCAAATGTCTGTAGATCATCTCTCAGCAGTGTTTATTTCTCATAGCTCCTGATCTGTTCTTCCTGTTCTTTTCCCAGCTCAAATGTCTGTTACAGAATAGTTTTTCTTAGGTTTTGTGCCCTGTCCAAATAGGCAGCTGCTAATATGGAATCAATCAATCCTACTTACTGTCTCAAACTGGTATGCAAGGAACGATACTCGTTTAGCTTGCCAGATGCATAAAATTCAATCCCATCAGGAGAGAAATAATAAAATTGTGGTAAAAATGTAAGAAGTTAATGCAACAGGAGAAATCATGTCATACTTTCTGTGCTAATGCAGGTGACTAAACCTGTGAGTCTATGCCATATCAAAGCCTTGACTGTATGCTCAGACAGTGATCATTTAGTTTTCACTTGTCTTTGGGCTGGGCCTGTATATAGAAGCAAAAGTGGGAAAAAAATGAGAGTAAGTGCTTTGCATAGTGCTTCTGACAAAATTCAAACCAGCAAGAACCCAAAACTTCAGATTTAAATATCTGATGTTTAGACAGAATTTGTGTACTGTAGCAATGTTTCATTGAATCCATTGCTGAATGTAATTAACCCTTCTAAAAAGCTGTAGGAGCACAATGAATAACAGAAAAAAACTGACGGGAATTTAGATGACTGTTAAGTATTTTGCACAGTCATGGCATCAGAAAATTGAAATGAGACCTGTGGAAATGGAATAAGCATTTGTGGACGTTGTTTTTTTAAGGTGAGTGGTCTTCACAAAGTGTAACCTGAAACCTAATGCCAGTAGATGGATTGTCTCCTGCATTCCAAACAATATGCTCACAGCAATACCTATTGTCAGCATTCACTTCCTACTGTTCTTATGGATTCTTTAGTTTGTTCAAATGAGAACAGGATTTTGTGCTAAAAGCTTTTCCACAGATGTAAACATTTTGATATGCTGCCAATGCAATTTTTATTTTCAAAAGCTAGCAAATACATCTTTGCCATAAAGTGACTTCAAGTTTTTCCCAAAAGATGTTTCCATTGCATTTCCATTTTTCTCATGCCAAATTTTGTTTCCTAATGGAATAAACTCTGAATCAAATGTTCTACAGTGCCTGTGATGCACAGCTCTTCTGACAGAAGTAATGGTGCATCACTACTGTATAAATGTGGTATTATGTACCTAAAACTAGGGCTCATATGGCAGCAGAAATCACAGGGTTTTTTGGAACATGGGCAGACCTTACCCTTACAGTTAAGAACCGTCTTAATGGCATGTATTTGTATTCCTGCAAAACTTTGATAGCCTTGTAAGTAATCAGCCTGTCCTCTAACCAATATACTCAATGTCTGTCTGGAGATTTGAGCTCTTAATTTTGGCCAATTTGATTTCGGGGAGTACAAATGAAAGAGGTTGTTAGTTTGGCTTTTTATTATTGCTATTATTATTATTATTGAAGCATTATATATACTTCAATGATGAATTGTTCTGTTGATTCTCTGTATCGAACTTTATTCTCAGCCATGCTTAGTCTATAGGATATCTATAACAACTCCAAGAATATTCATGTTTAAATGTCCATTTCTTTTGTGCTTACCATCCAGCAAGTCTAATCTGTCATTTGGTCTGTGGTGTCTTGAAAGTAGTAGGCAAAATGTCATTCACTTAAAAGGAAATGGCCCAGTATTGTAATAACTTCAGTCACTAACTGGCTCACATGCATTTCCATAATATTGCACATCTTATTCAAAACTTGCTATTTCTCATCACCTCTTTACTACTGACAAAAAACAATGTTTCTAAACTATTTAGAAATAGCCAGAGAACATAATACATGCAACCATTATTTTTGATATTCTAAATAATAATTTTTTAAAAATACCTCTTTAATTTTTGAAACTACTTCTATACACTGTGTTTTTAATACAATAAAACCTAGAATCTTTCCACATCTTTTCCTGAAAATATTTTTGGCAACATCTGTCAAATGCATACCTGGAGGGCAGATCTTTTGTTCCCACGAGAGTAACTCATGTTCAAATGAGTTTCTTTCCCTGCCTTTCGCATTTCTTCGTAAGTCTCTCTGCCATTGTCTCAGCTCCAGCTAAAGTGCCTTCTGTGTTTTTGATTGACTTTTCTTTCCAAATACGTACCTCAGAGCTAAGAGGTGGCACTGCTATTTCGTTGCCCTCCTTCCACTTTGCCCAATTTCAAAGTTAACCCACTGACCTCTGGTACAAATTGCCTTAGCAAAGACATCATTAAACCCATCATTTCTTGATGGATGTACAGCGAGCATCTAGAATAACAGCACCCATATGGTCCCTTGGATATTAGCTGTAAATCCTCTCTTTTTTTACAGTTTCATGCAATTTTTCGTGAGCTTCAGGAAACTTCATGGCCCAGCTGCCATCTGTGCCAGAGGATGTTTCATGATGGCAGTTCTCCAGGGAAAGCACATGCTTATACATTTCTGATGTGAATAATTATCATCATCATTTTTTATACATAAATATCTGGACTTTCAAAGTATGATTCTAAAATGTACCAAATTACATTCTTGTTAGTTGTTTTCTTGAAAAGTAAAATTAATAGTTAGTGATGTTTCTTACATCCTGTAAGTATTTTTTTATCAGTATTAATGGCATGGAAGAGCATTTACAAGACTACAGCTAAAATTATAAAGGAATGTGTTGCATAATCTGAGATACAGAATTGATCAACCTCTCCCTTAACAGATGTAGTTTTGTCAATGGAAATCACAGGGAACACTTGCATAGCCATGTGTGTTCATTGTAAAAGTAGTAGAGTTAAAAATAAATGATGCCTATGTATTAACAAACAAGTACAAACTGCTCCATAATCTGGCATTTCTGTGCCAGGGTCTGCCATCCACAGACACAGGTTATGTTTCTTCCAGGAGCTGCTCATAGTGTGAAAAATGGTATTATAAATATCATACTATCAATCTTTTTCTCAGCATGGTGTTAAAACTGGAGTAGTGTAAATAGTAATGTTAAACATTTATATAAACTGCGGATAAGAGATTATTTCTATTTTTAGGAACAATATAGTTAAAAATGCATTGATTAATATCAAATTATTAAAATACTTCCATTTTAACTTGATTAAAAGATTTTATAAGTACTTTGTTTTTATTATAAATGATATGTTACAGAATTTAAAAGACAGAAGTACAAGGATGATGATGTTTTTCTGAGTACAAAAGTCTCAGTTTTACCAAAACAAACAATACAATAGATAGTGAAGCTTCGTGAAACATTTTAGTTTTGTCAACTCAGAATGTTCTGATGTGAAATTGTATTTCTGAAGGCTCTTATATACATTTTGGATACATAATTAACTTTCTGATTAAAAAATAAAAATGTGACTTATTGGCCCCAACTACCATATTGTATGGATGATCTCCTGGTTAGATTACATTCCTGGATCCAAGCAATGTCTCAAGAAAAGAAAAATGTCTCAAGTCTTTCTTGGTCTGCTTGCTGGAAAGCAAGTAATAATTGCAATCCAGCTGTGTGGTGGTAAGAAAACACTGTGCTACCTTGCCTCCTTCACAACTGGAGCAGGCAGACAGAGAGATCCTGGCTTGACAGGAAAGGACAGAGTCTAGCTTCCAATCCATTAATGTTCATGAAGTGATATTCAGCCAGTGCAAATACTTCTCCTAGAGCAGGTGGTTGTGCCTTAGATGCTAAGATTTGGGTTCCTGAAATAATTTGTTTTTACAAAGAGGAAATGCAGTTCCGTATTTCTGAACTTTAGATTCCTTCATTCTTAGACAATTGGCCAGATTAAAACTGCTTTGGATCAGAAAATATGTTAAATCATTCTTTGTAGGAGAAGTAATTAATTTTCTTTTTTACATATCTGATAGAATTCTAAGTTGTAATATCAATTTGTAAAGAAGTAGACTGAGTCTAATGACTGAAAAAGACAAGCCCTTTCTGCTAATGATAAAGTGATAAGTGATACCAGGTGGATTTCAGTACTAGAAGTCTTTAAAGTGTTCTAAAATGCTAGAAGACTGGCAGAATTTTGAGTTAATTATAATATTACCACGGGACCGCAGTGCATTCCAGTAGCACTCTGAAGTTCTGTCTTCCCAGACAGTGAATGCATTTCCATTACCATTGTATGATTTCATATTCCTGTTGAAGTAATGTATTCAACGCCTTTCAACTATACCATTTTGCAGTTCTAGCAAGGTTATGTTTTCCATGGTGGGGCACTATTAGTCCCATCTAGTCTAAGAATGCCAGTGAAAATATTCTCAGTATATATCTTTCATAGCTAATAGCTTTCTGCTTCCTTTTCCCTTTCTTTCTTTACTATCATCACTATTGACTGTGTTCTGTTGTTCTCTGATGTTCTGTTTTCCCTTGATGTTGAATATCAATTGAGTGCTATTTGAAACAACTTTGCTGGCATAGAAGGATGTGATGTTATTTTCTGAAGTGAAGATTCCATTAATGTGGATGGGAAACCAGCATTTTTCTACTCCAGTTCTTTTTGTGCCACTTCCTTCACTGACACCTGCTTCTGCTGTCTTTCCCATCTTTCTTCTTGCATGCAGATCACTGCTCTTTCTGGACTCCCATCTAATTAGAAGGACAGAGCAGGTGAAGACTAAGCACAGTTCCTCTGCAAACATACTTTTTAGCCTTATCCAGATGATTTACACCTTCTTACAATGGTTACGTGCTTTTCACCACTTTGATATGCTAAAAAAGAGGCAAACTCTTCTTGGTGCACATAGCTACTCTAGCTGAATGTGTATGTTAGAAAAATAGAATCGGCTCCTCAAAGGCTAACTCAGCTACCAGCTTCCTCCACGCTTTGACCATTCTGCCTATTCTGTCCATCTGAAACCTTATTCACTCCTCTCCTGTATTCAGGATGCAGGCTCCAGACAGACAGATTCCCTCTCTCCTCCGCCCTAAGCCAGAAGTGATCCACCAAGTCTTCATTCGACTGGAAAGGCCAACCTGATGAATGAACCAGCAAGGAGGGGGCCATCTGGTAAGCCAATTGTCCACTTTTAGGCATCTTTAGGCTCTTCCTCAGCTCTTCCGTGTTCCCCAGCACATCTGTACTTTCACAGTATTGTTGCTGGCAATGCATTTCTCTTGGAGCAGTTCTGTTCCTAATGCTGTTTAACTTTTCAGTGCTGTTTATCTCTGTGATGACAGCTTCTTTCCAACCCTCACAAATGTAAACTTTTCTACAACTAGAGAAGAGTTCTATATGCAGAGTGGAAAATAAGACTCGTTTCCACAGCATCGTATCTTTGCAGAAAAAGCATTTTTGATCCTATGAATCAATCACAATTAGGTAGATTTTTTTGGTACGTTTGTGTAAACATGACCCAGCTCAAGCAACAGAAAATGTGAGTGATGAAACACAACATAATAGCGTATACATGCTGCATACCATTACATATATACCACTGAAGAGACTCCTACTTCACTTATTTGTATTTTATTATTTGTGCTGCTACCAACATAATGTTGCAAAGGCATCAATTATGTTTCATTTTTAAATCAAACTAATTAGGAACCAGATGTAATCTGAATGAAAAAAATCTGAGGTCAGTGTTGTGCACCATATGTATGACAGGGCTTACTCATGATGAGGAGATGGATTGGACAGCTGTGAATTTTCCTGCTGTAGGAGTGTCATCATGCCCAAGGTGTCACATACTTATCTTTTCTGAGTTTTTCTTTAATTTCACAACAAAAGTAAAGGAAGGTAAGCAATGCTGACATTACTTTAAAAAAAAAAAAAAAAAGCAAGTAAGAGATGAAAGGTTGTGAAAGCAAAAGAGAAGAAAAGATTTTGGTCAGAAAATTAGCACAAAAATAAAACTATTTTAGTAATGACTATGTAGACCATGGATGAAAGAAATAATAGAGATAAGAACAAATCGAATCTTCAGGATGACAATTTCAGCAACATAATGGAGAAAATAATAGTGATGATAGAGTGTCTCAAGACTGCAATACTTAGCAGAAAGCAAGGCCTTGTCCTTACTGACTACAAAACTTCTAAGCTAAGTTATCAAAGCAGTAGCAAGATTCACAGTACCAGCTCTCTGGAATTTTTAATGGCTCCTGTAAAACATAACTCCTTGAAACCAAAAAACAACCATGACCAGTTGCAGTCTAGGACTTTAAAGGTATCTCATAGCAGTATTTACCTCTTCTCTTATCTACATCAACTTTGAAAATCACCAATCTCTAGTCAAATATGGCACCAAACACATCTATTTTGTGAAATATTTTTGCATATCAAAACGGAATTTTCTTTCTCTTCCTTCTTGCTTCTCAATTCATTGCTTTATTATAATTGCTTTATTATAAATTAATTTCTTTTTTTTTAAACAAGCAAACGAAACAGAATAAAAATTTATGCATGTAGAAGCTGGAAAACAAGTTCCAGTCTTTTTAATGTGGTAATATCTGTTTGGACAGATTGTTTCCAATGTCTACAGCAGTTATATGGCTCCTGGCATTTCACAAGTGTTCTATGATTATATATGCAGATTAGTAAGCTTAGTATTATCACATTCAAAAATGTTCTAACATACACGTTGCTTTAATGTTAGAATTAACCAAATTGTTGTCCTATATGGGCAGGCAGATCAATTTTCATGAATGCATAGGTCTTAATCAAGTGCGAGTGAGACGAGAAGTCTGCATAATTGTTCAGTGCTACCATTTGCCATGTTGGGTAGGGTTACTAGGTTCTCTGAATAATAGAAGTATTTCTTCTGCTACCTGACAGTTTGCATTGCGAATATAAGGTTCTTATACAACAGAAATACCTTTCTCACCAAAATAAATCACAGGATCTGTTAAAGAGAATATTTAAAATCTCCAAATGGAATTGTGTCATTTAGAACTCAGACCATGCAGGAGCAATCCCCTCCACCATTCGTTCTACATATTTTCTTGTTTGTGTATTATTGTTGTTTTATTATTAGTTGCATATAGAATATTTGGAGAGAAGTTTATACAATTTTAATCAACTGTCTTCTGCCAAAGTAGCACTTCTGGTTTTGTAGATAGATCTCATTCTTCCACATTTTTTTCAGGAAACACCTCCAGCAGTTCAAATAGGTTTAATTTTCTGTGTAGGAGAAATGATGTCCTTGAGCTCAAGTTTCTGGTAGGACATCAACCTACCATTTCACCATCTTAATATCTTAACATGTTCACCATCTTAACAATATGACCTTGTTATCTTAACAGTCCTCCTTAGCTTGCAGTTTACTGTTTTGTTTTGTTTTGTTCTGTTTTGAATATATGCATTTTCTCCCTAAGTAGCTTATGGGTAGTGATAGTACAAAACCGTATTCTTCCTGATTTTGCACCTCATAAATGTATTGGTTGCTCACATTATGGCGTACTTTGTTCTGTCGTGCTCTAATACATGCTGTTCAGGAGAAAATGCAATTAATTTATTATTTACTTTAATTGAGTATTTATCCTGTTGATTAATTAGAAAGTTTCAGCTATAGTAAAGATTAAAAAAACACCCACTCTTCCACTACAGCAAGAATCTAAAAAGACTAAAAATTAAAACAACATGAGAAAAAACCATCACCTATTAACTATTAAAGATTTCCACTAATTAGTGAAATTCTCATTTTATAAAACTGACTTTTAATAAACCCACCATACAGAAAATATAAAGCATGCAGAATATTTGCACATGGTTCCTCCATTAAGATAAAAGGTACTCATTTTTCACACTTAGCCTAAAGGATCGTCTAGATAAACTACTGCAAAACAGTTTAATGTGAATTAAAAGAAATAAGAATATGTTTCAGTTTGCATCCCATATTGAACCAATTACGCAAGTGGTGTATAGGAAAGAAGGAATTATTGGAATTATAATCATTCTTCACAGGAGGTGACTATTATGTTTATTATTATTTGAACTCTGTGTCTGTGCATTCTCCTGAGGTCGTCTGGTATTTATGTCACATTTATTCTATACCCTTTCATTTCACCCTCTCTCCCTTAAAGATGACTATTTAGCAAAGGGCTGTATTTCTCTAGCAAGAGAAAGTATAGTAATGACATATGCATTTTTAATCATTTTGGCCAGTGCTTCACATGCCAAGCTTTAAGGAATAAGGGAGACAAAGCCCCCTTTTTGTTCTTCAGGTTCTTGTATTTGTTTTTCTTCTTTCTTTTTGTACCACTTATAATATTTTTCCATCAACTTACGATTTCTAATTTGTATAAGTGGTCTTGTTTTAAAATGAGTCACATTGTTGGTCTTCATTTAATTCTATCTAATGACGATGTATTCTCGTAGAAAGGAGGTAGGGGATTTGATGTTCCTGATTGCCAAGATCTTACATTCTGTACCAAATACAAAAAGTAAATGAAATGAAAAAAAAAAAAAAAAAGAAAAAGTTGACTTCTCTTGTTTAGGGAGGGAGAGTAGCTAAAGTGATAAGGTGTGTGTACTTGATAATCAGTGCCGATTACAGGGATTGAAGATGAGCCCTTGTTTGAAGTGAGGTAATAAGGCAGCTTATTAGGGAGAGATAAATAGAAGAACTCCAAGAGAAGCTCCAGACTTCTGCTTGGTTGTGTTGGAGTGGAAGAGCTAGTGGGATCCTTGGAAGGTAGCATGAATGAATATGTAGCCAGACTAATGTGAATCAGCTGGGCAGTGATAGCTGTCTGCCCATATTAAGAGGAAAATCAGATCACTTAGCTTCATCTGACCTCTAATTGTGGGCTCAGATAAATAAACTTCCCTTCTGCTGTACGTTGAGGGTTATGTTGTGGAATAACTGTTTATAACTAACTTTTTCATACATTTGATTCTATAATAAGAAATAAAGTATTATGTGTAGTTATGAATGCTGTTACACATTGCAGTCATAAACCTTAAAAAGGAACATTGGTAATAATCACGGAATGTTGATGCAAATACTCTGCTTGTACTCCGTAGGCTATTAGCCTAGTTATACAGTCTCTGTGTGTGTCACTCTGCCATGCATACAGGACAGACGTTCTTTTAAAATGTTTTTCTGATTCTCATGTATGACACAAATAGCCCCTATTAGCCGCTCCCTATAGGTCACTAAGGAATGAGATTTTCAAGATCGCATGATGGTGTCTTTATTTATTTATTTATGTATTTATTTTCTGAATCTCCCAGTTTGAAAACATGTAGGAGTGATTCTGTAGCTCAAGCAGGGAAATGGTGGAGACCAGACTGAAAACCTGGAATACTAAACTCAGAAGAAGGTAGTTTAAACTCAGCTCTACACCATATGTCACCTTTTACATTGTCTTTATCCACAGCTTCTGTCTTTGTGCAACCATTTTCTATTTTAAAGTAGAAAAATAATGTCTTATAACATATTTCCTTTGTTTTGTGCTTATCTAACACACAGATGTATTTGCTAAAAACTTTGTAGAGTTTAAGGACAACCTGTCTACCAGAGCCACTTGCTTCAAAACTTTGTATAAAAGAACTTGGCTTCTTCTAGACTTAATTTCATTTTTATTGATCTTCTTTTTTCACAGTAAGGAAATGTATCTTTCTCAAAGTATCTGTTGTTTTTTCTGCTCTCTTTTTGCACTGCAGCAGTCTTCTTTCATGATCATAAGTGGTTTTGGTATATTAAGATGTATTCTCCTTTGCAGTAGAATTGCCCAGTTTCTTGTGATCCTATTACATGACCCTGCTTCATATTTTTTACTGCAGCTCTTCATTTGTGCTTTGACAGACTCTTCATCATGAATTAGAAGACAACAGGAAACAATTTCGCTGTGATATACAAGTTTTTCTCTTCGCATGGAGATGTATTACACAGTTTTCCCTTATAAATCCTCAGATTTCTATGAAAAAAATGATTTAACAATTATTACTTTTTTTTCTGTTTCATTGCATGCATATTTCAGCTGTGACTGACAGAGTCTTTACTATTTGCAGGATCTCCATCATTGGAGATACTAAAAGGCATGTGGACATGCTCCTGCTGTAGATGCCCTGCTTGAAAACTCTTTGATTTTGTGGAAATTCTAGGTCTTATAGACTAATGATATAAATTAGCTTGCAGGTCTATAATATTTATCAATATAAGCACTGAGTTTGTAATAACTCTGTGGCTGTGATGTCGAATTTGAATGCTGGCATCTTTTCTCTGGCTCCTTCTTCTTTCCTAGCTATGGTGTCACAATGTTTATTAGGGTCTTACAGTAGGTATAGGTCCTGAAATTTAAAGACATGCCCCTGTGTCTCTGTGGACCTCAGTAATCTGTGTATACTAGCTTGAAGTTTCTGACTATGTCAGGCTTTCTGTACATAATGCTTACAGGGTGCAGACGTGTCCCTGAGAGCATCTGGAATGTTTTGTTTGGAAATTTAATACCATATATTCCACTCTACATGCAGGAATGGTTTTTTTTGCACTTACTGAAATTCCTTATCTAGATGTATTTTAACATGTCCAGCATTTCAATTGAACATTAATCTTCCCCATAGGAGACTCGTCCTCATTGAGAGGTGTGCGCATAATAAGATATTGTGGATGCTTTAGGTGTAAGACAGGAGTATAAATTACTGCTATTAATGTTCTGATGATAAAAAATTGTTATTGTTATATGCAATCTGCATATAAGACTGTCTTCAAAAAGTCATTATCAGTCTGCCTATGTGCCCAGGGGCAATCTTCTACCATAGCATTTAGGTCTTTCAAATTACAGGAAGTTAATGTAACTCTTGATGACATTTACAAAAACATATTATAGCACTTCTTTCAGTCCTCTCACAGAAATTTTTCTCAGTGAAGTTAAAGGGAGTTCTGTGTATATAGAAACTGCAGGGCCTGGCACTTTTTAAAATCAAAACCACGCTTTTTTTCTTAAGCCGCTCCACTTGAAGAAAATGTTAAGTAAAATTTTTTTTAATCTATTTTTTGATTTAAAGTACCCCAGCCAATGTAAGTTGTATTTAACTTTCTGTGCTCTCTGGCAGAGAGTAAACATTCTAGATTTCTTCTCGTAGCAATCTGTTATGTCAGAGTTATAAACACTATAACATTGGCGTTTTGTAATGGAGATGCTGACAAGACCTTTATTGCACCAGTACCAGTAGGCAGCATTCCTGTAAATGCTAGTTATGTTTCTTTGATTGGGTTCTTTTTGAGTGTTTCTTTTTTTTCCTAACAACCCTATGGTTGCTTTATGTCGCTGTTTTTAAAAGTGAGCGTTACTTAAAAAAAAAGTAATAATATCAATAAAACACACAGAAACCCCCACATCATAATGGAAGTACATTGGTATGGCCTGAATATATGTCTATAACTAGTGACAAAGCTCTACGTTGATAGGTCTGATTCCAGATTCAGTTTTAAAGGAGTGTCAAATGATCTACCAGTGAATTAGTCTAAACTCTTGTGGTGTGCATATGCATGTTGCACAGCATAGGGATAGAAAAAAATAATCAATATGGCATGAGGAAGTGCATGTTAGTTTACTTAGTGGGAAACTAATTCACTTAAATGCCAAAAACATGTCACATTTTAAAACCAGAGATATTCCTACTTTTCTTGTTTTCTTTTTAACTTTGTATTCATAGTTTAAGTTCTAGAAAGGAATTCACTTCAAACATCCATGTCTGTATTTTCTGGAAAACTCTGAACTTTTCCAGATGCAGGAATTGAGTCACTGAAGTGAGAATTGAGGAAGGTAAGGAACACAGGATTTTTAGAACTCTTCCATCAGCTACCAAAAGTAGTATAAATTTCACTGAATCTCCTTGAGAATTATCATTACACATAATGGATCTCCAAGTCAATGAAATGTGTAAAACATTTCTGTTTTCTGTTAAAAAATATCTATCTTTCATTAGTTTCTGACACCTCCTAGATTGCACTTGTAAGTATGCAGTTATAGAAAGAATAAGGATCTATTGTCTCTAAAGAGAAATACAGATAGCAAATCCTAGGAAGGTTTTGGCTCTATTTATCTTCTAAGTATCCTACTGGAGTCTGGTAAAACAATAAAAGAAAGTCCTTGGTTTAAATGGAAAATATTGCCTTTATTCTATCAAAGCATCACAATAGACAGTATTACTTTCTGAAACTTTTTGGCTACAATAACAAGATAATAGAATTAACTAGAATATGTAGATTTTAAAAATGATCCATCAGTCTATGCAAATTGCTGTGTTAATAATGTATTTTTAATGCTAAGCACATTTGACAGCCATTTCATCTCTCTTTCTAAACTGGAGCTTGGCAACCTGCATTAATTCTTATACTTTACAGATGTAACATTCAATGCACATGCCATGTAGTGATGTGATCCGAATAAAGTAAAGCATGTCAAAGCAATGTGATTATTAGTAAACAAGTTTGTGTCTGGCTTGTTGAATACAGAACAGAAAAATGAGAGGCAAAAGCCAGTGCTGTTTTAGCATATCTTGCATCTTCACTGGCCTGAATTTTCTTCAGATTATGGAAGTGCCAATCATTACTGGCGCAATGGAACTTGGAACAGATAAATAGGCATAAAATCAGAGTGGATGAGATCGAAATCGTGGCTGCTGAGTAAAGTTCAGTGAGAACTGTGGTAACTGTATAGCTTGAACAGATCCAGAGCCCAAGGTTTCCTTTTCTGACTTGCCATTATTACCTGTAAATTAAAAGAGAGAGGGGAAAAAAGGTATTTTGTCCTAATTATTTATCTTCCCTTCTAATAATAAAACTAATATTATTTCACACCATGCATGCCTCAACACGATTATTTCAGCAACTGAGATTTTCCTTCCTTCAGTGGGTTAAAAAAAAAACAAAGTACAAAAATACAGTAGTTGCTGTTAGACTGCAAGTGACCATATAGATATGTTTGATTATAGCTCTGCTGTACTAAAGGTCAAAGGAAAGTTTTAGAATACTTAAGAGACAATTATCTAAAGTTCAGACTTTTCCAAAGGAATAGAACTAGAAATTATACAGGCCATTATCTAAAGTTCACATTTTTCAAAGGAGGAAGGTAAGCGGAAATGCCTATGCCATTCATTTGCTATTATATGTCTGGTTTTGTGTTTGTTTTTCAATTCTGTCCAGAATTTATTTACTACACGTTCTGCATGACATTAGTTTGAACATGATTATTCCCCTTTCAAGAAATTTTAACGTAACGACGTATCCTTGTACATGATTAAATATTATTTTGCTCAGGATTCTACATTCTCAGCCGCACTTCTTATTTCTGCAAAGGAAATGTGCTTAGCTGCTTTATTCACTAGTAGATTCAGCAGTTCAGTTCTGGCATAAGCTATCATTACTTCACTCAATTGGTAAAGAAAAAAAAATCAAAATACAAAATATATTAAATTTTCTGATTCTTTACCTCATCAATATATTCTCTCCCATGAAATACTTTCTTCTCTTGTGCTCTTATTCATGTCTTAAATGAGTATAGAAAGCTTAGGTATCTAGAAAAATAGAAGTTCAGCACAAAGGCTTTTTACTTTTGAACCTGACATCTGCAATCAAACATGATAGCAGTCATCAATCTAGTTTTTGGAAGACATCACAGGTTTTTGACACTCACAAAAAGCATGTCAGTTTGAACAAAATCCTTTTATTGTTATTATTTTGAGATGGTCTCTGCTCAGTGAAGATGCTGTAGCACATATGTAAAATTACACACAACAGTTGTGAACATAAGTTCCCACAGAAATGTATTTTGTGAATACATACACCGATGTTGAAATACACTGTGTTGAATCGTGAAACAAAATGGTTACACTAATGAACAAAGGATGTTTTCTTCACCTACTAAAGATTGGTAACCTTGTAACAAACAAACTTAGAATCACTCCCTTTTAAAAAAGGTATTCTTTTAGCACATTTACAGCCAAAGACAGAAACAAAATAAGTCCTGTCTTCCATAAACACAGTTGTATCTTTCAAAACACGTTAACAGCATTATTTTGGAAGCAAGTTACTGATGTTTCTAACCTGTACTCTAGCATAGTATGAAAAATACAGATCAGTTTTCAGCACAGGGCCTATCTTATGAATATAGATCATACATAGATCATAGAACGGTTTGCATTGAAGGGAAGCCTTAAAGATCATCTAGTCCAGTCCAGGAGCACATCTTTCACTAGGTCAAGATACTCAAAGCCCTGTCCAGCCTGAGTTTGTACGCTTACAATGATGTGGCATCCACAACTATTCTAGGAAACCTGATCCAGTGCCTACCCACTTTCATCATGAAAAATTTCCTGCTGATAGTGAATCTACACTGAACAGCTGAAAACCATTGCCCCTTCTCTAGTTACTATAAGCCTTTCAGAGTCTTTCTCACAAGTGCAGTGTATGTATACAAAGGCCACACTACAGTTTCCCCACAGCTTTCTTTTCTCCACGATATACAATTGATGCTTTGTGTTGCCTCCTCTCTTTTTGTGCTAGATCAGCAGGTTCTGAATATTCTCTCACACTACTCTTGTTATTGCCAGAATCAAGACAAATTCTGGACAGTTTATGGAAAGAAATCACATGGAGGAGTGTGATCAGTGAGTGGTTGGTGTTGCATTCATTGGTTTTGTTTCTACCATTCTGGTCTAAATATGTTTTATTTGAAATCCTTTCATAGAAGGCTATGCATTATTAACAAAATATGCAGAAGAGTGATGATTAAGCTACAGCTCATGGAAAGTATATAGTCTTTTTGAGAGACATCTGTGTCTTTGGACAACTTTATTAGTTCCCAGACTCTAAAATGGGGACTGCAATCCTTCTTGTATGCCTCTATTTCTTTGTCTTTAGGTTTGAATTTTGAAGAAAAACAGAAATACCAATATTACTACAAATCTTTTGAAAATCTGTTTAGCATTGTGAGGTCTGCAGTAATGTATAATAAGTACTACAGGAGGCATGTAAATAAGTTAATAGTTATGCACCGAGCTGAATGTTCTTGTCTGGTGCATTTGCAGTTGACTGCTAAATAGAACAAACATTTCATTGAATTAGGTAAGTTCTGGTTTCTCTGCATGTACTTCAGGAGTATCTGGTGAAGCCTTTATGATAATAAGTTAATCCCTCTGATATTTCAAGTTTTTTTCTATGAGAATGGATGTCATTCATGAACTGAGAAAGGAAATGAATGAGCTTCTTTTTTTCATTAGAGGAAGCAGGAAGTGTCATAATAAGCATATTCTTTCTGCTCTTCTATTTTTGCCAGATCACCCTCTGTTTTTAGACTAAAAATGTACACAGAACCCCCTTAAGATAATGACTTCAGAAAATAGTTTTGAAGATCTAATAAGCATAAAGAAACACATATATTTGCTTCCGGAGTGTGTAACTGTAAAATTTCCAATTATGACTTTTTTTCTTCGTGTAAGCAAAATATGCAGCATAGATTTCTGCCACAAAGTCCTTAATACCATTAATGATTTGATCTTTCTGAGAAAATTATAACAGGTAGAGAAAAGGAAAGAAAAATGGCTGTGTAGGTATAAGGTTGCACAGCAGGAAAGTCCACTCATCTCAAAAATATTACAGAGATCGTCAGGAAATTAAAGAATTGCAGTAGTGTGTGCAGAGAAAATGACACTTGGATATGAAGTGACTGCTTCTGTTTCCTTCACATATGTGTCTTGTGCAAAGTGGGAGATGAAAAAGTTGACTCCTGACTGTTAATTTTAGATCAGGCTTGGTGTCAATGCCTTTAGAGTCACTCATGTCTGAAAGATACAGAAGTTGCTTTGTATTAAAATTATTACATTTGCTTTATATTTCATCCAAAAACCTCAGAAGAGATCCGGGGTTCTTGAGAACAGTTGGAAATCTGCATTAAGGGCATTAAGCACATGGCCCTGTTTTAAGCACGGCCTCAGTTATGCTTATTGAAACCACTTTTATCTAGAAATCACACTGGGCATTTTCTGAAGACCTACCATACTGTCACGCTTTGTTTCAGCTGTGACAGAGATACTCCCACAGCAGTCTATTTAATGGTTGTTTCACAAATCTGCTTGTAGGCAGATCTAGAGAAAACCGAAATGTATTCATCAAACTTGGTTTTAAACCAAGATCTGGGGAAAACTGTAAGGTGCAGCTAGTTACGTTATGCAGTTAGTTACTTTGTTATAGAACTGGAATAAATAACAGTGCCAGGCAGTTTCACCCTCTAGTTGCTCGTAAGTTTTTACTTCCTGCCTCTTTGGTCAAAGTATTCTTTGATAAAAAACAATTCTACCTCCTAAATGTTTCTCTGTTTTACACTACGGATAATGATTCAGCCATTCAGAAATCAGCAAAACACTTCAAAACACAACAAAATATTTCAGATGTTAGTCTGCGTAATAAAGGGAACAGTGAAATTAGTTGAGTGAATTATTATTATACCAAAATCATTCTCTGAGAGAAGTAGCTTACAGTATGATCCACAGATATTGTGGTGTCCCAGACATCTCTTTTGTATTAACTGTAAATATTGGAAACTGAGAATTATCTAAATGACTGATTTGATTTTAAGTTTAAATAACATGGTAAAAATGAGCTGCAGATCAAAGTTGTATTTTTGGAGATGTGTTGTATGTGACCTCATGCTGATGGAAAAAAATGTGATGAGTTAAAATCATTAAGATCACTTAACTTGCACTATCCTTTAAGCTTGCAAGATGGAATATAGGTACTAGTCCATTCTGTGTATTTGCTGCATGATCAATGAAATGGAATTTAATAGGACTCTGGAATTTCAGTCAAAGTCTTCAGTCCTTTCCCTTACAGAAGAGTAGAGCATTTAGGGAGGCTCACTTTGATACTGAGAATGTCAAAGAAATTTCTGAATATGCCTGACTGTCAGCAAGGACTTACTGTCTCTCTCTACCTGTGGCACGTTACCTCAGACCTTTATTAATAGAGAGGGTTGAGGTTTTTTGCCTATGTGTAATTTTCCCTGCTTTGTTAAAAGTAACATGAATAAATAAGTAACCTGAACAGCACTACAATGAAGGATCAGCAGGTTAATTGGAAAGATGAGTGGAAAGTGATCGTCCCCTCTCCTGCTGAGAACCTGCTGCCAAGTTAATTCATGCGGCAGTGCTGGAGGTTATTCCTGGAGGAGACTCCTGCTGTTTTCTCAGCTATGGGTAAGGAGAATGTCCACAGAGAGTAGAAAGCAAATCAGATAAAATGAGTTTATTGCTAATCAGCTGCTAGAATTTATCTGCAAGTTCTGAGAATCAACTAAAAAGTCAATTGGAGAGTCATTGTTCCTCACTCAAGAGGCCTATTTCCAGCAGCATCAAGGGATATTTAGTCTTAGGAGACAGCAGAGAAGCGGAAAACATTTGTTGCTAAACAAAATTAGTGGCAAAATTATTTGGTTATTTTTGCTTTGTTGGTTGGTTGGTTGGTTGTTTTTGGTTGTTTTTTTTTCTTTTCCTGTTGGCTCCCTCTTACTGCTATGGCTTATTTCCTCCTTGGGCAAAACAAATTGTCTAACACAGCAGTTTTTTTCTTCTCTTCTTCTCTTGATATCTTATTATATGATATTAACTATTCAGCCATTATAACATGTTTTACACTTAAATAATGGGGATAAATGTTCCAAATATCTTCCTTATCTTTATCTTATTTCTTCTGAACTGAAATTGATAACCAGTACTGGTGCTAGGTAGTTTGTAATACACAGCATAGCTTCACTGGTTGGCAGAAATAGGCACTTTGTTTTCTCCATCCCACTTCCATCCTCTTGTTTTTGTCACTTACAATAATCCTCCTTTTTTCTTTTTTTTTTACTCTCTTGTTCTGGCTTACTACATTTTTCTGAACCAAGCTGAATAGCAGTGAGTGATTCAGAAAGCAAAGTTGTCATCAACAAGAGCAGGGTTTTTTGTCATTTCCCTCTAAACGGGATGCCATACCACTTCCACATGTCTGTAAAGGGCAGAGATGCTAGTGTTCAGCATATCAATCCAGTCCTCCAGCTTGGACAGATAAGAACTGTACCAGGCTCATAGGAAGGAAGAAGCTATATTGGTATGGATTTCCAGAACACAAAGTCCCCGTGTAATGTAACTGTAAAAGTCTTTGGAGTTCTGAATAAATGACTACAGATGTGACAGTATTTCTGAGTGGGACTTCTCAGAGAGAATTGTAAACTGAGCCTCACACCATTTTTTCTCTTAAAAGGTTAAAGTGAAAGGATTAAGGATGCAACTCATGCTGAGATATTTTTAATTTTTCAGGAGACAGTCTAAGTGGACAGAAATTTATTTTTCACTGTTTGAAAATGATACATGAGTGCTGACGAGGAAAAGAATGCTATCACATAAGAAGCACACATTAGTCACTTACTTTGGTAAAACTATATGCACTGATATTCAGGAAAACAGCTACTTGGTTGTTCTTTTGTTTTTGGTTGTTGGTTTTTTCTTTTGCTAATGTAATGTAATGTATTGTTCCTTGCATGTCAGTTAGATAGCAAGTATGACACTGAGAGCAGTTTAACTTTCACATGTATGCATTAAATCATTGATGCATTCAGCCAGCAAGAAGGAGCGCAGGTTTTTCTTAAAGGTGTGCTAGTTGTTGACTTGAAACATACTTGCCTTTTCCACTTCATCATGGAAGCAGATAAAATAATGGGCTATCATCAAGGAGTTGCATCCTATTTGAGTTGTCAGAATCCTTAAGAGCTCATTCTCTGAAATTTATCTGTAGTGGAAACATACGCTTCCTTTAATTTTAAAAAGAGCACACGAAAGGACTGGTCTATTTATTTAGCCCCAGGGTGCTATCAGTTGTGATGTGACTGTTTCTAACTTGAATAGATAAAAACTCTGGATTCCTGGACAGAAAAATCTTAAGAATTCTTTTTGCTCTGCAAAGGAATTCTGAAGTTTTCATATGAATACCTCTTTACAAAGTACTTAATTTATAGGTAGATCTTCACATGTTTTGTATTCTAAATGCTATGAAGATCTCTGGAACCATTATATAACCTGTGATGTAAGTTGTAGGAAGAACTTCTCTAGGTTGTATAAATGTGATTGGTAGGTTCTTCCACCAAGGAAAGGAGACAGGAAGACTACAAAATCAAAGACCCTGAACTTCAGATTAAGACTGTTTAAAGTTCAGTTTCATAGTCACTGAATGAGAAAGCAAGCCGCCTGTGTTCCTTCGTGGGAATCAGCTCCCCCATGTTATTAAATATCAAATAGTTTTTCTTCATTTTTTGTTTTATGCCAGCAATACATTAATAGTTATCCACTAACACAGGTTCAACTTGATACAGGTCCAAACCATGATAATATTTAGTACTCATATTCTATAACTGCCTTTATTCCTTACTAATATATATCTGAAAGACATCAAGAATAAAATATTGCATTTTTTAATTTATTTATTTACTTACTTATTTATTTATTTGGAGGGGGGGAAGAGGCTGGAATGTTAAAAATCTCTATACAGTATTAGTTTTGTGAATGTTTTCCCCTTCTTCTTTCTCTGCATCTTTCTTTTGTACTTCATGGACAGCCAGCTCTTTGGAACATACTTGTGTCTTTTGTGTTGTGGTAGTGATATATGCTGCACAAATACCATGAGCTGTCAGAAATGTTCCTGCTGATCATAGTCAGTGCAAATTAAACATCTCTAAGCTATTTCATGTTTCCAAGTATCTGACCACTACCAAGATCAAAGTAGATACAAAGCTTTCTTACAACCACAAGTTGTCATGTACTTCAGCTACCTTATTTTTTGGTTCAAACTTGGGAAAGGTAAATAAATCAGTGGCTTGCATATTTGACATGCTCACTGCTCGTGGTTTATAACTGAGCATGCTGACACATACATGATCATTGATATTTGAAAGGAGTATGTTGTTAAATTGCTAGAATCTTTAATTAACTAAAGTCACTAGAAGATCTCAGGTATAAACCCAGGGGTATTATTCACAAACTACCCATATGTTAAAAGACTAGTTTAGATTCTTACAACTATGTATGTTGTAATCTATATGATTACTCTAAGCAAAATCAAATTTCTTGGAATAATTTAGTGGAGCAATCAATTGCAATTTTTTGTATTTAAAATAGGATTTAAAGTATCAGAGATACCATGTTTGAATGAAACTGAGAACTAAGTGATTATGAGAAATTTAACTGTGTAGGAGAAAGAGGATAAAAACACATGCATAACGAATACATCAAATGTTCAGCCTGATACACATAGAAAAGGCAAATGTCTGCATTTGCCAGTAAATGGACTGAGTTTTAATACTAACACATCTGCAGTCATTGCTGCTAAGGCTAAGCGTAAGTATCTACACAGGCCTCTGTTGCCATCATGTAAAAAGTTCAACTTAGTACCTTACCAAAATGGTGTTAAACCATTATGAAAAAAGAAGACGAGCACATCTAAGTAAAAACAAGCATACACATGACTGTGTAACTTAAAAAAATAGTGATAAATAATGATGAAAAGACATCAATAAGGATGTGCACAGAAAGGAAAGTGAGGGGTTGCCGTTAGGTTCATTACTGTTGACACAACAATGCGTATGTTGTACTCATTCATTTGGGGCATGGCAAGCCAGGCAGGAAGGGGAATGACCACTCTATCACATGCTGATGATTTGATGAGTATTATAAAATACATATTTGTTTGCTTAGAGGTTTTGATGAATGTGTTAAGGAAAAACAGCGGCTTTAGCAGTTATGCTATGCAGTGAAACAATGCAAATTTTCCCTCTTTCAGATAATACTCTCAGCATTTTGGCAAAGCATAATGGATTCAGTCGGCAGAAACAAGAAGTATACCTACTGCCAATCATAATAAGCGATAGTGGAAATCCTCCCATGAGCAGTACTAGCACTCTTACTATTAGAGTTTGTGGTTGCAGCAGTGATGGCATTGTCCAGTCCTGTAATGTTGAAGCATACGTACTTCCTATTGGACTCAGCATGGGAGCCCTAATTGCAATATTAGCGTGCATCATTTTGCTACTAGGTAAGTATTCATTTCACAGCCTGATGTTCAAAATCTTTCTGATTCATAGGCAGTTGTAAGTAAGATGTAAGTAAGCAGAGAAGTCACGTATAAGGACATAGAATCTAATGGCATCTGCAGCAGTACTGAAGGACATTTCAGAACTATGTCTCTTCTGTACTAAGAACTGAAGAAAGGCATACAAAAGAAAGTCCCAGAGTGTTACATATAAGGTACATAAAAAAATTATGAAACCAAAAACCAGTTCACAGAAGTAAAAAGGTGAGCAGAGTGTATACTGCACCAAATGGAAAATAGTTTTGTTGTATCTGTAAGATTTGTATGAGTTTACTCTGGATTGTAATGGCAGAGGAGATATTACAGTTTTAAAAGATAAGAAGTACTGTGTATTTTAATTAAATAAAACATATCTGAGATAGAGCACTGAAAGCCTGTTTCTGTACTCCAGTTTGTAACGGAGATTTACATTAGTAACTGAGATTTTAATATTAAACTACAAAACAGCAAGTATAACCAATTCAGAGCTTTTTATGCATCTGTCCATGATTCTGGAACTGATGTACGTAAGATCTTTCTTTCTCTCTTGCTGTTTTATTCTCTTTTCAATTATATAAGAAAGGCCAATTTCCTTCTGTCATTAGGGCTCTGTTTTCAGAAAACCTCAAATTCTGGAAAACTTCCTCCTAAGTGCAGACCATTATAGACTAATGTTCACTGAATGGTGTTAGCTTGACTCTACCTAGATCTGTATTTTTTTTCAAATGAAAAAAAAAAAAAGGGGGGGAGGGAGGAAGGTTTTTGAGGTTCAAAAGTGGAAATATGCATTATCTTATTGCTTGTAAAAAATTGAGCATCAAATATAAATCTGAACTGATAATAAAAAACAGGACCGACCTGAGGTTCTGATCAAATTTTTGTCACTTGAGTGGGGTTGAATTTATAGGTCTTTCATTTTTTTTCTACCCTTATTACCTTTATTTTCACAAAAGGAACCTGTTATCATCCCTAAGTACACTTAACATGTGTTGTTTTGATTTGAATATTATTTTTTTTTTTACCTAATTGGCTTGTGATGCTTTCTTTGCAGTCATTGTGGTGCTGTTTGTAACACTAAGAAGACATAAGAATGAGCCTTTAATCATCAAAGATGATGAAGATGTGAGAGAAAATATTATTCGCTATGATGATGAAGGAGGTGGAGAAGAAGATACAGAAGCTTTTGACATTGCAACGTTGCAAAATCCAGATGGAATTAATGGATTTTTGCCTCGTAAGGATATTAAACCTGATCTTCAGTTTATGCCCAGGCAGGGTCTTGCGCCTGTTCCTAATGGTGTCGATGTTGATGAATTTATTAATGTAAGGCTTCATGAAGCTGATAATGATCCCACAGCTCCACCATATGACTCTATCCAGATTTATGGCTATGAAGGAAGAGGTTCAGCTGCTGGTTCCCTTAGTTCATTGGAGTCCTCTGCATCAGACTCAGATCAGAATTTTGACTACCTCAGTGAATGGGGTCCTCGCTTTAAAAGACTCGGAGAACTTTACTCAGTTGGAGAAAGTGACAAAGAAACTTGACAGTGGATTACAAACTTTTTCACTGTTGACTTAACGATCATGTAATATTCTAGGGCCACTCTTGTTAGTTAAAACTAATGTGGCTTTTTGTTTTAGAGGCAAGTTTAGCGCCAGTCATCTATAAAATCAACTACATTGTAATGTTGAACCAAATAAAAAAGTATATGTTAGGAGGTTAAGTCTTGTGGAGTGTGAAGTAAAGTATGTGGAGTGTCTAGAAGTCTTTGGATATTTGATATTCACTTGACCACTCTGAAGATGGAGATTTAGATCTTTAATTATCTTCAGTGAATTGAAAAGAATGAATTGGTGCTTTCTTAGGAAATGGACTTGCAGGGATTTTGCTGTTGAACAGTAGCTCCTGCCAGTATATGTAAGCTAATGGTTTGTTTCTGCATTGCCAACAAAGATCCCGACACAGAAATGTTAAAAGCAATATCTTGGTCTTCTTAGCAATGCTGAATAGAAATAGCATTGTCTATCCTTACTGGCTTCTACTGTGCAGTGACCATACATTGTACATACAGTAATTGTTGGCCACGTAACCACAGACTGAATATCATCTTTAAATATTGTGTCAAGCCTTAAAATATTCACATGTTCTTAATCCATTCCAGTTATGGGTAATAAATCCTACTCATGTGCAAAGATTCAGATGCAGGGGTCCAAAACCTTGCTTTACAAAAGGATCTTTTTTTCTAAAAGAAGGGTCAATCCTGTACTTCTGAAAAGAAAGAAAAAAAAGTGAAGGGGGATGGGCGTACATATATGAAAGAATTACTGATTTTATTGCTAAAGATCAGATTTATTTGTTTAATCTTTGAAATAAATATTTTATTGGGGTCCATTACTGCTTTTATTTATGAAGATTGATAATCTATAGAATAAGATTATAAAGAAAACTAAATTATATCATTTAGATTTTTTTCTATATATAATGAATGTTTAATACATGTACATTTTGAAAAGAAAAATGACAATTTGCTGTAGGTTAAAGCAGTAACCTCTCCATTTGCAGTAGCAGAATTTTAAGAGATTGATGGCAGGAATAAAACTTTCCCAGAAAAAAAAACTTTTGTATCTTCTTCATAAATCTAATACCTGGTGTTTTTAATACAAGCACAAACAGCTGGAAGTAAACTGGTTCATGTGAATATTTAAACTATAGACTTTTAGAAATCCACACATAACACAGTACAGTAAAAAAAAAAAACAAAAAAAAAACATGCTTATAGTTCTCCACTGTATTAGAGCAGGAACCAGTGTGTACATAATTTTACTGCTTCTGTTATTAGCATTTCTTTTCTATAATACTCATAGTGATGCACCAGGGCTCTTGCACACAGAGAAAGAACAGCACTAGAAGTTGCAAGCATACTCAATTTGTAATGCAAACTTGCCATTTAGAAGTAGCAATTGTATAATAAAACTATGTATTACATGCAAATCATTTTAATTTTCTACTTTGTTTTGATGCTATATTATTGTTTGTTTATTTACTCCATGTATTGTATTCAGAGAAACTCCTGTATTGTTTCCTACTTTGTGAAATATATTTTTATAAATACTTTTCTTGTTATTGCTTTTCTTTCAGTTTTACCTGTACACTGCAGAAAGGAATCTGCTTGAATAACTTCATAGTCTGTGGAGGAATGTAGTTTCTCCGAAACCATTTATTTATTAGATGAATACAGTCAAAATAAAAAGGAGAATGTTTGAAGCAATTTTTGACAGTGTTTGGAAAATTAGATATGCAGCAGACTGTGACCACAGGAGTTATGTGTGTCTAATTTACTGCACCATGCTGAAAAATAACCTCTCTTTTCCCTTTTCTTTTCCTTTCTTTTCTTTTCTTTTCTTTTTTCTTTTCTTTTCTTTTCTTTTCTTTTCTTTTCTTTTCTTTTCTTTTCTTTTCTTTTCTTTTCTTTTCTTTTCCTTTCCTTTTCCTTTTCCCTTTTCCCTTTTTCCTTTTCCTTTTCTTCCTTTTCCTTTTCTTTTCTCCTCTCCTCTCCTCTCCTCCCCTCCCCTCCCCTCTCCTCTCCTTTCCTTTCTTTTTCCTTTTCCAATCCCTTTTCCCTTTCCCTTTCCGTTTCCATTTCCCTTTCCCTTTCCTTTCCTTTTTACTCTCCTCTCTCTTCAAGTAGAGCAAGTAAAAACAATATTTTCTCCTTAGGTTCTTGAGAAACATCTGTTCCACAAAGATAAACATCATCTCCAATATTGTCTATATTTCAAAACAGAAACAGAATTTGCTTCATCTTTGGTCTGTCAGGTGTTAATGACTCCAGCTTGCAGACAACTTATATGGTAACACCACTTCTATATGAATTTTATTTGAATGATGAATCCAATTCATTTAAATTATGTATTGTTTAAAAGCTCTGTATCTGAGAATCTCTAAGCAATTTCAGTAATACTATTAACTCAACAGTGAAATCATTTAAAGATAGAAATTATCAAGACTTCAATGAAGTCATGTATAACTACGTAAGACACTGTAACAACAGCCAGACACATTCTTACTTATCTTGTACCAAGTGCCAACGTGTTTAGAATTGCCACAGTTGTGTATAGTAGTGTAAATGCAGAAGTCTGATTTGAAACTTACACCAAGCCAATTTCTAGTCTACATAACAACCCTGGAGGCACTGGAAGATGCTGTGAGATTTGGATCATGTTACTGTTTATAGTCATATAATCATTTAGGACCAGTAGCTCTGACTATGTGTTATATAGTATTCACTGTAGAGTTTTGCAAAAATCCTTTGTAGAAAAACTCACAAATGGATAACCTTCTGATTGCCATTCTGATTGAAAGTTCCATCTGAGACCTTGACAGCACATCCAGTAATAAGATTTTCAGAAAAAAAAATCCCATCACTGGCACTGTGGGAGAGGCAAAGCATGACAGAAATCTCATCATTGTCAGTCAAACAGAGATGGTAGTTACTCTGGTAGGCATAGCTTTAAACTGTGCATTTATACAGGCTTTAAACATGAATATCTAAAATGCACAAGGGAGAAAAAATGTAATGAATTTATGGGCTCTGCCAATAGCCACATGCTATTTTTTGAGTCATTGCCACCCCACCAAAGGGAAAAGACTCATTCTGCAAACAAATTCAGGGTCATTTGAATATAAATTTTAGAGCAATACGTAGTAGAAGTTTAAATGTGGATCATTCAGTTGTCCAATATTTGCTCCTTTTTTTTGACAATGAAATTAATTCAGTGTAAAATTGTTTTGGATAACAATGGTATTTAGGGGGATTAGAATCATACCACTCTACATTTGACATCTAGATTTAGACATATTAGCAACATTCTTTTTAAGCATGTAGAATGGTAATTCATCTTTTTCAACAACATTTAATTAGCAATTGAGTCATTGTAAGTGACAAGGAAAATGCATTAAATTAGAATTATTAATACTGATAAATTTGAGAATTTAATTCTGAAAATCTTCTACAAGTGCCAAGCGCCTTAGAGTCCCATTGATTCTGGCTTGCCTTCACCTAGCTATGTCTCACACTCATTTGTCAGAACTGCTAAAGTAAATCATCCCACACATTAAAGCTGGGATTATGCATTTTTTGGCCTGGACATTGTCCAGACCAGAAATTCAGCTCAGGCATTTAAATATGGAAGTGCTGTGAAGTGAACATGTACATTTTTACTAATAATAACTCAGATGAATTAAGTTCTTCAACATGTTCTGTCCTTTAAAGCAGCTGAAAGCAGATGCTATTTGTGTGCTGTGACCTTGAAAACAAATCATGGATAGCTCATTTAGATATAATGTATTTTTTATCTGGTATCATTTATACCTTTTTGTCTATGATGAATTTGAAATGACTGTGAAATATGCAGCAGAGAAAATGGCTGAAGATTTTCATTTAAATCAGCAGTTGCTGATCACAGAAGAAGCATTTAACACTATGGCAACTCCAAATACCATCAACTGTATCTCAGCGCAGCAGTAACAATTCTCAATCTGGAGATCAGACAGAATGTCTGCAAAATAGTATGTTCTAAATACATTTATTTCTACAGCTCAGCTAGAGATAGACCTGCTGATTTTGATAGAGAAGACTAAACCAACTATATTATACGCATGCAGTTGTATATACCTATATGTTTGTATGGATTCTTTTTTTAATCATCACTATTTTAACAGCTTGCATTGTCATTACATGCTAAAAATGGATAGATGGATTTTACAAAGCTTTTCCAAGGTCTGTCCAGCTGTAGGAAACTGCTAGGTACTCTGTTTGCGTGTCTGTTTTTTTCTTGGGATATAATCTCTGTCTTAATTGAGCTGTTTGACTGCTTCTCTCCTTCTCCCTGCCCCTCAATTGTCTAGAGCTGTGACACCATGAATATGTTAGGAAGTTCAATATGACCACATAGCTCTTCTTTTCAGCTTCTTTCAGATGGTGTGTTCAGTAACTGGGAATAAAACAGGTAAGCCAGAGCAGTCACTTTCACAAAACTATTTTTAATCTCTCTTATTCTGTTTGTATTTTTTTAACTACAAGTGTATATTTTTATTTGTATTTTGTAACACAGATGCAGTCACAGGGCTGTATTGTCACTTCAGGGAGTTCAAGCACCACATTTAATAAGTATGAAAAAAAAAAAACAACAGAACCAAAACAACAATAACAACAACAAAACCCACCATGATTGGAAGCAATACAAACGCCTGCCATAGGAGAACTTAGAGAGCATAGTCTTGGTTACTTATACCAAAGACTTGCTTCTGTGTTTAAAATGATGCTGAAAAATCCAAAGCCAATGACGGTAGTGTTTAGTTAATTGAAAGAATATGCAGTAGTATCGCATGCTCACAATTATTTCTGACCAAGAGAAATGAAAAGAGGTTACTGGAAAAAAAAACAATTTTCGGAGTTGGAGAGTTTTTAGCAGTGGTAGGCTGCCCTAGTAAATTGAAGCTCAATAAAGAAAAAAATGTGGGGCCATTCACCATTATTAGAGTTTTCAGAATGTAGCAGGTGTCGTTAGCAGCAGACAGAGTATTGATGGAGTGAGCAGTAGAAGCTTTCTGCAGTCTATCATTCAGATAAGTTGGACTTGTATTATTTCTACATTTGTACACTATTTGTGTAAGATAATATTCTGGCTTTGAAGAAGGTGGAAACCAATTTAACTTGCAGTATAATTCACTGTGATGGGTTTTGTAATCACACTGCAAAATGAGTCTAGCTGCTGTATTATACAATACTGATACTGGCTTATGTGCTGTGGAACTAGTCCTTCTCCAAATAATGTCATAGCATTCTAAATGAGAAAATATAAAAGCACTGACAATGCTTTTTGTGCAACTGCAACTAAGATATCTTTCAAAATGGCTAATAAAAGCAAGCTGAAGCACACAGTTTCTGGCAGAGCCTTGTAAATGTGCTCATTAGCATTGCAACACAACTATTTTTTTCTTTTTTCTTCTCTTATCCCTCCTTCCACCTCCCCCATTACAAAAATTAAACCATTGAAATGAACAAAATGAAAATTTCAGCCTTCCTTCAGAGGGAATATGTAAGAATTTATAATATTCCTTTTCCTTCCAGTATTTCAGAGGCTTGCATGAATGAAATCTATGTGATAATAACAGGCAGACGGAATGGATGAGTAGAGGCTACCTGTTTCCTGATTGATATGAATGGGGCATTTATATTTTGAGGGCAGTAGTATGCTCTACTTAAAATCTATTCAAAATAAAAACCCTAGAGAAGTTCCTCTTGGGCATTGTCAACACCCCACATATATCCAGGGAAAGATCCTCTTCAGCATATACAAAACAGAACTGTTCTTTTCCTGTGTATTCACAAACAGCTCTTTAAATACTGGCACTTCAAATTCCCATTCATGAAGTTTGTTCTGTGGAATATACGCACATACAGACTCACTACATGGTGCTCATGAACACGTAGCTGTGTTTCTGTACTGTGGTATATATACACAAATCTGTATCAGATTTGAGACATCTGGAATAAGCAGACAGACAGGAGGCAGACAGCACAGGTAACTTGTTCCCTTAGATGTTGTTGAGAAATAAGTTAGCTATACGTTACCAAAGAAATACATCATGACTTAAAGCTACGGTCAAAGTGAAAAATGGCTTTATCGTGAGCAAAACTATACAGTTTTAGACTCACATGTACAAGTATAATCCACAGCTGAATACAGAAGTCCTGGTCTCAGCTGTGTGATGCAAATAAGTAGAAAAATAATTGAAGGTAAGTGAAAGATTATTTTGGCAATGCATATGATGCCCCATCCCCTCCACACAGAGCGCTCTTGTTGCAGCAATCAAGTGAATGCTTATTTTGTAGACAACTGAAGGAGGTCATCTAGGCTTCTGCCAGGGAAGATCTAAAGTGGTGAAGGTAGCCAAGAGCCTAACATCTACAAAGGTGTGGATGTAGCCTTTTAGTCTTTGTATTAACACAGTTTTTACAGTCTTCTAGTCGGCACTGGCTTCTTTTCAATTTTTGCAGTTTCAGGTCTAACTGTTTCAAGCTATAGCAATACAGTATAACCTGTTATACCAAATAAAGGCAGAGTATTGTTAGGTAAAATGTCATTGCAACACAGAGCAGGAGATACAATTAATCCCTGCAGAAAAAGGCCAAGTATGAATCATCAAATGCTGTAGGGTTTTAATAGATATTTTCCAACCCTTATTTCACATGAAACAGCAGCCATTTATTTTATTGTACATAATATTTCTTCTTTAAATAAAAGCAACAACTGATGATAAAGGGTCTCTATTTAGACTGTCACAGTGCCTGCTAGTTGTTCTTTTATAATTTACAAAACAAACTGGATTTTTTCAGCCCATGATGGGATAGAACCGGTGCAACATCTGATCAGAGCAGAAGACTACAATACTGACTTCACTCTGTCCCATCTTCCTGAACACTTCTGTCTTGTTTAGCCATTAATTATGTTTAGCATTGTCTTGTCTTTTCCGCATGATAGCTCATTATAGAGCTGCTTGACTCAGAGTCTGTTAAGAACCCTTCCTTTCAGGCAGTGTGTTAATAACAGGGAAGAAAAGCAGTATCTTACAAATTTGTGATTGCCTTAATAACTGCTTTTCATGTTTTTTCACAGTTTCTGTTTCTGAATATATTTTATCAGTTAAACATACAAGAAAGACTGAGGTGAGTGGTTTTTTTGGCTGATTTTTTTTTTTTTTCTTTTTTTTTCTTTCAACCCTAATGTGGCACAAACAGAATCTATTAACTAGGAGAATTTACTTCCCTTTATGTTACTGTGATTGTCAGATGAGCACAAAATGATGGGACAAGTTCTGTTTGGGTTTTTTTTGTGTTTGTTTTTTTTGTCACAAACTGACTTCTAGTTGAGAATGGAAAGAAGAAAAGTAGAAGATATTTAAAAAATAATAATAAAATATATCTTTTCCTAAATCTTCAGAATGATTCTGTCCAGTTTCAATTTGAACTCCACATAAGAATTCCAGTTCTAGAAGTTGCATGTACCAAATCCATAGTTGCTGGCTAACTTTGCCCCAGGAAACAAATGCTAAACCTAATGTTTGCACTGTAGAACAGGGTACACAAATGAATTCCTCATTCTCTACTCACGAGTTAATATAAGGGATGTTCTGAAAGTACTGCCTCCTGTTTTATCATGTTGGCCCACAAATTCAGAGGCAGTTGCTGGTAGTATGGCAGTAGAGGTTGAACTTTCCTAGCAATATGCCCTTAAATTTTGATGCCGTGCAACAGATGGCAGCAGAGGGACAGCCTGACTGAATGGTGTCTGACATGGAATGGTGTAAGAAGCAAAGATGTGGAATTGAATTCCTCCATGGGGATAAAATTGCCCCCCACTGACATTCATTGATGCTTGCTGAACTTTTATGAAGACAGAACAGTGGATGTGAGCGCAGTGAGGTGGTGTGGTGCATTTCAGCAGTGAGGACAGCAACTAACAAGCTGTGTTCTAGAACACCATGTAAAGCTGTCACACCATGAAATGCAGAGCATCTCAGTCAGCTCATATATGCAAATCAGCTAACAGTGACTATGTTGAAAAATAATGCTTTGCAGATGAGAATTAGCTCTATGAAATAGTGTTATTGTGCTCTTTTCATCTATTGTAGTTTCCATGGAAATAAACAAGAGGCATTACTTTCTGACTGACCTGTGAGAGTTCAGGTAAGTTCATTTTATATTGAAAATGGTGTTGCCGTTGCTGTATGTTTCTACATCATTCAAGCCTAATTATAAACACCAGTATACATACAACTCTTCTGCAAACTGAAATCTAGTGTCTTTCCTTATAAAAGATTGAGTACTGACTACAGAATTTTATTTTTATTTGAAGTGCGACTTGTGGAATATTTTGTGGGAATTGATGCAGATACTGACAGTCACTGAAACATTATTTATATTAAAGGAACACACATTATTGCTGCAAATGGCCCTTTTATGTGGATTATGAAAAATGATTGCCAATACCTACTTGGTTTTCAAGAAGAAATTGTGAGACCTTTAGTCCTCAAGGATAGCTGGGTTACATTGGATTGCTGGAAGTCAGGACAGGTAAAAACTGTGAAAACTTCAGAGAAAACAGGTTTACAGAATATAGGAAAAAATGTTGGGAAGACACAGATGGTTATGATATCTTTCCAAAATGAGCAGAATTTTACTGGAGTGGTGGCAGTTTTCAGTAATCTGTTGGTATGCTTCCTGATCCTAATCTTCTGTTTTTGTATGAGTCTAGAAAGCAGCAGGCTGATCAGCATTTCAGGAAGTGAACTTAGGATCCTATCAGTTATAAATTTAGGGTCCTAAATAAGCATTTTTTTACTTAGTATCCTAAAAGAGAGGAGTAACTGCTGAGTAACAGGGTAACAAATTGAGTAGTCCTATCAAGTGCCCATTGCACCAAAGTGTATTTTAGCCTAAAAAGTGCTAATCACAAATTTGTGTCTTGATATTTGCTTTTGATTGCTTTTACGGGGAATGTGAAGCACAATAAATAGATCAAGAGAAAAACCTGTGGCACAAGCCAGACATAATACAACACATCTTGATGTGGTGCAATGCAGGTAATCATGTAAGAGCATAGCAAATTATTATATTTTTTTCAAAGCTGAAATTCAAATTAGGAATACCTTTCAGCACGTATACAATGTGGTTTATATTCATAGCTCTAGATGATTCACGTCAAACATTCTAACAAGTTTCTAGAAGTTTTGGAGGGCTAATGAAAAAGGGGTACAGCTGGGAGAAAACAACAAAACTATCCCAAAAAATTCAACCCTGCTGTGACTAGTTCACCTGGCTGAAATCATAACACTTCCCCCGTGCAAGGAAACAGACTGAGACCTATATACCACTTAATTAACACTTAAACCCACAACGCTTAAGCCCTCAGCACTACAGTGATTTTCTCTGAGGACATAAACATAGAGAATAAGCTTCAAACTTGCAGGCTACTGCTGTTATGTTGGCAGTCTCATATATCATTGTAACTTCCATGCCTTTACTCAGTGGCTTTACAATTCTGTAGTGCAATGTAAGCTGAAAATGTTCAAAATTGTGCCAGTCAGCTGGTGAGAATTCAAATAATGTACAAGAGTTAAAAGAGAACGAACATCTGAAACATAAGGTGTCGCTTATAGTCAAATCAGTGTGTTTCAATCTGAGTCTGAATATAATTGTTTTTAGTGTGTGTGCAGTAAAACCCAAATCAGATTGGGAATGTAGTGATTTCTGGCATGAGTAGCAGAGCAGAAAGCAGAATAAAAGAGCATAACATACCAGAATTTCTTTCTCCCAAATATACTACAGTGTGAGGGAGTATGCATGCAGAATACAGGAGAGAATAACAAAGAAATTTTGAAAAATAATTGCAAGCATGAACATTTAATGTGTTGCCATTCTGTCTTTATAAGCAGGAGTAAAAGTCTAGCTTACACAATCATTGAATATTTCTATTCTAAGTAGTTAGCTATTAGGAAATTTTAGAACCTGCTTAAGCTTTTTTTATTCACTGCTCTTATTTGTAAAACAAGCAACTTGTCGTTTTCTTGGTTTAAAACGAATCACCATCACAGTCAATCTGAGCACTAAAATACATCTGGTCATCTAACCAAGCTTCAAACAGGGTTTTGTATTTCAGGTTGCCTCTCACCTAAAGGCTAGAGATAATCAAACATCCTGAACAACTTCTTTCTGATGTTTTGGTATTTCATCTCTGATTTGATATTTATACAGCTTTATTTTTTTTTCCTGTTGCAACCTGAAGGAAATATATTTTTTTTCCTGCTGTTTAAAATGGAATCATCTTCAAAAACAGAGGGATTTCCCTGTCGGCACTAATCTGTACTCATTCATACAATGGAGAGCTACAATGATGCTGATGATGTTAATATTGACACTGAAAAAGAGAGAGGCAATTCAGAATTTTTCTTGAAGTTCTAGGTTTAAGCCTGTTCTTGGTTGACAATGAATCCTTCAAAGTAATACACAGGCAGTGGACAGGACTGTGACTGAGTTATGAGTAAGCATCATCCATACTGCCCAGCTGCCTAGCAGGTAGTGAGTACCACAGAAGCATGATGACAGAGAGCATTCTTCTTTCTTCCATAGAATCATAAAAAAATGATATTTGGAAGGGGACCTCTTGAGGTCTCTATTCCAACCTCTTGTCCAAAGACCCACACTTCAAAATTAGAAAATGTTTAGCATTTCACATAGTTAAATTCTGAAAATATCCATTATGACATGACTTCTCTGTGCACCTAACCGTCTGCAAGACCTTTTTAGTGGCATATATAAATATTATGTTCATCTGTGAAAACAGCCTAAATCATGCTGGAGAATACAATACATTGCTTTTTACCATGAGAAGGCTAATCGGGAAATTAGTCTTCAAATACCTGAAGAGGTATTAAAAATTTTTCAGAAAAAAAGTCAGCAAAAGCGAAGTAGGAATCAATTCATCAAGCAGTCTGCATCTCAGATAAGTGTGGGAAGAGATAGGGAAAGATTCTCAGATACATCTAGAGATTTGCTCCCCTGTTGGTACAAGTTCCAATATGTTCAAACTATGTAGTGGTTTCCTGACGGGTCTGGAATGACTTTTCATGGAAATCAGTGCATGAGGACAGGCTGTACATGGAAGTAGGACTGTGAATCATAGAAGCATTCTTGGTACCGTCTATTTAGATTAGCTTAAATGACTTCAGATTTATCAAAAAGTGTTATCCTGTCTCATCAGGAGACTTGAATATGAGTTTTGTTCTCACGGTAGCACTGAGCATGTAACTAAGTGTGAGTAAAGACATCAGAATCAGAGCCGCAGAAGATAAGAAACAATGTATCTAGTCTGTTGCAAGATTAATTTCTCTTGAGATTTAAGGAAGATCTTGTTTTCAGATCTTGCTTTGGAAAAAAAAAATATGCAATAAGCTTAAAGAAGTTATGGTACTATAAATAACTTGAATTTTTGAGTAGGAATTGTCACTGTAATACATGGATCAATAAGGAGGATTTATATAGTTCCCAAGCAGATATTTCAGAACAATGGTCAATTTCTCATTACCTTTTACTCCATGCTGTCCTATTTTATGTGCTATTCTTTCAAAAAATATCTCTGGCTTGTGTGTGTGCTTTGTTGATATTCCTGTAGAATGTATTACATACCAAACCTTTTATTTAATGGGAAGTGGCAAGAAACAAACAAATCCCCTCCCTTGACAATTCTTCTCCCCCCACCAATCTTTACCCTGCTCTCTGACAGATAGGTAGATGTATTTTACTAAGGCAAATACCATTATTTGTAATAATGTTGTTTGTAATAAACAAACAACAGTCTGTTTATTTGTAATAAACTGTTGTTTGTTTATTACATCAGCTTTAACTACTCAACAAAATACACTAAAAGTATAACAGCAATCTATTATTTTAATGTTGTTGTGATATTCTCCAGCTTCTACTGAAGAACAGCCTTCTGCTGAGTGTAATGTCAGTGCAACTGACTGACTAATTAATGAGAGATCACTGTTCAGGTGTATGATTCCTTACTAATACTTTTTAAGTGAATCAATCTACAATTTCCTGCTTGCTTCAAGATCCTGATTTATTTATTTATTTATTTATTTATTCATTTATTTGCATGTCTCTGCACTCTGGTGCACCTGAATAGGATGGAACAGTGTGGAAAATAGTCCATAGGGGGATGGTAGTCTCAAGAGATGAGAAAATGACTCTGGCTTGCTCTTTATACCAAAAAGATGCTTTGGACAAGCATTTGAAATGCATCTGAAATAAGCCTTCAAAAATTTTAGAATCATCCTTGCATCATAAAAGGGCTTTTCTGCATTACATCAATGAGATGAAATGAAGATGAAGGTTGCTCTATTTAAAATTATTTCTTTTTCACATTAGTTTGAATTTGTCTTTCATTCGCTCTGAAGCAATCTCAGTGGAGATCATGTGGCAAAGGCTTCCATTCCTATGCTTAGAAGTTTTACACTTCAATGACACACTTGTACTCTAGATATAAGCACATAGAGATAAGTAGTGATTTGAGCATGCCCGGAATCCAGAATGTGCTGCCCACAAGCTAGAGAATAAATATACTTATTATGGGTTAGTCATTCCTGTTCCTGAGGGAATGGAGAATAGAGAAGGAAAGACTTCTAAACAACAGCAACATTCAGCTTAGCCCTGCACTGCATGCACTGTGAATGTGATGAATCCTTGGGTAATTCAGCCCTGCTGAGCATCTGCTCTGAAGTTGACTGGCATAAACATCAAGGAGTTATGCTACTGATTGAGCTGCTTTGACACATGGAGCTCTTGGACAAATGACCATTATCACTTGTTCCCAGCTGATTTGCAAGCAGGTAATACAGGATGCCGTATTTGAGGAGAAAAAAAATTAAAGGGTGTGTTTTGTGAAATAACACATTCTCTTTAAAACTGCAAGAAATTTTGTATTTAAATCTTTGAAATACAGAATGCATCACAACCTTGCTAGTCTTCTGTTTTGTTACATTGTGTAACAATGTGATCCAAAAACCTCCATCTAGATACACAAAATTCCGTAATCTTTCCAGATTTCTAACCATTTCTTACAGAAATATGAATATTCAGTAATACCAATGAAGTGAATTTGTGATCCAAAGCCAGCTGAAGCCAGTGAAAAAAAACCTGACATCAGTGAGCTTGCCTACTATCCTACTTCTCAATTTACGCTGGTGTAATCATTCCCCTGTATGGACATTGATCCCTGGAAATATCTGTGTAACGAATGCTATCCTTGATAGCAATTTTGCTTTCATCATATTTCTTTTTTTTTTCATTTGTCCCATGTAATAAAAGGTCCTAGGTACTATTCCTGAGTATTTCAGGGAAAAACAGAAGGCCTGGAGAGAATGTCTGCAAATGACTTTTTCTTTGCTTTTTGTGATGATTATAGATAAAAGGATAAGAGTAGCTCCTTGAAGAGTTGCATTCTTTAAAGGTATGACATTTCCCCATATATTTATGTGTTAGTTGTTTACCTAAATATTTCCTTCTCCCTGTTCTCTGTGTTTTGGAAATAACAGAAGTTATCAATCACTGGGAACTGTGCTGATGTTTCCATGGCAGTTTTGTAATTAGGTCTGTTCACCAGGGGCTCCCATTAGTCCAATAAAATCATTTGTACAATTCTTTCAGATGAAGTATTACACTGTGTTGCTAGCCTACAAATAAAAGAATTATTCAAGGCACAGACGCTTATTTTCTTATTGGTAAAAACACTCAAGGTCTTTATTGTGCTTTTTTAGGTTTCTCAGTATGATCAATAAATGCAGGCTCTGACCTAATAACATACTCCCCAGCAGAGAACAAGCAGTTAACAGTTCCTACTCTAAAAAGTGCTAACAGCTGGACAGCTTTTGCTCCCAAATGACCGAGACCATTATTATTTAACTAGTAGACATTTTTCATTAAGAAGGAAGAGAAGAACGGCTCTGTAAAGAGATCACATCGTTTGCATAACTATGTTGTAAATCAGCATCTAACTGGTCTTTCTGCTGAACCATGATAAGCCAAAGCAGCACCTCCATCTGGTAGGAAAGGGGTCACGAAGATAATCTCAACCTATTGCAAAGATTCTTCTGCATACTGCCTATGTGCCATCAGAACTGAGATGTGACTGCCCGTCTCGATTTGATTTGTCCTTACACAAGGAAATTAGAGTCATCCATTTGTGACACGTGGAAGAATTTTCTATTGTATTTCTATTCACATGCTCCTATCTTCAAGTACTGCCATGTGAAACTGCTGAAGTGCAATGTTTGCTAGGAAGGAGCTGATATAACTAAGACGTAGGAGAGTCTTCAAATTCACATTGGACAGAGTGAGTGAGCTTGTTTCCATTTTGGAGTCTGATGGGAAACTGGTGACTGAAAAAATTCATGTAAATTTTTGATACTGAAGAAAATCATAAGACCTCTATATAGTACCTATCCAGTGTCCAATTCTACCTCAGTGTACCTTGCTATCTCTCATATGCATTATTAAAATAGTTATAACACAAAACCTGCAGATTATTTTGGTCTCTCCAATAACACTGAACAATTAATTCTTGTCATGCAAAGATTTTGATTGCTCTTTACTGAAAATATTTAAGTATTGTTTGCAGACAATTCTTCATTTTATCAGAAATTTCTGCCGTAAATATGGTGCATAGAAATGTGTTTTCCTTGATGGTATGAACGTACTATGTGTTGTTTTCTGCAGCAGTGTAAATGGACTTCATTATATTAATAACTCCAAACAGATATTCAGAGACATAACGAAGTGGTACATATATGCTATATGTTCAGCATGGCAAAGGAATGGAAATCACTGGCAATGTTTCATTAAAAATCACAAGTTTCAGAAACTTTTTGAAAGTTAAAGGTTTTTAATCTTCTGATACAAAACATAACTTTTTGGAAGTCAAATGGCATTCAGAAATGAGTGACAAATTTTACTTTTTTGGCTAAAACATCTATGTTTGCCTGTGATACTTTCACCTCTTGTTCTTTACTCCTCTCCAGTTTTTAGTCCACAAAACAGTCCTGTGCCCTGTTTCTAGGGCAGTGAAAGTGTGAAATGGGACAAATTTCAAGAAAATTGGAAATATTCATTTTACAGCAGCTTTATTCTGAGAAATTCAAGTCTCATTCTAGTTGGTCTTCTTGTGATCCTTGTGATCTCCTCTTTTATTAAGGAGAAGGAAAAAGAAGATAGAGAAGCACTATTTTACGTCTTGTATCAGAAAAGTAATTGTATATAAAGGCTGAATGAACTAAGTGGTGTGTCAAATGGTAGTATTTGGACAATGAGGACTGTTCCCATTAGCTTTAGCTTTGTTGTATGGACAGCATGACATCTTTCTTGCACCGATGCTGGCTGTTGTCACAGTGAAGCTTTTGTTCATGCAGTGCTGAAGATGTAGTTTTTGGATTGTGGCTTTTTTGGTGATTGAGAAGGAAAGTTAAAAACTAGTCTTTTTAATAGAAAATACTAATGATTGCTTCAGCGCTAGCTACCTAACTACCTAACCATATGCAGAAGTCCTCAGAAACAGAACCGTAAAGTCTTAAATAAAAGGACAACAGACAACAGGGAAATCTTGGCTGCACAAGACACCGGCGAGGTAAGAAGCAAACTCCTAAAACAGTCTAGGAGTTGTATTTAATGCAGTAGTGCTATGAATATTTAAGGCATCTCTATACAATTTCTAAACTAAATGCCAATGTGGAGAACAGAACTGTGGAAAAAAAGCAGCCCTTCTGCTGAAAAAATAGACCAAAAAAAAATGAAAAAGAAAAGGAAAAAGTGATACTGCTTGCCTGTCATTGAATGGCTCCAAAGTAAAAAAGAAATTGAACTTATCTGAATACTTGATTGCTTTTGAACAAGAAATTCAAGAGTACAACTAGATCTTTTCTGAAAATTATTGTAATCTTCACCCTTTTTTTCTGTCAAGCAGTCTTTGTTTTTCTTTTCTAACAATATCATCTCTCGACTTCTAAGAAAAAATGTATATAAGGGAAAATACAATGAAGAGTCTCAAGAAGAAATCTGAGCTGTGACTGTGGTTATCAGAGATAACCAATGCCAAGTAGAATAAAAATACGGTAATCGTTTTTAATTATTTTTTTTAATTCAGAGGAAAGAGATGTTCAACCTATATCATTGCCACGGAGACCTTGAATTCCTGAATACCCTGTTGTTGAACCTTTAGAGATGTAAACAGGACATGCAGAGCACAGAGCTCGTATTAAGTTCAGAATATGCATAAATATAAAAATGAGGTATCATCTACCTACATACAGCCTGTAATTTTCTTCAGATTATTTTTTTAGTATTCTAATTTTAGTCTTTTTTTAGCGTATGTTAATTTGCTGAGAACTAAAAGGCATGAATTGCCCATTCAAAGAACCTTGAATTTTCAAATGTGCACCCCATCGATGGAATAATGAACAAAGATATCTTATTTAAAAACAGCACACTTTTTCCATGCATTCCTTTGTTTGTTTTTGTTTGTTTGCTTTAATATACTATTCAGTGTGGTTATTTCTTCCTACAGTCCATTTGAGAGCCACATGTTTGTCAGCTCATTGCCTTAGTAGCATTTCAATCCAAGCCAAAAGATTTTTCTCAAAGAAAAACCAATAGCATAGTTCTACCAGTGAAGTACATCTATATATATATTTATCTATCTATCTGCCTGTTTGTCTTTCTGTCTGTCTGTCTATCTATCTATTTCATTTTTCATCACGTTATGTTTGAATGTAGTTAGATGAAATGAAAATTATATCCTTAAGCAAACAATGGGGGATTCTGCTATCATGACCCTTAGGGTCAACCATCTCATTAGCAGTCAATTTTTACAACTGGATGTTATTTATAGGACAGGAATTTACAAGCTGTTAAACTAAACAACAAATTAAATTGTCCATGAGCCATCATCATCTGATAGAGAAACTCCCCCTGGGTAACAAGCTGCTGCTTTTTCAATGAAAAGTTTTGGAAGGATTTAACACATTTTATTTTTTGCCAGTCTAACCTTTATAGTGAACAGTCCCTTTTTTATTATGACGAAAAACTGTGCCATCAGTGTAAACAGCTCCAGATGCACAGTGAAAATTCAACAGTCACAATCCACAAGCCTCATTTTAATGAATGCTCACAGGCATCTCTCTTTTCTGCTAATTGTTTTCAATCAAATTTAAAATACCACAAATAGAAAGTAACTCAGTAGTGCATTTACAGTCTCCATTAACTAATACTTTTTATTAAATATATTTAAGAAACAATCATCTGAGAAGATAGCTTTAGGAAAGGATTTCATCTTTGCATTTTGAACACAGTAGTACTGCTTGAAATAACCTGTCAGCCCTAGCAAGATGTTGATAAAATAAATAAATACATTGTGACATCATACGTGCTGTGTTCTTAAAGTACTTGGGCCAGATTCCTAACATGTCTAATGATGCTATTTTGGAGTGACTTAAGTGTACAAGCACTTTAGCTACCATCACAGGGACTGTTTATTTTACACACTTCGATGTAATATTTCTGCCTTAATTTTTTCAGATACTTCATTTGTGAGAACTAGCCTTCTCATACAAATTCTATTGTTTCTGTTTTATTCAGATTATGCACTACATTGATAAGTCTAAGTCATTGCTCCACTGTGTTTCAGCTCCCCTCACCTTTCTGCTTTTAACTTTTCACTATTGTCTTTATGAAAGAAACAATCCAATCCTAATATTTTATTTTTCCTTTAGAAACACTTGCATCCTAATTGCTCCAAATAAAGTCATGTTTTGTTACTCACTGTTCTTCGCGCATTCTGACCTCTTTATATTGCATATGTCTAGGCAGAGAAATAGAAGGCTGCCTTCGTGAATTCCAAGTTCCTTATAGTCAATTGTTTTTGGAATAGACAGCCAGAGTCAGGTGCTTACTCAAGACAAATGAAAAAATCCACAGACTTTTCCAGTTTTAATATTTTATCTATATTGTTAGGCACTTAAGGAGGAAGAAAACAACAACAAAAAAAACCCCAACCAACCTGATACTTTAAGTGCAAGTGAAAAAATGTTCAGTCAATTTTCATAGGAGCTAAATGTAATTTATGAAATCTTTTACAAATAATTTGTGTCATACTCCAAACAAGTCAGCAAACCTCAGAGACCTGAACTTGTATGGGACCTTAATCAATTTCACACCTCTAATGAAAGTCTGTAGTTTTTTGAGAAGTCTGGTGATCCTGTAACTTGGAACATCACCAACATCCAGTCTACATGCTAACCTTATGCTCATATTCATGACAAGTGCAGAAAAAATGTCCTGCAGGACACAAAATGTCCCATAAAAATCTTCTAATTCATCATGTAGTATGAATATATACTTACTAATTTGCAGGGAGTACTTTATGTCTAGTGAAGGTACTGGTTCTGCAAGGCTGTGACAGAGTTTGAAAGGGGGAAAGGAAGCCATCAGCTCTGATAAAAGCCTTGGATTCCTTAGATTGTACCATCTTTCTTACACATTTTCACACAGATACATCTGCCTGCTCAGTATACACTCAATGTGGGGGAAGAAAGCAGGGAGAAACAATACAAAGCACAACAGCACCAGCTGTTTGGTTTTTTGGGGGGGTTCGTTGGTTTTGCTAGGTAAGCAAGATATAGTGCTGTGCCTTGAGTTGCAGCATGCAAAATCAAGTTCTGACAGGAAATACTTGCTCCAGCATTGCTAGAAAAAAATGTAATTCTTCGCAACTTCAAATTGACAGAAGTGTGTTACAGGATTATATAGGATGAAACAGATAAGCACATTGGTAGCCTGTAGTGGACTGTCAAACAAACAAACAAACAAAAACAACTAAAAAAAGAACTTTTAATGTTCTCAGTAACTTGAAGATCTGGCTGCAGTGACTGTCTGGCAGTCACCAGAATGGATATTGCTGAGTTTTAATTCCAATTTGATAATCAGTATTTCCTCTTTAAAATATTACACTGATAAAGGAGTTGTCTAACATGGTGGTTTGACTTCAAGTTCTGTTTGACAGTAAGCATAAAGCCACTCTGTATACATCCCACAGCTCTATGTAGGGTGAAAATTTTCAATCGCAGGTTAAAGCTCTTGCACTCTTGCAATGACATTTTCTGGATCATTCCAGCATTAGCTCATGCTTCCTACATTATCAATTTGTTAACAGAAAAGATAAATGCTTGTCTCTACCTGCAACTTAGCTTACAGATAAGTCACATGAATGAAGACAGAAGACTTCTTATCCCCCATTTAAGTCAGTATACCAAAAATAAAACCACAGTCAAAGAAGTTTCGCAAAGTAGATTATAGGAACTAATGGATATGTAAATTGTAATTGGCTCATGAACTGTGGGGGCTTACTGCTGTGCTTCCATGTAAAGGTAAAACTATGTACAGACTAGCAAGAAGTCAGGGAGGATATGAAGTTTTCATAGTAAGAAGGATGTGGTCTATACTTCTCTGATGCCTTCTAACATTTAGCACAGCCTACACAGTCACACAAGTTAGAATGTTCCTGATCGTGTTCAGGACAGTTTCTCAAGTAATGGATAGGCTCTAACATTGTTATAAAAGGGAAAACTTGGGAACAACACAGGGCCTCTAGTACCTACAGCAGCAGAGGATCACCATTTTGCCAGTGGTTGAACACTACCTGTGGATGGCTGCTGCTAATCTTCACCCTGGCAGAAAGTTTAAAAAAAGACCTGTGTTCTGTCCTGTGGGATATAATTCTAGTTAGCTCTCAGATGAATTAAATGAAATGAGCCGCTAGTTAAAATTCTCTTTGTTTTTTCCATTATACGACAGAAGAGCATTTTTTAAATCCTGCAGTGAGAGTCCACATTAAAGAAGGCACTATATTTAATGACAGTTTTGAAAGGTTGGAAACCAACTCAGGGGAAAGCAGCAAAATATGAATCACTCCTTTAAACCGGTGAAAAGGTTTTGAAACTATTTCCTCTCCATTCTTTTGCACACAGTACTAAGCTGCAGAAATTAAACTGTCTAAAGGAAAGACTTCTGCTAGATACTAGGCATAAGGTACTGACAACACTTCTTGGTCCCGGGTGATTAATTCATGTCACTCACAGTCACTGAATGACATCTAGTTTTTACTTCTGTTATGACTGTAGAGCCAATGGTATTATGAGCTGGTATATATTTTGTTGCATGCGTCATCAGCAGAATTGCAGCTGGGTCCCACTGTAGAACTTTTATTAGAAAGATGATGTATGAAGCAGAAGGAACACAGCTTGACTTTCAGAGCCCAGACTGAGTTTGCTGCTCTAGCAGTTGGAGAAGTGGGAGAAAGGCTTTTGACATGCAAATGTTGTATCATTTTTGTACAAAAACAAATGACGGATGATAAATACCACATCTCATTATAGATACTTTACACTTTGCAGACAGAACTGCACTTTGATATGCAGAACCAAGAGAAAAGGAGTCAAAGGGGGGGCTATGATAGGGACATAACTGTCTACAAATAATTGAGCAGCAAGAATCCCTGTTGTGTTATTGGTAGAAGCTGAAAATGGCATAATAAGGAGCAATAGCGTGAAATTACTGCATAAAAGGAAATATTTAAATCAGACATTAGGAAAGAAAGTGTTTAACAATGAGAAAAATTGGGCAGTGGAAGTACATATTTGTAGAGATATTTAAAAGATCACTGTGAAGTGTTCCCACCTTTGATTTCACCTGATACGTAGTTATAAAAATGGTAGTTTCATTACCCATTTGATCTGTTTATTTGGTCACATTTATTGATCTTAAGTGAGAAAAAAATTGTATATCATGCTGTTCTCCTATGGGCACTGGCAAGTAACAAAGTGAGGAGAATAAGGTGAAGTTTACTGAGGTTCAGTTATAATCAAGATAATTGGTGCCCTTTAGAGGAAGATGACAGTCTCTTTTGGGTTCCTGAAAGAAGATCTTGATTTCAGTACTAACTTCGAAGTGACAGAAGCATGTCACACTACTTACAATGAAAATTTAAATGTATGGTTATTCTAAGCAGAAGAGTGCCTTTAGAGTGCAGTAGTCATACTGAGAGTTGTGTAAGAACATAAGAGAATCAAGGTCTATTGGGAGAAATAATAGCTTTAATTAAACTGCCGAGTCTCTTATTATAATGTAGCATTTTAGTAGCTTTTAGGTCTCAGCCTTCTTTCACGGGTCAAAATAAAAAATGGAATCATTTCCGAAGTTTGGAGAAGAGAAGAAAAAATGTAAAAGTTAACAGTAGTTCATCTCTGTAAGGTAAAACAATGTCTTTTTTCAGATAGAGTCTTCTGTGTAATGAGCTGTGATAGAGAGAAATTTTTATGAAAGTATCCTGAGGACAGGGGAACAGCTTAGTTGTATTGCTAAGATTTCATATGAGTAAGTAGAGGACGTTTGCTTCTCGTTTCAGTGTTCTGTTTTTGTTTTTTAAGTCTGTGGCTACTATAGAAACTGTTTATTTCACGTTTTGGGAGTGAAAGGGCAAATTAAGGACTTACTGCATATTCTCTTAATGTTGGCCTTAGCAGAGAAGCCATCGTTAATGCCTTCTCTTGGGAAATGTGGTTTTCCAAATGGAAACGAGTCCTTATGCCAAGTGAATTTTGCAAAGAAGTTCACAGAAGTTGTAGAAAGTATGGTAGCAGAAGGGAAACAACTTCATTTCCTAGGTATTTGCTAGAAACAGTATTCTTGTATGAAGTGGGAAGATATCTCTTAGAATTGCACAAGTCAGTCCTCTGCTTATTAGTGAGGCTAAAGCATCATTATGTTGAAATTTCCCAGAAAGTATTCTCTAATTTTTTCTTTGTTTCTTGCTTTTATTTAATTCTTCTGTAAGGAAGCTTCCTGCATATTTTTTGAAAATGCAGAGTATCTTAGAATTTGGAGTCTACTGAGCCTCCTCTCTATCCCTAATTTGTGCTAGATTCTATTACGAACAGTCAATACTTGAAGCTTACTTAGGAACCACAAGAAATCCATTATAAGTGATAGGCTACAACCTTTTACGTTGCAGTATATTGTGTGTGTTTAGCTTAGACTTTTATAATTTAGCTTAGTTTATTTTAGGTCAGATCAATACCACCTACTGAGTTTTATACTGTTTCCAAGACACTGACTACCACTGTAGCTAAGAATAGGGCCATCCAGTTACAATCATAGAATCATAAAATCATAGAATCACTCAGGTTGGAAGGGACCTCAAGGATCATCAAGTCCAACCGCAGCCTAACCATAGTACCTTAACTCTAACAACCCTCTGCTAAATCATATCTCTAAGCACCACATCCAAATGGCTCTTAAACACATCCAAGGACGGTGACTCAACCACCTCCCTGGGGAGCCTATTCCAGTGTTTAACCACCCTTTCTGTAAAGAAGCGTTTCCTAACGTCCAACCTAATGTAGGAGGGCTGCTCTGAAAGCAATGCCTCCTACTTCATAATGTTGGTCCATGGCATCAGAGGCAACACTGGAGGCAGAGCAGTAGAAATTGAACCTCCCTACAAATATTCCCTTAAATTTTGTTGCCATGTGACAGACAGCAGTAGAGGGATGGTCCAACAAAATGGCATCTGACATGAAAGTAGGGATTAAGCAAAGGTGTGGAATTCAGTACCTCCATGCAGAAAAAAATTGTACCCATTGACATTCATCTATGCTTGATGAATGTTTACTGAGGCCAAACAGCAGACATTAGCACACTGAGGTGGTGGGTGGTGCATTTCAGTGGTTGTTACTGCAACTTGATGAGTCTTTACAGACTGTATTACTCTCCAGATGAGGAATCTAGCTGACAGTATGGAAAACTCAAGCTGTGTTATGAGATTCACACAGGTGGATTTTCTTTTGCCATCTCAAGCATTATTACTAGTAATAAAGAATCACTGAATTAGGCCCCTGTTGGCTCCTACTGTAACCTACTGTACAACTATAACTTATTGGAACCTAGCAGACTATTTCAGTGAGGTGCTGGCAGTAACACCTTTTAGTCAACTCTAAATTATTTTGGCTCTGCAGGAGTAATAGGAATAAATTTTTGTCACTAACTAGATATGACTGGATACATACATAGATCAGAGTTGCTGAGAAAGAAGGTGCCATTTTATCTTGTCACTTTCCAGAGCAGAGCAATACTTTAAATAAGACCTGACAGAACGCTGCTCTTTCTGGCGTCTGAATGGACAACTTGATACATTACTGTGTAACATCACCATTTGTTTGCAGTTCCTCAGCCAACTCCAAGTCCAGCTGGCTTGCATCCAAGCCATTTTGAATTGCTTTTGAAAGATTGTGTAAGACACTCTGTCCAATGGTTTATTACCATAGAGATCTTCAGACAGATCATCCTTTTAGAACCCTTTTTTTTTTTTTTTTTTTTTTTAATCCATATTTCTGTATGGGCCAGCAGCCTTGAAGCCAATTTAAACAACCTTTGGAGGACATCATTCAAAATATACTCTTATGGCAGACATGCTGCAGCCCATCCCTTTTACATGTTTCTTGTCTTCTCTCTCTCTTCCACCTTCTGGAAATATTTTTACTTATTTGTTAAAGTACCATTTAAAATCAAAATTAAAATTGATGGAGGCAAAGATATATGTTGCTGAAAACTTGTTATCTTCTTAAACTCACCCAGTTTATGGATGGCAGTATGAAATGCTGTGTAGGCATTTTGGGGTCAGGCCCGAAGTCTGCTTCTTAGCAAGGAGCTCTTTGCCAAGACACTTTTCTCCTTGTGCCCCGGTCCTCTCCCTAAAATAAGAATAAAAAAAACTGATATTTGAGATCTGTGATAAAAAGAATGCATCGAAATGATAACCTTTTATTTTAGGGTTTTTGTTGTTTATTTGTTTTTTCCATTTCGTAACCTCTGATTTTTTTTATTGTTTTTTCTTACTGTTATTTTATTTTTATTTTTTAGGAGAAAGTAGTACTGAAGTTTTGTGTTTGTTTCTCTTTCAGACACTCAGAGACATTCTCCCTGTACATGACTCACTGAAAGGTACCTGGAAAGACTGTTCTTTTAAGGCTACTCTTTCCGAAGAGTTGAACTAATATGAAAAAAAAAAAAAAAACGATAAAAGGTCTTGTTTTCATATTAGAAAGCAGCTTCATTCCCTTTTCTGGTAAAGATTATCAGAAAAGCTGCTGGTGCAAATGGAGCAAATTTTGGTGTTTTTTAATGCTTCAGTGGGTAACTTTTCAGTAAGATGACATTGTTTCTTGCATTGCTGAGAAAAGAAATAATAGATTAGATAATTTTTAGCTCTTTCTTCATCTAAAAATGTAATGTCATAACTCTTCCATTTCCATGTTTTCTCCTTCCCGTTATTTCTAAAAGAATGAGTCAGAGAAATGGAAACATAGCTGCTGTGAATAATTTAAAAGTGGTCTGAGAATAGCTAACCATTACTTCTGGTGATGCTGCTTGTGATGGTTACACAATGATAAGATTATCAAAAGAATTGTGGGAGACAGAAAAATGGAAGAGATGCATTAAGTCATGCAGTCATTTTTGCTATTGTATGATTATGCCTTACATTAGTTTTACTAATGGCTTGTCTGGCTACCTCTGAAAAGTTGGAGAAAATGGATTTCCAGTATTTCTCCAAAACTATATCTGTACCTTCTGCATCCAGTGAAAGATTCTTTAAAAAAATTCATCGTACTAATTCTAAAGACTGCTGCTGCCAAAGACACTCCAGGTCAACAGAGACAGTGATCACTCCCTTTCCCCTTCATAAAAGCAATGAAGAAACATACTCCATATCTGTTCCATAACAAAAATGCATGGCAATACACATGGAGGATTCCACAACATTTCATAAAAATTAGTGAACTTACTCAATGCATTTCCTGATATTTTTTCTCTTGTCTATTCTGTCCTTGCTCTTTCACACCATCACAAGTGAGTGAAACACACAGCCTAGAGATGATTAGAGTTTTTTCCAGCCAAACTATTTCTGTTTTTCTCTGAAGATAGGATGACACTGTGCTCATCCTAAATACTCTCTCACTTTCTGCATCTTCAGTAACCCTCAATATATTGTGTTGCCCTGATTCTGTACATGATTGATACTGAGGTTAAAGATGGGAAAGAATATCATTTGTTCCCTCATACTTTAGATGGCTAATACAAAAAAAAAACCCAAGTAATTTATTCTAATTGTGTTTCTGATTTCATTGTTTGGTGAAAAGAAATTTTGGCTTTGCCATGAACTAGAATGTGCTGAGGAACTGTAAGATCAAATTTGACCAAGGTGTGAGGATACCATTTTCCAGACTGCAATTTCAGAACTTAACTGCCATCTCAAAACCAAGATTTTCTGTTTGCTTTTCTTCTGTTAACACTGTTTTCATAAAAGATTTTAATCCTTCACTCAGACAGAGAAAAGGTCTGGAATTATAGATATAAATGGCTCAGGGATACATGAAAGCAGTGGATAATTTTTTCTCTGATGCCTGCCAAAACAGAACAGTGGATATTTCCCATTTGGCATTACTTTAATTAGCTGATTCCATTGTAACTACAAAATTACCTATCTATTAGTATTGCTTAAGCTCTGTTAATTTTCTGAAAAAGTCTACCTGTGAAACAGAGCCCCTTCTTACAGCTCTACAGTGAGCCATTTTCTGGCTCAGAACCAGGCAGCCACCAGCATATAAATATGAAACGATAGAACAAATTGAGCTCCAAGGAGCTGTATGATTGCAGAATTGTGGAAATCAGATTTCATGTTTGCCTGACAGCTGACTTAACTGGGAGAAGCAAACACCGCTGGTTCTCTGAGAACTGAGCGGACACCAGGAAGCAGCCTGACCACCTCCTCATCCTTGAACGGCACATTGCCTCATCAAGCCCTCCATTAGAAAAAATCTCTCTTGCGCCTGTGTGTTTGACAAAAATCATATATTTTGTTTGAGGTTTGAAACTTCTCTAGTTCCATGTTCCATAAATTCCAAAGCTGTACCTTATCTTTTGTCAATGGCGTTGCATTTCCAGGAAAAAAAAAAGCAGTTGTGCAGCTGCTCTGCCTCTTCCTCTCTGCAGTCTATTGAGCTTATGTCTAATAAGCAAGTATAAAACTGAGACCAATGCCTTGGAAATCCTTCTAAGCTTCACCTGAAGGCCAAGCAGCTATATTCCTCTCAAACGATCCATGCTTTAAGCCTAACAACTGCAGATTTTTCTCTAGCTTCTATATTTATCCTTCTACCAACCTTTTTCCCCTCAAAGATTCAAGCAACAGTTCTGTCTTTAAAGGAACTGGTCATTTGTTATTGTTCTCAGCTCCTTCTACAGGATGAAATCAGTTTCAGGGGGGAAAAAAACCAAACCAAAAACAGCCACCTATCATTCCACCTATCATTAAAGCTTTCTGATGTTGTTCTCTGTCAGAAACAATTTCAATTTTGTTCTGACTTTGGTAACTTAATAGGTCTGTAGGTTGGATGTTTCTCTGAATTTGGGGAGAAGAGCAGGAGGTAAGGCAGGACAGAGGGCTTGTCAGGCAGCTACTGAAGCAGCACTTGCTTCTCCCTGTGCTGAAAGGCACAAGGCAATCTTTTTCTTTGAAAGTACAGGCCATCTTATATATGTTTACTTAGTGTTTTCTCCTTTCTTATCTAGAGGATATCGATGGATGAATCTCAATATTTCCATAAATTTTCCCAACTTAAAAACTGTCTCCAAAACACCACAGAGATGAGCCAAAGGAGGAAAAGCAAAACTGATTCATGTCAGCTGCGCTCAGTATCTGCACAACTTTCCCAAGCAGTGGGATGATGGGCTAACAGAAAGTTACTAAGCAATCTTAGTAACATGCTTTGCTTTGCTTTGGTTGCAGACACATCACCAGGTAGCTTGCATCCCAAGCATTCTTCAACCTTTATATGCCAACAGAATTTTCCACTCGCTGCCACACCTTCAAAGATCTTGTGAGAAGAGACAGAGGTGTCCTCAGCCTTTCATTAACGGCTGGGCGGGAGCAGCCCGTGCTGAGGGGAGTTTGAATGCACCAATCAAAAAAATTACTTCCCCCAGCCTGAACGGGATTGGCTGAACACAGTGAGCACCATGACAATGTGAGAAGCTCTGAGTTAAAGTCTGCCTAGCAACCCAGAACGTTCTGGAAGCTTTAACAGTTGATGGGCAGCAGGTGCTGGTTCTGCCTGCTGCACTGCAGCTGGGTGCTGTGGGTGCTTGCTGTGTTCAGCTCCCTGCTCTTCCAGCCATGTTTTAATTGTGCTGTTTCATTTGCCATCTTTTTCTCATCTTTGTGAATCCTATGTGTTTCTCCTCAGTAAACGTGTTGGCTTACTCCTTTGGGAAACCAGTGCTGTGAGGTGATGGATGCTGTGAAGCTTGCCTGAGGAAAAGGTGGGAATTGCTGTCCCAGTTGCTGTAGGTTACATGGTAGTGGTGTTAAACTTTTCTAAAAACAATTGTACAGTGCTGGCAATCTTTAGCCCATGCTGTGCAAGCAGCTCACCTGCATTGAGAAGGTCTCTGTCCAGAAAATAGTTTTGTGTTTAAAATTCTGCCCAGACCATGATTTCTGTAGCTGATTCCACCAGGCGTGTAGCCTGTGGTCCTTTTTTTTATATTTATGAGGTCAAAGTTTTACCACTTTCAATGACTCATTTTCTATGCTGTGCTGTTGATTTAATTTAAAGCTGAGTAAACAGATAAAACCGTAGATTGAGGGGTCACAGCAAAAAAGTAAATCAATAGCTTCCATATTCAAATAGCCTTTGATAACTCCCTACAGCCTGTTTTCTATTCCTTTTTACTCCATCCTCTTCTCTGAAATATAACGGGCTGATTCTTATTTTGGTAATAATTCACTAAATTTAAGGAGTGTTGGATTTGGCCAAAAACCATCTTGCAGTGTAGATCATTCACTAATGGAGAAAAAGGACTCCTGTCTGTTCATAAAAGTAGCCTATCAGCTTCACTGGGGATTTTAATTTAAATAATCACTGAGAGGTGGGACCAAGAGGTTTGCGTTTTTGCCTGCTAATGAAAATTTAAAGAGTAATTACACTATTAATACACATTGAATCCTGTTTTTCATTTTGAAACACTTTCAAATGCAGTGTAAAATACTAGTACTTTTGCTCAAGGGGGTAGGGAGGAATATATTTTTGTTTCATATCCATGGCAACTCTTATTTTTATTACTCTTTAAAAAGAATTTGCTACTCTTAAACCTTTTTTAGAAAGTTATTGAATCATGGACTCTTTGTTTTCTATTAAAATATATTTCCTGTTTATTAAAACACTGAATAGCTCTTCCTTTTTAAAAGAGTATAAATGTAAAAATGATTATAAAAACCGGAATGCTTTAAAGAAGAATTTTTCTCATTTCAGTTCAACAGCCTTAAATATTTCAATACTGGGTAACTCCCAGTATATTCATCTTTTATGTTAAGGAGCTGAGGCCTCTCCCTTTTAAGAGAATTGGAATTTTGGGTTCATCTCTAACTTCTGATAAAATTCCTGCCTTTTTCCCTGGAGGCACGTGTCCCATATATTAATTATCTATACCTGCTGCATATTTAATAGATGATATTTATATAGTGGCTCAGACCTGTCATTTATTGTAGGGAAGGAAAGGAATGCTTCCATACAGCTTTTCGGGTTGGTTTGTTTGTTTTGATTTAATAAATTATTCTGTATTAGAAAATAAGTAGACCAAAATTTGTGTTATGTAAAAGTACCAAAGCAAGGTTCCTTTTCATGCAGGCTTGAGAACATGAAATGTTGAATTGAGTCTAGTGGTGCTTTTCAAGTAAAATTAGATTTTTGGAAAACTTATAAGAGTAGAAGGAATCAACATTAGTTATTGTTTATACTGTTATGAGGAATCCCTGGCAGTGACACTGATGTGAACTGGAAATAACTTGTGGCTTCACCAGTGCATGCGCTTCAGCAGCATCCTCAAGTTAAGCTGCTCTAAGTTTGCAGGTTTTACTAGTAAGCTGTCCTTGGGTTAGCCTCAGAAGTTTAATTTTCATCAGCCTTGATACATTTTCCATTAAAAGTGGATCTAAATACTCTTTCACTGTGGAAAAATGCAAATGACGTTAACTTAGGACCTGTGTCATGGTAAATGACCATTCTGAAGAGTGGCCTTTCATATGCTATACCCTTTCTGAAAGAAAGGAGTAAATTGGGAACAATTAGATGAAGCAGAATGTGTACATTAAGAAAAGGAAAAACAACAACAACAAAGTTGGGATTTTGTTTAATAGCCTTCTCCCTTTCTAACAGAAATGGAGTAGCTGGGATGAGCTTCTAGATGTGAGTCTTACATGGCATTCTTTTGTATGTTTGCTAATGTTCACAGCTTACATGCATCTGAAAATGAAGCCAATTGATGTGGTACAAAGCCTTACCACTTGACTAATCTAAACGTTGGAGCTGCATGAACATTTTATATGCCCTGAAGAATAGTTGGGGAAAAAAGCCTTTTCTTGAGGAGGTGAGCAACTAGTTCCTTGCTTTTCATTTGTGTTTTTCCATTTCTTTTGTGTCCTTCCCAACACAATTCTTGGAGGCAAAGGACCAATATTGCATTTTCAGAAGTATATTTAAAATAAAAAAGTATACCGAAAAAGTGAAAGTTTGTGAGAGGAATATTTATCTTTTGCCACGTGTTAGGCTGCATTCATCCTCCTGGGAAGATTGTTTGCTGAAGGTTCTCTGAGCATACATTCTGAAAGCAAAGAGCCTTGGTGTGCCGCTGGAACCTACCTGTGCAGGTGGGGAGAGCCAGCCAGAAAAGTGACGGTGTGAGGGCTTCCCATGCACAGTTTAGTGGGCAGAGCTTGCAGCTGAAGAAATCATGGAATTGGCATTGTTAACCCAGGAAGTGGAAGACTGATGCAGGAATGCAGAAGGGAAGGGAAATGCATCTTATTTCTGTCTTCTAGATCATTGCTTTTAAAACTGTTTTAGTCTTATGCTGCAATTGAGTTTGTGAACTCCTTGGTCTTTGTGGAGTTGATGGCAGGAGAAAGCTGACAGCTCGGGTAGGCTTGGAGTTTGGATATTTTGCATTCTTGTCAGCTAAGCTAATCAGTTATGAAGAAATAAACAACAACAAAAAAAACCCCTCTTTTGTTTATCTCCTGCTAAAAATAGTCATGTAAAAAGATAAAATTCACAGCAGCTTGAAATTGCTTTTTAACTTGATGTTGTGTTAAATTAAGACACTTGCTAAAATACAAGACCTGAAAGTGGACGCTGTATTCCCTATCATTTTTTGATAATAAATCCTTTGTTATTTTTAGGTGCCGGTATCTTAACTGATTAAATAGATGTAATTGTACATTATAATAATCAATATTTTAAAATACATTTTGTGGTAGATTAAGCCTGTGAAATCAATGTTGAGTAGGTATATAAAAAAAAAAAAAAAAGCTGTGAAAAGTGTATTAGCTGTTTATTTCCACCTGAGGGCATTTGGTAGGCCATATTACTTGTTTTCAGATCTGATTGGAAAATGTTTATTTTTCTTATGATACCATTCTATTGATGATGGATGCTCTTGCATGTTATATTTGAGAAGTGTTTTCATTGTTTCTAGTCGGGTAGATGTTCTGATATGTTTAACTCGTATGAAAGTCTAGTATTTGCTAAGAGATACAGCCCAGTTTGGCCTGATGCAGCTTAAAAATGGATTTGAGTACATAAAATTACAAATTTCATGTTGTGTGAACACATTCTAGAGTTCAAATTCCTAGCAGTGGAAAAAATATATTGTATACAGGATTGATGTTTCAAATGGCGTGTGCTTGCTTTTATATTTCGTGCCTACCTTTGTCATTGAGAAAGTCAGCAGAGGAAGAGTACCTAACCAAGTGTTGAAGATCATTTATAAGAAAACACTGGTTACTATTGTGTTGTTTTGGAAGTGTTCTAATCTGAGAAACACAGGTTTGATTTGCTTTCTGCAGTATGGCTGCTTTTCAGAATTCAAGTCAGAATTCAGTCAAGCAAACTAATCTTAGTATATCAGCTGTGAATGAGGTTTCTTTTGATTTTGCTTAGTAACTCTGTGACTGACATTGTTTGGGAACATGGGAGGACACTGATGAGGCAATGTGTTACGGCAAGGTGATGCAATAAAAAGAGGACCTGAGCCAGTTGCCTATATGAATGTATATGAGTATTGGCTGAATATGAGCCAGCAGTGTGCCCAGGTGGCCAAGAAGGCCAATGGCATCCTGGTTTGTATCAGGAATGGTGTGGTGAGCAGGGCTAGGGAAGTCATCCTGCCCCTGTACTCGGCATTGGTGAGGCCTCACCTCAAGTTCTGTGTTCAATTTTGGGCACCTCAGTACAGAAAGGACATTGAGCTGCTGGAGCAGGTCCAGAGAAAGGCAGCAAGGCTTGTGAAGGGCTTGGAGGATATGCCCTATGATGAGTGACTGAGGGAGCTGGGACTGTTTAGTCTGGGGAAAAGGAGGCTGATGGGAGACCTTATTGCTCTCTTCCAATATCTGAAAGGCACTTGCAGTGAGAGCAGGGTTGGTCTTTTCTCACAGGTGACAGGTGGCAGGATGAGGGGAAATGCCCTTAGATTGCACCAGGGTAAGTTTAGGTTGGATATCAGGAAAAATTTCTTTATAGAGAGGGTTGCACTGGAATAGACTGCCCAGGAAGGTGGTTGAGTCACCATCCCTGGATAAGTTTGAAAACCGTTTGGATGTGGTGCTCAGGGACATTATTTAGCAGTGGCTTGTTAGTTAAGGTAGTATGGTTAGGTTGTGCTTGGACTTGATTATCTTTAAGTTCTTATCCAACTTGAGCAATCTATGGTTTTATGATGCTGACCTCAACACCAGATCTAGGATGAGCACGTGATCTCTCTGTGTGTGATGTGTGTGAACTAGATTATCCTTCGGAGTTCATGCGATCTGTTGCAGTAATGCCTTGTTATCAGTAGGGAGGGTGCTGATTTTTTTTTTTTTAATTTTGCTGTAAATTAAAAACAAACAAAAAAAAAAAAGCCAACCCCTGCAAAACAGAAAACAACCAAAAAGCCAATAAACTGATTCCATGGTGTCTTAAATTTAAAGTGGGGCTTGATTTCTATACAGCATCTGTTGCCACGTTGCCATCTGAAGAAGTTTCTTTTACAATGTAAAGCTTGAGCTGTTTAAAAAGCTTGTTTAGTAGTGTGATATATCATGCACCAGTGTTGAATAGTAACTGTGATGAAATGAATGTGTTGTGAGGAAAAAAGTAATATTAAGAATTCAAAAGGGAAAAAAAAAAAAACCTTCTAGAACTTCACGTCATTGCTTTCCTGCTCTTTATTGAGTGTATCTTCTGCACATTGTGTATGGGAACCCTTCTTTTTGGTATTCAGAATAAAATCCGTGGGTATATTGGAAGTGCAGAAATTTAGGGGATAATGAATTCTAAACATGCCTTTTATTTGTGTTTAAATTTTCAGTTCATGAGAGAAAGAAACTATTTAGGTGGATATATGTATTCTCATTTATAAAATGGCGTGGAAAATTGTGCTTTAAAGAATGCATTGCTTTCAAGCAGTTCCCATAAAATCAATCTACAGTATATTTCGCGCAGCAGTGGAGATCTTGCTTACAGAACTGCAAAACACCTTTAAGCAACAGTTACTTCCAGCTCAGGTTTTTTTTTTGCCATTGATTTTTGTGGGTCAGATAAATTAGAAAGGAGTTTGATTCAATTAGAGAACAGCAATCACAACTGAAAAAGCTTGAGCAATTAAATTAAAAAAAAAAAAAAATAAACACTATTCAGTATTTTTAGAAACTCTTGTCCCAACTCGTACTGTGAAAGAATTCTGCAAGCAACTGATTTCTTCTTTTTCCTTACATGTCTGTTGTTCAAGGAGTATCTAGAAACTTCAGTGTTTGGTATAGCGTGAGTAGTATTTCTGTCTACTACATGTAGGAGTCCAGTTTGCATCTTTAGTCTGTCCTTGATGCACAAATACTCAACTGCTTTCTGAATTTGCCATAACTGTTTTGAACATGTTGTAAAGTGAAGTCCTTGGGACATAGTAGGCTTAATGCTAGGGTACAGATAGTTTGTGTAGAAAGTCACTTGGTTCAGGTTTGCCACAAATGTCTTACACAGTGTGTATGCTTACGTTTCGTTCAGTAGATATTCTGTTACAGAAGTATGAAAATCTGCACCATGAGGAAAATCTTGCATTTAAAGTTCTCCTGCTTTTAATTGGTTTTCCAACTAAGCCTGATAAGGCTGAAGTAGTTAGGGTGGTGGCAGGGATGTTTTTACTATTGTTTATTTTTTTATGCCCGAAAACAGCACACTGTGATTTACACAAATTTCAAATGAAATTTTACAGCAAATCCAGTCATATTAAGTTATGTTTACATATTTCATAATTGGAAGCTGTGTGATCTATACCTGTGCTTTCTAATTGGTTATGCGATGCATTGAAATCATTGGGATTTGGAGTCATTCTTAAATGTTCCTCGTAAGTATCTGTATTTGGTGCATGTGGAGAAGAGGGAAGCTATTTGTTTTCAAAAACTAAGGTTTCTGGAGTGGAAAATATTTTCTTTAGGTCAATTGATTATTGACATCAAATATTTTCATTTCTCAGATGATGAGCTGAAACAAGTCCCGCTTGATGAGAACAAAGGCTGCTCTATTATAGTGAATGATTAGACTTCCAAACCTAATTATCCCCTTTGGGACTCAGCACAGACCTAATGCAGCTTGGATTATGGAGGCAGGTTCTTCCTTTCAACTTTGTTCAATAGATTTCTGACAAGTCTGTTCTTACAGATGATTGCGCTTCAGCATAATGATTATAGAAATCTCTGTGAAGGAATCACTGGATTTTTTTTTTTTTTTGGTAGTTGGAATGGAACAGCTATTCTGTTTAGCTTTGTAGCTTCTTTTTTCCGTGTTATTTTTATTCAGAAATTTTTTTCAAGCATATCCACCCTTGTGCTCAATATATGAGAAATGATTGATGCATTGAGTGTCTACCATACGTATAACATTTTCATTTGCAAAACAAAATTGTCATCTAAAAGTGCATTTGTGTGATCAATTGAAGTGGTCATTGAGCAGTTTAATTGCCATGTCTAATTATAGCTTGATGTGCTGATGAATGGCGTAGGAGTTAAGGTAGATGAGAGAGTCACTTAGAGTTGCATTTTTGTGTAGACAGACTGCGTGACATTCAGAAAAGAACATGGCTGCTCAGTGTCTCCTTAAGGCTACCCGTGAAGAAATAATAGGTTGCGGTAGGCCCTGGACCTTCAGTGATGAAGTCAGTTGATCAACTTTAGGTGTCTTCAGTAACTGATCAGTACTGCAGATTGAAGCACATTTGATTTTCAGAGGAGGATAATAACAAGGTAATTTTTTTTTTTGAAGTTTAAATCCTAAGCTTCATGGTGTTATCAGTGTAAACATTAGTGCTTTTTGCAAACCATACTTAACACAAAATATGTTTTTTTAAATAATCTTAAGTCATGTAGCAAAGTGCATCTACCCGTCTCTTTCAGTTCTTTAATCAGCACTTCCATTACTGCATTTTTGTAATTAAGGTATTTATACTTGCGAACAATGGATAGGGATAACAGAGAAGTTCTTCCACACATGTAAACACCAGGAATTCAGTTTGCATTTAGTGGTTTATATTTTGTTGGACCAAAGTTAGAGTGAGTACAGGTATGAAAAACTTCATTCTAAAATAACAGTTGAAACGTATTTGTTGATTAGTTTGTAATTTGCATTTTTTTATTACTAAGACTTTTTTTTATTACTAAGTCTTTTTGTTTAAGAGCGAAAAAAAATTGATCATTATTTTTTAAGGCTTTGACAATTCAAATTATTATAATCATGTTAATAATAAAAAATTATTTATGATAAGATGATAATTAATATATTGACTGCCTTGCTGTGCAGGTTTCCTTGATCTGCTTCTTTAGGAATTTTTAAACAAGCACCAGAATTTAAATAAACCTGCTCATTTTTGAAAACAGCGTATGAAACAACCCCAGCTATGGCAAGTATCCTGGGAGATTAGAAAATGTAAATTGAGTACTTGCTGGTAGAAAATCAAAGGAGAAGGTGGTAGTTTTGATAACATCATAATTATCATCTTGGATATAGAGTTCAAATTTTACTTTAAGGTGTTTTGAAGATGAGGATCATCATTCCCTTTTGTGCTATTTTGTGCAGTAGAACACTGACAGACAACATGGAAAACTTGTATTTTTCATGTATTTGAAGCAAAATTATAACATCAGTTCTTTGTGTTTATTCAAACAATCCATACCTCCAGTACTGGCAGAATTTGTCTGGGTGTCTCATAGCAACAGTCCTTTAAGAATCTCCAGTCATCCTCTGTGATTTGGATCCTGCTTGTTACTGAGAACAGGAGAAAAAAAAGAAAAACAGAGCACCTTAAAACTTCCGTAGTATTTATTATATGGAGCAGAGAAGGAGGCTGAATTCTGAATACATTTGTAGTGTTGTGTTTTTTTTAATATTGTATCAACTATTTCTTGAGGCTCAAAGAACATGGAAAAGAATGGAGGGGGAAGGAGGGGGAAATGCCTTGACATCTAAAACATTTCTAGCCCTGTTGTAAATATGGGTACACCCACTCCTATATTTTGAAAGCAGCATGCAGAATTTTTCTCTTATGCTTCCATAAAGTTAATGGGAGTCCAACAGCTAAATTACCGAGCTAGTGTTTTGAAGTATGTTTGTATGTTTGATTTTCAGTATTTGTTTGGAGGATTGCGTTCTGTAAACTCTCTGCAACTTCCATATCATAGAACTTTTTCATTACAAAAAAAAAAAGTAGAGATGAGTACAGATTAAAACTTGATGAAGTTATGACCATATTTAGAGTTTTTTTTGTCAGGCTTCTCACTTACTGACATATAAGCATTTGGTTTGGTGATTAGCTAATCTCTGAGATTTTAAGCCTTGTTAGCTTAACATTTACACACAGTGCTACTGTATGGAAAAAAAGTAAATTGAATAGGGACCTCTCCAGATGAGCACTGAGAGAAACATTTGTTTCATATCTTTCATGTATGAAGAGGATATTGTAAAGTACTGCCCAAATATATTCAGCGCAGGGCATTCTCTCCAGGTACTTTAGTACTCTGTGTTATAGAGCATAATTACTACAGTAGAGTCTAATTAGAGCCTGGAAATAAAGATTTGACATTCTTTTTTTCATTAAAAGAAGTACTGAAAATTTCTTATATGTGACAATGCTTTCTTGGGAATAAAAACAAAGTATACCTGTTTATATCCATAGTTCAGATACTAGTACAAAAAAAGAAGCATGTGGTAAAATGCATAACAAGTTAATATTCCCTCTGCTATGACTGCTGAATGAGTGTGTGGTATGCACACACACATCAGGAATCTTATTTCATATGAGTATTTCACTTTTGACAGTGGAAAGACAGCCAAACTATTACAAATTTCTAAAATACTGCATAGGAAATTCCCTCATCTTTGTACTGGATAAAGAAGAGAACAATGTGATATCCCTTACATTTCCTGTTAGTGGTCTGATGAGTGAAATTTGAAGTGAGATCTTTAGTGAATGAATTTTAAAATAATTTTTCAAGACCTACATAGGTTTATAGGATGGAGCTTTGCTATGATGGTCTTAAGGAAGTAGACAAGACCAAGGCTTATAATAACTTAAAGAAGCAAATTTTAGGGTTGGAAAACTTTAGATGAGTTTTAAAGCACATAGGCTTTTCCTGTAGGCTGAAATATAAATAGCAGATCTCAAAGCTTAATGCAAGTGCAGAGTTATTGCTCAATTTGCCTTGGTTTTATAGAAAATTTTTCATATCTAGGAAGAAGTTAAATAAGATCTGTGTTCTGTGGTGCGTTTGATACTCAGGTGTTTGAATCTATGTCCCCTGCCTCTGTTGTCTGATATTTGTCTTCAGATGCATGTCATCAGTTTTAGTATTAGCCAAACTTCCAACATACGTGGAAGAATTGGATTTTCTATCTATAAGGTAAGGATGTGGAGACTGTGGGCAAAGTGTCCAGCGTGGGCTTTTGATGGTCCTGTTTGTGTCAAGCTTTTATGTATTGTTTTTCACTTAAGAGAACTTGATGGAATTCTCAAAAATCCTTATTGTGGAAGTTGATGCCTTGTTTCTAAGACTGTACTAATTTTGGTTGATACCCATTCCCATGTAGGGAATAGTTTCACTCTTCAACTTTATAAAGCTCCGTGTGGTAAAGCTCCAGACTTGCCAGACTGTTTTTATTGCAAATATCCTTTTGTACCATTTTAACTTGTACAGTTCTTTTGCCATTTTGTCATAAGTTTTTGAAAGTCAAGGTGCATTCAAAATCTCAAAATGTTCAGCTTTCCATGGGTGATAACTTAAAGTACAGTGACAGCTCTGTATGTCTTCAAAAACGGCTTGCTTAACTTCCCCAGTTGCGTGTAAAATGTAGTATAAATGGTGACGTAGTGCCTATTTTCAGTAGGAAAGATTGGAACCTACCTGTTTAAAAGGCTGGAACTCTCTTAGCTAGCAATGTTGTTTTTTTTTTAAACTACTGTAGTAGTTAAGCTGCAAATAGAATGTAATTAAGTAGAAAATCATTATATAGCATGGAATCTAACACACAAACAAAACTCACTTTCTGGGAGGAGGAAAGAATATGAAATGCAAAGCTGTTTAATACAGTAGGAAAGGTTTACAGCCCTCCCATTTTGAAATACAGAACAGAACTGTGTTGTTGGAACCTTAACACACAATGCTCCTTTAAGACAGGGGTGACTTACCTTCTTTAAATGTTCTATAGAAACAATCAGAGACTAAACATTTTCACAAAGCATGCCAGTTTATAAAGTTGCTAAGTCTTCTAAAGTCTGTTATTGCTTGTGTCCTTTATACTCTAGGTGTTTTCGGCTTTTAAAGTGATATTATCGGTTTAATTAAAACTTACCGAAGTCTGCCTCTTTCGTGGAACTAACTCAGAAATTCAGAACAAACATTTTACCATGTAATTCAGATGCTGAAAATCCTGTCAAAATTCTAGTATGTGAATTGCGTAAAAACAACAAGAACAAACTAAAAAAAAACCAAAATCATCACGGCAACAATGAAAACTATAGGAAAACAGTCCTTATATGTTTAGTGAGAAAGATAATCAGTGTCCTGTTCCAGGTCTGAAAGCTTCTGTGATGTCTGAGGTAGTGGATGTAAGTATTCCTTTTGATCTTTTCTTTTTGTACTGAAGCATATCTAGTAACCTCGGTGTGTTTTTCATTGAAAGTGATATTATGTGCTGATGTAATGTCTTTAAAGCCCACTGATGCATTTATCAACAGTTAGAAGACTTTACATTCTCTGTTCTCGTTCACTGTTCTCTGTAAGGACTGAGCTTCTGTACCTCTTGATCTTGTCCAAGAATGTCCTTCATCTCTGAGGGATTATCCCTCTGTTTACAGTAAGCACAAAAAGTATTGGGTTTTTCTTCTTCAGGTAATGGGTGAGAACTGAGAGGTGCTTGTATCTGAATGTTTTCTGTTACCTGAATGAGAAACTCAGTAACTTATTTTTAAGATTCAGTTGTAATTACTGTGGGGTTTTTTATTTATTTCTTTGAATAACTAACTTGTATTCTTTGGATGTGTGGTGCACCATAAATCAATCCATTTGACTTTCCCAGGGGTCATATATTCTACCTTCGGCAGGACACAAGAAGACGGAGGTTTTACTGGTAGGGCATCAGAACATGTTTTGTGGAACGATCTAGTTAGGACAAATTGTTACTGTGCTACGCGGTACTGCCAAACCTCAGTGGATATTAGGGTGAAAAGTGCTTGTGTTGTGAATTCTGTCAATGCAAGAGAGAAAGCTTTCTGCTTATATGGAGTTGATGAACACAGTTTATGAAGTTTAAAGTTTGATTCAGCGAACTGAATTGTGTAGCGTGAGTTGTTGATGTGGTCCTTCTGGGCCCTAGATAGAAGAGGCAGCACTGCCAAATTCTGACTCCCAGGCATTTTCAGTTCTCCTTTTTATTTCTGAATAAAGGACAATTGGTCTGTTACGTGCTTGTTGCTGTAAAAGATATTCTCTCTTTGTGGTTGTTCATAGCCTGAAATTTCTGAGTATTTACATAGTAATATAGTACATATATAGCATATTATATATATATGTATATAATACATATATACATAGTATATAGTATATATATAGCACATATATATACACTGTAATATATGTATATATATATTTTTTTTAAACGCGTGGGCTGTTCTTCATCAGGATGGCTGAATGGCTCTGACATCTGGGATGGGAGAACTTGGGACAGTGATGGGAAGAAGCAAAAATTTTCTTAGTTTTTTAGGTACTGAGGCACAGGTTTAAATTATGACATAGCTGCTCAGTAGCTCATTAGTTAACTTTTAAGCTTTTTATTTGACAGAAGGTTGCACATCAGAGATGGACAACACAGACTGGGTGGCACAGGAGGTCAGTACTGAATCCACGAATAGTGACAATTCTCCTCACTTGGAGCTGGTAGTATGAGAGGATCCTGGTGATAGGATTATTATTAGAAAGATACAAAGTCCATCTTCTGTTTGTCAGAGCCCGAAGTTGTTTTATTAGCACTGTTGTGACTGCCTGGTTTTTTTTATCATGAAGATGACTTTATGATTCTATGGCCTTCCCCAGCGTCAGACAAGGGAGAAACCAGCAGGGGTGGGGGCAGCAACCATAACTGCTTTGTCAGTAACAGAATTTTTCTTTTTTTTAGTTCTTTTATGTTTTTATTTTTATTTTTTCTCGGAAGCTGACTAAAAGTTAAATGTTTGCCTCCCAGTCCACCTGAGCCATAGTCTGGTTGGTGATGGGGTGCCAGCCTAGTGCTGCTTCTGGGGCTGCCTCTGTGTGGGATGGAAGCAAGTCCAGGGGGATGCTGCTGCTGACCTTCCTTTTCAGGAGATGCTGCAGCCTCCCAGGTGAGTGGTCCCTCTCCTGAGCAGACGGGCCAGCTGCCACTGACTGTCCCGGCTTCTCCTCTGAGGGTGCAGTGGTGGTGATGGGATGCCCAGGACCTCCACGAAGGACCCCAGGAAGCTCCTCAGTACTGGAACCTGCAGGGCTGGTAGAGTGGCCCAGACCAGAGGCAGGAAGCTCCTGATGGGAGGCAGCAAGGCTGGGGGTAGTTGCAGGGCCATCCTCCTGCCTTCCTGTAGCCCAGGCATTCTGGTGGTCCTGCTGCTGGTGGATCTCTGGGCCAGACAGGGCCGCAGTGATGATAATGAGCCTCCTCATGAAGCACACCATTTGGCCACTGAGACTCAGCTGCGGCTTCTGCAAGATGACCTTGTCAAACCCATATTTACACAGGAAGCCCAGAATGATGCTGTGTCTTGAGCGCATCTCCCACCACCCATTGACAGACATAGTTTTGATCTCTTGTTGGAGGCACTGAAACAGGAATCCTCAATTTCAGTCCAGGCACGAGTTCACACTGGTCTCTGCCATTGCTCAAATTTGTACAGCCAGGGTCAGTGATGTTACTCACCTCCCACTGACTTTGCAACCCATTGTGCGGTGACCTCACAGTCAATAATTGCTGCTTTTTTTTTTTTTTTTTTTTTTTTTAGTTTCATTCATTTTGTAAGTTGGTTGGTAAAACTCTGTGATTGCCTGGTCAAATTGCAATGCAGTACCTAGAAGTCTAGGCACAGAATATAGGGAATCACTGTTCTGTTTTGAAGTTTGAAATATTGTGAAAGGTTGTAAATATTGCTTTTTATTTTATTTGAAATCTAGAAATTATTGATTTCCTAGCACCTTATTATTACTTAATGATATTAGTAGGTGGAAACAACATAATGGGTTCATGTAGTATTAATGCACTAAATGGATACTGCATGCTATATTCCTGTTTGCTTTCAGTATATTTCAGTGGTTTGTTTTTAGGGGATTAGAATATATGTCATTTCAGAGTAGCTTAAGAGTTTGCTACTGCAGTTCTGGGATATGATGATGAACTAGACTGTTACTTTTAATAAAGTGAGGGATGTTTATGGCCCATTTAGAAACCTTTTTTACCTTTGAAGTATAATAAATTGGTAATTCACTTTCAAAACAATCTTCTGTGTCTGGGTAAATCCTATATAACTTCATGGTTAATAATACATATGTATATTCTGTTAATATATTTGATTAGAGGCTTGCACTGAGTGTGTCCAGAATCCTCTGGAGTCCATATGTACTTCTAGAAGTGCTTCTAGGTTCACAGAATTTTTTGTTTTAAAGTTGAGTTATTTGAGCATCAGTTAAATACCCAGGTATGATAAGCTGATATGAGTGGAGATGAATTTATGGGGGCTTTTGAAATGGTTAGGTAAATGCACGCACAGCCCCAATTTCAGCAGCAGGCATGAACTAGAAAGACTGTTCTTGAAGAATGGGTTGGGGTTGGCAAGGCAGAATTCCATGATATAAGAAAACCATGTTGGCTATTCCCAAATGATTTCCAGCCTATCTTTTCTGATTTTGTCTGGGAAATGAGGTAGATCTACTTCTGAACATGCACAGGAAATCTTAGAAATTCAGTGGAAAATCATGTATGCAAGAGGAGCTGTGGCTATGCCACTTATATTTTTAATAGTCATACATTCTCAGTACTTTGCACTGACATATCTTCCTTGTTCACCTAATTATGATTATTCACAAGATATATTATCCCTAATAAACTTGACATTACTGTTCTGAAAGTAGCATTAATTTCAGTTGTAACTCTGGATTCTCCTTATCTGGTATTCTCATTTTGACATCCATTATTGTTTACTGTTCTGAAAATGTGTTTTCCTTTGCTAGATGGTTTAAAACAAGTGGGTAATGTTCTCTTGAGTTGAATGGATGGTGAAGGAAGAAGAAAGGATTTCCATAATGGTTCAACAAGAGCACTTAATAAATAATTTATAATCATCAAGTGCTAGCCTTATCTGAAACTCGACAGGTCTTTCTTTTATGATTCAGTAGTGTCAGTGATGACCTGTTGTACATGTTGGCTGTGTCTTAATGTTATAAATGCATTCTGGTGTCATCCAGCCACAGTTCCTTTATAACATGTCAGAAGCAGCGGTTTGATGTTTCTACTCATATCCATGAACTATGCGTTATTAAATGAATTTCTCTCTGGAAAATACCAGTGAGCATTGAAGTACTTTCTCATACAATATTTGAATTTGAAATCATCTTGCTTTATGTAAGAAAGTGGGAAAGTGGTTTTCTTTATTGATTGACGTTATCATACAGTCAGGCAGACACCATAGCAGGTAGTGTTACTTTTTGCACTGATATCTGTCAAAAGTTAACAGAGAAAGTGTCCTTTCTGCTAGCGAGAGTTAGTATGCAGGAAGATAATGGGTTATAGAAATGTTGCAAACCTTAATAGTGTGAGATCAATATTATTGCTAAAATGCTACTACATACATTATTAAGACCTTCTTCAGAATTGAATTGCTTGAAGCACAGTTGGACTGTTAGGGGATTCAGTATTTATCTTTACAATAAAACACTAATGTATCTGAATTTGGGGAAATAACGCTTGCATTTATCTTCTAGTTTAGGAATATGAAAAAATACTTCAGGAGTGTAGAGATGAACGCAACATTGTTAGACGAATCTATCGGTTGCTTTGATACTAGATAATGTTTGAGATTTAGAGAGAGCTAAATAAGCTGATAGTGAGGCTAAACAATGTTGCAAGGATTACATGCACGCTTGTGTATGTATTTGTCTGATGGGAAGAGAATGAGCAAGATAATCCTGTTTTGTTCTATTAGCAGTATGTTCATAACTCTGATACCGTCGGTCTGTGTCACTACTGAAGAGTCTTGAAACACTGCTGGATGTTTAAAACCTCAGAAGTGTTACCAGTCTCATTATTTGAATATTCATGTAGCTATGTGATTATGCAAGTTAAGTGCAACACATACAACAGAGGTACTGTAGCTTGCTGTGTCAGTTGGAAAAACCTCATCTTAGGCAAATGAGTGATACGCTTGCACACACATATAATGCAACTATGAATATATCTCTCCATACTAATAGTGCTTCTTCCATATATCACATAACAAACAGAAAAAGTTACAGTAACAATATGAGGGAAAAGGGGGGGGAGGGGGTGGGGAGGGCTGGAGAGGAAGGAAAATAAAGAATTATGAGACTCAGGGCACGTTGCACAAAATATGACCTTTAAGTTACTTTTTCTTTAATAGGAATGCTTGTGTGCATAAAATCAATTATAATTTACTAGTTTAAAGCATGATGTTTATGTGGCTACTCTGCTTCTTATGTTATCTTTGAATAGGAAGATTGGATTCTGAGAAATATATTTTTCAATAACTGTTTTACAGGTTATTTTTATTTGAGTTTTCTTGCAAAGTTCCGGTATAACAAAACAGCACTGTACGTAATGAGATTTGCATACTTCTCAGTTGATTTTGTTGGAAGCTAGCTGCATCTTTTTTTTCTTTTTTACATCTGCTCTGTAAACACACAAAACATTTGAATAATACACTTATCTGGTGGCATTTCATGATGGCTATTCACTTTATAATGCCTTCTCTTGATTTAAAAACAATAAAAAAGAGATTGAAAAGGGCTTATGAAATTGATTTCCCATGTGAAATTGCTGTAAATTAAGAGCAGCAAATAGGAAAAACACCTTTTTTTATGGGTAAAAATAACGCAAGGGCTACTATGAAAGTAATGCCTCCAATTTAACTGCATCGGCCCAACATCAGAGACAGGTGTTGGTAATATGGCAGTAGAGGATGAACCTTCCCACCAATTTTTCATAACATCTTGTTGCCGTGTAACAGAAGGCTGCAGAGGGAAGCCTGAAAAAATGGCATCTGACAGGGAAGTGTATATACAGCAAAGCTGTGGCACTGAATTCCTCCACGTGGAAAAAACTGCACCCACTGACATTCATTGACGCATGCTGAACCTTTATGGAGAGCAAACAGTAGATGTAAGCACAGCAAGGAATGGGTGCTGCATTTCAGCAGTGGTGGCAGTGGGTACCTCTGTTGGCAGATTTTTGACTATGGTATGCAGGCTCTTGTTCTTAGCTGGTGAAAATGCGGAGCTGATGGTGGTGATTGTGTTGAAAAATGGTTTTGCTCTATGAAACGGTGGTATTGTGATCTTTGTTCCTGTTGTACTTCTTCATGGAAATAAATAAGAGACATTACTTTTGGAGAAGTCTTCATATATTATAATTTCAGAAGGTTGTTTGGGTTTCCTTGAATTTCTAACCCTGCTACGAAGGCAAATAAGATATTATTACAGATCTGTTTAAATTGCAGATTTCTGAATTCAGAAAATTACTACCATTGCCAAGTTTTTGTGTAGCTGCAACTCTGTTTTTGGAAGTAATTTTCTGTGAGTGAGCTGTAAAGGCATATTTGTGAAGTGGGAAGTGTGTGTACAGAATGCCTATTCTTTGATAGAGGTTGTTTTTCAGTCTTCTCGGGTCACTGGCTGATGATAGCCTTACACTCACTTTTTCAGTATGCCTAAAGATATTTTATATACACTTGAAGCTTTCAGAACGTGGGGGTTTAAATCTGGCAAGTAGATGTGTCCAAGAATTTCTTTTGCTACAAAAAGAAAAGGTTGCTTGTGGTTCATCTGTCTCTACTGATCCTTCTGCAGTTTTACTTAATGGAATCTTATTTCCTTGTGTTGTTTTGGAAATTATTCACATAATCTGAATCAATCATACATAAATGACACTTAAAAAAAGAAAAAAGAGGGGTGGGGGTGGGGTTGCTAAAAAGCCTCAACTTTTTTTGCTGATGTTTCAGCATTAATTTTGTCAGCTGTGTAAGGGTTATATTTACCCTCCTGAGCACTGTATTTGCCTGTCCTAAACACAAGTGATTAGGCTACCGGAAAGGATTTTGTCTTTAATTTAAAGATGATAGTTGTAAACACATTCTATTACCTAGAAATAAATCCAGCATAGCACATCTCAATTGCCTTATTGAACAGAGGATGATTGTGATACTAAAGAAAAGACCTCATGAAGTCTACAGCTCTGATGTCCGCTTGAAGTGAATAGTGTTGCTTATTTTCCTGCTGGATCAAGACTGTAGGCAAGCTGCACAATCTCTTTGCAGAAATATTTGGGAAATCTCCAGTATTAAGGTCAAATGTTGCCTGAAGTTAATGTAGGTTTGACACCTTAAGTGGCCTTCAATAGTATGCAGTGTCAAAAGTTGTTCATTTAATTTAATACCCCTTTGTTAGCATTGCTTATTAGCTTTGTCCTAAGTGTTTTGCTGCTCTAAAACAGTAAAATGACTGTGCTAACTTAAAATTAATGGAAAAACAAATGAATCTTTTTATATAAACAGGAGATGAAAAACAATTGATTTCACCTTTACAGAATGAGTTATAAATTTTGTAGTAGCTGAGAGAGAGCACTTCTTATTCCTCTTCTGATATCCCAGAAAGGTGCTTGGGATGTGATTATTTTAAAAATTGCTTGTTAACAAAAGAGCACATTGGTTTTTGTCTTTGAATTTTAAGGGAAACACTCAAGAAAATGACACCGATTTTGAAAATGTATTTAATATTCTCATCAGATTTTTAAATTAGAATTGTCTTGATTTAAATTAGAATAAGTGGACATGCGTTTTGTGTGTAGTAGGGGGTCTGACCTGCCAGAAAGGAGCTCTCTGCAGAGAATGACCTAGCTATCCTGTTGGACAGCCGGTGACCATGAGCCAGCAGTGTGCCCTTGTGGCCAGGAAGGCCAGTGGTATCATAGGGTGCATTAGAAAGAGCATGACCAGCAGGGCAAGGGAGGTTGTCCTCCCACTCTACTTTGCCCTGGTGAGGCCACATCTGGAGTTCTGGGTTTTCTGGTTCAAAAAAGATAAAGTAGTACAGGATAGAGTCCAGTGGAGGACTACAAAGATGATCAGGGACCAGGAGCATCTCTCTTATGAGATAAGACTGAGAGACTTGGGACTGTTCTGTCTGGGGAAGAGAAGACTGATAGATGTTATCAATTCTTATAAACATCTAACCCCTATAATTCTGTGAACATGTGTGATTCTGTGATATTTGGAGTTTACTAGGGACAGTATGATTTATTGTTTCATTTTGGGATCCACTTGAAAAATCGAATGCTATAGAAATAGTAAGGTCAGAGAAAAGCAGTGGAGTAAATGTAAAGCATCTAATTAGTATGTATTGCTAGAATTCATGTAGTGAATTCATCTAGTGGAATTTCTTGTGTGAAGTGAAAGAAAAGATTCTCCCCTGCTATAGGAATTTTGAAACTTTTTTCCAAAATCCATTATTGGATATTTTGTATTAAAGCACTCCTATGTGTACAGCTTTAACGTATGGAATTCACATTATAATTCGGATTAAATTTTAATGACATTCAGATCCTGATCTGTACGCTTTTATATGCAGGTTTGCCTTTAATTTCAGTGCAAGTGAGAAGTATTTAGATCAGTGGGACACAATGTAAAAAGCATATAGCATGGGAACAGAGAAATGCTACCAGAACTAGGTTCACTGGAACTTACGTATCAGGTCCTGCTCGCAATACACGACTGAGTTTTTAAGAGTCCTGATGTACATAGGTATAGATTTTTAGGTATATCTGTATGCGAAGAACTGTATCAAAGAGGTAACAAGTTAGCCTTAACCTACATCCTACAGTGTCCCCATACTTTAATTTCCTTCTGTTTTTAACACGTAAAAGGAGAGAGGTAGTGGACAAACTTACAAGCAACGCTATAGATCCTAAGCAAAAATTTAGTGACTTCTGATTTTAATTAAAATCAGTTTTTTAATTTTTGTGCACTTAATATGTGTTCTTATAATTTCTGAATTCTGTTGATACAATTACTGTTTCAGAAACAAATGTACTTTAATGTGTTGTCTTTGTCGAAGGTGAGACTGGTTCTAGTATTTATCTATGTATTTTCAATGTGTTTTCAATCCTTCTAGAATCTTTTGATAAAATGCAGCCTCAGAAGTTTGTTTTTTTTTGTCAGGAATTAATAAGCATGTTATAAAATCTGTCAGCTCACATAACAGGGCAGGTTAAATCAGTCTTTCCCACTATTTAAAAGCGCAGTCCTTGGTATTTAACAACCAAGGAGGTGAATGTTGTGTTCCTGGAAATTAAGTGGATTATGTATACAAAGCCATGACACTTAATGTTTCAAATGAGAAAGTGAGAAAAACACAGACAGGAATACTGTGGCAGTAGTACCCATCGTCATGCGTCTTCCTGTTTACCCTAATTATGTGTTTGTAATGGCTGTCTAAAAATATAATAACTTGCTTTTGACAAATACATGTTAACAATTCTCTTCGTATTCATTTATTTTAGCAGAAGTTAGGTAGAGGTTGATATTGTTACTATTAATAGTAATAGTCAACATTTGCAGTATTACAACTCTTTCTGTCTTTTTTAAACTGCTCCTCAAAAGAGGATTATGCATTTTGTGAAGATCACATTTATGGTTAGACGTTTCCTCTGCTTAGCTAATGAGTAGACAATCCCTGCACTTCTCACAGCCAGCTGCTGAGCCTGTGGGAGAAGGAAGGGATGGTGGAGGTAATATTCTTGGCTTGTCTGTCTAGTTGTAAGATGAGATTGAGTATTTGATTATTTTCATGTTCGTTGCAAAGTCATATCTTATAAAGGCTTGGATTTTTTTAATTAAAAGATTTTTATTATGTTTTTGTAATGTGTAGTAAGTTGCTGATGGGTTGCCAGGATTAGGGTAGAATGATGCAGTGTAATTAGAGGCCAGCCTATAATTACATAACAGTAAAAAGAACCACAGCTCTAGCTGCAGTGTGTATGGTAGCTGAAAGAGTGCTCATAATTGGTTTTGTTTGCAGTATGCACTGATGATCTAGTCTAGTTCTGAAATCCAGTCCATATGAATAGATTCTGGTGCTTCTGTGAAACTCCATTAAGAACAGTGGAGTTGATGCAAGGTTTCTTGTGCCTAAATTTGATTGTAGGCTGACAGATCTGGAAGACTGGCTGTATCCAGGTTTGACTTTTTTGTTGTATCCTAGTTCATTTAATTCTTAAACTTTTTTCTTTTTCAGAATACATAAACAAGATAAAAGAAATTTCTTTAGTGTTTTTTTAATGGAAGTTGCATTAATAGACATGGTGTATGCAGGTGTGTATAACTTATTATAGTATATTAATATAGTAATAATATTATAGTATATTAATGTAATTGAATGACATTTATGACTTATTTAGGATTCAATGTCCAAATCCTTTGTACAAAAGAAGCAGCATTATTGAGAACTGTAGATAAGCCCCCATTTTGTTTCACTGCTAGAAAATGTGCTCTCATTTATGAAGTATGAACCTTCTGATACAAGTTCCTCTTTTCTTTTAAATGTTTAGTACACACATTGTGGTCACATGCTCTGTAAATTTTCTGGGGCACACGAGCGACCATTCCATGACACCATTGCATAGGAATCCTACTTCATCTAGGACACTAGATACTAATAACATACTGCAGCTGCTTCTAGCTGCATGTTGCTTTCAGTACAGCTGGGAAGAACTCAATTTCTCAGCAAGCAATGATTAGCATTTTGATCTTGACAAGCACTTTACTGTCTGAATACCAATATCTCAATGATTGTTTTCGCCAAGCAAGGCATAAACAGCTATTGCATATATCGCTTCTAGATAGCATCTGCTTACTAGAAACACTCGATCAAATATTCACATTTGATTTTTTTTAAACTGTATTAGAAGCAATCTCCTCTGATTTATATTTCTATAAGTATAGTTTTATGTATCTAAATATGCAAAGTCAACTGATTCCCATATGAAATCCTGGAAGACCAAAAGAGCGTTTAGTGTTAGGTGTTGTGATGTAATGTGGTAGTGCTTCCTGCCAGTGTTCCTAGCTACATACAAATTAGCAGTATTCATGTGTAACCAGACAGCATGTATAGCTTAGAGATTAGCATAGCCTGAGATAAATCCAATTGGTTGTTTGCTTTCATTATATTTTTGTTTCGAGGTACCTTCTTTGTTAACATTTTAGAATTATTTATAGGACTAATATCAGATTTGAAGCAAGTAATAAGATGTATCACCAGGCAGACATATGAGAGAATGCACTTTGTCCACCCTTTAGTAAAGGAAACATCTTGTAAGTGAAGCCCAAGTACCAGGGACTAGAGATATTGAAGTTAGTTTTGCTATGTTTTTATGCTTTGTTGGAAAATAAATTTGACCAAGGTAAACCTGTGCTCCTGGCCACTTTTTAGTTGTTAGAGAAAAATCTCCTTTCTTCCAGGAGCGGGCTAACTGTAAAAAGTTGTCTTGTGGACAGCTGAAAGAATAGGGGGTTAGCTTCAGGTGTTCTGTTATTGACCACATAGCCAGTCATACCTATATCATGTGTAATTAGAATGTCCACTGTGTACAGGAAGCTAACAGCTGCTTAACAGAAGCAGATATGATAGAACCTTCAAGGTTATAGCTCAGATCCATTTCGTTGTGAAAAGTAAGAGCCTGGGCTGGTAAACGTTCAGATTTTGGGTGAGAGCTGCAGGCTGCCAGATGCTGATGAGTCAGGCTGTCTCCCAAACCAATTTCTGAAAGGCCTGAAGGATATGGAATTGGCCCAGTACAGTAGGAACAGTGTGTTCAAGCTCACAAAATCATACAAGTCTCTTTCCAAGTCTCTCTGTATAGCTTTAAATGTAGTCTTGTCTTCTGGCACGTTACTGTTTGTTATTGTTTTCATCTCTGTTGAAGTTGGTAGGAAACAAAAATGTTTGGAAATCATTTACCAGCAAATTATATTGATAGCAGTAATAAGAAATGAAGTAGTTTGCCAGTTGAAGATCTGCTCCTGAGCACTACCATCCAGCTTATTGGAGATTTGAGGCTGACTGTGACTTAGCCTACCATCTGGTGAGGTTGTAGATGAGAAAAAGCAGTGTCACAACAACAGATCACCTGAAAAAAACTCAGTTACGTGGATCTGTGAGGAATTTAAAAGATGGATAGGAGTATGAGGTAACAAAGAAGAGTTCTTAAGTTTTATCAAACTGTGTAAAGGTTACAGAGCGTAATCACACCTGGTGGGAGATCATGCAGAGATATGGTAAAGAGAATGACAGAGAAAGTATGAGAATCACTTAAGTATAAAGAACAAAAGGTGGCTTGAAGATTGCATGAAGAAATTGAAGACTGTTGTGGAGTATAGCTAATGCACATTCACAGTTATCCATGTTTTAAGGAACACTTTGAAGATAAAAGACAATACAAAAAAAAAAAAAAAAGACTTGTCTGGCTTAATAGAGAAAACAGCTGAAGAACAACTGAAGATTTTCGTGGAGACTCTCAAGTACAGGCACATTCCTCTCCATTTGCACTTTTTTTTTTTTTCTGAAGTTGGAATAAACTTTAGAGGAATTCCTTGGTAATAAGTGTTATGCTGTGGATACTTCGTAGAAATGTACTGGAGCAGAAATGTTTTGGAGTCCCTGTGAAATAGCGCATTTTCTTGGGAATAAAACCAGTTGTTGCAAATACATCTTTTACTGAAATCAGGATAAGGTAAATAGGGGAGAAGGACGTAACAAGAAAATTCAGAATTAACAGGGTGTTAAATTGCTGTCAAATGCTCCTGTGGCATCAGTGTACAGGGAACACATAATTTCCTTCTAAATAAAAGTTCCAATGGTTTTCACTCTTTCACAACTAGAGTTTTAAACCTATAAAATGCATTTGGGCAAGAGCTCTTGTACCGCTCGGGTGCTTGGCCTGTATAGTAGATAACAGCGCTTTAGCTTGTGGTCGGTTCCCGTATTTTCTATTTCCAAATTCTTCCTGTCTAAAAGTAAGAGGTATCTGTAATTCGCTGTTGGTTTGTCTTTGTTTTGTTGTTGTTTGTTTTTTTTAGAGTGGAATTTCATGTGCTACTCTACAGATTGCTGGATCTGCTTTTTCAAAAACAAAAACCAACCAAAGGGGTGGGCGGAATCTATACAGTGTGAAACAGCAACCCTCTTCTGCTCTGCCACCTCTTTTTTTTTTTTTTTTTTTTTTTTCCCCATCAAGATGGCAAGGTTGTCCTTTAGGTGAAAATACTGCAGTGGTTAGTCTATGGGGAATGAGGGTCAGATGAGTAAAAAGCTGTCTTTCTCAACAGGTAATTTAATGCACAAATCTGAGTCTCTTTCCTACACTTACACTTCTGTTTAGTTTCTATGCAATATCTAATAACTAATAATGTGATACAAAAGTAAATGGATTTGATACATCCAGTTTCTGTTTTTTTGAGGAGGGAATAAAACATTTACTAGGATGATAATTGGAGTCTTAGTCCCCGAAGAACAAGAGAGGTAGATGTATCAATGTGTGAAATAGTAAATAAACAGAGAATCCAAAATAGTTACCCAGAATGTGATTATGGAAAGGTTGAGGGGGCAGTGCAGTAAGAGTCTTAATGGTGAAATGACTAAAGATAAAAGCAGTTATTTTCTATACAATAGAGTTGTTTATCAAGAATGAGGAATTGAGTAGGCAATCAAAACACTCTGGAGTAAAGAAGCACCAGGTGTTGATAATGTTCCATTTGGGACTCGGAATTTTCAGTCTGATTTTGTTAGTTAGGAGGGGAAACATCAGGAAATGGTTAAGAAGTTAATAATTTTCAGAAGATTTTGACTGCATAGGAAAGTGCAATTTGTTGTTTAACACAGTAATCAAATTGTTGGCATTAATATTCTGATAGGTTAAGTATTATATTTAACATACCTGATGGAATCACTTAGGAATTGCTCAATCAGTGAAAAAGAAAGGTGTCAGCCTGTGGTTCTCATTGGAATGTGGCTTGACATTTCTAAGCTACTATGTTGGAACTCATTTTGTTTTCCCTCAAGAAGTTTTATGCCACAGACAAAAGTCTGTGTTTTTTTTTTTTCTAGATTTGAATTATAGACTGCTACCAACTCAGAAGTTTCTGTTCTTTCTTTCAACTTACTTAAAAAAAAAAAAAAAAAAAAAAAAGAAGAAGAAGAAAATATTCCTATGAGTCTTTAGCTTGCATATTTTTTTGTGTTAATTCAGCAGTCTTTTTTGCTTTGAAGATGAGCCAGAGTAATACATCTGTGCTTTGTGGAATTGGGCCTTACATTAGGGATAGCTGAGCCTCATTAAACTGGATCCTGGATTATACTCTGTCTACCTGCAAACCAAACACAATGATAGTTGGATTTTTGTTATTGTTTTCTTTTTTCTGCAAGTAATTTGGGAGTAATATAAGAGGAGATAATGTTTTGATGAAGCATCATAGTTAAATTAAAAAATGTGAAAGTAGGCTAAATACAAGTAATATTATTTGTTTAAATATATGGGAAATTCTGTACAAACACTTGTAAGTAGTACAGAGTTAATAATTTATAGAAATTATAAAGGTTCAGTAAGTTGTATATCAAGTTAAGATCCTACTTTTGCATTCTCAAGTATTATGAGTCAGCAGCTTTGTAACTATAGCCATCTGAATTTCAAATGCTAAATGTATTTTTAACACAGCTCTAGAATGCATAAAAAATTATAGGTCACCCTTTTGAAAAATTTAGCTACATGTGTAATTTCATATAGGCAGTATAATCTATTATGCACATCAAGCTTGTATTGTGCATATTATTTTATTGTTTTACATAATGTGTATAACAGCACTACCTTCATTTTTTTTTTCCCACCTTACTGCCACCAAAGCCACTGACTGATAGTTGCATTTTGAAATCAGAGATCTGTGTTGTTTTGTTTTGTTCTTTTAATTCCAAACATAAAGATGCATTTTCTCACAGATGGGTATGAGACCAGGTGTCACCTCAGGCACAGTTTTGCTTGGAACTATGCATCATCTTTAAGTGATAAACTTCTTTGCTATCTGTTAAAAAATATATTCAAAAGCCTGGTATCTCAGCCAGAAAGATCATCTATTAGAAGGATGCAGTCTACCTATAAAAGCTGAATTTCTGGGGCTGTCCAGTGACCTGGCAATACTGACAGAATGTATTTGTACATGTTTGCACTGAGGTGTTTACACTTTCATATGTAGTAATATGAAGACGAAAGTCTTCATAGACATTCGTCTGAATTCTTAAATAAAGAATAACCTTAAATTACTTTTAAATTATGTCTTTAAGCAAATGCATATAGTTTGAATTTTGTAATGTTTGTTTGATAGGTTAGTAGTTAATATATAAATCAAAAACCATTTTGGCTGTGGCTTAATTACAAAGTCTTCATCTGATGGATCTGTAAGTAAAACAGCACAGGGACCATCAAAAGTGTTTTTGCATATAATTTATATATACAATGTATAAAAAGTCCTTAAAAGCTGCAGACTGGTTCAGAGACAGCAAAGTAAACAAAATTAATAGTGTGTTAAAAAGGATGCCAGGAAGCACAATTCTTCAAAGAAAAATTATTTGGGAACATTTATAGCAACCAAAGGAAGAGGTGTCATGATCAAAATATATTTAGATATTGCACTTTCGAATGCGCAGTTTGACATAACACAATCAGATAAAACAATTTCACCAGAAACAACGCAGAGAGAAGATGCCACATTGCCCGCTGAAATGTATCAATGTACACTAACAAGCTTATACTACAGAGTGCTGCTTATGTCAAGACACGTAGATGCTTCTGCTGCTGCTGAAGTCTGTCAATTGTACTACTTATAATGAAAAACAAGTTAGTATCCATAGGTAGAAGCTGAATTTATAAGTCCATGTGAGTATCAAAATGTTTCAGTGCTTCTTGTTGTTAAACAATATTATTGTAACTGGACAGAGAAAGACTAGCAGCAAGAAATTCCAGATGAGAGAAGCTTTGTGACCAACACAGAATGTTAATACCAGGATACAGCCAGCTGTTAAAAAGACATGCTCTCAAACACTAAGCTGCATTACTTATGTTCACAATGACTGCCACTGGCAGCTTCAGAAACTGAAGGCATTATAGCAAAACTACAGATTTATCTATTTGGAGGATTTTAAGCAAGAGTGAAGAAGAGTGATGCAGTGTAGAAGGTAATTAGGAGAGCTAAATAGTCTTGCTGCAGGACGGAGGCATCTTATTGTCTTGGCTGTTTGTTGTTTGTTTGTTTGTTTGTTTTTCCCCGAGTGGTGGAATGAGATGAGGAGTACAAAGAACAAGAAGTTTAGACAAATATTCTAATTAAAAATGTGGAAAACCTGATAAAGGAAAATCTGTATGAAGAGCTGTGAAATTCAAAGATGTTCTTGTATGAAACACATATGAAGGATTACAGACAAGCTAAATATCTCTTGGGGGGCACTTTATGTCTTTGGAGGTAAAGAAGTTAAACAAACAAAAAACAACAACAACGAACAAAACAAACCCCCACAGACCAAAGCCACTTGACATCTTTGTTGATAAGCAAAATATCTGCTCAGGTTTCTTCATGTGTTGCATCAGTGTCCATGATGAAACTAATATTAGGCAAACCTTACGTGCATCACAGCACTGAGGAGCACCTGATGCAAAATGTATTTTTAATATTCCTTTGAACAGTTGTTTTAAGGACATGGAAGGAAATGTTGTCAGTTTAAGAATGACTGCAGCTGCTGTGCAGTATGCTGTATCATAGTTGTCAAATTCCTCAAGCATTTGAAAGGTGGGGTGTGTGCTATATATTATGTATTTAGTTCTCCTGTTTTATTTGTAGATTGCAGAATAGCCTTCCAGAGGGTTTAGTGCAAAGTTCGTCACTAGAGACAGAACTAGACTCTTGTAGTAGTAGAAAGTATAGCTTTGATTTGGTGTAATGTCATGGAGTTTCTGAGGGATGAAAACCAAAAGTGAAAGTCAGGATGCTTTTTCTGTCTGTTACCTCTGTAGTGAGTGGCTGATAAGTAGTGCAGAAAGCCATAGGTCTTTTTCTGTTTTGCTTCTGTTCTCTTACAGTTGTTTCTTCCACTTGTTCTATGTAAAATGTTTTGGCTACAGAATAACTTAACAAATGGCTGGAATACTTTGTTCTTTCAAAGTGCTGATTCTTTTGTCCTACTCTAGCTGAATTAAAAGTATGTTGGAATATGGTGATGTTTAGACACTGTTGAAGCACAGTTACCTTTTACTCACTGTTACCTTAGGATAATGTGTTGATAATCTGTCTTGTTATTTTTTTTTTAACTTTTTTTTTTTTTTTTGGAGGTTATAGAGGGAAGCTGGAAACTAAAAGAAATATAAAGCACTTCTGAATTAGATTGTTATGACCCTTCAGACCATCCTACCATATGAAAATGTGTCTAATACCCATGTATATTTTTACTAGCTTTGTGATGTAGAACCCATGTTTACTTATTTTTATGTGCAGGTTGGTACGTGGATGAGCAGAGGCCATTAAAAAGTAAATTAACCTGCACAACAACAATGAAACAGAGAACAAACGAAAAACCAGCAGCTAGATGCTAACTTATGAAAGCGTATTTACAAACACTGACAATTACTTGCAAGAGAAACAGTCTTTGAGCAGACAAATATCTGTTAGTGAAAATTCAAGTAGATTTTATCATCACTGAGTGATCAGAACACATTGAATTGATGTCCAGCTTGCTAAATTTTGTTATGTGCCTGTTAGAATGTAGACATGAGGTACAAGTTGAGTAGAATATATAGATTGCTATTGTTGCTGGCATGATGAATTAATCTCATAGGAACTCAGTTATCTCTGATATTTCATAATTTTTTTCCTCGTATCATTAGTTTATGAATATTTGATGTGCTGAGCATACTTGATTGAAATAACTAATTACAAATGCTTTAACTTATTGGAATTACTTTACTGGAGATGTAATAGAAATGTCTATTTCAGAGTAATATGAACACAGTGTGTGTGTGTTTGCTTTTTAAAAATTCCATCCAGTGTAATAAATTTTATGCTTTAATTGCATGTTAACCTTTGAGAAATTGTCCTTCTGGGAAAGCTTCCCACTAGAATATATAGTTTCCAAATTCAGTAATGTTACAGTTGCAGGTAATTGCTATGGGGAAATAAGCGTAATCTGTTTTTATGATCATGCCAAATCAGAGACTTCTTGGTCTCTAGGCCTTTTAATAAAGGTCCTTTCAGACGATGTTATTTGACAGTGCGTCACTGATTTAAGAGCAGGAGGACCTTTATCTATGCCTTGGGCCTAAAGAAGACTGCAAGTTTTCTTAGCCAGGAAGCTCTTTCTCTTCACAATTCTTGTCTAAGATTTTTAGATGCAGTCTCTGATTGAAAATTGAAGTAAAAATGTTTGCATTCAAAATCTGTAACATTTCTGAGCCTTACTTCCACTTCCTGGAATCATGTCTGGGAGGAATGGGGGAGGGGAGGGGAAAACAACATCATAACTGTTGCTGTGTTATCCAAATATGAGATTCATTTCTTTCAGAAACTGTCACAGTTCATACAATAAACAACTCACTAGTGTTCTGAACTGTTCTTTGTCCCATGAAGTCCTTGTACTTCTGGTCCTTTAAGATCTTTTTGGTAGCAATATTGAGGCTTATAAAGAATTCCCTATGAGAATTTTTTTTATTTTTTTCCACGTAGAGGAATTGAATTCCACACCTTTGCTTCCTACGCACTTCCATGTCAGGTGTCACTTTGTCAGACTGCCCCTCTGCTGCCATCTGTAACATGGCAACAAAATGTAAGGGAATACTGGCAGGGAGTTTCAGCCATACCACCAGCATCTGACTCTTACATCGTGGGCCACTATAACAGAATAGGAAGCTTTACTTATGGAATAGCTCTCATACAATGCCTGTCTGAAAATGAAGGTGTAACTTCAGGGAACACTTGGAACAATCATTGTGGTCTGTCAGAAAGCATTTTAATATGTGAATTTCCTGCTTAATACTACAGCAGTTAAATTGTTATTTTTTATTTAAAGATTCAAGTTTTGAAGTACTTGAACTAGTTAAATAGCTTAACAGTACAGTTTAGTTTTAAGGTAGTTGTGGTAAGTGTAACTACGTATTTATTACGATCTGTGTGCAATTTTGTCCAATAGTTGCTGTACTATTTTTAATATGTTTTTCTACTTTCTAAGATCCTGGATGTTAGTTTTCAGAAGAATCATGAGTTATATTTCTCAGCATCAGTTCAGTCACAAATGACCATCTGAGGTAACTGGCACTGAGAAGGAGAACACATCACTGATGATAAAGAAATCATGTTGGATTTCCTTTTTTTGGGGGCGGGAGGGAGGAAGGGGGGATATGAGAATAAATCCAGTGGATGTAATCAAATAGAGTGACAGCTTTAAGGGCTGTGTTTGTTAAAGTACAGTGTCTGATTAATGGATATGGATGTGAGATTAAATGCAGATTTGAATACTTTACAGTCAATAAAATAACCTAAAGATAAACTGAATGTTCTTGAAAGATTATTGAATGTATTTTAAAGCACTATTTTAAATAGATTATGTAAGCCCTGAGCAGAATAAATTATAAGGCTTAGTTGTATAAGCAAGTTATCATTACATAATGAGCAAGTGTCTCTCAGCTGGCCAGTACTATTTCAGTATATAATACTACTCCATAGCAAATGTGAGATAATTTATCCATATTGCAGATTCTAGATATTTGATTGTAATAATATGACTTCAACTTGAGGAACAGAATTGAAAAAGATGAGAAGACAAGCACATGGGACCAAGTTTGAAATTAATTATTATAACAAAAAATACAGGATTAGAATCAAGGTTCTTCATCTTTCATATGAGACCTTGGATAAGACATATACTTGATTTCCCTCAGTAGATGTAGGGGAACTGTTAGGTCAAGGCTTGAACTGGTGACTAAATCACCTGGTGAAGGGGTATGGCTGATCTACAGAGCATGGGCAAATTGCTTGCATCTATGCTCCCCTGTTGATCAGAAGAGGTGGACTCAGAGTAGAGCCACCCTGGGCTCATATAAGGGCCAGCTACTCAAGAGTGAGGATCTCCTGGATCTAGGTTGCTTCCTGTGTAGGGGTGTTGTGTAGCCAGAGAGCTCCTTCACCAGCTGGGTGGGTTCCATTCTTCTTTCTGTATACAACTACTGGCCTACCTGCAAATACTTATCCTGGTGTCTCCTAGAACCTGCCAAAAGTAATTTTCCTTCTTCATAAGCAGAACAGTATCTATTTGTACATTTTTGTGATGGTGTAATTGTGAATGTTGTAATGATTTGTGTTAAGTTCCTTGTGAGACATGAAGCTGCTACATGTACTCTTTGATGTATTAATGTTCTCGTATCATCAGTGGCAGATTCTCTGTATACCAAACCTGGGAGAAGTGCAATTGGCTCTCCCCTCCCCTACTAGTTTTTGTGATCCGTAACAAAAATGAAAATACATAATGAGAGTTGTTCCACTTCTTACTATAGTCTACATCTTGGTAGTTAAAGTATGCTCTTAAAGTTGAGAAATACCAGATTTGTTTTTTTGCTGGATACTTTCATGGATATCACAAATCCAAAGCTATTAAAGGCTACAGGAAATTATTGCTTTTTGTCAATAGGATTGGATTAAACCTGCTAGAGCTGAGCGTTCTGCTTATGGAGGTGCTTGTATTTTGGACAGTTTGCGTTTGGCAAAAGAATGATTACATCCTTCCTGTTGTGGTGCATTCATTGCACGGCAGAAAATGAGATGATCACAAGAGCAGTTTACTGCCTCAAAAATGAAATCTTTCCATGCATTATAATGGAAAGTCCATCAAGGAAGCTCGTTGCTAGTCAAATAATTCCAGTATATAGTAGAGCGCAGAGTAGAAAACCGAAAGTGACACAAATTGAAGAGAAGAAAAAAGGTGAAACATTTTTATATGGTGATTTTTTTTTTCCTAGATGAAGGTGTAAAGTAAGATATTCAGAAATATTTGCCAATCAAAACACAAGATCAGATAATTTACATCTGAAGTAGATTAGCTCTGCACCCTTTTCCCTAGGAAAAGGTCATTTTTGTTGCCCTGAATGGCTTTGCACTTTAACCAGGAAGTTTTGTCAGGAAGAAAAAAGACCAGGTTGCAAAAAATGATGAGGTTTTTTGATTAACCTTCTCATTTGGGTACTGGAATGACATGTTCTGCGTTGGTCCTCCGGGGCAAGATGAAAGTGAGCTTTCACATGTGTAATCACTGTGCTTTCGGCTCATCTGGAAAGTGAAGTGAGTGGATCCTAGACTTTTTCATGACTATCGCAGCAGCTTTATTCTAAGTGGAATTGCTTCGGCAAAAGAGATCAGTGCGTTTCAGAATATAATGCAGCTGAACTGGCATACTTGTCGAAGATGTGAAAACTTAAGTTGAAGACTTGGCTCCAAATTAGTCAGAAAGAAGGCTAAAATTTGAAATGTTTTGAAACTTTCCAGGTTTGAAACAGTTCAGGCTGAAAGCTGAAATAAACCAGCCATTATTTCTCATAAATTGTAGTATGTGTTAAATCCCACAATATTCATTATATCCTAACCAACAAAATGTTCAATTTATAGACCGTATATTGACTTCTGCAGGAGTTAAGAATTTTAATTATTCAGCTAATTTAAGTATCTATGTTTTGCCATTCCATGGTAGTGTCAGAACATTAAAGTTCATTAAAGTGATAAAGGAAGGCTTTTGAAATGGGAATATATATGGAATGGAAAAGATCTGGCACACTGTGTGTTATTGGGTTTAAAGGCCAGATACTTTTGATAATAAGTTTTAATGCATTGAATTGTGTTTTCCCTCTTTGTCCTTTTCCCAGAAGGAAACTTTTTTACTTGGTTCTTGACTGTGGCACTTTCCTTACAGGCTTTTTCAGCTCTGTGGGCATTAACTTCCTAGTCTTAAGATCTCCAATTTTTTTGTTTGCAGCTATCTCAAAAATAGAATGCATGACTCCAGTGTCAGTTTACTCTGTGAAAGTTTTTAGCCTACCAACTGTCTGCTGTTGAGTAAATGCTGGAGAAGTTTAAAGTGAAAACATTAATGTTATTTTAACTGCGGCAAATTTAATTTTTGATTATGAAAATGTGTAAAGTAACCAGCTGAGCAGCAGAGTGCGGATGTAGAGCTATCTGTCATTCCTCCTGTGTTGGAATTGTTATTTACAGTTATTTTTTGTTTTTCTGATATTATTCAGGTCACTAGAGGTCCTGATCAGAACTCTATCATTGTGTTCTGGTGTAAGATTCTGTTCCACAAGTACTTTATTCTTTTAATGGCTGGGGATTTTCTAGTTGCAGTTCAGTATTACTGGAGATTCCAAGACATAATGCCACAAAAAAATTACTTGTTTTTCTAACAGTAACCGCCTTTGTGTTTTGGCCTTGCTTTTTGTAGCCTTTTTTTTATATGGGACTGACAATGAATCACTCGTGAAGTTTGAGAAGAAATCTTGCTGAATAGAGAAGGATGTTGGTGTGTTAAACGCCTTTATCAGTGGTATTTTTATTTACTGCTTCAGACAGAAAGTAGAATTGCAGTGATATGTTTATTTCTCTAATGGCTTGCATACCACAAACTGGAAAAGCTCTCTATCAAGAGAGATGTAGGAGGAGAGAATTGGAATCAGGGCAGTTTCTTTACTTTCAATGGTATTTAAAGGACCTTCAGTCAGCACAGCAGTACATGCTGGGTCACTGGGTCTCAGTAATAGTTACAATGCAGTGTTCTGTATTTATGCTGTGCTTTGTTTATCATGTAGATATGGTTGCTGGTTTATCCTTGTGTGTACCCAATGAGTGGGCTCCCTCTCCACATCCCCCTCCAAGAGAAATCTTTTTGCAGCAAGTACCACAGTGACACCTGTGTCCTGACAGTGTCTTGATGTTCTATTTGTAACTTTATTTCTGGTGGCAGAAGAAATCAGTGCATCTGTAGCTTATTAAGCAATTAGTTATGTCTTCCTTATTTTAAAGAAATGGTAAAGAATGTATTCTGAAGAGTAAAATTGTCTTAATTTTAATGAAAACACTGAGTGTGTGCTATAATTAACTACTAGTGCTTCATCTTTTTTTTTTAATGAGATCCTGGAATGTCGTAAAACTTCTTGTACTCTGGGTGGTGTTTTAAAATGGTAGTGCTATGCATTCACTGTATGAAGATGATGCCTTTAAGGCAAATGGGATGTTGAAATCACCTGAGATAGTTTAATTTTCAGTTGTCCTCTTGGTATTGATTTTATTTTTTTCCTTCTTTTACATTTCATCAACTCCAACAACAACAACAAAAAAAAGCCCAGCAAGACTGAAAGCAAAATTCTGACCAATAATTAGAAGGGTATCTTTCTGCTAGTACAGTACTACAGGCAAGGCATAAAAAATAAGAATATTTAAAAAAAAAAGTCAAAATGTATCAAAAAAATCACTGAAACTTTTGGAAAACTGTTTTGAAAGCAGCACCATTATAGTACATAGGTTGCTCCGAAAGTAATGCCTCCAATTTATTTCTACGGAAACTACAACAGATACGAAGGGTAAGATAATTTGATGGAGCACATTCTCAGCTGCAAAATACTTTTTTAGTGTAGTCATCACTATTAGCTATGCATTTTTCACCAGCTGTGAACAAGAACCTACATACTGTGCTAGTAAAAATCTGCATGCTTGTCTGTAGAATGGCTTATTTTCATGTCACTCTGGCCACTTCTGAAAAGCACCACCCACAGCCTCACTCTGCTTACATCCACTGTTTGGTCTCCTTAAATGTTCAGCAAGCACCTATGAATGTCAGTGAGTGAAATTCTTTCTATGGAGGAACTCAATGCCACGCTTTTGCTTCTTAGGCACTTCCATATCAGGCACCATTTTGTCAGACTGCTCCTCTGCTGCTGTCACATACTAACAAAATGTAATGAAACACTGTTGGGATGTTTGAAGCTCCACTGCAACACCATCACCGTCTGCCTCTGATGTCATGGGCTGACATAAAACATTGGGAGGCATAACTTCTGGACCAGCCCTAGTATTTCTTTTTTTTCCCCCATTACTTCTGTATTTTGGAGTACTTATATGTACTGCTTTGGCAAGGAAGAAATAAAATCTTAATAATATGATGCTATGCTTAACTGTGAGAGTGCAACAAATAAAACTTTGGGAGTTACAAGGAGTACACCAAGGATTTGTACATGGAAACTAAATCTTTGGTTGCAAAAAGTCTCTGCTGTGCTATCTAGTCCTCAGTAGAGAGTAAATTTTCTTCTCACACAAGCATATTTTACAAGACTAAGAATATATATGTTCTGTAATACTTTCTTTTTAATCATCTCCCTTTTCCCCTTTCTCAAGGTTAGCCTTTTTTTTTTTTTTTTTTTTTTTTTTGCACTTCCTCCTCCTACTTCTCACATTGCACATTTCTAGGTTTCCTTTTGCCTATTTTCAGCCTAGCTTTTCACCCTTCATCTTCTGTTAGCTGTATTCCTCTTTGTCTTCCTCCCAAACACCTATAACACGTCTCTATTCTTGAATAAACTGTTGCATACTGGTGTGAAGCAATGAAGAGGTCATTACAGAACAAAAGATGAGGTTACTAATATTTAGTGTTTCCCAGATTAGGGCTGATGAAATTACAGCAGTGAAAAGAGGACTGAAAAAATGAAGAATAGTTCCTGGGTTAATTGGGTGCGTGTGAGGTCATTTATTGTAGGTGGTAAAATAAATACAGATGTAAAGGCGTACTTTCAATCAGAGAAGACTTAAAACTAATTATGTTACTGTTAGGTCACGCTGGATGGTAGGCTTTTCCTGGCTGTGGTAGGTAGTATTACAAACAGGCCTGTGGAATCAGTAGAGCAGGAGGAGGTGGAACTCACTGTAAATAATATGTTAATAATAAATAATAAAAAAAAATTATTGAACAAAAAATAATAAAAGTTGATGTTGTATTTGGTAAAAAATCTGAGTGTAACTTCGTGTTTGTCAGTTCTTATCCATGACTAACCAAATATTGCACTCCATACATATCCTACTAAGTTTAGTCTAAGAGTAAAACTACTGTACTAGATAATTAGTTCTGTATATTGTGCTGTGATTGTGTAGGAGTCTTAGCCAGCTCTGAAGGAAATTTGATGGTCTTCTGGCGATTTTGCTTCTAAAGCACACAAGAGTCAGGATCATCATCTAAGTCTAATACCATATACATTACTGTATGCATTCCAACCATGGATATGTAGTCCTAACATCTAACTCAGTTTTCTTGAGGACAGCTTTTTTTTTTTTTTTTTCCATTTGTATTTCTGTAAACTATATTGACAATTCATTGGTTTTTTGTTTATTTTTAGTGGAGCCTTAAAATTATAGAGGTTAACTTTTTCTAAATCTCTCTCTCTATCTAGAAGCCATAAGGATTCTGGCTCAAAATGGGATCTAATTCCCAATTCAGTGATATGTAAATTGAAGGTAACCAGGGAAACCACGAGCTTGCTGTCCTCACAGAGTGCTTTTTGGAAACAGTATTCTCCAATCTGCTGTGGTCTGTGTGCTTTGAGAACGTGATACATGGAAAGGATCTTAACCCACATTAAAAAAAAACAACAACAAAAAACCCCCCCAGCAAGGCAGGGTCCTTTTAATGAGAATTCAATCATACAGTTCTTAAAATTCTTCATTTTGTATGAATTTAATAGATTTCACCCCCCCCCCCCCCTTGTTGTAAGCTGCCTTGGGTCTCAAATTCAGCTCCTTTGGGCAGTACTGCAAGTATGTGTAGATGGAGGCACAACTGAGAATGTTTTTTGTTAGCTATCAGTGGTGTCTCCCAGTAAAGATATATGCCAGGGAACATGCACTCTGTGTTTCCTGACACATGTCTAGTCACAGACGTTACACATTTGATAGAAGTTTTGCAGATACTTTACCTTTTCCTCGTACTTGGAGCTTTGGAACAGAATTTCCTTTCATAGGCCCTTGATGCTTTACCTCTATGTTTAGATCCAGAAAAATCAGTAATGCTGCACTGCTGCTAGATTTGATTTTGATAATGGTGTTTTGGTTTGGCTTGTTTGTGGTTGGTTTGTTTGTTTGTTTTGTGTGTGTGAGAGGTCTTTTTTTAAATTTTTGTTTTACAAGTAGAAGGCTAAATGTTAAAGTGTACTTAAAGGTAAGCTGTTCATTTTATATCATTCCTAGAAGACCTGATGATTCCCTTCATGGTGGGCTTCAGAAGCAGCCTTCATTGCCGTTGTGCTAAAAGCAGCACTACCTATACAAGTTAACTTTTAGGATTTGATGTTTAGAATAACTTTTCAATCACTGTGCTACTTAAGAATATGTACTGTACACTCTTTGAAATGAATTACGAAGCCTATGAAGACATTTGGAAAATGTTTCAAAACAAATTAAAAATTAATGAAAGCAACGTCAGATTTCTTTTGTGGCTTGTATTCTTTCACCTGCAGATAACAAAGAGTCATCAAAGAAATAAAACATTAGATTCTAATTTAAGGTGATTTACTGAAGGAAAATAATCACTAAACCACTAATGATATATTTTTTGACAACTCCCTAATCCTTACAAGCTGTTGATAAGAGCTGCATCAAGCTATCTAATAATCAGCATTGGCACTTGCCAGAGTAATTGGAAGAAGTACATGACCTATTGTCACTCAGAAGAAATTATAACTTTAAAAGTACATCTAGAGATTTCTTTTGAATTTAATATATGGTTGAATAACATCTATTGGTCCTGCTGTTTGTACTCTGTTGCATCAGTTGCCCTGTAGGCATACGTAATAAGCAGGCTGTAGTCCAATGAGCTTAATACATCCTGTATTCGAAAAACCAGTCCCCATATCACCCAGTGATTCAGTTAATTGTTTATGTGCTTGTATGTGGTTAGTAAAGACATATACATTGTAAACATGGTTTTTTATTAAAAAAATCCTTTAAAATGGCTTTTCTTCATAATAATTTGAAAAGAGGTTGAAAAGGGCCTGTGAAATTGATTTTTCCATGTGAAATTGCTGTAAATTAAGAGAGCAGCAAGAAGGAAATTCTTTTTTACAAGCCAACCTAACATGAACTGCTCTGAAAGTAATACCTCCTATCTTATTATGTTGGCTCACGTCATCAGAGGTAGATATTGGTGGCATGGCAGTAGATGTTGAACCTCCACTCCAATACTTCATTACTTTGTTGCCATGTGACAGATGGCAGCAGAGGGGCAGTCTGACATGGAAGTGTGTGTGAAACAAAGGTATGGAATTGAATTCCTCCATGCAGAGAGAATTGTGGTCACTGACATTCATAGACACTTGCTGAATGTTTACGGAGACCAAACAGCGGATGTGAGCAGAGTGAGGTGGTAGGGACTGTGTTTCAGCAGTGGCAATCATGACTGTGGGTCGCCTCAACTGGTGAAGATTCTTACAAGCATGACATGCAGACTGTTCTTTGTGGCTGAAAAAAATTCACAGCTAATGAGGATGACCATGTTGGAAAAACGTTTTGTCTGAGAACTTACTCTATCAAAGAGTGTTATTGTGTCCATTCTATCTGTTGTAATTTCCATGGAAATAAGTAGGAGGCATTACGTTTCAAGCAATCTATTTGAAATAGAAGACTTTACTTTAGAAGTAGCCCCCCGTACATTTTCTTCTATTGCAAATGTATTTGCATAATATTCCTCTTGGGAGTACTGCTGGATTTCTTTTTCTCAAGGAAAAACTTTTGCAGAAACTTTACATGTAAAATGTTTTTTTGTTTTTTACCAGTATCAATACATCATGGTAAATGTTTTGCTTTTTGTAAGCAGGTGTTTTCTGAAGAGCTAGGCCTGTTACCAAAATTTGGCTGGTACTGTGAAATACATGTATGAGTAGAAGGCTACTGCATCATTTGATAATACTTTTACTTTTCCCCTTATAATGAAAATTTTTCCTTGGGAGGACTTAAAGCTAGGAAGATCCTTCTCACTTTGCAGTATGTTGAGGTTTAATTTGCATAAGCAACAATAGTTGCTTCAGTTCTAAGAAGTGAAGAAGCACTTCAGGTAAATATTTTTAACCAGTAAGAATAAAACATAGAAATAAAAATAAACATTTATTTGTACATTTGATTCTGTTTGCAAATCCCTTCCAGAGTTTTCTGTGATTTGCCAGCTGTTTAATTTATCATGTTAGCTCTTGACATTTTTCTGATAAGTATGAAAGATAAATAAATCTATCACTGTTTTGCTTTCTAACTGCAATTGCATTTTCAGCATAGGGTGCACTGAAATAATAGATTGCTTAGAAAAGTAAATATATGAAAATGGTTGTTTAGAATTTCAGTATAAGCAGTAATTAGAGTACAGCTTGTCATTTGTGAAATATTATGGCATATTGTGACTTTATTTTTACAGAATCTGTTACATACCTGTCACGTTAATTCAACTAGAAAGCATTCTTTATGACAATTCATACAATATCATAAAGTCAACCAGTCATGTTTATTACTGAATCATTGTATGTCTCAATGTTGAAATTAAATTGGAAAAGAAAAAGACAGTGCAGATTTAACTCAGTATAAAATGCATTTTAAAGGAAGCAGATCTTATTTTCTTGATCCTCTTACAGCCGTACAGCTCCTAACATGAACTAGCTTAAAACCTTTTTCCAAATTGAGTAGATGGACCTCAGAGCTTCTGTGTTATTGAAAATGATGTAACGCTATTTTGAACATGAGCTGTACTTACTGTCCTTGTGAACTGTGGGGTTTGTGTATGAGCAATGATGCATTGTTTCTGTGTATGTTCAACCTTCACATCCTGAAAGAGTAGATTTTTTTTTTTTTATGGTATAGCTTTCTTAGGCACTGCTTAGAAGGAATCAATTTTTCTGTATGATTGGAGTCTGATGTCTTAATCTCTTGATCCTAGATGTGCTGGGATCTTTTCTAGGTTTCTTACTTTTCTCTTATTTCTATCGTTTAGTGTACAATTATTATTAACAGCCTTGTACGTTTCTCAAATAGCACCAGATCTCAACTCGGGCACTTTTTCTTTGGCATATCTATATGCTTTATCTCATTAGAGCAGGTACAATGAAGGATGTTGCAACATTTGTGTAAGCTGAATGTTTTTAGAAGTGGTTTTGTAATCTCTTATGCTTCTTTAAATGAGCTTGAACCGTACATGACTTTGCTGCTTTGTAACATCATACTGGAGTTAAATTACATGGCGTTACATACAGTTGGTGCGGCTGGACCAGCTTAGCACAGTTACTAGATGATTATTTCACTGTAAATATAATTAACATTGCTTAGTGAAGCATCCCTCTACTGATTTGTTTTTATTAACGTGGCATAGAACAGTGATAGTCAATATCATTAAATATTTTTATCCTCCTTAGATAAAAGTAACAGAGCAGTTATTAATTGAATAAATAAAAAGGTTTTATGAAACATATTGTTATATAGATATCTATATACTTGCCTAGCTCTATTTATCTCTGAAATGGTGAAGACTTTTTCCAATTATGCTTAGCACTAGCAGAAGTGTTCTCTCTGCAAGTTCAAAACAGAAGCCATTAGCTACAGTAGCAGGATCTACTAGAAGGAGCTCTTATTCACATAAAAGTTAGCATTTGAGGCATCTGAGAATGCATTTTTTTTTAAATTATTTCCATCTCAGAAAGAATGGAACCTGTTGCAGAATCTCAGTTCTAACTCAAACTTTGGCATTTCAGTCTTGAAAAGTTATGCCAATTTTGTCAAATATAGCTGAACTTAAACTTCTAGGCCTTACCTTGTGCTCTTCGTCAAGGAATGTTGACTTTATTGTCAACATAATATATGTCAACATAAGTTGCATTAAGCAACAAGAGAAGCATTTGGAAAATACCTTAGATGAAGATATTATGATGCCTTTCACAGCTTAATATCATTGGTGACGGGTAATTTTCCAAAGTTCCTAACAGGTTTTCTTTTCCCTTCAATTTCTCTTATTTTTCAGTATTCCTAAATCCTCTCCTATCCTTTCACTCTTCTGTCTTCCCAGTCATGTTTCATGAAAGTGTAGGAACAGAAGGGTGTATTAAAAAGCTCCTGAAGCTTGAATATAAAACAAAACAAAGTGTTTGAATACTTTGCTGTGATTTTTGGCGTATATGTTTAGTTTATTTTTATCAGTTGAGCATAAATTCCTCGTGTATTAGAAGAGTGAAAATAAATTCTGTGGTCTTGAGGATTTTAAGAAGGAAAGTGTCTTAAATTAAGGTAGGGTGTCAGTTGGAGGAAATGTACTGAAATGTAAATGGGTTCAAAGTAAAATCTTTCCCTAAAATTTCTAAGAAATTTGAATTGAAATGAAAGGAATAGTCTTTTTCATAAGCTAAGTATGTAGTTAAAACAATTTCACGCATATTTATTTTTGCTTTTCAAGAAGCTCTGATTTTTATTGTGTAACTAATGGCAGAATGTGGAAGCATTATGGTGGATTAATTTGCAACAGCTGTTGCAACAACTTCCTAATAGTTTCCTAAGTATAAAGGTAGGGCCTGTTTATCTCTTTTTAATTGTATAAAGTACATATCAACAGCTAATAAATCTGTCATGTCTAGCTAAGCATACAAGACCATTTGGGTATAAACTGCCTTTTATAATTGACTAGCTGTGGGCTGCAGGTAGTTTTGACCCACCTTCTACAGATGACATTTGTATATTTGATACTTGCATTGTTATTCATTTGCATTGTAATACTACTCCTACATTTTTGATAAAATAAATAAGTAAAAATTAAAAAGTAAAATTGATACTGTTTTTCCAGTGTATGTCCTGAGTATAAATAATTCCATAGGAGAGTGAGAACAACCTACTGAAGTTCTGTATTGATGAAATTAATAAGGTAGAGGGATGGAATCATAGGACTTGAAGGAATTGTCTGGAAAGACCATTGAGTCTAGTCCCATCAGTCACTTCACACAAGAGGAATTCCTTCCTTACATTTATGAAGATACGTATATATTTTTAAAAAGTTTATTTTGGCACTCATGTTTACCACATGAAACTGTCCCAGAAAATTTTTCAGTCTTTGATAGCTCTAATAATAAAAAATGCTTAATTGTCAGCTTAAACCCATGAACTGTCAATGGCTGTTGGACTACATGATTTTAGTGGTCTTTTCCAGCCTTAGTGATTCCATGAGTCTAATCTGAAATAACATTGGTCTTTGTGATAAGCAGTTATTTTAATCATTTTGTTTACTTTTTCTCTCTTCCCTGCAGCACATTAGGGTTATTCTTGTATCTGTTCCATACATCACTGCAGAGCTTCTACAGCAGCCTCTGCAGATGCACCCTTGGGGCCTTGTGCACCAGACATATTCACAAGGGATTCCTGATGGAGGAGGGTCTCAGAGCTGGTCCACAAGGCTGGCCTGTGGCAAGAGACAAGTAGTGGATGTGAAGGCTTTAGTAGACAGTAGCTCAGTCTCACCTCTGTCTGCCAACCAGTTTTGCTAGCTCTCATGACGACAATAACAGCAACACCAAGGGCTACTAAAGACATAACTTTTACAGAACATCATCTGCTGTAAATGGATGTAAGAAGAACCCTGACACAAAGTGTATATATATATATATATATATATATGTCATTCATAAGTCATTCATTTCCATTTAGCCTTCATGCTGATGCGTGGGCAAATCCTTTCATAAAAACTCTAAACCTGAAGTCATTCCAATAGTGTTTTCCTGTATATGTTTCCTCTGTGTACGTTTAAAATGTGTTTAAAGTATAGTATTCTATTTAAAATTGTTTTGATGTTTTACCTAGGGTTAACCCCAATAAATCCAGTGACTATACTTTTTTTTTTTTTTTTTTTTTTTTTTTGCAATGGCATTGTTAGACTTCTGCAAATATCTGCATAGGAGTAGGGTTGTATTGCATTGGTGGCTTCTAAGGCTTTCCTGCTCTCTGCAGTCATTTCTAATCAATGATATCTTTGTTTCAGCGGTGGGTTTTCTTGCTAGTTGCAAGCTGAATTGTCTTTTATACTTCTGACTTTCATTCAATTTCCATAACTTCAGTCACTGAGATAATGCAGTTTAGTGTAACCCCATTTTAGTCTTTATTGACAGTAGTCCTAACTTTGTTTTAGCAGTGCTTATCTGTTTCTTGTGCCAGGGTAATATAATGAAAGTACTGAAATGATTGGTTCCGAGATAAATCCTTGTCATTGCTGACCTTCCAGAGGATGCTTTCCTTTCAGAGGATGGCTAAGTCTTGCTCTGATGTTTTTTGTTCAAAAGGGCATTAAAAAAAAAAAAAGTTTCTTTTCTCATGATATCTGATCATTTTTAATTAAGTGCAAAATTAAGCAATATGTAAGGCACACAGCTCTGAAGATTTTAGTCAGAAAACCAGAATAACAAAGGTATCTCTTTTCCTATGTAACTGCCATGTAATATGGGAATGCAGATGCTCATATTTAAAAAAAAAAAAAAAAAAAAAAAAAGTTTTACTCATTCCTTTCTGGTTGAAATGTCTCTTGAAAAAATATTAACTCTCCAAATTAGATAAGAAGGCAAAAAAGTATTATCAGCTATTTAAACAATGTAATATCTGGAAAGCATTAAAATAAAATTCAAAGAAAAATTGTAACCAGTTCATTCACACTGGTTTTGTGCATCCCGAATGTGCATTTTTCTTATTTAATTGTCACTATGGCGAATGTACTATTCACTGTAATATTAGAAGTGTCAGAATTACATATTCATAGAGAGATGATGAATAAGAAAAGACCAAGGGGAAATTGAAAATAATGAAAAAGCTTACTGGCTATGGGGCTGTCTTTCACGACAGCTTTATCTGTCTTCCCAGCATTTCCTCTGTTTGAAAGGATGTAATATAGACTTTTGTTTCTGATAGTAGTCACCATACATTTGTTGTCAGCATGTATGAAACTCATGGTGGTAAATATATGATCTCATTTCCTGCCTGAGATATTGTTGTGCTGTTTGTATGGGTTCAGACATCTTAAGAAATATTTACTATGCAGTATGACTTTTTCTTGGGGGGGGGAGGGGGGGAGGAAGGGGGAGAAGGCTTTTGTTTTGGGCCTTTTGTAATGCTATGTATCATGTTTGTAATTTGTTTTTCTTCCTAGCAAAGAATTACTGTCTTTCCAAAATTGCAATTTCAACATCTATACCAACTTAATGCTTTTAACTCTTACTTTGTAATGACAAGATCCATAACTGAGGAAACGTTAATGCAGGTGTTGAAATGCACTAATTTTGTGCAGACTTTCCATTCATGGACAGTTGTCTGTTAGGTAGCAAAGCTGTGTTTAACTGCCTGTTCTCTGTAAGTAATTGCAGGTTATAGCATATATGTTAACAAGTGATCCAATTGGTATTGCATGATTACAAATTTGGTAGCCATAGAAAGTAGCCTTATCATGAATAGGTATTCTGATAACCACGACTTGGAACTTCTGATTTCGCTTCTGGGAGATCGCTTGTAAAATGCTGAATGAGGCAAAGGGACAAGAAACTCTGCAAGCAGTTTTCCATCATTTATATTTTGTGAGGAATAGGTTTCTAAATCCAATAACTGTAGGAGTGTTAAGTAATTAATCAATTTGTTCATTTGCTTCCCAAAACAGTTTTTTCTCTTGGTAACTAGTAGTTTGTGAAGTAAATGTAGTTTGATTTTACTAAATGAACAAAGCCAGCATTGACCCTTGATGCAGTACTGTAATTTCAGATTTTATTTTTGAGTTCATAGCAACCTCTATTCATCACTATTTCAACCTACAGAAATCATTTAGCTGTAATCTTATTATTAACATAGTTTTCTGTTTCAGTGTCCCACGGTAACCCTCTATTAATCAATAGAAGTACATAAATTTTATTCCGCATTTTCAGAACTCAGATGCTTGCTGCCGCTCAGAGATCTTTATGATAATCCCTTAAGTCTAGTAAAGAGAAGTGTTTGGTGTTATTATTTTTATCCTGACAGTATCTGAACCTCAATATATGCTTTTGGTTTTGTTTGCAGTGATCGTTGTGTAAACACAAATCTATTTAAACAATTCAAAGCTGATTCTCTCCCTGAAATTTTTAAGTTATTTCAGAATTCAAGATTGTAGATTTGCTGACTATAATCTACATAATTTTGCCCATATAGAAATGGTTAATTAATTACTTAATTACTGGAAGTTTCTGGTAGCTTATCTGTTGAGTAAATATGATTGTGTTTTCGTTGGCTGTATATGGATACATATCAAACATCTAATTCTTTTGAGTTTTTAAAAGTTCCTACCAGCGCGCTTTTGGTAGAGGGCAGAGCAAAGAAGGATATCTGGAGGATGGTGAGAATAATAAATCAATAGTTGAGAAAATAGTTATGAACATAAATTATAAAGGTTTCTAGAGCTGTAATACACTTTCTATCAACAAGAAAAACCATTAAGGTCAATTTTTGTTTGCTTTGTGTTTCTACTTCAGTGTCTATAGTAAGGCTTTACTGTTTAGTCCACAACATCTAAGTAAACTCCTTGGGAGATATTCTAGTAGTAATTAATAATCTGAGAAGATGCAGTGAACTGGCAGATGTATAAACACATTACACACGTTAGTGTTAAACTTCTGTTTAGAGAAATAATGCAGTGTGAAATTATGGGGGGTGTTATTTCACTCTCAAACTCTTCAGCAATACACTTCTTCAGGAAATAATGATGTTTTATTTATGAATGTAAGTGCTGCAAGCTATCTGATCAGTTCACTTGTAAAATATTATCTGAAACTTTCTCCAGAAGAATTGTTCTATTGATCCAGATTTTAATTTTGTGAGTATTTTAGGCGATTAGCTTGTGGCTCTGTGGCCGAACTGCCATATACCAAAGCAGAGTTTGGTTTCCTTTTTAATTCCGCACATGTTAATAGGGTATCTATCTTATGTTTTGACTGTTGAATCAGGAGTGGGGTCATCCTGTGAGCAATGAGGAAAAAACTCTGTTGAATTAAGTAGTGCCCAGTCTGGAAAAGAATCTCTTCTCCAAAATCTGGTAAATTATTATAAGTCTATATTTAAAAAAAATGTAGCCTTCAGACCTTTTGTCTTTGAATTTCAGACTTCTCATCACATCTGCATTGTATGTTTAAGCCAATTTTTCCTGCCTTACAGGTTAGTTTATTGCAATACACTATAACTAATACCACTTTGTATAATAAGTATATTATGTAAAATTAGTGGGGTATGTATCCCTTATTGAAGTGTGTCTTTGTGTATTAAAGTTGTATGCAGCAAGAGCAATTCTTAATAAAGTAGTAGCCAAGACTTCCCAAAGAATGATTACATGGCTAGCAAAATGAAAAATAGGGCTATTGCATAGTTTGCCCTATAGTCATCTAGTATATAAGAATTTTTTTGTGCATCCACTGTTTTGCAATGTGCCCCTTATCTTTTATCCTTCTGAAGTCCCATTGTTTTAGACGTGGCCTGGTACTGTTCAAAAGAAGCATTCTGAACCTGCTTCTTTCAGTATTTTGAGAAATTATTTTTTCTTTAGCTCAAACTGATGATGCAACTACATACTTTTTTCCTTTTTTTTACTAATGTGTTGTTACATACCATGTTTTAGAGAATTTTAAGAGATAAATGTCATTAATTTTATAGCATGCAAGTTTATGATGTTTTTCCACTTATCTTTGTTCTTCCTTCTTTGTAATATTGCTTAAGCATTTAATAAGGATGAATAAATCAAGTTCGCTATATTAATGGAAAAAGTCATATCACAGATCCTTGATGTAAAACATATAAAAGTGTTCTGGACAGGCAGACTGTAGAAATGTCAAATAAGTGAAGACCGGAAAACTTTCAAGTAAAAATTATTTTGCACTCAGTTCAAAATAGTAGATGGCTGTAAGTTTGCGTAAACATATGGCTTGGGCTCTGCTTTTGGATAGAGAAAGAAGTACATAGGTGATGTTAGTCTTTAAAGCTCAGTCTTTAAACATGAATTTAGAAATATTTTTCCCTGAAATTTGGTACATAATACTTTAAATTTTATGCATGAATCTATCTGTTCTTCAATATCTGGGTCAGTAAGTGGAGAGAACAAGGGAAAAAAAAAAAAGAACTAATTGGTATAATCAAATGTAAGGTCATAATTATTTTTCTAGAAGATTTCTTAGTCTGTAATGTTGTGCTACAGAAATCCTGATCCTGTGAGTGCTTAAATGATGGAGAGGTCCCTATCAGCTTCTAATTCTTTAAGCTTTCATGGTCTGACTCGGCGTTTTCTTTTCAGTGCATTTTCTGTGCGTATAAGAATATTGTGAGCTCTTCCACAATAGAAAAGTGCGATTCTTATTAACCACTGTTTAATTTCCTGTAGTGGTTTTGGTAATCCAGACAGGTGTCACTTAGTGTGTTACCACCCTCAGTGTGAAAAACTTCCTAATATCTAATCTAAACCTCCCCTTTCCTAGTTTAAAACCGTTCTCCCTTGTGTGTGTATATATAGGATTTTTTTTTAAATGCAAATACACTCTCAGACTCTGCCTTACTCATTTGGTAAAGAATATCAATTTTTGAACCTTAAGGTCTTTGTAGAGACTAAATAGGCTTTTAATGATAATTTTTAGTAGCATATTGATGTGATATTTTTCTTTTTATGTTTTCATGAGTAAGTTTTCATTTCATTTTCCAGGCTTCAACTTTTCTAGAATGCCCTGTAGCTGAATAACAAAAGCATAACCATTACATTCTTTGAGCACTATAATGGATTTGTATTCTGTAGATTTATAAACTTTATAAAAAAACTAGACAACCATTTATTACCTAGCTGGGGAAAATCTGGAATTGCAGGTTAATGCAATCATTTGAGACTCTGAAATCCAGTAACGTGAAAAGTTGTGTGACTTTTGGCTGGACATGAAATTTAAGCTCTTCAGGTGTATGTTAAAGGGAGTCTGTTAGGCTGGTTTTGCTTGTGCGTTTGCAAACACATTCTTGATGTTTCTTTAAGAGACTATGTTTGCCTGACAGTGAAAGAGTTGTTTTTTAATCTTGTGCAAGCACTGTCAAGTTGAATTCTCTGAAAGGGGAGGATGAGAAGAAGGAAAGACTCTTTTCAAAGACTCTGCCCTGGGTACAGCTGACCAAAGTTCCAGAGTGCTGATTTAGGGTTTAGTCACAGGTTATAATATTATTTTATTTTACTCATGATCAACAGGGCAAGCATTTTAAAGACTTCTTTACATAGGGTTTATTAAATCCTGATACGCCTGCACAGTGGGCGGCGTGCTCTGTCTTTGACGGAAGGTTCTTTTGATTAGAGTTGTTTCTAGTTCAACAGTTTAATAGCTTTCCAAGACCTATGAGTTATTCTTTTTTTAAGGATATCCAGGTGTACATTCCAACAGTGTTTTCATTCTCATTTGGAAAGACAAATATTTATTCTTTTGAAAAATCAGAAATATTACTAAGTAAATGAAAATATATCAGTAAGAATTGAATCTCCACCCTAATTGTGTGCATCCTCTCATTTTCAACAATTAATTTGTAATGTTTTTAATTTGGTTGTTATTTCACTGTAAACTTCAAATATTGTAATTATTTTTAAAGGTGATGTTCACATATACCTAAAGAAGAATTTGGATTAGGATTTTGAAGAGCAAATCTTAACAGTACCTGTATAGTCTATTAACTGCTTATAAAAGTAGGTCTTACTGTAAGGCCTTTGTAAGGAAAATTTCATCCTAGTACTTTTTCAATATTAGTATGTAATGAAATTACTTCTATTGGTTCAGCGTGCTAAATGGAATTGATTATCACACGGCTTGTGTTGGCACACACAGCATAATATAGATTGGATTCTGAAAGCTAAGTGAATGCAACATTAAAAATGTGACTTACTTTAAAAAAAACCTGAAGTTAGAACGTTTAAGGTTCATAATAAAACCTTGACTTTTGGGCTGTCTATACCAAAGTATTCAGTAGAATTGAGCTGCACTTTGTAAAGCACTCCAAACAGTGTTGTTCCAACACTTGCAAATTATATCTGTGAGGTTTCTTCAGGTATTCTTTGTTCCGAATGCAGTTTAGTAAGATTGATGGAAATAAATATGAGATCTACTACCACCATTTAGTTGTCTTTCCATGGAATTTCATAGCATGCAGACTTTTGCAAAAATTTTCATCAGCACTGAGCTTTGCAGGTCTAGCATGTAATCAGTTGTAGTTTGTTCCCCATTACTCATAGTTTCAGTCGGATAACCACTATGAAAGGGAGAGAGTTTTGATCTGTAACGGAGGAATCACTTGTCTTAACTACAGGAAGAATAACTTTAGTCTGTCCTTTATGCCCATACTTGACAAGCCCATACTTGACAAAGTTCAAGGACACTTGGACTTTGTAATAAAGAATTTCAAGTGCTAGTATAGGAGTGAGAGAGGCTTGCTTACAGTCAGCAGCATCCTGTTTTGTTGTTTTTTTTTCCTACATTCAGGCCAAAATATAACTGGATGTTCTTTACAGCTTGCACGTTCTTTGGATGATTTCCTCTCACCTTCCAAATTCTGTCCTAATTTGCATTGTTGCCATTTTTATTTTATATATATATATATGTATGTATGTATACACACACATAATTTTTTCTTACACACCGGGTTATGTAGCTTAGGAACTTCCACTTCTTCCAAGAGGATTTTCCCACATCTCTTGCCATATATAGTTTTTGCCCAGACATTTGTTTCTGATTTTAAACCTCTTCATTGTCTTGCTTATTGAATGCATTTTATTCAGATACTGGCAGTACTACATAACTCAGTTATGTCTTAAACTGTGTTTCTGTGCTCCTGATACTACCAATGCATATATTATTCATTATATATTCATCTCTTATTTGTTGCATTCTTTTCTCCTTCTGCTTACTGAACTTTTGTGGTTCTTCCTACCAGATTCAGTCTATTTGACACCTTGAGCTCTTTCAGGACTCTTTTTAACACAGACTGTTTTTGCAAAATGTATGGATATCAAACTTTCAGTTCTGGTGGGAAGTCTGGGAATGTTCACGATATACTGATAATTTCCCCTTCCCTTCATCTTCATCACTAGTCTCTTCAAATTACAAATGTTGCAGAAAAATTCCTTGATTTTTTTAATGCTGTTATAATTATATGTAAAATGAAATTGAGGCGGAAAATAATGATCATAATTTTATAAAATAAACTATACTACACATGAATAAAACATGATGCTAACATCCTGCACCTTGACTTCTGTGAACTTAACCTTTTTATGTAGGAATCAATGTTCTATCTTCAGCCATAGGAAATTAATTGTAAAATCTACAGTGCAGTCTTTGTAGGAAATTCTAAATCACTGATGTTAGACTACAGGAGAGACTTAGGCAGGATATAATTACCTTCACTGATATTTCACTAGAGAGCTTTTTCTAATATTGGAGAGTCACAAAACTTAAGTATGATCTTGCTGAAAATTGCACCGGTTTGTATTTTGGGAGTACAGAGTACAGAGGATTGACCCAGCCTCATGAGATAGATGTGTTTTGAGACCCTAGCACAAAGAGCATCTGCAGCAGAAAGAAGGAATTTGGTAGGATATTTGGATTTGTTGGTTGGGTCGCAGAGGAACATAGAGTGTTCTGTCAAGCCTTTATATTTAATATATTTTTTTGTGTATGTCAAACAGTAGTCTAGTTTGACCCTTAATCTACCTGTGAATTATTAAATATGTTCAGAAGCTGTGTACAATCGCATACATTGGTAATGTATATTTATATGAAACTGTCATTTCCTGAATGATAATCTGTTACTTAGAATTTAAAGAACAGTAGGCACCTTACTATTTATGTAAGCTATATTAAGAAAATTGCTATCTGAAATATCTGTGTAGAGCACCTGGAATGAGTGCATAAATTACTTAATGTGCTTTAACATCTGACTTTAAATAGTCTCCTCTCTAGCAATCTATACATCACAGGTTTAATCCAGATGGAAGATGCAAAACTGACAAGATAATGCACTTAACATAAGTTAGCAAATCTGCATTAGGGAGTCTGTTGAAAACCCTCTGAAATGCTGTTTGCCTGCTGCTTGCAAGGACAGCAGATGACCAAATGTCAGTGATGCCAAACAATAACATTCACTTTAGTACCTTAGTGTTCTTGTGAAGAGCAGTATACTCTGCCATTTTTGGATCGTAGTGGGTTTCCTGGTGTGCTACATCAGCAATATTACTAGTATCAGGAGTAACTAATGTCTTTGACTACTTGGTTATGTAGGACTGTCTTTGAGAAAATTGAATCCTTATGAATTATTCATGTAAATAATTGATGTTCAGGATACCATTTATCTTAATACAGTTCCAAAGATTGAACTCAATTGTATTTATTACAATGTAGGACATTTATGGTAATATTTACTATATAGAATTATGTGTAGTAAATATACCTTAAATTAGTTTGAAATATGAGAATGAAAGCTAGAACAAAATTGAATCATAATGCTTTAAATTAAACAATTTCACTGACTGGGGACACTTCTATAGTCCATTATCTTGTTTTAATTGCAGACTCAGCTAAGCATATCTACAGTATTGAAAACTAGCATCAGAATTCCAGTACGCATGTTCAGTTTTTGGCTTTTTGACTGAATCGCTTATTTTTGTAGCAGCAGCAGCAGCTCTAGCACATTCCCCTGCGCCCAAGCCAGACGCGTCATTTCTAGAGATGCAAGAAGTCATCCAAATTTAGAATTGAGAGATATTATGTGAATCTGAGTAATTATTTTCAACGTTTAAAATGATACCCCTTATATATACAAGCTATATATATTAAAACACGTATATAAATTATATGTGTAAAGTATTCCATCTCTTTCATTTAGAACATTTGTATTAAAGTATGATCATCAGTGATTCCTTGGAAACAAAATTTGCACAGCTTATTATCTTCAGCAACTTGAAATTCAGTAGAGGAATAATTCACGTAGGCTGGTTCTCCCATGCTGTAGTGCATCCATGTTACATCAGAAACAGTTGATTTGATCTCTTATTTTTCTACGCTCACTGCCCAGGAAGGCCATTCTGCTTGGTTGCTAAATCAACACAAATCAAACATAATCATACAAGTTTGTCCTTTATGTTTCATTGCACATGCTTCACCCTATTACCCAATGTCCTTTTGTTGGTGCTAGGAGCTCCTTTATCTTGGCAACTAAGGTATTTCTTGGTTCTGTATTTGATATTAAAATCCAAACAAATCGCAGTAACGCACAGATTTAAGGTCATTCTTGCTTTTAAATGCTAATTGTTCTGCCAACAGTAGTCATTTACAAGGATTTTAAAGGCCATACACACTTTCTATATGATTCAATAATTGGACCCTTCTGAAACCAATGAAGAAAAATAAGCAGTCAGTAAAAGAAAAAGAAAATAAAAAAGCAAAAAAAGAAAAGAAAAAAGCTAAATACATCTTGTCCTAGGCTGCTTCTTTCAATGTCAGTAGATATATTTAAAAGCAACTTTAGTGAAGTTGTGGAGGTTTTAAAACTATTGGCACCTTTCTTTGTCTAAATTAAGTCTTCTTGCAATTTCTTTCTATTTTCTATCAGCAGTGTAATGATGCATGTTCCTGATGTGACCTAGTGCATTCCTTGCTATCCTGAAGTCTTCTCATAAAGTCTAGCAAACTAGTTTTTACTGTTTTTGTTTCATTTCATTCCAAATTTGGATAAAATGTACTAATTGAGAATGCAGATTAATACTGCTGTACTATGAAGGAGCTGTATTGACTCTGCTGTGTCACAGCTGAAAACAAGGGTCCAGATCCATGATGGCCTTACTCTTTGATGTTTTGCTGTAAATTGCCCTTGTATAACTGTGCAAGCGATCGCAAGTTGAAGTGTTATTCTTCCCATTTGCAAATAACTCCTAAGGGCTGGAAGTCACTGAGACCCTCTATGAATAGCAAAGGAATTGTATTTTGTGCTAACATTGACTCACGACTTAAAAGTTAATGAAACCATTCAAGTTGAGTACTTTAATCTCACAAATTGGTTATCACAGCCTTGTGGCCACTTCTTGTTTTATAATAAAGTATTACACAAAATATCTGTGAAGGCTTACAAAATTAAACTAAGGGAAGTACGTGCAATTTTGAGCTCATTAGGAGCAATTCATATTTTCATCTGTCTCATTAGAGATGTTTTCATGAACTGGGAAAGTACTTTTGAATGTGTGATTTTTAATTTCCCTGCCAAATGGCATGAGTTTTTTGGGATTGTTATTTTCTTTTCATTTATTTCAAAATGTTAAAAGGAGATTAAAAAAAAAAAAAAAATGTAACCACAGGAGAAATGAGAAGAAAAGCAAGGCACTAAGAAGCAAGTGAACTGCAGGAACGTGATAAGAAATACTGTTTTATAGTAGTTCAGCATGCTTATATAACTTTTTTTTTTTGGTACTTTGATGAAACTGTCTGGAAATAAAGCATAGTGGTAATGGACTCAGAAGATGCAGTTCAGCATTTAAGATGCAAAGATAAAACAATATCTTGCAAAATGTTACTTAAATTTATGCTGTTATGTATTTTGAAAAAAGTGACAGATTTCCTTAAGCCAGATATAACTTCAGTCTAACTGTACTTTTACTATATGTAATAAAATTATTTGACCTTTGATAGCATTGACAGTGAACCATTACAAGGTTTTTGTTTGAAGAATGTAGGGGAAACATAAATACTCATTTCATATGGCTGTAATAACCAACTACAACATACTTCTGACAGTTATATGCACAAAACTGGGGGTCAATTATACTGCAGGTGTTACAGCATCAAGGATTTTTGAACATACATATTAACTATTGCCATATTTATTACTTTTGAAATCTAATGTACCCTATGAGAGAAAAAGGAAACTGGTCTTTTGTTTATTTCAGTAGCAGTGTTTTCCACACAGCAAAATGAGATTCTCTGTTGTGCCACTAACGTTTCTATTGCACTGAGCTTGATCTCCCTGCTAAATCAGTCCTTCAGTTTGGTCTTGGCTCTCATCATATGATAACTGCAGACGGTGGTGGTGACCTTTTAATTAGATGCTCTGCAGATTAAAGCAGAGCTACCACACTAAACTTTGTAATATAGCCTTTCTAAACAAATCTTGGCAGTTACGGGAGTCTTAATAATTAGAATTTCTCAAAATTCTGAGTTCGGTGTTTTTTTTAATGTTGCCTTATTTATTGGTTGTGCTACTGAGAAGGCAATTATTTTAGCATTTAAATGCACGTTGGAAAATCTGAGCTAGCCCTCTTCACCTCTCAAAATTATTAAAGATAAAAATTACATTTAGGCATCCTTCTCACTTGGCAGCCAAATGTCTGTGAGATTCCTTGCACTGAACATGTACCTGCAGTACAAAGCCACACTATAGTTCGGGCCTGTGTAATCTGTGAACAGGACTAGGCTTCAAAATAACCACCATGGTAGACACTGGTGATGTTCATGTACCTGATTCTAACATGCAGTGGTACAATTTCCTACATAACAAAAGTCACAGCCTCTAGAATAACTGAACCACAGAACCACTTTGTGATGTATTTAAAAAACAAAAACAACAACAAAAAAACCAACAAAGAAATCACTTGTGTGTCTTAAAACTGTTATCAGAGTGAAATCAGAAGGGCAAGCTTAAGTCTTCAGTTTTCTGTCTCAAATGTTTGACTAGATGCAATCTGGATTGAATTGTTTTGTTATTTTTAAATGGAGATGTGTTGCTCCTATTTGTTCCTATGGAAATAAGAAAACGGACCTTTCCTGAACTCTAATCAGTAGAAAATATCTTCTAGAGAATAACTTCCGATACCTTCTTCTATTCAGCCATTACTTTTCCTGCTTAGATTATCAGGAGGGTTAGCTTTTGGTGCTAGATATGATGATGCTTTCTCTGGTGCATACATCTTCATGATAATGAGATAACAGGGCTTGCCACTTTCTGTCAAGAGATCACAAAACAGCCATTATGCATGTCAGGGATTTTTGCATGTGCAGCTGCATGTCAAAACTGTTTATTATATAACAGTGTACTACATTTTTCTTCTTTATTTTCTGTTTTCATAGTTTTGCATCTCTATGTGCTAACCTTAGACTGGAAATCACTGAAATATCATGTGCTAATTCCTTTATAAAATGTCAGCTGTTTCGTAGTAACAAACTATCAATTTCTGTTGTCACAAGTGCCTGCTCATTAAATTTGTCTCTGAACATTCTGCTTTAATTTCCCTGTGAAATGCATTTAGGCCTTGTGTAGGAGGTATTTGCGTCAGAGGAAGATGCAGTAGACTGTGCATTGTATCTGAAAACGTAATTGAAAATGTGCATGTGGTGGTCACTTAAGACTTAAGTTGAACCCATTTCCACTGTAACATGTTGGGCTTCTAAAACTATGTGAGGTTTTGCTGTTTCATTTAAATTAAAATACCTGCTATTGCCTAATTAAAAGAACAAGCACAGTCATTAATCTATCATACACATCAACTCAGTTTGGTGTTATATATTGAGAAAATTAACTAATTAGCAATATAGTCTTGCTTTCCAGTATAACAGAACAGCAAAAAACAATTCTGGAAGCACGTAGATTTAGGCATCAAATAAAATTTTAATGTCCTGATATGGAGGAGTTTTTGATGATACAGCTTCTTCGAGAAGTATTTTTACTTTTATTAATTTATGTAAAATTCATAATTACTTCATTATTGTCCGTAATTTAATTCAGCTTTCTCTTTCCATAGAATAGAAACTTGATTTTTCCCACCCTGGCCCTGACAGTCCTTTGCTGAAATAATAATTTAGTTGAAAATGTCATTATGATACATTTAATAGGCATTTAATTTACTTTCTACAATCTTGTCACTGTTATTATTATTATTATTATTATTTTACCAGAAAAATATACGTTCTGTCTCCAAATGTGAAAATATGAGTAGGTATTAGAAATTGTGACATTTTTATAAACTCCAATTGCAGTAGTAGCCTCCTTGAATTTATTCAATGAGGCCTAAATGAATACATTTACTGACTCGAAAAGCAAGTGGAAGAAACACTTGGTGACTTCCTTAGCTTTCTAGAGGATAGCTTTATTTTTTATAGAGAATGTTTATCATGGACTTCGAGGAGAAACCACATAGATTAAGAGAGAAGTTAAAAATTTTGAACAATCTTCAGCATTTCAGTACATACTAAGGAGTAGCATCAGTGCTTGGTAGACAAGTGAAGGCATTAATAAGGAATAAAAAATAGAATGAACTGCATTCATCATAGGCAATTAAATATAAAAATATTTCAGGTTGTGAGTGTTGTTTGAACTGCTGAGAGCAGTTGAGACCCTAGCCCTTGGTAAAATAAAATATCTGAAGTAATCTTTGCTTTATTTTCTCTCAGTGTAGTATAGCATTGTCATCAGCTCACATTTTTCTTCAGTAAACTTAAACACTGGTATACAGAATCATCTATAAAATCTATTCTATCAAGGTACAAAACCATGACAGATAGTAAAATACAGGCTGGGCAATTCTGTTAATTTTTAAAACAAACTAAAAATGAAACAGGCAAAACGCTGCCTGATTTACGTGAGATACTTGTCTTTAAGTGGAAAGTAAAACGTATCGTTCAGTTGCTCTG